>OW445481.1:13540658-14263200 GCA_918226075.1 Microctonus brassicae | reverse complement strand
ATTCTTTAATTAATTAGCACCACTTCTATAGCACATTTTTCTTTTTTTTTTATTGCTATAGACAGCTGCTATAGCACCATTAGTGAAATCGAAGAAACGATGTGCGAGAGATAATTCGTCGCTAATCAGGCAGATTTTTACAGATAAATGTTATTGACAAGTAATAATGGTAATAAGATACGTTATTTTTTACACGCACAAGTGTTCTCTCTTCATTCCTTTTTTTTTTTTCCCCTCCACATTTTATTTAATATTATCAAAAGTTTTGTTTTTTTTTTTGCTGTAAAAATTTTATATCAAGAAATCCTTGTTAACTAACTTTACATTAATAATCCAGGAGCGACAACGATATTAATGTTTGTAAACTATAAATAAAATGGTATTTTATTTTTTCCGATTTTTACGTTAATTTGTCGCTAAAATTTAATTCATTTTTTTGGATTTTACCAATCTTGCGCGTCTCTTCTAGACTTTGGTTATATTATTTATGAGGTTAAAGTGCTTGATATATTTTCAATATATATATAGCACTGTTTCTCTATATACATATGATAACTACATATATATATATATGTACACAGTGACACTGTGAAAATTGAATTAGATGAATAAAATTTTGTTTCAATTCATCTTTAGTATTTTTAAAAACATTTTTTGTTGTTGCAGTCGTTATTTTTTCATTAATTAATTCATTAAAAATTTTTAAAATATAAAAACTGCTATTAATTTATTTTATTATCATTGATATAAATTCCAATATGCCATATGTATTTTTCAATTGTAATTTTCTAATTCTCTTTCATCGCACCATAAGGCCGTTGATAAAATGCGCGTATTGCAAGCAAAAAAGCCTATTATATTTATCGCAATTATGCAAATGACAATTGGTTAGTACTGACCTTAAGCTATGCACTTGCTGTTAATTCCTTATGTAAAAATGTTTCGATATCAACGCGACATATTGGACAACGTTTATTAGTGCACAACCATTGATCAACGCAATCAATATGAAATAAATGCATGCACGGTAATCGTCGTACATTTTCACAATCTTCAAACTCTGATAAGCAAATTGTACATTTTTCAATTGCATCCTCACGATTTTCAACTTTTTTCATCTGAAAAATAAATAAATAAATAATAAATTAAATCAAAGAAAATAAAAATATATAATCTATTGAAAATATACAAAATGTGCTGATAAAATATAGAATAAATTTGCTTACATAATTTTATAAAAAATTTGGAAATACCTAATTTAATTTAAATTATCACTTCAACACAAATCAATGACGTAATTCCTGCCAGATATCTGACGTTATTCACATAATTTTTTTCTAAATAGCAACTTATTTTACATTTTCTGATATTTAAAATATAATCTACAATTTATCAGACACTTTAATATTATTTATATTAAATTATATATTTTATTATAATTGGAAAAAATAAAACTTACGCGTTTGTATTTATGTGGGAATGTGTGACTTTCAATGGACTCTTGTGTTGCACCACAGCTTATATGTGAGATGCCACGTAAATCAACGATACGCATAAAACTGGCGAATCTTGAAATTGCAGTTGACGATCGATGATACATATATTCAGGCAATCCCACAGGATATGGGACTTCGGACGGCAATACTCCGGGTGGCAGGTTACTTTGCTAACATGAAAAAAAAAAAAAAAAGAAATGAAATGAATAAAAAAATTGAGTACAATTTATTTGATTAAACATCTCAGAAACAAATTATTTCAATAAAAAAACTTTTCAATATATACATTTAATCAATTAAATTAACGTACATATTTATTTATAATATAAAAAATAGAGCTTTACCATGCCCGGAGAAATGCTGATATGAAGATGTGGCATACGAGTAAGTGGAGGCCTATTAATTTGTGGTGGCCAATGATACATGTGATGATGCACGTGTTGATGAACCGGCATTTGGTCTATACCATCTGATACTGGTGCTTCTAATTCCGAGTTAGGCATCACGCGCATCTATTGAATGAATGAATGAATGAATGAATAAAAACAAAACAGTAAAGAAAATAAATATCAATAATTATTTAAGGTACATTATTTTTTTTCTTCAATTATCCGATGATTAATATTAATATTTTAGTTTGTTTACTGACCGCAAAAGGTGGTAGCGGCCCAGGCACAGGATTTGGTATATGTGAGTCAACCATAGACGCAGGCCCACTGGCCTCTGGATGGCTAAATACAATTGGTTGTTGCGGAGTTGGTATGCTTGGACGAATTGGTGGATAAGATTCACTATGATTTGTATCATCGTTTGCTGTACAGCACATCCGTGGAAGACTCCTTGGACTCGAACGTTCTTCACTTCCATACCGTACGGATTGATACATATGAGCATTTGGCGGTGCACAACTTTATATGAATGAAAAAATAAATATTATATTTAATAATAATTAAGTATTTATATATTAATACTGAGAAATAATAATTAATTGAGATGACTGATTTTAATATATTAATCTGAATTTTTGTGTGTAATATGAAAATTATTTGTTTATTTTTACAAATTAATGTTTATTTGAAATAATAAGTATTAATGTATTGTTTCTGTAATGATTGCAATTTTTTATTTTATTAGAGAAATGATTTTTTTTTGTTTATTGGTATATTAATGGAGTAATGAATAAATATACGAACTTGTGTACAGTAGTTAATCGTGGGTATAATCTACGTCGATGAGATTCTTGCATGCGCTGTTGATGTAACCACATTCGTTGATGTACTGGATGAATTCTCGGTCCTGTTATACCAGTAGTCGGGGGAGGATCTATAAAATTAATTATAATCAATGATACAAATAAATATTTCATTAACAATTTATTCTATCAAAAAAGGAAATATTAATATATTTTCAAACAGAATTCTTTGACGTATAAAAAATATAATTGAACAATAAAATTATTTATAAAATAATGAAATATATTTATTATAATCTGGAATTGATGCTGCTGTTTCTTTTTCGTTTAAAAAACTATTATATATTATGAGAGAAGATAATTTTATAAAATGTAAATTTAGGAATGAAAAATTAATTTATCAAATAATTCAGATATTAAATTAATTATTAAATATGGAAAAAAATCTTACCGTGATACGATGGCCTCGCGTGATCTTGATAGAAGTGAAGTCTTAAAGGAAGCATGTGTCGTAGTCGCGCATAATCATGTGGTCGATGTATACGATACGAATCATTTCTAAAATTTCATAAAATAATATTAATTATACATATTTTTATATTGATAATTTGATTTCCGAATTGAACATTTAAATTATTTACCGATGATGCTGTTCGTCGGCAATGGGCGTCGACGTAGGCGGATTTGAAGTTGTATGAGAGTGAGTTTCTTCATCTGATTCAGCTGTTAAATCAACCACAGTAACATTACGATCGCTTTGATCACTCTCCTGACCGGGATTCTACAAAGAAAAGCACGCACACACTTATAAAATTATATTATAATTAATGAAACAACAATTAATATCTCTCAAATAGTGAAAGTGAATATATTAATGCGTAAATAATTAAAAACATATGATGGTATACTGTTTTATTGTTGTAATTCACCGTTCCAAGAACTTGAACTGATCCATCTTCATCGTCACTGTCATTGTCACTGTCACTGTCGCTGCTTGATGACCAATCAAGTTGCAAGTCTGGCGCTGATGGTGTATCATCTTGATCTATGATTGATATATTTATATGTGATTATAAAATTATAATCTATAGAATTAATATTTTAAATTATTTATTCACTTGAAGCTTGTTGAGAGTTATCATTTGGTGATATTTGAACTGAACCTGTTGCAGATTGACATGGTGGTTTTGAACTTGTTACTGAGGATCTGGTAACATCATTTGAGCTCTCATCAATTGTGTCTGCGATGTGATTAGCCGATCGAGTTATGCTGAGAATATTTAAGACATACATTCGTTTTTAAAAGTCTTAATTGTAGTTTATATATTTTATTTTTTTTTTATTTTTTCGTTGCGAGCTGAAATAAAAATAATTTAAACAATACTATAAGAGTATATTGATTTAACAAGGATCTCATGTGGATTTGTTAATTAATAAACAAAAATAATTAATTTCAATTATCGTAACTTTTGTTTTTTAAATATGAAAAGTGAAAAATTAAATAAATAACAATTAAAAAATGATGATTAACATTTGTATTAATTAAATTAGATAATAATATATTTATTTGATTAATTTATTTACCTGTAATCAACTGGGGTGTCAACAAGTCTTGATGGTCCAGCAATACTTAAATTATCGATTTGTTGATTATTTGTTAATTTATCAGTTTCATTTTTTTTTACTTCAAGTGAATGATATTTTGGTGGCGATTCACGTTCGTGTAATAACCGACGATGGAATAGGCACATTCTCATGTCACGAATGATATTAATTGGTCGATTTGAATAACGTCTTGCACGTGATCGACACATGTTGCAATCCTGTTGATTCATATTACGAAGACCACGCCAAAAACGTGATGCTTCTGTTGATAAAGGTCCTGGATATAAACCAAGATAACTCGATGGGGCTCGTGGTAAATTATTAAATGATTCAACGCGATTTTGTGAATCTGCTTCTTCTATATCACTTTCAGCAAATAAATGTTCATACTCCATTTCTGAACCTAAAATATTCACAAATATTAAATAAAACAAATAATATTACAAATTACACTATAATAAATTTATATTATTTCTTTTAGATATACATTTATATTGCATTTATACCTGTAGGACACCTCTGTGGCGTTGGGTCAACAGTTGATGAAAATGCTGTATCAAATATATCAGCTAATGATGTTGAATTGCTATCTACCGATCCAGTTGCAGCATCAGAATTAAACAGACTATTTTTCTCTTCCGTTTTATCTTTCCGCCAGATATTATCTGGATTTTTGCCATCTGCCATTCTACACTTGCACAAAAAGACCAGTGAATAAACGAACAAATAAAAAAAAAATAAACATATTCTAACTAATCAAATAAATTAAAATACATATCACAATCAAAAAAAAAATATATTATCCATATTTTAATTTAAACTCTATTGTATAAATTCAGATTACATATTTCCTCTATATATTTCACAATTCAGTGTAACTTTAAATCCAATAAAAATTACAATAAAAAAATATTTAACAGTCACTCCATTTATGCAATTGTTTTTATAGCCGAAGAGGATCATTCAAAAAAATAATTTTAATGAATTAAATAAATTAAATAAGGTTGAGAATCGATTTGATTTATTACTATGTATCCATGTAAATAGGTATACATATATACATATATACATACATACATATATATATATATGTATATATATTTGAGATTACTTTCTCTTAAATGGACGCATTTATAACAATATAATTTTCATTTCAACAACAATATTTGGTTTATGTATATGTACTTTAAACAAAATGCACATAATGGAGTACAGAAAATTTTATTCATCAAGGTCATGTTTCACAAAATCTTTTTTTTTTTTTACTGGCGCAACTTGATACTCGACCTCTGGACCAAAAATCGATTAAAAAATATAAATTAAAATATTTATGATTATTTTATCTGTTATTAAAGATAAATAATGTATGGAATAAATAAGGCCAAACCTTTCATTCACGTTCTCTATGCAAAATTTTGAATCCAAGTATACGATTATATTACTCCGTTACCACGTCATTTTTTCATATGAATTTTTTTTTTTTTCACGACGATTGTAAAAAGTATTAGCGTGAACGTTATCGTGGCAGTGATAAGAAGGAACGGCCCATGACTCACGTACTGTAATACATACGGTATTGAAATTCTATAAATAACAAGAAATTTTGCCAACACAGTTCCATGTCAGTATCAATAATACAATTGAAAAAGATGTACAGATTGTCATTGCGAACCTATAGATGAGAACTTTTAAGAAGAAACGATAGTTCCCGATTCACACAGCTATAAACTTTGTGTAGTGTGGAAAGTATTTGTGTGTATGTATGTCAAAGTGTGGGTATTTTAATTTATGTTTTCTATAATAAAATGGTGGTGCGGAAAACGCATGTATTGCCCTCTATCATCGTTAATATATACTACATTCAAATTTTTTTTTAAATGACGATTATTTGAGTGAAATAACTTTAATACTTTTATTTTCAAAATCAAAACATTAATATTACTTTAAATATTACATTGATTTTATATATTGGTTTGTTTAGAAATATCTGTATAATGTAAAAGTTCAGATGATTTGGGTTGTTTTACATATTTTATTCTGAATAACATTTAACATAACCTCGAAATATGGATTGATATTTTGCTATTTCATGGGGCATTTTATTTTACAAATATGACGACGAATCTTTATATATTTTTATTATTGAGATCATTTTGCTTTAAATGTATTTATTAAATGCTTATAAATATTTGTTTAGTATATTCAATCACTCATTTTAATTATAATAAATAAAAAAATCGCAGTAAATTTTCCTCAAAATTTTTTATTATACATTTTGTAACTTGAAGGAAAGAAAAAGAATAAATGTTTCATTAAATACAACCTGTCACTATCTTTTTTATTGATTAGGTGCAAAGGTCAACATAAAAATTTCCATATGACAAACCATCGCCCCATTGGATACATGAACAAATTTATATATTCTATATTATAAATAATAATCAGTGGCCTAAATTCATCTGTTTAAAACTAAAAAATTTGCTGATTTTCATACTTAAACTCTTACTATTATTCTACAAAAAAAAATTGTTTCAAATTTAATTTTACTAAACATCAGATTATATTACAATATTATGAGCTAAAATAGATTATCATGACGTCAAAAACAGATTACTAATCTTACTGTTCACAAAGTTAAGTAAGATAAGTACAAAAAATAAAAGTCATTAGTAAATAGGAGAATTAATAATCTATTAATTAATATTTTTCTATCATAATTCTAATGAAGCTTCAAATTAAATCATCAATATGACTAATAAACTCTCAATTCAAACAATATAAACAATCAAAAATAATAATTAAATAAATTATTATATATATATTTTCTTCAATGTACTTTGTAATAATTTGTATCTTAAAAATTTCCCGTCAGATGGCGATGAGATCTGTAGTCCCAAAAAAACTTGACCGAGTAAATTTCTAATTATAAAAAATAGAAAATTCATAATCACAAATTGTCCATAAAGATAATTATATTTATCACTATTCTTCCTATCAATACATAAAACAAAAATCAAAATGCATTCTTTATTTCCCTTTCCAAGATACTAATTCACCATTCTAATTGGTCCATTCTTCATTAAGCCATTCTTAAATACAAAACCTAACCATACATACCGACCAAAATATCAATACAACTCTTTGATTGGTTCACAATCATAATTATAAAATAATTTTGAAAATCTAAGACTTCATTATGAATACGAATCTCAATTATTTAATTAATTACAAATAACACCACTGGTGGCGCCACTGTTAAAATTTACAATAATATTTATCGTGGCACCAATGAGAGCTCGCAATATTCTCCTATGAATTCAGGAAGGGGAAAAAATAAGCCGACAGTATCTGAAGGTAACCGAATATTAGATTCCCAATTCCCATTCGCATTCGTCGGCTAAGGGAAGGATATAGTGCACGTGCTCAATATAATTTCAACGAGAAAATAACCTACAGTACATATATATGCATATATGTATAGGGACAACTCAAACAGTGTTGAACGCAGTGCTTTATTTTTTTATTCATTTAAACAGTTGTTTATTAAAGTCATTATAAATTAATAATACATGTTGAATACACTGTCATTTTTATCTCATGGTGGAAAGCTTCCTATATATGCGGATGCGTGCGAATAGCCACTTCCCTTTTTTAATGTCGCTGTATCAGGCATGGGCATCAACATGGAATTGCCAAATAAAGTAGGTGGTTTTTTTAAATGGTAAAAAAAAAAATAAAACATGAACAAACATTAACAAGCCAAGAATATAAATGAAAGATATGAAAAAAAAAAATCATGATGAAATAATTGTGAAATTAATTGACAATGTTTTTTTTTTTTTTTTCTACAAAAAATTATCGTTGGTTGAAACGATCGGGGTACACTTTTGCACGCACACGCGTATATCTTTGATATACGTAGTTTTTTTTTTCTGTTCCAATTTCCAGTGGAATGCGGGACAATATGTAATAATAGATATAATTGGTATATTGGCGTTTATGGAAGGGAATTGTAATGTAGAATTTATGATCAATAATTGTTGATGAATTATAATTTTTCGTCCGATGATGATTCAATGTCTTCGCGGTATTTTTGAGGTTATATTCATATTTGATATGTAGATATACGCAGTAAAAGCATGTATCATCGCCGGTCATTTTTTTTACGACATAATTTTTTATAATTTTTGTATTTTTATTTATATATTGTATTTTGTTATGTAGTTTTTTTTATTTTTATTATTTGATTTTTAGTATTTCATCATTTATTTTTATTTTTTGGTTCGATATTTTTGGAATACCATGAATAAATGTATATATGTATACTTATAAGTCTATACATTTCAAGTTTTTCTTTTCTTTCATTATGGAGGAAGAAGAAAATTGTAAATTAAGCTATTTTAATTATACAAATAATATCATTGCAGAAAATTAAATTTTAATTTCAATAATAAATTTATTGACATTTATTTTTCATGTGTTTCAGATTGAATATGAGTTTATAGATTACTCAGGTCTCGATGAGAATATAGTTGGTGAAATTAAAGCTATTTTACGATCTGACATACCGCCAGATGTATTAAAATTACCATGGGACAATGGCGAGAAAGATTACAATTCAAATTCAGTTGTTCCAGAAACACTGGAGCCACAAGAGCATTGGCAACGTTACGGTAATTATAATTAATTCACATTGATGTCCTAAAATTATCTAAAACAAATAAAAAAAAATATTTAATAACAAAAAAGTCCTGAATATTTTGCTATTTATAATATCTATTGCTTTGTCTTCTTACTCAGCTTTATTTTGTACTATTTTTCTGCTTCACTTCATCTTTTCCACAATGTCCAGTATGAAGCTCAATAAAATAACATAAAAAATCTATATATTCAGGTATTGATGAGACAACAATTACGACGTTTGATGTTGCGGGAACAACTGCCTCAATAATGACACCATCAATGTCAGGCACATTAACATGCAATGGCGCATTTGTTGTACAATATCCAGGATGGACAGCGATTGGTGGTAATGCTTATCCAAATAGCGGAACAGGTGATCCAAATGCTTATCAATATATGCCTGGTGTTACATATGCGCCACAATTATATTCACCAAATGACGTGATAAATGCTTCGCCAAATCGTGAAAATGATAGACGCGGTGGACGCGGTCGTAATCGTAAAAATGATCCGTATAATCGTGTAATGAATTCAAATGATTTACAAACAAGCTATTTGGTACAACAGAGTCAATTTAATCAAATGCAACCAATATGTCATCATCCAGGTATGTCATATGCCATACCATATGCTGTTGCGTCGCCACAACAGCATCCAGCTGCAGGACGTCCAATTTTTATGCCATCACATCAGTCATACAATCAGCCACAAATTCATACGCACCACAATAGTCATCCACAATATACACATCCTGGTTATTCCACTCATACAACTGCTAAACATCATAATCGACAATTGTCCGGTCAAAATTATTATAATCAAGACAGCAACAATTCAACAACAAAAAATATATCGAATGTTCATCCGAAAATTCATGAGAAAAAAATACATGACAATAATACTGATATTACACAGCAGCCATTCCGTCAACTGCCAACGAACAATAATGATTATGAATTGTCAAAAAAAAATAAATCTATTGTTAATAGTAACAATGATAATTCATCATTGATAAATAATGGACATGTAAATGTTGTTGTGCCTAAAAAACAAAATGAAATTAAGAAAGATATTGAATCAATTGTTGTTGTAAAGACACCAATTGTCGATGAAAAATTATTTATAAATGATAAATGTGAGGTTAAAGTAGAAGAAGCAATAATTCATCCACCAATAACGCCTATAATAAATCTTCCTGTTAATCGTGATGTTGTTAAACCCGTTGAAGAAAATATTTGTCCACCGTGTGAGCAACCTGTAATTCCTGCAAAATCTACAACAGTTGAAACTACAATACCTGTAGAAATTCCGAAAGTTAATGGTGAAGAAATCAAAAATGATGATATTGTTGTGAAACAAGTTCCTGAAATATCGGTGACAATACAAGAAATTAAAACTGCAACGACAGTTACAAATTGCACATCGCCAACTTCCTCTTCGCCAACAGTAGCACAAGCACCACCAAGTTATTCGGAAAAAACATTCGCCAGTATATTGAGAAAGACTAATGAAGAAAATCGCTCTTCATCGTTAAATTATGTGAATAAATCGCGACATATTCAGTCAAATGTCAGTGATTATTCGGTAAGTGTTGATAATATAACAAAAAATCATCAACAAGATGGAGGATCAAAACGTCGAAGTGTACCATTCACATCTACTGATAATGAAATTTCATCGAAAAATTTTAATAATAATACGTTCAATGATCGCAAAAAATCATCCAAAAATTCAGTACAAAATGTATCGTATGATCCAGCTGTGTATAGAATTGGTGGTAAGTTTTAAAATAATATATACAAATATATGTATATATTAACCTTTTGTTAGTATTTCAATTATATTTTATTTATTTTTCTACTCCAAATATTTTTTAATTAAATTTTTTAGTTGTGTTTAAAAAAAATGTCTCTTCACTTTTCTCAAATGAACCAATTGACACAGTTTAAAAACTGAACTAAACAAATGATTTTCTCTGGAATATTAAATTTTTGTGGTATAATTTTTCATGATTTTAGAATTTTTACTAAATTATCAAATGGATAAACATACTGTCAGTTTACTTCCAAGAGGATTAACGAATCGCAGCAATTATTGTTATATCAATAGTATATTGCAAGCTTTACTCGCTTGTCCACCGTTTTATAATCTTCTTAAAGCTTTACCATATACCAGACATTCGTCGAAAAATTCAACCACTCCATTAATCGATAATATGTAAGTATAATCGATTTTTACAAACATCTTTTGAGAATTATTATTTGTCATAGAATTAATTTTTATTATTGCGTTGTTTATTTTGAATATTTCTTTGTAGGGTGAGATTTGTAAATGAATTCGATCCACTGCCTGAAGGTCAGCGACTGCCACGAAAAGACTTGAGAGCTCAGAAAAAAAGTGAAGATGTTGCGACAGATATTCAAGCTGGTGTCGCATTTGAGCCTTCTTATGTATATACAATGTTGAAAAATGCATCATGCGCTGGTGTTTTTTCTGTTGAGGGACGACAGGAAGATGCTGAAGAATTTTTATCATGCTTACTTAATGGTATAAGCGATGAAATGCTTGAAGTTAGTACATTTTTTTTATTTATATAAAAAGAAAAATTATTTTTTAGTAATTTATCAAATTTTTATTGTGAGTTATAATTTATTTTATTTAATTTTCTCTTTCGTTGCAGTTGATGAAACAAGTTGGAGATGATGTCAGTACGCCTGTAACGACAGAGCCAAATGTAAATTATAGTAGTGGCGACGAAGAATGGAAGGTGAGTGTAAATGAAATTTAAAATTAAAAAATAGAAAATTTAGATTGAATGTTTTATTAATTTTATTTCTATATTATTTTTTTTTTTTTTTTAGGTAATGGGTCCGAGAAATAAAGGATCAATCACACGATGTACTGAATTTGGTAAAACGCCATTGTCAGACATTTTCCGTGGTCAATTAAGATCACGAATTTTGCGTCAAGGTGAAGAAAGTACAGATAATGTACAGCCATTTTTCACATTGCAACTCGATATCGAAGTAAGACAATTGAATGATCATTATTCTATGTATATATTATTATTTGCAATTTATCTACATACTCAACAACACTTGATTGTTTTAACCTCTCATTATTTTTTTTCTATTTTCTAATCAGAAAATCGATTCGGTGACAAACGCTCTTGAGACATTAGTTGCAAAAGATCAAGTTGAAGGAATGATGTGCAGCAAAACGAAGCAACAAATAAAAGCGTGGAAACAAGTTACACTCGAGGAATTGCCTGTAATATTAATATTACATTTGAAATGGTTCGATTATAAACTCGATGGTTGCTCAAAAATATTTAAAAATGTTACCTATGGAATTGATTTAAAGCTTGATAGCAGTGAGTAATAATATTTTAATTTTTTTAACTTTCTTATTAAACTTTTGTTCATAATTACCTCTAATTTTCCTAAACTAAAAACTTCAACGAATTAATAAATATTCATTTATTAATTTTTATTTTAGTATAATTATTGCGAATTATAAACAATAAAACAAATAATTATTAATTTAATTTTCAGAATTTTTGTCTGTGAATATTGGCAAAAAATTAACTGCAAAGCAAAAACAATATAAACTATTTGCGGTTACATACCACGATGGTAAAGAGGCAACTAAAGGTCATTATGTAACAGACGCATTTCACGTGGGTTATGGTGCCTGGGTACGTTATGATGATAGTTCAGTAAAAGGTATCGCGGAAAATGAGGTATTAAATCCAACTATTCCACGTGTACCGTATTTACTTTATTATCGACGATGTGACACGATTGGAAATAATCAGCCGAATAATAATACTAGACTTCGTTAAATAAAACGATTTAGTAAGGTAAAACACAAAAATAACAAAGTAAGGAGGGAGTTTGGTGTAATGGAGAGTGGGAGAGAGAGAAAAAAAACAGTTGTAGGTAAGCTAATATGTTTGTTTTTATGAATGAAGATTAAGGGGAAATGAAAGTCATTTTTCGCACGATTTTCTTTTTCTTTTTTTCTGTTATAAATAGTGGCGTATAAATATATGGTTTAATAATTGTAAGACAAATGCTATAGTTTACTTCATAAATTGTTTGAAATTATGACAGGCAAGAGATGATTACAAAAAAAAAAATTCAATAATTGTACGTTAATCTGATATTTTATTTCAACAATTATTTAAATATTATTAATTTTACCTGATAAATAGTGTTTTTTTTTTCTAGCAGACAATTTTTTATTGCTCAAATTTTCTAAATCATTACATAGAGATTTTGTTTAAAAGAAGAAAAAAAAAATAATGAACGTTTAAGGGATGTGTCATTTGTTTTGTTTTGTTTTCTTTTTTAATTCTAACTCATTATTTCAATAATATAAATTAAGTCTTTCTCATAATTTCAAATTTTTCTCACACGTTTCTATTGTAAAAAAATGAGGAAAATTATTATATAAACAGAATATTTTATCAATATAAATAAAATCCGTAAAATATCACTTTCATATCCCCCTAAAAAATATGAAAAAAAAAAAAAAAATTATTAATAATTAACGCGATACATTTTTACATTTTCAACATCTCAAATTCATATTTATCTCTGAATATGAATCGTATTTGTTAACAAATCATACCAGAGACCAAAAAAATAAAAATGAATTAATAAATAAATAAATAAATGAATAAAGAATTACATTATTAGCTCTGGTTCGTCATATTTTTGTTGATTAGGCGTGTAATATCAATTGTTACAAGTGCTATGTGCCTCATTTCTAGTATATTGAAATAAAGATAGCATTACTATTTGTCATGATGTTTATCCTCGTAACAATTGTCTCGACTAATTTATTTATCTAATCTCTTTATTACGCAAGAATATATAATTATTATTATGTATATGTTAATAATGTAGGTTAAAAATATTCATAAAAAAAAAAATTACGTATCTAATTTGAAGGTTAAGTAATACAGATATTATATAAAATATTAATAATTTGTATTTATTTTATAAACAATCATTCATCATCCATTATTATAACACTACCATAAAAGAGTTACTAATTTTAGCAAAACGAAATTTGATAGCCATTCTTCATCTTTGAAATTCGAAAATCCCGCCGTAAAACTTTTAAAATTGATCAGTAGTGCCACTGCAATAATTTTGAATACCACCATCCCCATATTACACGCATACACATCATAATATTTCCAGAAGGTACGATGGCATTGGACAATTTTTTTTTTTATTTTCCACTACATGATGGAGTAACAAGTTACAATGATTCAGTGATTGTAACTAACACGTCAGTAATAATATACATCAGACCATTGAATTATTTATAATTGTGGTAAAATAGAAAAATAAACCGCTGTGTAAACGCGTTGTAAAATTAAAAAAAAAAAAAAAAAAAAAATTTATACATATTTATAGATATTAATTAAACAAATTGACACAAAATGTCTGATTTAAGAAATTGGGTGAATTCATTGCCAATATTCACGAGATATTGGTTATTATGCACTGTTGGTTTGTCTTTATTTGGCCGATTTGGATTAATTTCACCGCACATATTAATATTATTATACGATAATTTTATTCATAAATTTGAAATTTGGCGTGCTGTTACAAGTTTATTTTATTATCCATTAAATCCAGGCACTGGATTTCATTTTTTAATTAATTGTTTCTTCCTATATCGTTATTCATCAAAATTGGAACGTGAAGAATTTGATGGACGACCAGCTGATTATTTATTCATGCTAATTTTTAATTGGTTATGTTCAGTTATCATTAGTCTTATTGTAAATGTACCATTGTTAATGGATCCAATGGTAATCAGCGTATTATATGTTTGGTGTCAATTAAATCAAGATGTCATTGTGAGCTTTTTATTTGGTAAATATTTTATTTATAAATAAAAATACAAATAAATTTTTTTTTTTACTAATTTTCAAAATGATATTAATATATTTTATTTTTATTTTACATTCAGGTGCGCAATTCAAAGCTATGTATTTACCATGGGTTCTGTGTGGATTCAATTTAATAATATCTGGCGGTGGAATGTTAGAACTCATTGGGATATTAGTTGGAAATCTTTATTTCTTCTTAAAATTTAAATATCCTCAAGAATTCGATGGTCCAGAATTATTAAATACACCGGCAATATTGGAAAGTTATTTTCCACCACAAAGAACAAATATACGAGGATTTTCAGCTAGTGTACCTAGGCCAGGTGCACCACCAGCATCTGCTGGACGAAATTATTTTGGTGGTTATAATTGGGGTCAGGGCAATGTTTTGGGACAGTAATATTGTTTTTTTATAACGCTAAAATATTTAATTAATATTGTTGAAACAATTTTCATGACCAGTTAAGCATTATAATTTGTATTGTAAATATCAATTAGCATTTTCCAATTCAATTTATACATCAGAATGTTTAATTTGATTTTGTTTTCCACATTGCGTTCGACTGCAATTTTTTTCTTTTCTGATTATTTATCGGTGACAATTTTCATGTTCCATTATCGTAATTAAATATCTAATAAAGAATGATTCTTGATTATATCCGAGTGCTTATAACTTTGTATTTAATTTTAATTTCATGAATATTTGTGTCGAATAAATAATTATTGATTGTAATATTATTATATTAATATAAATGATTGATTGATTGATCGATTGAAATAAAATATTATTACCTATTAATTATTCGTATTTATTATAAGAATTTACATATTTTATAGGTATATATATATGATCAACTGAGCATCACGTGGATTTTTTAAATTTTTTCCTTTATATTATTCTCGATGAAATCAACTATATCCGTGTATTACCACCATAAATTCATTTATTTGGTGGATTTTTAGGTTTATCATCACTCTTCACATCCGGTGAAGTCATCCCAATGTCACGGAAACTCGGAAATTGTTCCCAGGGTGCTGATAATTCAAATCTACGGAATTCTTGAGCTAATTCCAATGGTTCTGCCACCACACGCTTAACTTCATCATCATATCGAACCTGAATATAAAAAATAAAACAATTTTATTTGACAAATAATCAAGTGTTTTTTGTTTATATTTTACTATATTATTAATTTAATTAATTGATTATTAACCTCAACAAAACCAGTTAGAGGAAAGTCTTTTCTCAATGGATGTCCCTCAAATCCATAATCAGTTAGAATTCTTCGTAAATCAGGATGATCAGAGAAATAAATACCAAACATATCCCAAACTTCTCTCTCATACCAATTGGCAGATTTAAATATTGGTACTGAAGAATCAACAGGTGTTAATTCATCAGTGTAAGATTTAACTTTAATTCGATTGTTGAATCGTATTGAAAGCAGCATGTATATCAACTAAAAGTGTAAAATAAATAATTAAAATCAATATGTACGAATAATTTAATTTGAAGCTGAGATAAATCTTGAAAATTAATAATTTTACATATGAATTTTTCCAGCATGTTTTTTCAATTTAAAAATTAATTTTTCAGTTAAACAATTGTGAATTTGATCATTTGGAATGATGCACTAACAATGAAAAAATTTAAAGCAGATAAATAATTCAGTTTTATATGTATAATTCTAATTTTTTGCTTCCGATTCAGTCTTTAATTAGTATATCAAAAATAAAATATCTTACAAATTTAGCTTCAATCTTTTGAAATTTTTTTTCTGTGCCGAAGAAAAATTCATATATTAATATTAGAAATTCTCAAGATACATTATCCAGCATATGTATTTTAATTACTGATACCAACTTCAAATCTGTATTGTCTACTTGGCACATCAATAGCAGTCAGATCTGCTAAAATAGTATACTGTGCATTGTGATGATTTTTTAAAAATATTAATGTTGGACGAATTCCCTCAGGTGCAACAAGTATTTCAAGCTCATCTCCAGCAGATATTTGTACTTTCTGTACATATTTAGGTAAACATTCAGCAACATAACGACCAAAGTCTTTTATTTGATCGAGATTCGCAGTTTGTGGCTTACGAATTGTCGCTGAAAAATTTCATAATAACGATAATAAAATTAATAAATAAACGTCGTGTCATAAATAATTATTAACTAGTATCATCTCATATTAATTTTTATATTCATTTCAATGTGCACACACGTCGTGTTTCTTCATCCGACGGTGTTGATGTTTGTCCACTTCGTAATGCTGAAGTAACCGAAACATAACCTATAAAATTAAAATACAAATCATTATATAATATTAAATAAGAGTAATATATAGGCATACATATAATGACAATGATGAATAAAAGAATAAAATTACGTTTTGGAATTGAATTAATTGTCATTCGAGCAGCAACTCGTAAATTATTCAAAATAATTGATGCCATATTTCTTGTTTTTTTTTTCTTTTATATATATCCAAAACACAGAGCAACACAACACTTCACAGTTTTACACCACTACCAAATTTCATACCGCCGCCATCTTTTCTCTACTATCTATATAAAAAAAAAATATATTATCATAGAGGGCGCTAAGTGTTTCATTATTTAAAACATAACCTATATGCGCGCTATTTTTTAAATTTAAAAATTAATAACAAATATTTTTCACATTCGTATACAGATATATATAAATATATATCTATATACATATATATATATAATATATTTATTTTTTTATTTCCATATTATAAGTATTTACATTTTCTCATTATCCAGAGATTTGTAATTCAATTAATTATGAATTTATAAGGACAATATTTGTTTTTGTGTATGTATATATATAATGTTTACATGTGTATGTAAATTTATATTTGAGTGCATAACTATTATTATTATTATTAATTATTATTATTAATACTATTATTCATGTATATGTATCTGTAAAGAAAATTATAATGACAATAGCAAAGCAATGCTATTTTTTTTTTTTTTTTAAATAAGCTTTTATCAGGAAGAAAAGCATTTTGTTTATGATTATATATGTATATATGTATATACTTATATAACATCAAGTTGATATTTGTTATACATAATAATTTTATGTATTAATTTCTATGTAAACAGAATATATATGCGAATTCATCCATCTCGATGTGTAAAAAATCTAAATGGCATCACACGCTATCGTTATATTATTTGAGGTTATGTATTCATATCCTGAATTTTTCTGTTTATATATATTTATATATGTATATGTTTATATAATTTGTAAATAAAATGCTGTAGCTCACAATGTTTAGCATCGAGAATATTTCTCTGTTTTTTAATCGAATTGTTTATTAATAATTATTTAGATGAATAGTTGTTTATTATTCGTTTGCGCGATTTTTACTTGTCTGTTTTGTCATTTTTTGTTTTGTTTTTTTTGTTTTATATATATATATTTGTGTATATTATTATTGATTTTATGTTATTGTTGCTAATATTCAAGGGGTGGAAAAGCAACTAAAATATCCATTATGAAAATTACATTGTTTATGTATACAATATGTATATTATAATACCATGGTCTTATATTGATATAGATCATACAATTAATAGATAGCTAATTTTTTTTATTTATTTATTTATTTTTTTTTTTCTTATCATAAATTATTACCACGAATATTAATTAATCATTTCTAACTATAATTATAGTAGTGCAATAATTAACTGTACAATGTAAAATATAATTCCATCTAGCTAACAATTCTAGATACGACTGAGCGCATTAACATTATTTTCAAGTATTGATTTATTTTCTTTTTTATTATTTAATATATGTATATATTAAATCAATGATACAATTGTTCATGGTGTATGTTAATTAAAATGATCATTAGTATTAAAGAATTGTTTTTTTTTTTGTTCCTTATTTTTAATACATTGAACTTGAAATTTGTATTGAAATTAATTTTTTTAATTAAATTCAACGCTCGTGTTTCATTAGCATTTAATTTTTTCTCTCCGTTTTTATAAGTAAATATTAATTTAGGAGATGATAATTAATTTAATTATAACAATACGTTTATAATTATAATATTATACTCGTCAAAAACATTGAAAGATATGCAGACATAGAGGTAAAAGGGCAGTGTAAACGATATGCGCAAGTTTTTTTTTTTTCTCTGTAAATTTAATAATACATATATGTATATATATATTTATTTATTTATGTATATATGTTTGTGTGTATATATTTATAATTATAGTATAATTAAATGACATATAACGATATCGTTGAGACTGCCCGATAAATTTACTCACATTTAAATGTATCAGACATCGACAAAATTAAATAAAAAATTTTTAAAAATTAACACAATTATTTCATCTAATAAATTTTATTATTTTTTTCTTTATTTTCATTTTTCTTTTTTCTCTTTTAAGTTAATTAAAGCGAGAGGCGATCATTGTAATTTTTTTATTAGACAATCATGAGCCATTTTATTTTTGTAATTTGTATATTTTTATATATAATTAGATAACAGATTTGAGTACTGGCGGAAACTCAATGCTGAAGTAATACTTACATACATACATACATACATACATACATACATACATACATACATACATACATACATACGTGTATATATATGAGATATGTGCTGAAAAATATTTCGTACATAGTGTAGTAATTTTTAAAAGTCTTTCTTTTTTTTAAATGACATGAAAATTATTTTATAGATTTTTTTCCGTTCATTGTTAATTTTTATTTTTATTCATGATTGTGCATATTTTAGAGAATTTTTTTTTTTTTGCGTGCAATAATAAATAGAAAGACGGTAATACAAGAAATATTGAGGATTTTTTTTTTTGTTTTTGAGCATAAATTGAACGATAGCAATTAGGGAAAATTAAAAATTTTCCCGATTATAATTTTGTTATTTTTCATTTTTATTTTTTGAACGGATAAATATTGAAATAAAATTCATCGTGCATCAAAAGATTTTCACATTATCGTGTGTTTGTGTATGTGTATGAGTGTGATTTTCGTGTTCTAGTTTTTTGTTTTCTTGCAATAAATAAAAAAGAATTTATCATTTATACATTCATTATTTCTAAATATCAACAAGTTTAATGAAATGAGAATATTATTAGATACATCGAATTGCACTCATAATCATCATTATTATCATCACTGCATTCAATTATTTTTATTTATTTAAATTGTTCAATTTTCAAGTCCATAAATTAATTTTATTAACAGACTTAAACATATACAATATTTATTTTTAAAGCAACGTATTCTTTTGAAATAACATTCTTCAAAATTGTCGAATTATTGCTACAAAAATTTTCATTTCTTTTTATTTTTTACTGTCGTGCATTTTCTCTATACATCGATAATTTATTTATTTATCATAATAAATAAATTCAATCACTTTCTCTAATACACACAGACACTCTTTTTCTCTCTCTCTCTTTAATTTCACTTCCGTTCATTAATATAATAATTTATTTGTACACGCAAAATAAAAATATTATATATAAAATATAAATGAAAATAAATTAAATTCATTTTCGCATTAAAATATCAGCGTTAATATATTTACTCATAAAAAAAAGTTATTCAAGTGTTCATGTGTGCTTTCAGCAGTAAAAAAATCTCAATTCATATTATATGAAAAACAATATTACACATTTATATTATATATTTATTTCACTATATATGTGTATATATAGTGATTTGCGTCATTTGTATATTTGCATTAAATAGCTCTTACATTTTTTACTTTTTCTCATGAAAATTCATACATTTTTTTTTTTTTAATCTGTCGCTTAATAACATCTTTATTTTTTTTTTTAATTCGTATTGACCATATTCCGCCCACATCCTGTGTATGCAAAAGCATTTTGAATGCTACATTTTTTAGTTATCAGACACGTTTCTTTTTTTTTTTTTTTATTTTTAGTATTTTTCTTTATTATTTATTTGGTGCACTCATTTAACGCTGAATCACAAAAATCATCCTGCAATTTAAAATTAACTAGACACATAATTACCATAGTTACCGAATTTGACTAATAATTTTTCATCTATTTAAAATTTTCTATCGTAAAAATTCGTGCGCGAACGATTTGATTATATTATTATTTTTGCATTTCATTTAAAACTCAATTTCATTCAATAAACAATATATACATACAACATAATTTATATATATATATATAATATATATTTATTTATATTCTGATAAATTACGACAAACTTCATTCTTCAAGTCTTTTTTAATGACAAATTCCATTGTTGCAGAAGTAATTTATGCGTATAGAAGCGAAATAATTTTTCTTTTCTATTTATTTATTACTAATTATTTCAACAATGATTTCATAAGTATGCGCACATATTTTTAGAATTGTGAATAATGATATTAAAAATTCCACATTATTTTTTCTCTATTTTTTACTCTTTTTATTTTTTGCACAAGCAAATTTTGAATATACATCAACTCACAACTGCAACTGTTTATCATGAGAATTTTTAAATCATTTTATAATTTTATTTTCGTTCATCATTTTCTTATTATTTGTCATTTCTTTGGTATATACGCATTGCAACAAGGTTCGCATTGGCATCACAGAAATATATATCTGCGCCTTATTGATCAAATATTATTTGTTATCTTTTCTCACACGGTTGTAACACAATCAGTCTTGGTCTTTTATTTTTTGTCGATTTGTATTTATATTTTTTAATTTGTTTATTTATTTATGTTCTCATTAAATGTTTATACTCGAATTGCTCCAAGCTAATGGACGGTAGATGGATAAATTACATTGGTATATATCAGCTTCTTAAAACATTTCAAATTATTTAAATATTAATTAATTTTTTTCGTCTTTTAATTTTATTTTTTCATCGTCCGTCCATTAACAATGTTTGCTATTAAATCGTATATTCATCAGACATCGTATTCTCAAATACATATATATAGAAAATACAAAACAAATAGAAGGGATATGCAATTGGAATAATATATTAAGTTATAGTGGTTCCATATTATTTTTTTTTTTTCGTTTGTAATTATTGTATTTTCATTTTAAACATACCATTCTTTGATATCTTTTAATTCACGTTTTTTACCATTTCTATTTGTATTCGCGCTCGCTTTCAAGGCACCATTATACTGTTGACCAGAACCAGCGGCACCCAAAAGCGCAGCATTGGGATCTTGACAAAAATTTTTTGTTTCATCTACTTTATAATTGGCTTCGGGACGATTTTTGAATTTTAGAATAAGTAATATTATAAGTACAATTGCAATAAGTGCACCAGCAATAATAGCTATTATTAACGCTGCATTTTTCGCTGCATCCGAGTGTATACTCGGTACTTTCGGCACTTCTTTAGTTTTCGGTGGAGTTGGAATTGGCGGATAAGTTTCCGGATGATATAATGGTGGATCCGTCATTTTTGTTGATGTTGTATGTGTTGTTGCACTAGTAGTACGATGTGTTACAGTTGTCGTGCTAAAAATAAAAAAAAAAAACCAATCAGAAAAATAAATAAATCAATTAATTAAATATATAAAAAATTTTCATGAATATATAATTAATAGAAATTTAATCTTGTCATATAAATATTATATATTAAAATTAATTATTTATATGAAACGTATGGAATAAATATTTTTCATACGTATATATATAAATTACACACCTGTCATGAGTTGAGTCAGTTTCACTGCTGGATGCATTGAATTGTGTTGATGTTATTACTGTACTTCTAGTGACAGACGTTAATTCTGGCGATGTATGCGTACTGATATGGCTTGTTGGGGTTTCACCATGAGTTGTATATGTCACTGAGCTCGAATCTGCAGACAACAAACATGTCACGAGGGTTGGAACAAATATTACCTGTAATATTCTCGTGTTGGTACGGGTGAAATGAGATTATATAGGTATACGCGTGCGTATTGATAGCAGGGACGTATCAAATACCTCAAGTACATGAGATACCATACTGTGCAAACTCCAATTGAATATTTGTAAAATATCTTTCTCTTCCCTTGTTCAATTTATTTATTTATTTTATATTTTATTTCTTCCCTTTATATCTATCACGAAATGACACACCACAAAGCAAAAGTAATAATCAATACAAATAATTATTACAATTTGATTGAATTATTTTTATCTTCAAATTGATATTTAAATAATTAAGAAAATTTTTTTATTTAATTTTTCTTTTTATTCTAGTGAACCAGTGACGACTCATATACTTAATCTCGAAATAATTCCAGTATATTTTCGACAATTGGCACGACAGAATGTAATTTATCTCGATGTAACATTTTATATTGTAAATTAATTTAATATAAATTCAACGCTTTGACTTGGAAAAATAAATAAAATATCGCACGCGTTTGATTTGTAATCACTTTGATATGTTATAGACTTTTGTATTCAATGGTTGCGTCAATTACACTGTCTACATGAAATGTAGGCCTTATGCTCGTCGTCGTATCGATTTGTTCATATGAGAAAAGAACAGAACGTCGGTGAAAATTGATCAATACCTGTAGCATATCAAAAATAACTAGGTAAACAGAGGTGCAAATATTCTACTTATATAATATCATCATACATAGACAGGTATATTGAAAGAGAATACGAGAAGACAGACATGATAAATAGAAGCAGGGATGAGAGAGAAAAAAAAAAAATAAAAAAAGAAATAAAAATAAAATAAAAATAAAATAAATAAATGCTCACCAGTAGCAGATGTTACAACGACTCCTTCGGTTGTTACGAGATCGCCCGAGCCTTCCTCGCAATCCTCCTCGTCGTCACAGGATGGGCGTTCTTGAAGATTGTCCTTAGTTTTTGGTTTTGCTGTAGTAGGCAAACGTGTAGGTGCTACATATACAGGCGTTATCAGGTCATCTATAAACAAATGTAAATATAATTTTTAAATGTACTTTTTTATCCATTCAATCATTAATTTATTAAATTATATATTTATTTATTTATTTAAGTATTTAATTTTATTATTAAATTTATTTATATGCTTTTATTTAATTTATATATTTGTATAAATTTTTATGTTGTATTTAGTTTGATATTTATATGGATATAATATATAAATGATGAATTGATACCATTTGTTATATATCAAAAGTAGCAGTCATTTAATTCAGTTTTTAGTCAGCCAGTGAAGATTTTGAATCAGGAGCACATGAGTATGATAGAGGTATATATAATGCTTGCGTCAACACAATTTCAAGAATGGTTGGATGGGGATAACGGAAGTTTATCTTCGGTTGAGGGGATACTAAATATGCAAATGAATTGACGATATAAACGGGGGAGTATGAAAGCGTAAAAGTAGTATTGTCGGTCAATAAACTCTTGGGACACAACTTCTGTCATACACACAAGCAAATATATATATACATTTACATATATACGTACATATGTATATACATTTATATATATGTTATATAAATGTAAATTCAATTAGTTGATAATATTAAATTTAGGACAGATACGTTAAAGAATTTATTAAATATTATTTTTGATGATAATTTATATTTTGTCTAGGTATTTAATTTTTTCATTATTTTTTATTATTTAAATATTATAAAATATTGTAAAAAACAAAAATGGTTTTTCGATAATTTTTTATGATTTTCAGCTATTGTTGATTGGTTTTGATAATAAAAAAAAAAAATGTTTAGACAAAATTAATTTTGAAAAATTTAGAGAAAAAAAAATGGTGGTAAGTGCCGCTAATTGCGACAAGTGCCTTACCAGTTATATGTGATTCCGTCCTTGTCTAGGGGAGTGCTAAACGTCTCTCCTTTCATACTACACAACTAGTAAATATTCGTTTTGTTGTTATATATGAAAAATTGGGTAACCAGACCACTTGCGAGAAACTAACTTATCATAAAGTAAAAAAATCAATAATATTCCAACTACTTTTTTTTTTCTAATTTTCTTTTCCCACAATAATCAATCGATCAATTATATCACAATATGATCTACTGACTTTTAATTACAATTATCCACAAAATTCAACAATTTTATTTAATTAAAAAAAATATAAATTAAATTATCCCAGTCGGTAAAGTAGTTTACATTCATATCATAAGTCATTACAGTGTTTCATGATATATTATTGTTTATATTGATTTAAAATTTAATTTAAATTAAATGACGATTTTTATGAATAATTTTAATATTTAATAAATATAATATTATTTGTTTATTTACCTGAATTTGGATCGTAAATCGGTGTACAATCATCATCCTCATCATCACCTGTACATCCGCTACCAGCTCCAGAAAATATAAGATCATCCATGACTCCTGGTAAACCGGATGCTGGTGTCTAAAAAACAACAATATAAATTAATAATTAATTAATTAATTTTTTAATATTTATATTTATATTCCTACATTAATCTCTTAAATTTTTATCAATTGAATAATCATAAAATCATTATTAATACAAATCCAAATTTAAATTAATATTTATTTAACTCATATACCTTCACAAATAAATAAAATATTAAATAAATATTTTATTCATTCAATAAATAATTTAATAAATATTTCATTCATTCAATAAATAATTCAATAAATATTTAATTTACTTTATAAATAATTTAATAAAATTTAATAAATAAATAAATAAATATAACAATAATTAAATAACATTTATTCATATACCTGTTGCATACGTTGAAGAGGTGATGTTCGATCTATTAAACTACCTGGTGGTAATGGCTGTACATCACCTCTAATAGTAATAACAATTCGATCTTGAGTTGCCAATTCAAGTATACGTGCTCCATTAACTACAAGTCCAGAAATTATACCCAAAAAAGGTCTCTCTACTCTGCCTTTACTTTTATTCCATCGTCCACCAACTTGAATAGTCGACTGACTATTGAACACACTCAATTGATGACCTGAAATCATGAAAAAAAAAAAAAAAATACAAAGTCAAAAAAAGCAGTAACTAAACATACATTGTATGTACAAATGTATATATACACATGAACAAATCGATTGTAACAATCACATGATATATATTTTCCATTTTAGTTAGTAGTTAAGTTTGACCAACTATCAGGAAAACATATGTAAGTACAAAGTAAAAGTCAAGTTAATTGACCCATTGATCACTAATGATATTAACTAAAATATCTATTCATAATAATTCCTCATGATTGTTTAAAAATATTAATTAATAATATTTAAGAATATTTCATAAATTGGTGAAAAAAAAATTTGATGATTTTTTTAAATTGCTATAATATTTCTATTATATTTTATTATTGTTAAGATTATTATTAATGTTTTTATTCTTGTGGCTGGGTGTGAAACTGCAGTGTCTTCATATTGAATGTAGATACATATGTGATTGTCAGCTTCTGTAAAGATATGTAAATCAACCTGAGACGAAACATTAGGACAACATGAACGTGCAGGAGTTTATCCGACTTCAGGATTAGTTCGCCTGGCGCCCTTTTTTTTTTTCTTTCTCTTCTTTCTTTCACACTAGTTTTATTATTAATCCATTTATCATCATTTCATCATTGGCATATAAAAAAAAAATCGAAGTAAAAATGAGTTTTACTGTCAGAGACGTATCAGGCAATCAGAAGAAATTAGAAGTACAAATGAAGTTTAAGAGGACATTTGTGTACACGAGAAATGTATATGTGAAGTCAGTAGCTCCTGATCCATGGAATTTCAAAGGAAAAAAAAAAGATTTTTTAAAAGATAAAATTAAAGGACAATCATTGAATATTATATTCGTGAACTTTTGACCTTTTGTCATTGATAGTTACTTTCAATTTTAATTTTTTTTTCGATAATTCAATCGCTGGAATTTATTCAATTTTCCCATCAATCAATTATCA
Source organism: Microctonus brassicae (assembly GCA_918226075.1). Classification (NCBI taxonomy): domain Eukaryota; kingdom Metazoa; phylum Arthropoda; class Insecta; order Hymenoptera; family Braconidae; genus Microctonus; species Microctonus brassicae. The sequence goes on along the minus strand of OW445481.1, from coordinate 14,236,369 downwards.
AATGTTCCAATATTAAAATAACTATTGACCAATCATCACAGAACAATTCTAAATAAATTAACGAAATAAAAAAAAATTTTAATTGAGTGGAAATAATAGAAACAAGTGATATTTATTGATAATTAATTGTAATTATTTAAAAAATTGAATCATAATGAAATTACTGATGATTGAACGTGAAGAATCCGTGATCAATCTTTACTAAATGATTATTAAATTATGTGATTAATTGATTCAATCGACCACAATAAATTTTGTTCTCTTTGGATGAAGAGTTAATTTCATAAAGTTCAATATCAAACTATTATATATTTCCCCTTTAAATCTCGAGGGAATTTACTACCTAACGCGCTTCTCGGTCAAGCATAGTCACTCTACCAAGGCAACATGAAAGTTCAGTTGGTTAATTAAGCCAAATGGTTTTATTCAAGCAACCAATCACTCATCATCATCGTCACCATCAACATCATCATCATCATCATCATCATAAATAATCATTACTAAACAGCTTTTTGTTAATATATCATCGCATATTATAATTTTGATATTCACACAAACATAATACGACACAATTATTTGTGAATATTTATTTATGCCGCACATATGTGTCATTGATCGCACATTCCAATGTGAAGAAGTCCAATAAACTGTATCACATTGCTAGGGGAACATGAGGAGGGAGATAGGTATAACCATGGCCTCCTATAGAAACTAACTTCTCACAAATATTTTGTGGGTTACAAATATATAATTAAATCAGATATAAATAAACCACATTATTTATAATTTTACCCAAATAAATAAATATATATTTATATATTTTATTTTTTGTAATAATAAAAGTTGGGTTAAGATCTATAGATCTTTGTTTAATTTACATTTCATTGGAAATTTTACAATTATATTTTTATAATCGGAATTTCATTTTTTTTTTTAATGTTTATTTAGTAATTGCTATTCAAAATGGATAAAATTATTCTGATAGAAGTTTTATTGTACTGTTGATGTTAATATTTTTATAAATCAATTATATTTATATTATATAAACAAATATGTTTATATACAAATTAAGTAATAGTGGATTGATGATTAAACTATGAATATGTAGTTGGATGTCCCAAAGCAATTAGCTCTTGTGCAACATAATCTGAATTAATAAGTAAAGTGCCAGGAGAGCATTATGAATGAGGAGGTAGATTGTTCCGAAACTGGGTTAAGGTGGTGTTTATTTCACTTAGAAGAGTGGCACATTCGGTTAAAATGGATCAGGGTATGAGAAGGTGAATATCAGTTTAAGATTGATCATGTTTGTAAAGATAAAAAAAATCTAATGGATCCAACTTTTAATTCAGGCTGTTTAAATAATTATTAAATATCAAATTTTCTGATTGGACAATTTAATAAACCATGAGAATTAATGTATAATTTTATGAAAAATGATTAAAATGAAATGTGCGAAAATTCCAATGTGTTTTCATTTACAAAGAGGTATTTTATTGGAGTATATGAACGATCCAAGGACGCGTCACATATCCCAAGGCTTCTCTCTTGGTGCTCTAGCATCCATTCACTGTCCCTTCGTAGTTCAGTTGCTACTATCCCATACTTGCCTGATCTTTCTAAACACTCAGTTCGCGTTAGGATAGTGTATAAATGATCAAAGCACAATCGTAGACCAAGCTATTGCCGATCGTAGTCTTTGCTACATTTGTGTAGTATTTTTTTCTATTTTATTTTACCACCCTGGGTTACTTGAAATAATTTTTTATCATAATTTCCCAATGTAAAAAGAAAAAAAAATGTATAATTAAAACCATACATGAACGTACTTTTGTTAAAAATATTCCCTAGGGTTAAAAGTTAAAATAATTTATGAAATTTCGCCAACACTCACAATTTTATTTGTCCACATTTATAGATACAAAAAAAAAATAAAATTTTCTCCCAGGCACACATACACATGGACATCTTCCTCAAGGGAAATATTGTGAGATGAAATTCCAAGTCGTTGAATGAAACCAACTTTCATCCCCTAGTCTCCTATTCCAACTGGAAATGGGTTTCTCCTCAAGCAGCAAACATTCTCACGATCATGATATAAAGACATTGGTCGAGAGGAACTTTTATATGATGATGATGTTGGCTCGTGGGAAGTTGTTTGGTCCCTGCTGTCTTATTTATCGTCGTTTCCCATAACGAAATTCAGAGGAAATTAACTTTTTTTTTTTTTCTTACTTAATTTATCTGTCGATATCTCACAAAAACAATGCACACGAAATCGAATAATATATTTTCGATCAGATTTATTATATTTATTGTAAACAGACAAACCAAAATATTATTGTCATAATACCCAAGCACTCTTTCAAATTGACTTTTTGATTTATAAATAAAAACTAAAATTAACTAAAATAATAATATTATTGCGGTATATAAATATATTTGTGTTGGATTATATATTTGTTTATTTATTATATCCATATGTAATATGTATAGGTGGATGAAGAGGTTATAGTGTTGGATCAGGGGCCAAGGGTCGAGGTTATCGACTTGGAATTCTCCAATGACTTTAATTCACCTCATCTTCAACAACGACATCTTCATCCAATGATAACAATCTTCAATATAAAGTCCAAGAAGACTACATAACAAACACTATATGAGGGTAGTTGTTTACATGTAGTATATGTATAATATACACACAATCGTGTATACATATGCAGGCCGTTTTGTCGTTGGCATTGTTTGAAGATTGGGGATAAGACGAGTTGGATAGCTTGGATATAAAAATGAGCGTCAGTTGGATTGGACTGCGAGGAGGCGGAGCAGATAAGGTCGACCAGACCTCTGTATATACATATATGTATGTATATATGTATGTATGTACATGTATATTTATGTGTAAAAGAGAGACACTGAAACGATATACGGTTGTATATGTACATAATATGTATGGGCTATGTGCGGTAAAACTCTCTCGTCTCGACGAGACTTTATTTCCCAGCTTATATAAAATCGTTCCCACGGGATTGTACCGTGGGATAGTTATCCAGGAACGCGAGAAATTGAAACCCCCGATGGTCAGGATTTTATGCTGGTCCAAGAAGTTGTTCTGTTCCAATATAAATAATCCCGCGCAATCGAAAATTATTTTTCTTATATTTTATTTTATTATTTTATTTCATATCATCCATATACATATATATATAGATGTATATTTATATATTTATATATACACATTATGTATATTGAATGTAGATTTTTTTATTAATCAGATAAGTGAAAAATAAAAATTCAAAGAATTTCATTGAAAATTCGTGAGAATTATTTTATTAGAATTTTTTTTTTTTTTGTAATTTTAATTCTCTCGTGTCATTTTATAATTATGAAATATATGTGTGGGATAATATGTGAAGGGAAATAATAGTATTAAAGGAATGTTGTTACTTGTATAGCGCGTGACTCGCGTGAGAACGTTGTAAGGGCGCGTGGGAAAACGGTGGAGGCGCATGGCGCTTCTGATACCAGGAGTACATCTACCCTGAAGAGGAAAGTTTATTATATGCTCATGTATATGTATGTATATATTTGTATGTTTTGATTTTTCATGGTGTGACGTTAATATATAGCATCCATGTGTAAACATAGTGTGCTGGTGTAAGTGTTGGAATTAATATTATCAAAGAATTTAATATTGCTTATGGTATTAATGCGTGTATGTATATTTCTTTTTTTTTTTTTGGTTTTTTTGAGCAAAAAGTTTCGTTGGTTGAATATTCAACGTACAGGATTGTAGAACGGGTAGGTATCACGAGCATGGAGGATAATTATGTATATTGAAAATTTGTAGCCATCGTCATTGTGATGTGATCATTGTGTTGAATTGGATTCGTGTGTGTTTGATATCAATGATGAGAAGCCGAAATAAATAAGGAAGGATAAAAAAAATGAAAAAATAGGATGAATATTTTGAAGTGGTTGCTCTAGTTTTGAAACAGGACAATATGGTTTTGGAGAAGGTAAATATATATATTCTTAAAGAATTTTTAACCTGAGTCAAAGGTGGTATGATTTTACATATATCTGAAGAACCGAAATAGTTTATCCCCCCATAAACTTTTATGATTGTGAAGAATGAACTTAACTTTTATGGTTCATTAAGGTTGCTATTCAAAAAATTGACTTTACGTAGACCTTTTTCAAAGGGTAACATAAGCCACTGGAAGTCGTAGAAGAAATATAACATCCTTACTTTAGCACAAAATTTATGAATGTTCATTAAAAATATTTGTCAATTATTTTGATATTATATATATATATATATATATTCACCATAATGACATTTAAAATTGTTCAAGTATGAATAGATCGTTCAGTAGACTCGACTTTTGCCATGCATTTTCTTATTGATCAGGAATACATGAGATTGTAAGAGTTAAACTTTTATAAATTAAATTGTGAATTCAAAAATTTTTGAAGGTAATATAAAAGCATTGAAATAATCGTCAGAAGAAATTCTTGGACCTCAAATGATTAAGGAAATATGACAGTGAAGAGGTACCCAGACATAAATACACCATCAATAATCAAGATATAATTTTTTTTTTTGTCACAGCAGGTTCCATTTAATGTGGTTTTAATAACTATTATATCTGCCTAACTTTATGACAGGTTTGTATATTTTATTATGTTGATGTTATTAAGAAGCGTGAAAAGTAGTGTAAATACAAATTAGTCAAAGATTTTTTATGAGGAATACAGAACTATCGAGGAGGAGAACACAGAAATTCGAAGATGGCCAACATCAAATTAGTGCCTGATGCCCGGCCCCTCCCCAAATCTTTAAAAGTTTTCAGGCCTTGTCCTATTTTATTCACGACTGTTCATTGGATAAGAAACATAAATACTTCGTTTGTATTATACATACATATAGGCATTGTGAATATGACTGGGGCAATGTATATACACTCTATAACCATCCTGTCTGTGAACCATATTTGGATAGGTCAGGAGTATTGGAAAAAGAACCTGTTAACGGAAATTTGGTACCTGCACTGTAACAGGACAACATATTGGATGAATAAGTTTTTGGATGCCAAAATAAATTTTATATTATTTATATTAAACGATGATTTAAATGAAATTTCTTCAAGTTACAAATATATAAATTTATCAGGCTTAATTACATGTCACTGTGATATTGGAGGCGTGAAGAACATTGTCAACTCGAATTAATCGACAGAATTATATCAGGCAAACAGGAAATATAAAGAAGTTTAACATGAGAATTTGAGGCTTGAAAATTTAATGTCATGTTTGAATGTAATTTTGTCTGAAAATATTGTACATTTAAATTCAAAAAAGAATCGTAGTCAGTAAAATGAGTGGATAGAGAATAGATTGTGGATCAGGAAAAGGGTTAATCATTCGAACAGAAGTATGGTTCCATTTTCATCAGGAGTACATGACAGTGATGAAAGTTATTTCAAAGAAGTAGACAAACTCAATATAAGATGATTATAATGTACCTGTATATAACCGACCGAATACCTGAGCCCAAACGACCTTTCATGGTCATCCTCAGTAAGCAATAAAATGAAATTCTACCTACGAGTTTTTTCCAATTGACGATCATGCCATTTTAATATATCAAATAACATTGACATGGGAAAATTGTGTGTGCTCATCAGCTCATATATATCTATAATAATATACAACATTGATAGTTTAAATATTTATATTGGAAATGCATTCTTCAAGGGATTTTGAAATTCATGAAAGAAAAAAAAAAAAATAACTGTTTTGTATTGTATGGAAGATTCCTTATACGGACTTTGCTGTACTGGATGTTGTATGTGAAGGTCGTATCGACCGTGAGAACTTGGTTTCGAAAGGCAACTTCTGTTTCTCAGGGATAACAAGGACTCAGCAAGCAAGAGGAGATTTTTGAGGACAAGACGGAAGTAAGAAGAAGAAGAAGAAGAAGACGGCGCAAAGGGTAAATCCCTGAAGAGGTTTTATAAACTTGATCTTTTTTTTTTTTTGTAACTTCGCGAGACATTGTTCACAAAAAATATTCCAAGAGAATCCCCGACGTGATTTTAACAAATATATCCTAGTGAAAAATAAAAATATAAAATAATAATTATTAAATTTAATATTTCAAAACATATTTTTTAATAGATAAAGTTACTTTTATTATTAATTATTTATGTCATAGAAATTTAAATAACCTTGAAATTCATTGTGGAATATAATTTTAATTTTCACTATTGTAACAAAAAATAAATCTTAATATTTTTTCATCATGAAAATCTTTTGATATGATGAATATAATTTTTTTTATGTAACTTGGGAATTTAAGCAAAGTACTAATATGAAATAAAGTATCAAAATTATTGAAATCATGAAGGTCTATAGTAAAAACTTCTTCATATTCAATGATTCCCTGTTACAAACAAGTTAAAATTTTCGCTTGAGAGGGATCGTTCTCACGGTCAACGCGCGATACACCGGAATCGGTAAGTTCCCACGAAGTCACGCATGGTCCCGGGCCCATATCTTTCAGTTAGAGAAGAAAAAGAAAAAAAAAAAAAACATCATCAGTTATATGTCTATTGCTTCGTTCAAATATTACGACGCTTCATTTTAATACCACAAATTCCAAGTATCTAAATATATGTGTGTATAAATGGTAAACATAGATTTTTCCATCGTTGAAGAAATTTTGTCATGAACGCATTGGACATTTTTCAACGGCCGTAAATTTTTCTTGAAATTCTATTGTAATCATCAGATTTCCAAATTCTTTAGCCATTGAATATAAATCTTTCAGCTGTTTCTACAAAACATTTTTATTAATATTTATTTTGTCACCAGACGATGATGATTTGTCTTGTTTGATCAAAATAAAATATAAATAATTATCTCTTTCTTCAATTGATACTCATTTATACATTCTTTTTCTTAGTAATATTTTTTTTATGTGATGATGTTGGTTACTTTTATTATATGGGTATAATATAATTTCATTGGTGTTATTTTAAAAAAATATATATCCGTCGAAAAAAAAAGAAAAAAAGTCATATCTCGTGAACCTTAATCTTCTCACGACCCTTGAGCATAACCCCAGGGAAGAGAAAGAATTCTTTCCTCATCCCCATCTTACATATATAAACCACTGCTGCGACGCGAACGTGGGAAAGATCTTTGAGCCTGCGGTCAAAATTGTTATGGGCAATATCAGGATTTCAGATTGATATAAGAAGAAATTTAGGAGAATCCAATTAGGAGATGTAGCAAACTTGAAAATATTAATAAATTCATATTTCCTCTAAAAAATTTAGAAAAAAAAATAAAAAATATAAACTCCCTCGTGCTCAAGTCATATAAAAATATATATTTATTTTCTTTACTCTCAATATTCTATACAAATATTTCGGAAAATAGTTAGCTGAAATAATATTGCTAAATTTTTACTTGAATATATTTTTTTGTAATTTTTTATTTTCAAATATCAAAAGTTTATAATTTTTAAGACTTTAACGACACTCAAGTGTATATGTAGATAATTACTAGCGCATGGATATAATATTCTTATATATAATTCAAAATTTGTGGTCATAGTGTGACATGATTATTGGGAGAACATAAAACTGTTGAAATTAAAAATCTCCCGCGTTCTCCCACAGGCACTAGCGCATTAAAAACTCATACAAACTGCCATATACTATACATTATAAAGAATATATACCCTTTATTTAATTTTTAATTCTATCATGAAAAAACAAAAATCAATATTTTAATAATGAAGTGAAGAAAAAAAAAAAAATAAATAAATATAATCATCGATCTCAACTGATATTTATTTTTTAATTTAAGTAATACCACTGTAGGTATATATGTATGCTAATAATAATTATAAAGAAGCACAAAAAATGTTAAATCTTCAGATTATCTCGTGGACACATTGGCTTCCACATATGAGGCAGAGAATCAGAAAATACGAAGAGGCATTTTATATATGATCCAAACGTTTTAGGTACTTAAAAAAGGGTAAACGAAACTCGATTACAAAAAAAATAATTTAATTGTTCTACATATGCAGTATTTATATGTAAATGAACATTGGGATTGTAACTAAACTTGCATATGTATATAAATCATGAAATAGTTGGATAGAAATAATAGCTGACCCCATGAATTTTTATACAATTGTGTGAAATTGTCGATGGAAAAAATGTGTTGAAGCAGTAAATTTGAACAATAAATATTATATACCTGCAATTTCTACGAAATTATAACTATTGATTTTTCATTTAAATGCTTTGATGTTTCCTGTTTCTATATACCTGAACCCTGAGTCAAGAAGAGGAGCTGGAAGGTCGTAAAATATAGCTTTTGGCGTCAAAGGGTTAATATGATCTCAAAAAGTATGAGGATAGTAGAATATTGTAGATAGTATAAAAGTCGAATATGTATATATGAAAAAGAGGGTGAATAAACGAGGATCTAGATATGAAAAAGACTTATACAAAAAAATATATATACTAATATATATATTTTATTTAATATCAGGATATTATGTTTTATATAATTTCAATAATACTTCAATGAAAAATTTGGTTACAAATTTATTAAATCTACTTTAAAAATATTGAAATAATGAAATAAAATAGTAAAAGAAATTAAAGGAATTAAAAAATAAATTTCTTTTATTATAATTAAAATAAAAAAAAGTATTTCGAATAGAAATAGAGCATGTGAATTAGATTGTGTGCTATACTCATGCTCAAAATTATTATCAAGTGCCACAAATGGCCGAGCATTCATAAGTTTTTTCCAATTAAGAGAGTCAAGACTTATAATTATAATTGCCTAGCACTTCCACTAATTACTTGGGCTAATTATGTACTTCAAAGGTATAAAGGTTTTTAAATTTGAAACGTACTACTTAAGAACGAGGAGAACATGAAGTGGTTGAAACTAGTTTTTATGTTGTGGTTTACGTTAACTTGTTCATAAACCCTTATCAATTTTTTCTTTTTTTCTTTATTTTCATATAGGTATTATGTATAATAAATATCGTGCTTAAGTCATATATTTTTCATGAAATTGTATAGGTTGGTTATGATACGATCGAAGGGGTTGAACTTTTGTGTATATTATGTAGATGTAAATAGTTGGTTGTTTGTTTTTTTTTTTTAAACTTTCTACGCATAATTTTATGAATGTAGCTATCAGGCTTTTATACAATAGAAGAGCTAACAACTTTGAAGAATACAAATTTATTGTAATGAAATCAAATTAGATTCACCCTCTTTATGTCTATATAAATATGTATACAATGAATCAGCTATTCAATTTGTTATAACTGCATGAAATAAATTGCATCATCAGAATGATTTTATATTTATTCTAAAATAAAAATTGCCTCATTACTATTATTGGAAAATTTGTAAATATAATAATGAATTAATTTCTTTTGTTTTTTTACATTTAATTCTTTGGATAGGTAGAAATCTTGATTTTAAAATTTTAAAAGAGCTTTTAGTGGAGATCAATACAGCCGAGGAACACAAAATGAATTTATTTAAAAACGAGCAGAGTTTTTTAATGTACAAATAATTCAATAAATGTTTTTCGATTTTTTTTCGTTATTTTTTTTTTTAATACACGGAGAAAAGAGATGAGATTTTGACGGTTGAATATCAGAGGAATTGAAATAATTTAATAAGAATATAGGATAAAAATATATAAGGTGAATAAATTTATTTATTGATTTTTTCTTCATTTTTTTTTTTAGCAAAAAACGTCTCTGGTCGCTCTCATGTGTATACTTTGCAAAGTCTAAGTGAACCTATATATGTACTGCATATGTATATGTATATATACACATACTCATATTAAATAATGAGAAGTTACCCAAAGTAATCCAAGTATATTTCCCAACGGAGTATATAGCGTTAATAGACATAGGAAAATAAATGCATAGCGTTCAAAAGTCCTGAACTTAGGTAGAATATGTTTCGCCAAAGTGAGACCTTTTAGAATAGTATTTAAATAAAAAATAAAAAAAGAGAAAGGATAAATTAAAATAAATTGTATGAATTTTTTTTTTTTTTCAAATCCGATATAATATCCAGGGATTTTCGCGGATTTAACTGAACAATTAGGTTGGTATAAAATAGTATGAGATCATTTATGCTTTTATCATAAAGCCTCAATTAGCCGCTGGTGGCTTAAATATTTCTCCAATGGATTATATTACTGTTGACATTAATCCAAAGACAAGAAAAACGAAAGAAAAAAAAAAGATTACAAATATTACATAAACATTTGGATAATTTTTTTTTTGTTGCGTTCGATATATAACAGTGGATCAATTTTTATGAAAGATTTCTTTTCGTTAAACTTTACATTGTCCTGAAATGTTTCTCGTACTATTAATTATATTTAACCTCTATAAATATCGCCTGCATATCAGTTATTATTAGCTTGAAGTATCGACTGCATAAATAATTTTTTTCGAGTGATATGTGAATACGTGAAATAGTATTCATGTAAATCGTATTTTTATTCAACGAATCAGCTGTGTATATTCGTCATGTTTTACATTTATTATTCTGTGAAATAATCTGTTCCTTTTTCTTTTTATATCACGCGATTATATAAATAAATTGCTTATTAATTATCCCAATGGAAATTAAATAACTCACCAGGTGGATGATTAGCTTGAATGTTGTAATCGTCAATTTGTAATGTACTATTTGCTCCATTTCTCGTAAATCGTACAACATGATACTGGTTGTCATTTACTTTGACACCAACCTCACCAATCGGATGATCAAATGTCCCCATATTATACACAGCAAATATATTTCCATCAACCTGGAAAACAAATTAATTAGCTCTCTCTATACAATTCAATATTCAATCAGTTTAATTATAATAATTCATAATCCATATAGTTAATTTATTTATATAATATAAATAATCATTGGTATTATTAAAGATAAAATTTATATATACATTAATAATTATAATATACTAACAATTTCAATTTCAAGATAGTCATTGCTGGTAGCTGATTCGATTCGTAATAAAACTGCGTCATTGACGCTTGTGATAAATCCCATTGCAATCGTATCTCTTTTCATTTCTGGTCGACGATCGCTTGGAAATGAGTACGTGATAAGTCCTCGTCCTGGTCCAAATTCATATGCAATCGCTTCTGTATTGTATCATTGAAAAAAAAAAAAAGAATTAAAATGAAAAAAATGAATGAATGAATGAATAAAAGAGAGACAAAACTCCTCCAATGAGATAACAAAAATTATTTATCATTGCTCATTCCGCATGAAATAATTTTCTGAATGATAATATAATATCTTGTCATATTTCATTGTGTATATATTTTACAAATAAATTACCATCATTGCACGTTGGTCCACTGAATCCAGTCATGTCACAATCACACGTATAACTATTCCATTGTTGTACACATAATCCATGATTTCCACATATATCATGGGTACATTTTTTCATTGAATGCATATTTGCATACATATCACAACCAGATTCAACAAGAGAACTTGTTACAACTGCATCCGTCATTAAATCAATACTTTCACCGCTGAGATCGAGTGATGCGAGACAACCCTCAAATCCATGACGACTCAGAATGTGCTTTGGTAATTGTGAATATTGACTTTTCTCAACGCCACCTGAATGTATACGATAATGATAATTAGTTTTACAATTATACAGAAATTTGTGCTCTACTTGCAGAATTATATTTTTAGATATATATTAATTGATTGAATTTTATTTTGAATTCAATTATAATATATATAATTTAATGAGCTCAACGCCATTCATGCTCAGCATTTATATTTTGAGATTGTGATGATTGAAATTGCTTTTATTGCACGTAATATTTGATAGTTGATAAGATATTAATCTTGAGGTGAAATTACCAATATAGAGAATTCCATCTAAATCTAAATTTTCATTGCTTCCAGTGCTGTCAGCAAATGTCACATGATCATCAACAGCCAAAGTGTGTCTTCTTGGTGATGGTCGGCCAATACTCACTACATGCCATTTACTGTCATTCAATCTCATTTTTGATGTGTCCTTAATTCTCAATGGACCATCGCCCAAATCAAATATATAATGAATGTGTCCTTCAATTAATTCCACTGCGACAAAATCACGATCACGTCCGGCATTGAATAAAATTAATCCACTTGGTTCTTTTGTCTTGAACTGTTGAATAAAAAAAAATCAAATTAATTAATTAATTTCATTTAATATTAAATTATCTTTATTTTTTTCTATATTTTTCATCTAATTTAACATTCATATTTATCATACCTGAAAGTAAATATTGGTTTCTACGTATGCTTTTAAAACGGGCAATCCGACAAATGTATGTTTCGATGTAAATGTGACAGGATGATGAACCGGATGATTACGCTTTCCAAATTTTCCTGTTACCCTGATGATGGGCGTTACGCCTTGATGTGAGTTTTGATGTGTTCCAGAATTACGTGCGATTTCCAAGTACGGATGTCCATTGAACCAAACTTGCTGTAGTTGTCCAACAAAATGTGGCACATCATCATTGTTGTGTAAATAACCACCCACGTGCAACGTACGAAATTCTAGAATTGCATCTTTTCCTAATTGTGCCTCAGCTAAAACACAAAAAAAAAAAAGAAAAAAATAATAAAACAACATGAATAAAAATCCCATAAATAAATTTTAATTAATTCTCATTTTTTATCATTCAAACTCCACAACATTTTACAAATACATATATTCATTATCCATAACATTAAATTCAAAATTAATCCCTATAGCATATAAAATATATATTTCAAATTTAATATTCACTATTATTTCACCATAAAATCAAGCATTCAATTGACCTCTTACGAAAATAATTAAATTCCGATTATCATTTATGCGAAAACGATTATAAACAATTATATAAATATACAAAAATAATACTAATATTAATAACAAATAAATCTGTACATATTTGATCAACGTACGATTTAATTAATATCGTGCATTCACGAGATCGTTAAATAAAATAAAGAATCAATAAAAAATATTTCTGGTCTGTAATTAAATGAAACTCGATTAATGGAAATATTCTACACAAACGAAATCGAATCACCACAGGCTATATCTTCATATAAATACACATACATATACTATATTATACATATAAGTATGTATATATTAAACATATGTACATATAGTGTTGTGGTGACTATGGTGAACGGCGATTTTGCAATTTAGTCTATTGACTACCTAACTCAATATTGACGGCACTTGACATCAGCTTAATAGGACATTACGAAAAGGGACTAGGCACACATGATGTGTATAGTGGTAAAGGCGCGGCTTGTGGCAGTGTCGAACTTAACGTGATATAGCATCATTTCATACTCTATATACATAGATACATGTGCAGAGTTACGCCATACAGAGTTGATTAGTGAACCAAGCGCACATCGATGATATTGACGAACGAACCATTGCTATAGATTGTGGTCATTGAGTTCGCTAGAGAAGTGGAATTAATTTGGTTACGCTATCATCAACAACAATCCAATATTTCCTATCTTGTATATTATATAGGTTTATTTATTTATATATTTATTTATCTGTTCATTTTTCTCATTGCACAATTTTTTTGTTTTGTTTCTTTGCATTGTACATTATTATTTTTGCTATCGTAGAATTGAGTAGAAATAAATTTCAATATGTATTCTGTTCATGAGATAATGTATATATTTCACTCGATTGTGAAACACAGTTATGTATAGATTTATATATAGGAATACATTATTGTATTGATTGAAGTTGGATAAAAAGAGTATTTATGTTTATATAGTTTGATAAATAATTGAATATTGATTTTTTGAATATAGTGTTAATTAAATTCTCTCACCTCGAACTACAGACTCGTCATCGACTTGAAATTTAATATTTGCTCCTCTACGGGAATATTTCAAGTTGTGCCACATGTCATCGTTTAAACCCTGTCCAGACAGTAGAATCTGTAATAATAATTACATGAATAAAAATTATTTTATTTATATTTCTAATGGAAACTTATGAATTATTTGTTAAGATTTTAATTTAGGTAAATTTTATGTGTAAACGAATAATGTATAATCTGAATTTTAATTTAAATATTGATTATATGCTGCATATAGAATAATTATATGTTGAAGAATTGAAAGACGTAGAGGGAAAAATAGAAGAATTATAATAAAATGTCAATCAACTTTGAATGAAAATTATTGTGTGAATTGAACTTATGTTGATGCTTGATATACTGCATTGTACACATAAATACATATTTATATATAAGATAAATTAAACGATAAATTATAAAAAAAGATTGGATGAGATGGTAGATTGCATGGCAGTAAATAGTTGACATTGTGTGACAAACGGGCGTTATTTTATACCATATCGCAGTCGCGATATCGCGACTACAATTGCGTATTCTTTTCAACTGTCTAAAATATTTTTGTATTTATTTTTACAATATTATTGCTTCATATATGACAAATGTTTGAAGGATATTTATAAACAAATGTTCAAGAGTAGATAGAAATAATAAAGAAACTAAAAAGATAAAAATGTAATAAAAAAGTAATTCTCGTCACTTTGCAATTATTTCTCGCGAAAATATGAATGAGAAAAAATAAAAAATAAATAATTAATGATAAATATTAAATATTAAATAATTTTTTTTATATTTAGATTAATATATATTTTTATAATTAATTATACTTACTCGTTCTCTACCGCCAATATGAATTTTCAGCTTGGCAATTCCCTTTTCAAGCGATAATTGAAGACGAGCTGAACTATTCTCTAAACTTGTTGCTAATAATAATCCCTTTGGTTTAGTTGTTTTGAATCGTAATGATATCTCTTCTGCTTGAGTTTTTGAATCCTCAGGCATTAACGCTGTTAATTGTTGACTGCCATTTAAATGTAATGTTGATGCATCTATATTAAGAGAATAAAATGGAATAAAAAAATCAGTTATTCACAAGAAGAAAAAAAAAACCTATCAAGAAAATTTAATTTATCTACATTGAATTTCAAATTATTTCTATAAAAAGAAAAAAAGAAAATAAAATTTGATCGTAATAAAAACAGATTGTAAAATGTATGCATATATAATCTTAATCTTTTTTTTTTGTTTTGTTTTTTTTTTTTGGCAATATGGCCATTGTCATTCGAATTTTGCAATTGCTGATGGTGGGTACTCATCAAAAGCATTTCAAACAACAGTTTTGATCTTGTGCCAACTAAATATTTTCAACAAAAACGAGTTGATGTCACGAAATCTCCAGTTGGATTAATGGGAATACTCTTTCATTTCATCCACCGACAACTCTTGACCTCATCCGCTTTATACTCTTCAATCCTTTCTCTAAATTGCGATCTGATAGTCGCCATTTGCCAATTGAATTTTTCACCAATACATATCATCGTGACATAAATATCAATGAATATTTATCATAGATAGCAAAACTTGATAAATGATATAAAAAAAAGAAAAAAATTCAATTGTCTTTTATTGCAATAAAAATTCATTTTTATATTATTATCAAATATAATATCAATCAATAAATATATTAGTAATATCATATTATTTATATTATCTATAAATGAATAATATAATTTACGTTTATTTACTCACCTTTACTACACGTGGAACCAATATACGATGTTGCAGAACAATCACAATGAAATCTATTCCATCCTTCGATACAATGTCCACCATGCATACATGGCTGTGAAGAACAGTGAGGTGATTGCGCGTGACACGCTGGCCTTACCGCACCTGATCAATTAAAAAGTCATTTGAATTATTATCTGATTTATTTCACGCACACATTATTATATAATATAACATTACACAGTCTTATTAAAACGAAATGAATATGGATAGTGGATACATAACGTTTTATCAATATAATTCGTCAGATATTGATAAAAAAAAATTCAATATTTGAATATTAAACAAAAAAAAAAAAAAAAAAATTTTATTCATATTTAATTGAAATAATTTCATTTGAGATTTTATTTTTTAAACGCTGCGGTGTCCGAGTGGTGAAGGAGTCAGACTCGAAATCTGATGGGCTATGCCCGCACAGGTTCGAATCCTGTCCGCAGCGATTTTTTTTTTTTTTTTACATTTTTAATTAAATAAATCATTAATTAATGCATGTAAAGTTTTAATATTAATCGTTATTTGAATACATTTTTTTATAAAATGTAGATGATAAATTATAATTTTTATTATAAACAAACAAAAAATTAATCATTGTTGGTACTTATATATTTTTAGTATCGATTTATTTGCATAAATGCTTTGAACTTTGAATAATATTTATGGATATGTCATTGCATCGTTGTCAGTGTTGCGTATAAAAATTGTATAAAGTTAAAAATGTTCAACTGATATTTACGTGTGTGTATAAAGAATAAATTGTTCACTCACCGGAATCCTGCTGTTGAGCATAGCCAGCAATATCCGTTGGTTGTCCATCGATCACAAGATCTCGCATACATCCAACATATCCTTGTCTTAAAGCACCACTCCAAAGCACTGGTGGAACAGTCAATGGTGCAAAAGGTACACCAACACCGCCAATATAAAGTAGGCCATCGAGATCAAGTTCTATTGAGTCACCTTTAATCATTAAAAAATAAATATACATATATTTATATAACATTAATGCAAGCATTTAAAATTTTAATTGTATGTAAATAATCTCAAGTTATATTCCCTAAATGGAGGAAAATGTTTTATAATACTCAGAGAAATTTGTGTAATTTTTAAAGAGGAAAACTTTATAAACTATGCGAATGATATTTGTTTTATATAAAACTTACTGGAAAATTTCTGTAATGATAATATTTAAGATTTGGAGGTTATAAAAATTTATTCATATGAAATAAATAACCTTCGTTTGAAAAATAAATATTAATTCTTTGAAATAAATCGGTTTTTATGCCAGACTTCTAGGAAATTTTCCCTGTTAAAACTGTAAATATTACGTAATAACTGTCGTGAAAAAAAAATGTTGACTTTACAGAAAAATGCCTTTAAATTGCGCGTAAAAAAAAAAAATAAAGTGCTATTTCCAGACTTCCACAAGAATTCTCTCAAAAATTACACTAATTCCTATTACTATAATAAAAAAATTTCCTCCATAAAATATAAAACACTCTATTCTATTTTTATAAATATCTACAAATGTAATTAAACCAAAAAATAATATAATAATGATTAAAAAATAATTATATCTACCATCACCAATTGCCAAAATTAAAAAACCAAATTTACTCTCTCCATATCAATTAATATATATTTAAACAATCATACTCTCATGAGAATAATATTCCAGACGTACATATAATTCTCCTTTTAATTAATACATACATACATACATGCTCTACACTATATACCTATATACCAACATACATAATGAAACAAGTTTTCGATCATGACTTATATATCAAATATGTCTAAGAGAGAAAAGTCGGTCAACTTGACGGTAAAGTTCTCCATATTCTATATGTAAAAGATAAATGAGAAAGCCCATAGACATAAATATACATACATTATATACACATGTATATACATATGTATATATGATATTGTCAGCAGCATCCTGTATACATAGTTATATACCTATATATATATAGTTATATAGCTTAGATATATTAATTTACGTTTCGTAAACTCTCCAAAAGCTCTGGGGTTCAGTACCGCCTATTAGAAACTTGCCTATTCGCCACTTGACTCTTCTTCATATATTGCTGATATATGTATAATGATTATACATTGAGCTGTATGTATGTATGTATGTTATGTATTTTGCTGACATGTACAGAGTCTAGGCGCGAGTCCAAACTTTTGCTTTACTGTCATTACTTACTGTGTATGAATATAACATGTAGATATACGTGTATACGTATATTTATGCACTATATATTAACGGATATTATTCGGCGGCCATTTTACTCGACCACTAAGATTCGTGCGCGCAACGGCATGAAACTTGCCACTGGCTAGATTATTTATTGGTTTAATAAGGAAGGCGACACCCAAAGTAGACGTGAAGTAAGAGAATAAAGTGCAGCAAATATTCTAGACTGCCAAAATTATACACAGCTTTTACAACCGCACACAGCAATAACCACTGCAATGCAGTTGGAATATATCTATATGTGTAATAGGATGTAGGATGTGGATTATACATTTTGGTATATTTAAATATATTTTTTTTTTTTTAAATTAACCGCCGTTTGGAGGTTATGTGTCTTTTACACTTAGTCTTGTGTATATATGACATAATATTTGTTGAATTTTGTATTGTTTTATTAGTTATATTTAAGTATGTGGTTTTTGGAGGTTAGGAATTTTTTTGCTTGAATGTGGAGTGTAAGATTAATTATTTATGTTTTTTTTTTCAGATTGGGAGATGAGGAGGTGGAATAATGAGTTTTATAAATTAGAATTTACCTGGGGTATGGAAATCATTTGTTTCACCGTCGACTATAACACGTCCACTTCGTTTTATACGACGCAATGCGACATCGTGCCAAGTACCATTGTCTACACGACGTCGTGATGCACGAATTTTTAAATGTCCACTGCCCAAATCAATATGAAGATAAAGATGACCGTCCAGAATTTCAAAGGCGATTAAATCTGACTGGAAAATTTTTTAAAAAATAATTTCATTCACAATGTTGAATATTTTATTTCAAGATATTATTCTTAAATAATTATTCTTTGTATCAATATTTTATAAATTATTTGAAATCATTTTTTTTTTCATATCCATATTTTATTTTCTATATTTTATGAATTGAAAATAAATATTTTTCATGTTTATATAATTTTATTTTATAATTTATTAATTTTGAATAATTATTTTTATATTTATACTTTATTTTTCTTATTTTATAAATTCAAAATAATAATTCTTCGCATCCATTATTCATTTTCTATATTCCATGAATTGAAAATAAATATTTATCACATTAATATATTTTTTTTTATAATTTATAAATTTGAAATAATGATTTTTCACATTTTTATCCCATTTTTCTATTCTGTAAATTCAAAATATTAATTTTTCATACCCATGATTTATTTTCTATATTCCATGAATTGAAAATAAATATTTCTCACATTAATCTATTTTTTTTTATAATTTATAAATTTGAAATAATTATTTTTCATATTTATATCTCATTTTTCCTATTCGATAAATTCAAAATAATAATTTTTCATATCCAAACTTTATATTACTCTCCATAATTTATAAATTCGAAATAATTATTTTTCATATAATTATATTTTACAATTCATAAATTTTCCTCAAAAAATAATTCTTTCCCCATATTTAAATTTCATTTTTTTATATTAACATCTTCTAATTTCAATGTATGTATTTATTTGCACGTTTATATTTGTGTTTATGTTTATGAATCTTTATGGATATGAACTAATGTTGTTATTGTTGCAGAAAGAAAATATATAAAGTCGGGTCAGGGCCAATCCAGTTACCCAAATTAGTATGCAATACACCATGTATGTATGTATGTATGTATGTACACATATATATACGTACGCGGGTGGGTGCTCCACTTCGGCTATACATCAGCAAACCATTTGGTTCGTTCGTGCGAATTTTAAATGATATACTTCCGGATTCAGCTGCCTTCCATGGTGGCAACACCTGCAACGCGATAAAACATTTATTAGATATATCAAATGATAATTCACAAAATCAGTAAAAAATACAAAAGAAAAATCATCAAATATTTAATATCAAAAATCATTATTATTTCACAATGTCCTAAAAAAAAAAAAAAAAACATATATATTCGTCGATGAAAAATTTGTGATCTCATTTACCAAAGCTTGAAAGTGAAGTGTTTAAATATTAAATTAATTAATTTACTTAAAATAATTGGCAAAAGCAAATAAATTATTATTTCATCATCATCATCATCATTAGTAAAGCAAAACAAACTCATTAAAACTAATCTCAATAAATTGTGCTTAGTATATTTTTATCCAATTTTAGTTGATTCCAAGTTTAACAGTATTTTCGTAGAAAACTAAATCTAATTAATGTTACAAATTTCGAAGTAGGCCACAAATTACATTAATTATTATTCATTTCTTATTTTTATTCTCACCTAACAAAGAAAAGGTAACAATATAAATTAAATATATCATCGACTTTAAAAATAAAATGACTTCTGAAATTTTATTTAAACACATATATAAATATCTATCTGCTTTTACAATACAAGTATCTATATAAACAAAACGATTTTCCGGTAAAAATAGTTTATGAAAATACTCTATCATTATTATATATTGTTAGAATATTTTTTTTTTTTCTCTTTTTTTCTTTCCATCTCTCCATACATATCTTTAGCTTAAAATTTACAATGCAAAGTTGATACCATGCAAAAATATGCGGAGTGGCATAAAAGAAGAGTGAGTAAGAAAAAAAAAAAAAAAAAAAAGAGAGAATACATAATAGAGAAGTACATCACGATTTAAATATACGATGATAAAGTGAGATCAATTTTCATTGAGAAAAAACGTTAATTATTTTGACAATGAACAATATTTGTTTTTATATAAATTCATTTATCCATATGTACTTTATATACATATACACATATGTATATAAATATATAAATAATATTATGACAATATATAAAGTATAAGGAGTATAGTAACTACTCATCATTCAAGACAATGATAAATTGTCTCGATGTATTTAATTTTTTGTTTATCTCTCACGTTGTGCTGCGACACACCATCAAGTTCCATATTCCAACAAAGTTAATATTGTTAAAGTGTCACGTGTCACGAATGTTACGTTACAGTGTAAGTCTTATAGTTGAACAGACGGTTACAGTGTGACACGTGAGGTGAATACGAAAATCCATTCATCCACTTT
Source organism: Microctonus brassicae (assembly GCA_918226075.1). Lineage (NCBI taxonomy): Eukaryota > Metazoa > Arthropoda > Insecta > Hymenoptera > Braconidae > Microctonus > Microctonus brassicae. The sequence goes on along the minus strand of OW445481.1, from coordinate 14,215,319 downwards.
ATTGATGAACTTTTTTTCTATCATGCCAGTATAGACACGTTAAGTTACAACGTATACCATATTCTAAAACCTTCCATCAATAGTGGATACATTTATATTAATACAAGCCATTAACATCCTAAAAATATAAAATATACAAATATGTTTTTTTTTTTTTTCAATTCTTATAAATTATCCATACAAATAAATATCTTTCTGTAAATATATATGTAGAATGCTGAAAATTATGAGAAAATTCGAGAAGAAATAAATAGTATAAAAAGTAAACAAAAGAATTATCTATAAAAAAGGTTTAACAATGAAAATAAATAAATAATAAAAAAAAAAGAGTTTCATAGGTAACAAGGTGTCAGTTGAAAAAGAAAATTCATTGAGAGAGCATGAAGTAAAAATAACATAAGAAGAGTGAGATTATAAAAATATTAATACATATTTTATTTCTTTCTAAATAATTATTATTTCAAATAAATAAATTTCTATTGTGTTATTATAATCAATTAATTTGCGTCAAAAATTATCCACCCTATACATAAACATAAAAATGTATTATTTTTATATAAAAATATCTTTATGATAGGGCAATTATAAAAGCAACAATTTATCCTGTAGAGAGTATTAAATAATCTCAAAGTTGAAATGAAAAAGAAAATAAATAAATGCATAAAAAAATAAAATAAAATAAAAATAATTTATAGCTACAATAAATTACTCTAATAAAGAGATTTAATATTTTTTTTTTCTCGTTTTTTTTTCTTCTATAATTTTTGTTATTTATTATTCTTTTTTTTTTATATCTAGTTTAGGTATATAAGTATGTATATATGTTTGTCAATTTGCTTATAGTATACTGTGCTCTTGATCAACTAATTAACAACGAGATAGATAATAAACTGTTGTTGTTGGCAAGAGGAGATAATAGATATTGCTCGTACCTCACATTTTCTTTTAGCAATATAACGATGCTCAGGTTTCTGCGCTTCTCGCCAACTTGACGATTAACGACCGGGAGAATCACTTCCGGTCGTCGCCTCAAGCCGACATTATTCTTCCTATTCCACTTCCCTTTCTTATTCTATGTCTTTTTCTTTATTTTATTCTTCCTTTACTACTTCTTCCTCTTTTGCTTATTTTTTTTTTTCTTCTTCTTCTTCTTCTGCATTTTCTTGTTCTTTTTCACGCTCTTTATTTTTTTTTTTTCTTACTCTTTTGTCATTTCCTCTATTTTCTATCGGCTTCACGACTGCAAACTCTCACTTCGAGGCAAAATCGACGATATTTCATTTCCAATATATTTTAAAGGCTTTGTGAGGAGAACTTTTTTTTTTTATTTTTTCTTCTTTGCTTTTTATCTACACCACTAAACTACAACCAGTCCATTGCACTGTCACACAGCGTATATAAGCTGAATTCACCCTCTGACATGTTTCCTCCCACATAAATGCACTTTGGTATGGATATATGTATAAATAGGTATATAAATATATTTTTGGTATGTAGTTTTAGTATGTCCGGTTGGTTTTAGTCCTTCATGATCGATTACAAAAGTTAAATTACTTTCTCAAAATATATTATTTGCTATTTAATTCAAAAAACTTTTGGATTTTACAATGTTTTATATGAAATTTAGGTAAAATAACTGTATAAAATTTTAATTAATCTCAAAGTAGAATTCAAAATTAATTAATTTATTACTTTATTCCAAGTAATAAAAAAAAAAAAAAAATAATAGTAAAATAAAATATTAATTAAAAAAAAAAATTTTTATTTATTTAATAATCTTTAATTACTTTGATGTTTATCGAAAATTTTCATGAATTCAATTTCAACCGAATTATATAATTTCACTTTGAGATACGTATATTCAAGTATATAAGCATAGAGAAATTATTCTGTCTGACAAAATTCGTTCTTAAACTACTAGCATTTGAGTTTACAAAAGTTGAAGTATCCTTTTGGAATTCAATGGCTCGTTAAATCGTAGAGTAGAGAAAATAATAAAAAAGTAAAAAAAGACCATTGTAGTTTGATAAAAATAAAATTCTGAAAATATTTAATAATTTTTTAAAAATATTGGACATAGACTTTTGATCAATTACACATACATAAAACTATATACTTATTCATACAATAAGCATGACAAAAGCTGCTGTTTCATATCTCGAAAACATTCAAACAAAGCCTTTCCATATAAACAAAAAAAAATAAATAAATAAATAAATGAATAAAAAAAATTTATCATATATTGAAATTCAAAAGTACATTTCTTCTGATAGTTTTCAAATATTTCAAGTTGTTCCTTTCATTTAAGTTAAGGAATCTTTCGTACTAAAACTTAACTTATAGTTGTTGAACATCTCTATATAACCTCTGTATATATATACAGTATATATTTATGTACATATGTATGTATGTAAGTGTAGTCTATGAGGGAATGTGGCTTTAGTTTCAAGTCCCCTTGGACCAAATAACTTAGACAGAGGCACATAGCGCACAGTCGAATTTGTGGTTACAAACATGTATTTCTCTCAATGTCTCTTGGTGCAAATATCGATTGGACGTTGGGTGGCACTTGATTTACGAGTATACTCCATCTGTTTTCAAGATCTCATTCATTCTCACGTCACTTTGTGCTCGCTGATAAAGTCGTTGTGTATATATCGAGATAGTATATGTATATATATATATACATTTTGTCTCATTGAGTTTAAAAATTTTATCAGAATATTTGCAAATAAAGAGAGGAGAAAATGAAAAAAAAAAAAAAAAAATTAATTTAATAATTAATAAATAAATTTTATCTGATATTTTTTTTTTTTTCTTTCATTTTACTTATCTTCGGTTTATTTATTTATACAATGAGTTTATATAGGCATATATGTATGTATATATGTATAATAAATATACCTATGTATGTATATTATTTTTAAATATTTATATAATACGTAACGCCTCCATTGCTTTCACTGGCAAACGTTTTGTTTTAACGAGTTTTCTTCTAAGTACTCAACCGAGTCAACGTGCTTTTTCAATTTTTCTGTGGGAAAATATCACCGTCTACTACTTCTTCAACGACGCTGTAAAAATATGTGAGGAGAGAGAATAGTAAGGGGATGTGGAGAAGAGAAAAAAAAATGAACAGGAAGTAAATAGAAAATAGAGAAAAAAAAAAGATTGAGAAAATAATAATAGAAAAAAAAAATAATAACTGAGAGAATGCACCGGAATTTTTTTATTTTTTTACTTCTTTTTTTTTTGTTTTTTTGTGATAATAAATCTCAAGCCCCACCCGTGGCCGCCCAGTAGAATTATTAGACCTTTGTTCTAATGGTTTTATTTATTTTTTTTTTTTTCATATTAATTATCCCTCATTTTTCCGTATTGTTGTTGTGGCTGTAATTTTTTTCTTTTCAACCTAAATATGAAAATATGGTAATTGTTAATTATGTTGATGTGTTGGGTGATTGATGCATCATGTAGAATTTTGCTGTAAAATAAAGATAATAATAAAAAAAAAAAAATTAGTTGAATAAATAAATAAATAAAAAAAATATTTAAATTATATAAACGCGTTTGATGTTTCGCACTTGAATGTAAATATAAATAGTTTATGTATTTATAATCGATATCAAAGTGCCAAGCGTCACTTTTATTTTATTTTATTTTATTTTATTATTTTTTTGTCCTGAAAAGAAAAAAGAATATTGTGGGTATGGCGTTAGCATGCAAGCGTGTGCTCATGTTCTCATTAATTTCTTTCATGCAATTTGGTGCACGAACTAACATTTGATTCGGATCATTTTTTTTTATATTTCGTCTTGCAATATTCTGTTCATTTCGAATTGTACATAATATATACATATACATATGTATATATGTGTATATATATGATGTGTATAAGTTAATGATAATAATAATCACCAGAATAAAATTATAAAATAAATTTATTGACATTTTATTTTTTTCCATCAAATCTTCATTTCTTATTTTTTTTTTTTTTTTCATTGATTTATTTATTTATTTATTTATTTATTTATTTATTATTACTATTGGTTGATAAATATCTGTGTTTGTTGTCACATTGATTGGTCTAATCGAATGAATAAAAGAAATAAAATGAAATAAAACGAATAGAAGTGAAAATAAAATAAAATAAATGTGAATTATTTGAGTTTTTGTGTTACCGGACATGGTTTCCGGTACGGACACGGTATTTCACGGGCTCGAACCAAGATAGTAATAATATAAAAGAATATTTTTGTTATTTTTTATTAATAAAATATAGCGTGCAATGTGCATCGTAGCGAAAAAAAAATCTTGTCGTGAGAAAACTAATTTTTTATTTAGTTTTCCTTTTTTTTTTTTTATTTTTCTTTTATATTATTTTAGTTTTATTTATCTATTAATTTTATATGTTTCTTATTCACTAATAGTATGAGAAGATGCTCCGCAAAATACATTATATATGTATATATTTTTTTTTCTTCAACTTGATACAGAGTTTATAAATATATAAATATATATTGTTATTTATTAAATATTATATTGTGATTTATATATATATAGAGTGAATATTAACCTATAACCATTCGCTAGAAAAAAGTGCAACGATTCGAAGTGCACGATTCGGTCATGAATCAATATTATATATTATATTTAAATAAAAAAAAAAATTGAATAAAAACAAATAAAATTTTTTTTTTTTTTTTTTCAATTATTGCTGTTATGAATTCGACTGGAATAAAAAAAAAGAACGAATATAGTATTATAGTGAATTACGAATATTATTCCTATATCGGAAAAAAAATTATTCCATTTTTGATAATTAATTAAGAAAATTTTGAATTATTAATGAAAGATTAAAATATTCTTTTATTCTATCACAATTTTAAGATTATTAACACACTAAAAATTATTTAATAATAATATCATCTCAGAAAATGTCATTAAAAAAAAAAAAAATTATATAAAAAAATTAATATTAAAATCACGAAAATTTAATATTTTTAAATTTAACTTTTATTCATATTCAAAATCAATATTTAATTCCAATCAAACAATAAAACGTCATCTTTGAATGAAACTAAAAATTATTCAATGCATTCCAATATTCCAATAAATTTTAATTCATCAGAAAAAAATAAAAAATCCACATTTCCAATAAATTAATCCCATCAAAAATAAAATTATTCCCATTCCCCAAATACTATTTTCCTTCAAAATTTTTCTTACTCTCAGTAAATAATTAAAACAATCACAATACAAATAAAAAATAAAAATAACTCAAATAATTAAAATAAAATCCACAAAAAAATAAAAAATATATATAAAAAATAAAAATCAAACAAACGAAAAAATAAATAAAATTCACAATAAAATAAAACGATGCACGACCGATATATGCCCTACGTATCAGTGTATCAGTGATTGATTGTAATGATAAATAGTGCTAAGATCACTCTGTCTCTAGAAGCTAATAATTGCGCGTGATTGTAGCCAATCGAAGAGGGGGTGGAGGGTGCGTGTAGGTAAAATATACGGCCCGGGCAATCAGCACGCCAGAGAGAAAATTTTCCATCAAGAGTAAGTGCTAATTAAATAATTCTTACTCACAAATAAGACGAATATTAATTTAATTCACATAAAATACATATCAATACACATTATTTATACAATTAAATAATTAATATAAATATTAATATATGTATAATTAATTAATTAATTAATAATGTATGAATAAAATATGTAAAATAATAAAAATATATGTGAAATATTAGATTGATTCAAATGAATCGATTTTTTTTTGTTTTTTTTTCAAACTCCCACTGGAATACTATCAGGGAGGTGTAAAAAGATGCCTGTTAAAACTGGAGCTCTTAATATTAATATTAAGAGGTCGCTCATCGTAAATTTCTATTTCTTATTTAAATAACATGGAAAAATTTTTTGTTTTTATCGTTAGAATTTTGTAGCTTACGAACCAATGAACGGATTTAAATGATCAATACATAGTTTTATGGGAAATTGAACGCTCTACAAAAAAGGTCTCTTGTAATTAATCGATTACTCTAACCATTTAGAAGATATTCGCATTGGAATCCCAATGCGTACTGATTTTAATAGTTTCTTAATAAATATTTTAAATTTATCCATTCAAGTCATAAATGCAAATATCTTCTAAATGGTCAGAGTAATCGATTAATCACAAGAGACCTTTTTTGTAGAGCATTCAATTTCCTATAAAACTACGTATTGATCATTCAAATCCGTCCATTGATTCGTAAGTTACAAAATTCTAACGATAAAAAACAAAAAATTTTCCATATTACTTAAATAGAAAATAGAAATTCACGATGAGCGACCTCCTAACATTAATATTAAGAGCTCCAGTTTTAGCAGGTATCTCTTCACACCTTCCTGAAGGTATTCCAGTGGGCTTTTGAAAAAAAAAAAAATAAATAATCGTCGATTTATTCGAATCAATCTAATAAATATGTATTATTATCTGAATTAAATATCGTACGTCAATTATATGTTATACACATGTATGTTTAATTCTCTCTCGGCTAAAGCTGCTGTTACTGAGCTTACCAGGTGGGACTCTGAGCTGGTGAAGCTGACCACGGCGCCGTGCAGTCGTCTTGCACTCGCTGTCGACGATGACTTCTTTATCAACGTCACGGATCCAATTGCAATGAGAGAGAAGTAGTGTAGTGTCACAGCCCGCGACCATTCACGAGCACACATGACAACATTTATATTTATTTAAATATACATACATCTCTCATTGTTTATTATTTCAATATTTCTTCTATCATCGCAAGCAATTTTTTTTTTTTTTTTATTAAATTTATTTTGTTGATTTTTTTTATTTACAAGTTAAGTTCTTTCCGGCAATTTTACATCCTTGACAATAGTCGTTTGTTTATTTATTTATTTATTTATTTAAATATTAACCTGTATCATATGGCGTTGATATATTATACACCACACAGTCTTGTCATGAAAGTTCAATATTTTATTGTATCAATAAATATTTATTGATGTATGTGGATTTATACATATTTGAATTTCGAATTGATTATATAATAAATTGAATAGTCGCAACGAATGTTTATTTGTTATATAGAATATTATTTGTATTGTTATTGATATTTTCTTTTTCTTTTTGTTTTATAAAAATTTTTTTTTTGTGGAATGTTCGACAATTGAATGATTGTATATAATATTTATTAAAAAAACAATAGATTTATGATGTGGAATAAAATATGTTGGATGATAAAATATGACCGAGAATTTATTTGACGTATATTAAAATATATATTCATGATTAATTCCTGAAATTTGATACATAAAAGTGAGAAAAATTGCATATGAAAAACGATATATTTATTTTTTTTTTTTGATTAAAAATTTTTATCTTATATGTTTAAACATTTATGAATTTTGTATACACATATATGTATGTATTCGTGCCCTTTTATTTTTATTTTTATACATTTATTGAACGTGAAGTGAGATTGATAAAACATGCAATGTTTCAGTTTCAATAGTTCAGAATGAACTTAAAAATAAATTACCTGCTTGAACATTTTGTATATTTAGTAATATAACATGGAGTGAATAATTGTTTTATGATGAGTTTTTATGTTTGAAAATGTTGGAGGAAAGACAAATGAGATATGAAGTCTATCAATTAAAATCAATTACAAGTTCTCTATATACTCGCGTACCCGCCAGACGTATTTCAATTTTTATTTTATTTTTTCCCCACATTTCCCAATAATTTTATTTCCTTCAATACTTTTTTTCTTTCTCATCCAATAAATACCCAGCAATATTATAAATATTTCAAATATCAAAAAGCCTTTCATTACAAACATAATTATAAAATAAAATTGAAAATAATTTTTATCCTATTAAATAAAATATTTCATTTAAACTTTAACTATTCTCAATTACTCCAACAATTTATCGAATTTTTACCCAGAATATTTATACCAATATACATTTTAATTATCGAAATTCCTAAATATAAACACAACAAAAAATAAATTTAAAAAAATTATTATAAACTATAAAATAAAATAAAAAAAAACTATATATTAAATAAATGTCTTTTCATATACATATTCCGTTCCTTAGACTATAAAATTTTTCATTATAAAAATAGCAAAATGAAAAAAAAAAAAATTGCCTGAATATAATATCACTGAAAATTACTTTCTTCTTTATTATTTTATTATTTTTTTTTTTTTTTTAGGATTGCTGAATAATAAATGACCGAGTAGAAGTAAAATACTTCATACATCGTATATATCAGCGGTGATGCACCACAGAATGGTCGATCAGGATAAGAGTAAAGTGAACAGAACACGTTTATGATTTATACTTGAGTATATAACTAACGACCATATACACCACAGTCGCGCGAAATCAAGTCCCGCGGAATTGCCAACTATTTCCATCCAAAGTGATAAAGTTAACGACCATGCCAAATGTTCATACCTACATACGTATATACATATACATATACACATGTATATGTATGTATTTATCGTTCATTTCTATCGTTTATACTTGCGAGCTTGTTATTATTACATATAACATAACATCTATACTCGTATGTATAAAATAATGTTTAATAATATTTAATCTTAATACTTGATTACTTTAATTTAAAAATGTTACTTTAATGTTTTCATTTGAAACAAAACAATGTTAATATAACGGCTGTGTATAAGATATTATACATATATTTATTATATATATAAGTAAATGAAGTATTACAGATTGAAAATTAAAGAAATAAAATTATATTTGTCTATGTAATATTAATTCACGATGAGTTTAGTACGCGCAGTCTGGGTAAGTCGAATGTTTTTGACCCGAAAGCTCAGTGGTAGTAGCCTGGTTTTATACTGACATTACAAAGTTTGTACATTACTAATGTTGCACGCCCGCATTACATTCAAAAACTTTTTGAAATTTATTAGAGTGCAATGTGCAAGAATCTACAGAAATCTGTCAGTATTATTTCTTTTTTTTTTTTAGTCTTTTTCTTTTTATTTATTTATTTATTTTTGTGTTCTTTGAAATATACCGCTCAAATATATACCTTCAACTATTTTTTTATATAAAAGTTTCACAATCTTTATGTATATATGTGCAGAATTTCGATTATTTTTATTGAGGACCAACAGATAGGAAAAAAAAAAAAAAAAAGAAAAATTAAAGTAGGAAAATATAGTTCATTTAATTAATTTAAAAAAATATTGTTCGTGTATGTACATATGTATATTTTATTTTTATGTATATATTTTGGTTATATGTATATATTGAGTTTCAAGAATGCATTTTAGGTCAAGTTGTTTGGATGGGAGTGCGAATGAATTTAGAACAAAAAAACATAATGAGCGAGCGAGACTTGTGCGAGGGTGCAATTAAACTTGGTGGCTAATGGTCGTATTTCAATTGGTCTCCAAGCTATAATGAACGTAAGAGAAAGCTCCGCATATTACTTATTTCGTTGAAACTATTTCGTTTTTATTTTATTTCATTTTTTTTTTTTTTCCCCATTTCTCTTTCAACAATATCTGTGAAACTACAATTTCCTTTTATTTTTTATACTAAAATTAATTTGCGGCACGTCAAAATGAAAAAATTACGTTATTAATATTATTCTTATCATCTTGAAATAGTACAAACGACTGGCGGTAGCGAAAAACGGAAATTATATGCAAAATTGGGTCGTTATTATTTTTAAACTTGCTATGAAAATAAATTATTTTATTAATTTGATATTAAATTTTATTTATATTTTTGTTTAATATTTTATATTGGTTTCCGAATGATGTAGGTATTTATTAGGGTGTGTCATTTTTAGGCAACTTTTTTTTTTTTTTAATCAAAAGAACAGGCTGATAAAGAGCTTTTAATTTTGATATTTAGAGTAATTTTCGTTTTTCTATTTTAATAATATGGGGAAATTTTTTTTTTTATTTTTGTAGCTCGAAATTTGTGTATTATAGAAATGAGCCCATAGCATATTCTTGTAGGGAATCAAACGCTCTACAAAAAATGTCTCTTGCAATTTTTTTATAGAGATAGCCATTCTAAAGATATTCAAACTCAAAATTTTTCATGTATGAAATTTTGACTTTTTTGTTATTAAATCGATACTAATCACTTTATTATTGTAATAAAATAACACTTTAATAATTGTAGTAACATTGCTTAATTCTATTTAGACAGAATAATTTATATTGCTTTGAAATAATAATTAAAATCGTTTAACATAAGTTATAAATAATTTTTTATATAGTAAATAAAATAAAGAAAAAAAAATATCTGGCACGTGAGTATTTTTTCTTTTTAGCTTTACAAAAATATAAGCACACTAAAACCAGTTTTCCGATTAAAAATAATTTTTAAGACAATAATAAAGTAATTAGTATCGATTTAATAACAAAAAAGTCAAAATTTCATACATTTGGAATTTTGGATTTGAATATCTTTAAAATGGCTGACTCTATGAAAAAAGTGTAAGAGACCTTTTTTGTAGAGCGTTCGATTTCCTACAAGAATATACCATGAGCTTATTTTTATGATACAAAAATGTCGAGTTACAAAAATCCAAAAAAAAAAAAAAAGTATTATTCAAATAGAAAAACAAAAAATACAATCAAGAACCCTATAAATATTAAAATTAAAAGCTCCGCTTTAACCAGACTTTTTTCCATCGTCCAGTAAGTTTTCAGTCTGTTTTTTTCATAACAAAAAAAAAAAGTTACCTAAAAATTTATGATAAATGATATGAATAAAATAATATGATTTAAAAATTGTCTCAGTTATACACTTACGAGATGCGAATCTCGGGTGGTGAAGGTGATAGGATCTGACTTTGGTTCCCGACATTGAAAATCAATTCGGCCCCAGGCAGTTGCACCAGTAGCACCGCTTTTCGCTGCTTCAATCAACTCCGTTTCAATGCCCTCAGCTTTAAATATAACCTAGTGAAAAAAAAAAAAAATATAAATATACATAATATAAATGTATAAATAAATATAAAAATGATATTGAAAAGAAAAATTGCTTTCAAATTCTGCTTCTAAATCTTGGACAGACAATAAACACATCAGATAAATATTATTCACTATAAAAATTTGTGCATAAAATATTTATATATGTATATTTATGTTATTTATCAGTTCTATTAATAATTCAATTTGTCTAATAGTGCTTTATTTTATTGCTTAATTTTTGTTTTTTATCTGTAATTGTATGAAGTTTTATACTTGAATTGAAATGAATTGGTTTGATACCTTTCGAAGACAGCCAACAAAATTTGTCATCCCCTTCGCACCCTGCATTGCTTTCGTGTCTGCGCCACCACCAACTAAGAGTTGATCACTAGCTAATCGTGTGAATGAACCAGCTGTATGTGCGTGCTCAGCATAAATACCATCAACAATCGCGGAAAGCTGAAAGAAAAGAAAAAATAAATAAAGACATGAAAATAAAATAAAATGAACATTTCAATTATCTTATCATTTATAAATTATTGTTGAATAACATGAAAATTTTGAAAGCTACTAGAAAACAATTGTAAACTCGAATAAATAAATTTTTTGTCATGACAATTATAAATAAAATATTATAATTAATTTCGTATTGAATATCTGATTTTTAAATTAATGTTATTAATAATATTTTGTATATTTATTGATATAATTAAATTATTATTGTCATTTTATATGCGTCAATTGAATGTTACAATAATTTTGTGAATTATTTGATTTTAATTATCGAGCGTATTTAACAATAACTGTATTGTTTATTTATGTATTATTCATATGTTATTTGAATGAAAAATACAATTATCTAGCAATTATTATTAATTATATCATTGAATTCTTTATAATTAATAAATCAATTCTTCATAAAATTCCGCTAAAACTTTGATATGTCAAATAAAAATATCAACAATTTGTCAATGTACCAAAAATTGTCGATGCTAATAATAAAAAAATAAATGAACTATATTTCAATATTTATCAATATAAAAATGAAATTTATATACACAAATTTATTATTTTTGTAATCAACTCACCCTACAAAATCTCGTAATTGATGATATCTGTAATCAAAAAATAGAAAAATAAAAAATAAAATTCAATTAAAAATTAACAACATATATATATTTTTTTTTATTTTATAAATTCAATTAATTGTTTAATTAATTGACTGATGATTGATATCATTACACAATTTGTGCAATCCATTATTGATATTTCGACCAGTCAATTGTTCCACGTTTTTATCTCTACATATCCGAACGTAAATTACGTCAGACAGTTATCAAATTATTCGATCCAAACATTTTGCTAACTCTCATGAAAACATTAAAAGCACCAGTATACACAAAACTAATATTCCACACTATAAACACACTCAAACCTCGAAAATATCCTATGTCCTATACATGAGTATATCACGCGGTTATTAAACCCAACACCAATCTCATATCTCTTTTTCTCTACGTATACATTCACTATATTACTTTAATATTTCTATACATATGTATACATATACATATGTATATAGATTGTGTAGATGTATATACTTTCGCGGTTATCCATGTATTCAGGGTAGAAACTAAAGATGATAAAAGGTTGCGCGCAATAACGGTTACCGTATAATATTGCAAGCTCCACGTCCGATAATCCTGTATGACCCTTTTCTATATAAAACAAGAAAATAGACACGCTCAAACAATCAAAGGGATTATATACTGCAAAAGCTCATAGTGTTATATGCATGATAATATATCGTGTTTGATATTTTATTTTATATTATTTTTATCTTCACACTCTCAATATCAACATCGAGATTATATTATTCATAAAATGATTAATAAAACTGAGCGTTATAAATTTTTTTTTTTTTAAAACAAAAAAATTTGTGTATGTAATTTAATATTTTATACAAAAATAAATTCTAATTTATTATTTACTATTGTAGTATAGGGAAAGAGTGGCATGAAAGAGGTAGTTTTTAAAAAAAAGGGATAAATAATATAAAAGAAAATAAATAATTAGAAAAATATGTATAATAAGTGATTGTTCATTCATTTATGTAAGTGATGTCATAAAACATTTTCAAAAACTATCGGTATTTTTGGACTTCTAAGCATTTATAAAAATAATAAAATTCGGTTCTTTCATAACACATAGACATTGAAAAATCCATCCAATGTTTTGAAAGAGCCAATTAGTTCTTATTACAGGACTGGAATTCTAGATTAACAAAGATATTATTTACTAATAATGTTAAGATATAATTTTATATCTTATATAATTATAAAACGTTTTATATAACGCAAACTCTGGATAAAATATTCACTTAAATCTAAGAAATTCTCATGAAATTAGTCGTTTGAGATCAATCATTGCAATCTGACTAGGTACGATCTTTTTAAGAACTCATATAATTTTATTTGATGTATCTGAGTCTGTATCATTATTTATTTTAGATTTCTTAGTAAGAGCTTTTTGAAGGGACCATATAAAGCTAGCTTTTTCATCACACTGCAGCCCGGCTCTTTCAAAACATATTCTCCCAAGAAACATAACCCCGAAAATTAATATAAAATTAAAGATTTGCCTGCAAAATATATATGGTATTAGAAGGCCTAATATATCTATAAAATTATTGTATAATCATATTACTATTAATTTTGTCCATATAGACATCAAAAAACAAATAAAATAAACTCAAAAACTGTCAAATGTTTGTGGGCGACATTTAGCTAGTGTTATACTATCTTAAAATAATAATACATCCATGATTTGTTCGAAAACTATCGCTTAAATGATAATATGGCTCTTTCAAGTCACTCTTCCCCTAATACATATTCTATTTATATTATTAATTATTTTATTTGTGCAGAATAATTAGTTGAAATGAATTAATTCATGACATCTGGACAGATATCAAAATGGCATTTGCGACGTTCGTTTACATTGGTGAATTTTGTACATAGTATAGAGGGGATGGACGTTGAGAAATCATTGGCGTTATATAATGTGACCGCGATCAATTGCTGGACGTTGAACATCCAAGTCGTCACACTGATGCGTTAATAATTACTATATGCAATGTGCGTTAACGATCAGTAGTTATATTCCAATGTTGCATTACTCTCATTAAATACTCTCTGCCACTCTTGCACGTATTTCTTGTTATTTTGCTGTCGCATTTTACTGAACCTGACTGTAACAGTTCTAAACCGAACGCGTTTGTACACGATAAATTGGGTTAGATGAGTCGCGTAAAATTTTTATGACTCAAAGTCTTTTTTTTTTCTATCGATTCCATCGCGTATAAACAATTCTACACCAAAGCAATACACATATATCTATGTATATGTATACATATGTACATAAAAAATGTCAAGTTTGTCCATTTAGAAGGAAATTTTGTTGGCTTCAATAAATTCTTCGAGAATCGTAATTGCAGAATGAATAATAAAATATATATGGTTTAAATATTTTAAATCCCTGAACTATTTTTATTTTCACAGATGAATAAATGTATATGTATATATGTGTAGGTATATATACCTATACATATATAAATGTATGTTTCCAATAAAATGAGAGGAAATAAATGTGACTCTACCTCTTGGACTCTTCGTTGAACGATAATCTTGTGCCATTGGTTGTCGTCAAATCGGATTTTCGTTGGTTTGATATGAAGATCCAATCTTCCTTTTGCCAGCAGCATACCAACCGCAGCGCCACCATCTCTCAAAGATACGGTTAGATAATCGCCTTCTTCCCCTGAAAAATTGAACGTGACACATCACTCAGAAGACGATAATACTGAGTTTATTTTTTTTATTTCCTTTTTTTTTTTTTATTATTATTATTAAAACGAAAAAATATATATTGATCTTCATTGCACGTCTGGCCAACAATATCATTTCCTACTATCTATCTTACTATCTTAATATTTACGTTCTTTACTTTATACTTTATAATGCAATATATATTTTTTTTGTTTTCAAATTTAAATTCATTTGAAAGTTATTCGAAAGGAAAAATTTAAAGAGATAGATTTTATTATAAAATTCATTTACCAGAATAAAAAAGAAGGCCATTGTGTTGTCGAGTTTTAAATTGTAAACTGATTGATTCCTCCATACTCAAAATTGGACCACCTTTACTTAAATCAATTTTAAGATACTCTGTTCCTTTAAACGACGCTTCTGATGGCACTTTATCTGTAATCAATATCGAAAAAATAATTATCCAATTAGATAAATATTTGATAAATATTTATTATTTTAATTCATACATTTATTAAATATAAAATAAAACCAATTAATAATAATGTGTGAATGTTTATTCGATGATAATTAATAAAAAAGCTAGGTTAGGTCCGTGTCTAGCATCACTATTGGGATCGTAGTTAATTATTTATTTATTTATTTATTTTTCAATTTTATTATATTAAATATGCGAGGTCGAAAAAATCCAATTTAATTATATGTATATTCTAATATTGTTAATTAATTAAAATAAAAAATTCTGTTTCCTCTTTAATTATAATTTATATCAAGTATAATATACATAGATACACAAAATAACCTTTTTTTTTTTTTTCACTATCTACTACCATTTACCATTTATTATAATTTTATTTTTTGTTATTTTTACAGGGTACATATTTCTTTCAATTATAATTTTTCAAACTCACTGTAGTCCCATTCTTGATTTTCGTCAGCACCCGCTGTTGGTAGTAGTGTACTCCATGACTCTATGAAATAAAATAAACGAAGAGAAAAAAAAAACGGGGAAAAAAAAAATCAAAAAACCAAAAATGAACGCCTAAACTATATTTTTATATCAATAATTCTCCATTTCAATTTTATCATTTTATACGGTTTATTAATAATTCATACGTACATATATATATACCATATATGTTTGATTTTTCTTTATCTTTCTTCTATATTCAAACTGAATACTGAATAATTTGTAAACTACTCTGAATAAAATGTGCCATTTGATTCAGCTCCTTGAAGAAAACTAAAATTAAACTCTCTTTAAAATTGATAAGTTTGTCGATTAAATAAAGCTAGATTTATGAGATATTATTATATATTTTTCTATCGTTTTATTAAAATTGTATTACTTTTATAATATTATTAAAATTCATACAATTTCATTGACTGATTTATCACCTATTTTTAATTCCTTTTATATTTAATGAAATAGAGTGTAAAGATGAGACAAAAAATATGTATGAAATGAAATATTTATATTTATCATTATAATGAATATCAGACAAAATATTTATTCACAAAAGAATAAATTGACTGATGTATTTATAATTAATAATTAATGTTTATTTCAATTAATAAATTTACCTTTTTCGCAATATTCACCCTCGTAGTCTCCAGTCCGACACTCACAAATTGGTCCAGTGTCTGTAGAAATGCAGATGCCACCATGTTGACATGGATCTCGAGTTTCGCAAGCATCGGTCGAGTTTGGTGCTATCATGTTCCGTAAACTCTGCAAACAAATAATAATAAGAAGAAAAAATTAAATGAATTAATTCGACATAAGTATCTACAAAAATTTACATTTGCTTAAAGTTTTGTAAAGTTTTATGCATTTTATTTTTTATTTATATGTACATACATAAGCCCTATACTCATATCATGAATAAATACTATAATTTATTCCATAAAAAAATTAAGGAGGATTTATTAAAATTCTTGGTTTTCCCATAGAAAATTTTTCAAAATAAAAACTTCTCCATATCATCTTTTCATCCGCATAGTTTTCTACAAATATATTCAAATCCATCGCATTACTCTAACCGCAAAATTATCCACCCTATTCACAACTACACGAACAATTCAATAAAATATATTCTCCATTCAAAAAATCCAATCTCGAGAAGAAAAAAATTATTAAACGATAATGAAAAAACAATTTCTTTTTTTCGCAATTTAAATTTTATCATCATTTCTGTCACACAGAGTGTGAATACATTAGAAAAAATAAAAAAAAATGATAGATATATATAGCGGTAGATCAAATACATTGCTGTCATATTCCTTCACCTGTATAAAAAAAAAAAAATAAATGCAAAGAATATAAGAATGAAATAAAATGAAAGACTTCTTGTAGGCCATTAGGGAAGATAACGCGACTCATTCGTTTTCAGTGCGCGCTTTTGCGCGCAAGATTTTCAATACGAAGAGACATTTTCTTTCACAAGAGTTAGGTCGCTTTCTACGGTGTGCGAGAAAAGGAATTGTAGAGCTTCTGAAAGCTTCGACTCTATTGTTTCATCAGACTGGTTCCCGTTCACTTGCACACAAAGAATATCTCGAGGATTTTTTTTTTTTTCTGTGGATTGTCACAAGATCCTTTTGTTTGACAAAGCGAAAATATATACGTAAAACATATATATGCACACCAATATATGTATATCTAACGAAAATATATATATATTATGGTGTCTTTAAACTTTGAAATAATAAGGAAATTCGTTTAACATAAGTTATAAATAATTTTTTTTCACAGTAAATGAAATAAAGAAAAAAAAAATATGTGACACGTGAGTATTTTTTTTTTTAGCTTTACGAAAATATTAGCACACTAAAACCACTTTTCGAATTAAAAATAATTTTTGAGACAATAATAAAGTGATTGGAATTTAATAAGAAAAAAGTCAAAATTTCATACAATTTAAATTTTGAGTTTGAATATCTTTAGAATGGCTGTATTTATGAAAAAAGTGTAAGAGACCTTTTTTGTAGAGCATTCGATTTCCTACAAGAATATGCTATGATATCATCTCCATGTTGGGCAAATGCCGAGCTGCAAAAATAAAAAAAATAAAAAAAAACTTTTTTTCTTCCATTTTATTTAAACGTAAAAACAAAATTACGAAGAGCTACCTCTAAATATTAATATTAAAAGCTCCGCTTTGACCAAGCTTCTTTGTTCATCGTCCAGTAAATGTTCAGCTCGATTTAACAATGAAAAAAAAAAAAAATTTGCCTAAAAATGGCACACCCTAATACATATAAATAAATACATGCGACTTAAAGATAAAATGCAAAGAAAAAAATTATTAATAAAATAATAATTGACACATAAAATACAATTTATTAACGTACAATAATTTAACAACCACCAAATTTATTATCCCGATAATACAGAGTATAGGTAAACGCTTTATACACGTCAATGTGTCGAAACTTTATGTGAAATAAACTTTTGTTCAAACTCATGGATATGACATCGGAATATGAATAGTGCAAGCAACTGCCACATCTTCGATTTGTATATGGAAAGCCCTTGGCGCAATGTTACTTGTACATGTAAAGTAAAGTTCAAACTAGACAAGAATCATATTATGTACCATAGAAATTGCCTTTGGCAACTATATAAGTTCAATGAATATACAGTGTATTAGATCAACATCTTTCAAAACTTTAACAAAAGCTCAAGCAAACGCACAGATTAATTGTGCATTTAATCCGATGACTATTTTATATAATTAATGACTCAATAGTATTATAGATAATAACAACAATGAAGAGAAAAATAAAGAATTAAAAATAGAAGCTATAACAAAAAATTATTATCGTGTATATGATAAATTGTAGCTTATCGATTTTGTTGGATTCTATATATGAGACGAACAGGGCGGCGTGTTAAGCAGTGCGAAATAATCTTTATATATGTATATATGCGTGTGTGTGTATGTATATAAAGTCTACGACGAGAGAGTCAAGAATTATCTCGTCACCCCTCGGTGAACTGCTTTGACGCGACATCTCCTTATATTTTTTTTTTTTTTTCTATCTCCCACGTCCAATATTCTTTACGAAGGGTGACTGACTGCTGATAATATCGTACCTCAATGTGAATAAATGAGTTCCATTGTATTAACTCGACGTAAATATATGTATAGTTATATGTACGTGAGTCTAGAAAAAGAAAAAAAAAAAATAATATATAATATGAAATAAATTCGTAATGATTTATTTCATTTTATTTTTATCTATTAATGTATTGTGATTTAATAAACTATTTATTATCTTTATAATGTTGATATAATCATTGTTAATAATATTATTGGATAAGTCAATTGTTTGTGGTGAATTGAAGGGTGTTTTTTAATTTTAATTTAGTCATTTGATTGAAATAAATACAAAAATTCTTTTTATATTTAAATATTATTTTATTTTACATCTACTTTATTATTTTGTTTTTATTTCTGTATTTTTTCTTTCAGTTGAATGGTCTGTTTTTTTTTTTTTTTTTATTTTTATATTCATATACGTAACGAGTACAATTTTTATCATCATCTAAAGTGGATGATATAATAGATATGTAAGTCGCGGGAAGATACTTTTGTGATTGCACGGATGACGGAAAAAGGGGAACCACATTGCTGACACGCGCGCGCGCTCCGACACCATCAAGGGATTTGAAGGCAACCATTAATGTAATGGACCCTTCCATCATTGTCATAGTTATCCGTAGGATTCCCCAATGACAAAATCCATAAATACACTTGAAAAAAAAAAAAAAAAAAAAAGAAATAAGAAAAAATTGAAATGAAAAAAAAAAAAAGAAAACTAAAATTATTTCTCACAAGTTTCATATTTTTCCTCATCATTTTTGTCTACTTCTAAATTTTATTTCTCTAATCCATCTTTCTTCCCCCGCTGTAAATAGCCATTAACTTTTTCTACCCACATTTTTTATTAAATTTTACACCCGTAATATTTGCGAATAAAATTTTCTTATATTTGCATTTCTCATTGTGCATTCTTCATATATCCTCGGTCGCTCTGCATCAACACACAAAAAAAAAAAAGTTAAAAAATTGACTGATGCATAAAAAGAATTTTTATATCCCATGCACGAACCTATACATATACATATATAATATACACATATATATACATATATGTATATGAATAGAATATTAGTGCATAGTCCTTGACAGTAGTTGGCGATAATAAAAATTGTCAACAGTCTTCCGCATACAAATAGAAAAAATTGTGTATATACATCAGAAGAAAAATCGGCTCAAGGTCGGTATGTGTCATGTTACAGAGACGAGACTGTACCACCCTGTATACATATGTATATATATATATTCAACAACAACCACCACCAATACTACTAGTACCTACTACAACAACTATACTACCACCTGTCTTTGTCGATTTTCCCAACTTCCCCAGTCACTATATTGATCGGGTGCTCTCCCTACCAGTAGCTAACTTCAATGTACTCTGCTTTTGCCCTCTCTATACCCTCGTGGCAACGTTGCCGCGTATTTCATATACATATATATATATGTATATACATAGATAAATATATATTTATTAGAGGCGTTTCATTTTTAGGCGATATTTTTTTTTGTCTATGATCAGGAAAAATTTGATAATTTATGAAAAAAAAAAAATATTCCCATTTGAAATAAAAAATTTTGAGTTAGTTAGAGGTTTAGCTAATTCAAAAATTCAATTTTCCATGTAAATAACACGAGAAATTTTTTTTTTTTAATAGCGTTTATTGTAAGATGATAATTAATGTTAAATGAATAAATTTAAGTTTAGAGAAAATTTTTTTTGTCAATTATAATCAACTTTCAACTTTCCAGCTCTACAACTCGAAAAATGTTGGTCGGAGAGCATTTGCGGTGAGAAACTTTTTTGTAGCAAATTTAATGCCCTACAAAAGTTGTATATCCATTTTTTCGAAAAAAAAATTTTTGATTACTGAAAAATCGAGTTGAAATTTAAAAAAGAATTTTTTTCGTGTTATTTATATGGGAAATCGAATTTTTGAATTAGCTAAGCTTCTAATTAACTTAAAATTTCTTTTCAAACGGGAATATTTTTTTTTTTATTATAAATTATCAGATTTTCACCGATCACAAATAAATAAAAAAATAAAACACTCTAATATTTATACAAATATACACACTAATAAACTAATTCAAAATTTGACTTTAAAATAAATTATGTATATAAATTTTATTTATTTATATTATGGATAATAAGTTGGTGAAATAACTTGGGAAATAATTAATAGCGAGGAGTAAATATGTTTATTTGTTTAAATTTCTATTATTATTAGTAAGAATTATTTGTTTTTTTTTTTATTCCTGAATATATTTTTATTAAATTACAAATCCAATAGCGAGTCGTATATCAAAAGTAATGAAATTCATCAGCACTTTCAAAGACTCATAAATCAGTCCATTAGTCTATCGAACGATACTTCACGAGTCATTTAAATATTCCGGGCTTGGTCCCCCACCCATCGAGCCAATCATGCGCACAATAATGTTGGCTTCCTTGTCGTGTTGGTGTACATAAATGTTTCCCTGTTCTTTTCTATCTTATGCTGCGCATCATTTTGTAGAATAAACCAAGAGAAATTTATTTTTTCTTTTATGATATAATAATGTAATATAAAGAGGTTCAAAGAAGGCAATTTAATGGAGAAAATTTATGATATTATATTAAACGTATTCAATCACGTATGTGTAATCAAAGTGAATGAGATAATGAAAATTGGAATTGATGTGAGGTAAAAATTTAATGATGAAATGTGTGTTATGTAAACAATGAGACGGTTGGGATCTTTGGCCAAGTATACAGACGTGTTCTAACATGTTTTAGATGAGTATTTGTTGTTAGTGTTGATAATTATCAAGTGTAAATTAATTTAGAAAATATAATAGTGTAAATATATTGATATTTGATAATAAAAGAAATATTTTTATTAATATGGAAATGAAATTTATTTTTAGATTTTCTACACTCGCAAAATTTTAATTATTTATTAAAACACTGGGATACATATTTAATATTGATTGTTAATATTAGATTGAATCGATGTATTATTTTACTTGTTCGTGACTGGTTAAATTGAAAGTAAAAATTAAATATTCATTTTTTCATTGACATGATTTCAACGAAACGATTTGAAGTAAATCAATAATTTGGTTGTGTAATGTGGATTTAGTGATTTTATTGCACTGAAAATTTATTGAGTAAATTATTAATTGGTGTATTTATTGTTTCATTGAAACTATGCAATTGGAATAATGAAATTTGATTTTGGTACAACCACTTTGAAATCGATTGAATGTAATATATTATGGCAATTTATAATTTAATCAATTTAATTATTATCTTTGGAATATTATAAGGTTTATTATATGTAAAATAATGTGTCCCTCAGTGATATTTGAGAGTAAATATTTGATTGATACATTCATTTATTTAATTATGGAGAGAAAATAAATCGTGAAATATAAAATTAATCTGATTGGATATAATTTAAGAAAAATGTTTGGTTTTATATTTTAATTTTATTATTCATTGGAAATCAATTATCGATTTAGAATAAACAAAGAAGTGAGCTTTGATTTGATGCTGAAATACTTGGAACTTTTCAATACTTCTACTAACTCTATTTGAACTTGAAAAAAAAAAAATACTATTAAAAAATAATGCATTCTATGTTAAATATTAATATAAAATTCCAACTTTAAATATTATTTTCCCCACCGCAATGGAAAATTCAAAACAAACAAAACAAATAATCTTCACACATTAATATAATAACACACAACATCAATAATAATATATTTACTCTCACTGCGTAAGTTCATAAAGAATAAATAAAACCAGCTTAATCCACATTGATTTTTTATTATTATAATATCATTCGTGGAAAAACTAAATTCCCGATATTAATTTAATTTTTATTAGCCCCAATAAATAGAAAAACTGAGTGAATAAAAAACTTTAATATAAATAAACGTTTTAATGTTTACAAACGAATAAAAATTATTTTTCAATGAATTTACAAATAAGAAATAAAATTTAAAAAAAAAAAAATTTTTTTTTTAATATTTACTTGATATAACTGCTCAAATAAATAAAATAATCTTCATAATCGTCATTTGATATAAAATATATATATATATATATTATCATAAACATTAAAGAACAATGAAATTAAAATAATCTGATATTCCAAAACTTTGAAATATTTTTGCATTCTCAATTCAAATATTTTATTCAGGTCACGGATCATCGATTTTCATTTATACATATTATTAATATTAATACCAATATTATTATCATTATATTATTATCATTATTATTACTATTATTATCATATATTAATGTCTGTTTATACATGTTTATGTCTGTCAGTATTTTGTAGTTGTCACGTTTGGAAACATTTGGTGTTAGCATAATTGACAAATTACTCTCAGTGTTCAATAATAATAATAATAATAATAATAATAATAATAATAATAATATCATTTAATTCATTAACTTAAATTTATTTGTTTATTGATATTATTATTATTGTTTACAGAAAAAGTTAATGAATAATAATAATAATATTGTTATTATTTAATTCATTATCTTGAATTCATTTATTTATTGAGCTTATTTTTATTGTGTACAAAAAAGTTAATTAATAATAATAATAATAATAATAATAATAATAATAATAATAATAATAATAATAATAATAATATTGTTATTATTTAATTCAATAACTTAAATTTATTTATTTATTGACATTATTAATATTGTTTATAAAAAAAAATATTGAATAATAATGATAACTATAATAATAATATTGTTATTATTTAATTCATTAACTTAAATTTATTTATTTATTGACATTATCTTTATTGTTTATAAAAAAAAAATTAATGAATTATAATAACTATAATAATAATATTGTTATTATTTAATTCATTAACTTAAATTTATTTATTTATTGACATTATCTTTATTGTTTATAAAAAAAATTAATGAATTATATTAATAACTATAATAATAATATTGTTATTATTTAATTCATTAACTTAAATTTATTCATTTATTGACATTATCTTTATTGTTTATAAAAAAAAAAATTAATGAATTATAATAACTATAATAATAATATTGTTATTATTTAATTCATTAACTTAAATTTATTTATTGATTGGGATTATTTTTATTGTTTATAAAAAAAAGCTAATAGATAATAATAATAACAACAACAACAACAACAACAACAATAATAATAATAATAATAAATAAATAAATAAATTATTATTAAAAATATTGCATTGAAATATTGAGAAATAAAATTGATTAATTATTAGCCGATGAATGAAGAATTAAAATGGGTGACTTTTTAAATTAACTAACGGTCTTAATCGGAAGAATGTAAAAAAAAAAAAAAAAATGAAAAAAAAATATGAAAAAATATTCAAGGGAAAAAAAAAAAATATGAACACATAAAATATTCCCTCGGCTATTATAGTTGAACGTGACAAATTGAAAAGTCGAGTGTACGCTCGCGCTTGTGCCAAATTATTAAAGCAGCAATGTATTTATTGTATATATGTATAAAATATAGTTGAATGGTTGTGTGTATGTAGATATAAATATGTATGTGTATATTGTGAGTGCGCTGTCAATTGTCCGATAAATTACGTCGATTTATATTTGAGGCCATCCACAAGACATTAGGGAAATCATTGGCGCACTTTGCTATCTTTTAGACATTTAATAGGTCAATCGTAATCTTGAATTATCATCAAAATATTAACATGTATATGTATATAATATATTCTTTTTTATAATAAAATATATTTGATAAGTTCTCAAGCCCACTTATCATATAATAAGTGTAATATAAAAATTTTCATTTTACTTTTATTTCTTATTGTATTAAAATACATCGATTGAAAATTTAATTCTATATTTGCTTCGATTCTAATCGCAATATTAAATTTTTTGTTTCTTTTATTATTATTATACATATATAGTAGGTATAATATATTCAATTATACATTAAAAAAAAAAATAAAAGTATAATTGTATGAAGATACCGCAAAATCAGAAATTTATTTCAAATAAATATTATTTAATTCAATATGATTTTCAATTGAATAAATTTCAATGCTTTAATTAAATTATATATTTTTATTTTATCGAAAAAAGGAAAATAAAAATTTTTCATTCTCTCATCAATTGTTTAATGACAATTTAAGTGAGTATTAATTCATGTGCGTGAAATAAATCAGAGTGTATTCATACGTAAACTGTCAAAATAAAAGATTTTCCATTTTTATTTTTATTTTTTTATTTTTTCATCTATTAAAGGTTAAAAATAAAAAATAGTCATCTCATTTCTCTATTCCATCAGTCATTCCAGTCTGCCTCAATGTGTCAAGAGCCTTTTGTGGCAAGAAAAAAAAAAATAAAAAAATAATAATAATAAGAAAGAAAAAAAAATGTGTGCATTCTAAATGAGCTCGCTTGACTATACTTGACACCCTTTTACCATTTCATGATGAGTCGTCGTCGCGTGTGTCGACTATCATCAACATCATTCTCTTCCTCCCGCAAAAAATGTCACGATGGGGATAAAAACTATATCTATACATACACTTAAAATTGTTGACCTGCCAAGAGACGTGGTCATATCTATGTGTGTAATTCTGATTTCACTACGGAAGTGCACTCATTTTAATTTACACATTTCAAAAAAAGAGAATAATAAAAAAATTAAAGTGTGAAAATTAAAATTAAATTACTGTCATAAATATTAATATTATTTCAAAGTAAAATAATGAATGAATAAATTTATAATAAAAAGGAAAAAATACATTTGTTTTTTATTTAGATAAAAATATAATAAAATGATATGTAAATGAAAAAATAAATAAGAATTATAAATTAATGTACTGTAAACGTCTGCTTTCATATCAACGCCATTGACTACACATTATTGGAACAATATGAATGCATTCTATGAAGCATAAAGGAACAATTAACACCCTTAACAAAGGACTGGCCATCCAATACAAGTCCTTTGGTCATAGTTTCTATACATAACCATAGTTTTCCCGCCCTTTTGTTCAACAGGTGCTTCAATATGATGAATTTACCCTTTTATTTATTATTTTTTTATTTCCCCTAGATTTTTCTCCAGTTTTTCTAATTATAAAGCTTCATTTGTATATGCTTAGATGGTTAATTTTTCATTATTGAGCATATTGTCAAACTTGAAGAATTTAATTTTTTTGGGAAGTTGACAATTTTTGTGCATGAGAAACTAAATCAACACACCAGATGGCGTGTGAATTTTTTTTTTTTTTCTTTACAAATATGTATATATGTGTACACACGCGATTAGCACGCAGCGCTATCTTGTGAAAGCTTTCACAGACAATTTTGTCGTGAGATGAATCGGAAAAATGATTTTTGTTGGTGTGTAAACAAATAATTTTACTCACTCTTTGAGATTTATGTTGCTCAACGCGATCTGCACATGGAAATTGTTCGCACTGCAATTAAAATTATGTTATAAATTAATTAAATAATGTTATATTATTAAATTAAAAGTATATTCAAAATTAAATATTAACATCAATAGGAACATGAAAATATTTTTAAACTTGAATAATTTCAAGGATAAAAAACAAATAACTTTGAATATTTATATAATTGACAATTATTATTATAAAAAATTAATTGAATAATTAATTGAATAGTTAATTTCGAAATGATATATATTTCGTAAATAATAAATATATTAAATGAAAATAAATGTAGAATAAAAATAACAAAATAAAATCTGTAAGCTTTATATATTAAATGAATAAAAAGAAAAAATAAATTAAATTTATAAATTAAATAAATAAAAAATAAAATCTGTAAACTTTATACATATATTAAATGAATATTAAAAAATATAAATAAATCAAATTTATAAATTAAATAAATGAAAATAAATGTAGAATAAAAATAAAAAAATTAAATTTATAAATTTTATATAATAAACTCACTTTTGAATCGTGACTTTTAATTTCCTGTCGTTTAGGAATAAGATCCTCATCATTTGAATAAATTAAATTCCTAATAAGCCCCTTAAATCTTGGTTCAAATATTACACTAGGTAATGCAAGTAATGTAAGTTTACTATTATACCAATTGGGCATTCCACCAACATAAACATCAGAATTACCCATAAAACGTCCAAACTCAAATTCTTTACCACGTGATGTTGACGTTGCACTAACATTATCCACTGTAAGTGTTGTATTTTCATTATTTCTTATTATTTGAACTTTATGCCAATGACCATCACCAAGATCATGACCAACAGTAACAATTTGTGCACCACCACCAAGATTATATCTTAATCTAAGTTTACTTTCAACTAATTTTATTTCAAAAAAATCATACATTCCACCATCGTCTGTATACAATAATAATCCATTTCCCTGTTCAGTTTTAAATTCAAATTCAAGACTGCCATTCAATGCGGCATTCCATTTATGAAATTGTGCATAGCTCGTTGCTGATCCCTCGAGTACAAAGCACCAAGTTGGCGCGATCAACATCGCTAATAACATCCACACCGCATTCATGTTTACACAAAACCAACCACCCTCGTCGTGATTAACGACACAATCTATCTGGTGAATATATACACAAACCACTGTGTATGTTTATTTCTGTAAATGTATTTGTGTATTTTAACTGACAATCCGTATTGTTAAATTAACTATCTTTGTCCTAATAATATCTATTTTCAAAAAATAATCACACACATCTATCACACTTTAAACATTTCTGTATTTTTAATATTTCATTTATTTTTTCTTTTTTACATTCAATTTTATCCACTTATTTTAAACACAATCACAATTACACTTAATATGTATAAATAATTAAATGAATAAATAATGTAAATCAATTATTGATATTGCTAAAAAAATTTTATAAATAATTTATTTACTATTTAATTCATCAGAATAAAATAAAATCTATTTTTATTTTTTTTTTCTCTCAATATAATTTCTGATTCTGCGCGTTTGACAGTAGTCGATAACACAAACACCCTGTACACGTTTTCCCGAGTAAATACTACAAAAAAAATATATATACACACAACCGTAGTATACACAAATGTGACTATACATAAAATAAATGCATGTATGTAAATATATCCAAGTCAATTTATTGTATATTTACTTTAAAGTAACGATTAAAATTCCAATATATTTTTTTTTTTATATTTATTTCACTGTCAAATTTATTCATTCATTCATTCATTTAATTTTATTTCTCTCTTTTCCTTTGTTTCCACAATATTAATAGTTAATTATTATTCTTTAGTATTAATTTTTAAGCGCATCGTGGCACCCCGATGAAAGACGTCGGTCGATGAATACTCATGGCGGCGCCGGTTGGACCTCACGATTGCCGGAGTTATTGTCGTGTCGACACACTCAAGGCCGCATAGAACGCGCAACTCCCTCTTGTCGTTCTCGTCACTATCTGGCACGCGCACAAGTGAACTAGGGGGTAAATTTATCGTCACAGAGAGGAATGAGAAAATGATATGTGGAAAATCGTGTTTAGAATGAGTGACATAACATCGGACATGCAGTGGTAAAAGTAAGACAAGAAAGAAGACAAAATTTCAAGAGGAATAAAAAAAAATTATATATAGATAATAAATGGATATATATCTTTATATATATATATGTCTATGTATTGATGTATGTGTGTATGTGTATATAATAAACGAAACTTGAGACAGTAACAATAGTGAGAAAATAAAAGCGAGAATAAAAGACGAGAGAGTGGAATAAGAGGGAAAAAAGTTGATGAATTAGAAATAGAGATTGTGAAAGAGGAAGAAAAAATGGAAATATGTTGTTAACAATATTATTATTATTGTTATTATTATTATTATTATTTTATTGTTCACAATTCACTTGAATAAAACCAATTTATTTCACAATTGTATCACCCATCGTCGTTTTTTTTATTAACAAATTTATTTTATTAACAAAATCTACACATAATTTTTTTTTTTTTTAAATCTTTTTTTCTTTATTTTAAAATAATTGCATTATTCGTATGGAATGGTCATTTGAATTGGATAAATTATATGTTTATAGACAAAAAAAAAATGAAGAAAAAAAAAAAGAAGTTTCTTCAATCACTTGAATCAATGTCCAAATAAATAAATGTCACACAGTGTAAATAACGATTTATTGTACATTGTTTTATTAACATTTGTCAATAATAATTGTATATTCACACAAAACATAACAATTTAATATTTATAAATGGATAAAATTATTATATTTATTATTTAATTTACTTTTATAATTATAATAACTTTGATTTTTTTTTTATTATTCAATGTTATTTATTGACGTTTGTTTTTCGCGAATCGATTGGCGCGATGGATATTGTTGAACAAAAGAAAGAAAAAAAAGCACAGAATACAAGAATAAGTAAAAGAGAAAATTTTCATAAGAATAATGGAGAACAAGACAGACAAGAGAAAAAGAGAGGAGTTATTACGAGAAATTAACTCGAACTCAAACTCTCTTTACGTCAGCGTTAACGTTGACACTGGCTACTAGCACTAAGGGATGATGCGAAAAACCGTCGGTACGACGCGCCCCGTCACGCCGACGCTCAACGTATCGTTCAATTTACGCATGCGCAAATACGTATAAGGCGCATAGTCCCAAGGTGAGTTGTATGCGTATAAATACGTATATGTGTAAATGCAACGCTAGTGAATAGTGCGGATTTTCATATAAATAGAGCATATACAATATATATATATATATATATATTGTATATACATATATACATATAATATTATAGTACAGTCCCGACAAAGAAATGCAGCTTAATTTTTTATTTGACACCATTTAGGAATTTTTTTTCTTTTCTTATTTTTATTATATTTTTTTCTCTTTACTTTAAAATGTCTGACCTCACATTACTGTATCTACTGAAAAGCTTCACATTGAATTGGAAGTCTTCATTAACTTATGTATATTTATATCGGATAGTTTTATAGTAGTAGTTAGTGAAATAGATGAATTTTGTTATTTTTATAGGATTAATTTTAATAATAAAATTGATTTAACATAAGTTATAATTTTTTTTTATAGTAAATAAAATATAGAAACAAAAATATCTGACACGTGAGTATTTTTTTTTTTAGCTTTACAAAAATATCAGAGGACTAAAACTAGTTTTCTGATTGAAAATAATTTTTAAGACAATAATAAAGTGATTAGTTTTGATTTAATAAGAAAAAAATTAAAAATTTCATACATTTGGAACTTTGGGGTTGAATATCTTTCGAATGGTTGTTTTTATGAAAAAAATGTAAGAGACCTTTTTTGTAGAGCATTCGATTCCCTACAAGAATACGCTATGAGCTTATCTCTATGATTAGCAAATGCAGAGCAACAAAAATCCAAAGAAAAAAAAATTTTCCATTCAAATGAAAAAACGAAAATTAAAATTAAAAGCTCTGCTTTTTTTTTTTTTCACCGTCCAGTAAATTTTCAGCCTGTTTTTTTTCTATGTAAAAAAAAAAACAATATAGCTGCCTAAAAATGGCACACCCTCATATACACATATATTTAAAAATAAATAATAAAATAATTAAATAAAAAAAAAAAAAATATATATATATATAATAAATGAATATTCTCATGAAAAATATTAAAATTAAAATAAACATAATTACATGAATAATAAATGAATATAAAATAGAATGAATAAAGTGTAATTTAAAAGCGATTGATGTGAAAATAATTGAAAATAAAAGAAAATTGTTAGACACCCACTCATGAAATATTAATTGAAATTGAGTTGTAAAATATATGTATAAGTATATTCATTTATAAATATTGTATATGTGTATATACCTATGTATATATATATATGTATAACGACTGGATGGAAGATTGCAGCTATTTAATTGCTCCCCTATCGCAATCTCTGTCCCCATTAATACAACCACGAAGCACATACAACGAGTAACTCGCACTGCTTCTCTATATACTGTATACGTATACATATGTGTATAATAATGAAGTACAACGGCCATCAAACTCCTTTTCAACCACCCACCCAACGTATATGTATATGTATATATTCGTCTATTTCTGCCCATCTCGTCGTTTCCCATCGATATCGGACATCCGTGATCGAGCGCTTTTGATGCGGTTGCACGTGGTGGGCAGTAACAATGAGAAAGTGGTACAGGAAAGAGGAGAAATGCGAGAAAACCCGCAAGCGAATAGTCGCAAACCTTTCCTATACTTTCCTTTCGTCTCATTCTCATACAGCTGTAATGGTGTGCGAGGAAGGAAAGCAATTGGACCAAAGTAAAGAGTTTTCCCGAGGCCGGTAGATAAACGTCCACAATATCTATATATGTATATGTATATGTATATATATTGTATATATATATGTGTGTGTGTGTATATATATATTTATATGTATGGAAATATATCGATGTTTGGAATCTGTAGAAAATAGAAAAAAATAGAATGAAATAAAATGAAAAGAAAAAACTTGGAAAAATGAAGAAACAAAAAATTTAATGTTTTTTTTTTTTTTAATATTGATAATTCTGATATTTTTGTTATTTATATAAAAAATATGTGATATTTGGAAATACATTGATGTTAGGAATCTGTAAAGAATAATAAAAAAAAATAGAATGAAATAAAATAAAAAGAAAAAACTTGGAAAAATGAAGAAACAAAAAATGTAATGTTTTTTTTTTTAATATTGATAATTTTGATATTTTTGTTATTTATATAAAAAATATGTGATATTTGGAAATACATTGATGTTAGAAATCTGTAAAGAATAAAAAAAAAAAATAGAATGAAATAAAATAAAAAGAAAAAACTTGGAAAAATGAAGAAACAAAAAATTTAATGTTTTTTTTTTTAATATTGATAATTTTGATATTTTTGTTATTTATATAAAAAATATGTGATATTTGGAAATACATTGATGTTAGAAATCTGTAAAGAATAAAAAAAAAAAATAGAATGAAATAAAATAAAAAGAAAAAACTTGGAAAAATGAAGAAACAAAAAATTTAATGTTTTTTTTTTTAATATTGATAATTTTGATATTTTTGTTATTTATATAAAAAATATGTGATATTTGGAAATACATTGATGTTAGGAATCTGTAAAGAATAATAAAAAAAAATAGAATGAAATAAAATGAAAAAAAAAAACTTGGAAAAATGAAGAAACAAAAAATTAAATGTTTTTTTTTTTTAATATTGATAATTCTGATATTTGTGTTATTTATATCAAAAATAATTGATGTTTGGTAATACATTAATGTTTGGAATCTGTAGAAAATAAAAAATAAATAAAATGAAAAGAAACAAGTTGGAAAAATGAAGAAACAAAAAAAATAAACGTTTTTTTTTTAATATTGATAATTCTGAAATTTTTGTGATTTATAAAAAATAATTAATATGTATATGAAGAAAAAAAAAATACTGTAGCTCTGGTATTACAATTTCTATTGTTAATTATTCTCTAATATTTCCAGTAAAATTATTTCAATAAAAAAAAAAAAAAAAAAACGTTTAGTTATTATTTATGTATTAATCTCAAAAATTCGCAGATATTTTTAACATGCATTATAATTTGAAATTTTAATGATAAAAATTATATCTATGGCCAGCTTTACAGTGATGTAAAAATATTACTAATATTCCCACTTGAATATATTTAACTTGAGTAATTTTATTTCCTAATAAATAAAAAAGAAAATATTACATAAAATATATATTTATATTTATTTATATAAATTTATATTAATCACACTTACATAATTAAAATTTATTTACATCAATAACTTGAATTAAAATTTTTCAATCTTACAAAATAAGTTATACAAGTTCAACAAGTAAATATTTATTTTTTATTTACAAATTCCAATTAGTATTAAAGAATTATTTTTTTTTTTTTTCATTTACATTTGACTTGATATCAATTTCAAAGCAAGCGATTACATGAAGCCTCTACAAGGTGAAGAATTAAAACTATATATACCTGTACAATATATTTATACATACCCATATACATATATACAATTATACCTATATACTAAAGACAATGGTTTTATTTAAATAGAGGTTAATGTGTCAATTTAATTGTGCGACATTTTGATCCAACGATTTAATTATCTATTATAATAAATAAACACATTTACAATGGTATATGTATATACTATGTTTTACATACCTATACATATATGTATACATATATAAGAGCATGATGATACATTGATCGTGTTGGTAATTCAAGCACTGAGATGGTGTTGCTCGTGGACAAATGAAGGTAATATAAGAAGGAGCAAAGTGGGCAACACAAGAAAGTCTCTTTCAGCAAAGACACACAGACGACATGCTGGTTACTGTCAGTGTCACGTTGCTTCTCTTACAGTCAGCACATATACAATATATAATATAGTTATCAGCAAACTCAACAGACACAGCAATATTTTTTAATTATATTCCTTTTTAAATTGAGTAAGTTTATAAATGACAATTTATTAATATTATTTTTCTTTTTTTCTTTTATTTTATTTGAATTATTTTTCATATTTTTTTTTTTTTTAACACAGTGAGTCAGTGGACAGGGGAAATAATATGTGGGTGGTTTATTTTTTCATTTGAATATAAATATTTGTGTATTTACCTTTCACTTTTATTTTATTATTTTAATTTCAGTATTAAAAAGAATTTTTTTTTTTGTATGGAAAAAATATTATAAATAACTTTGAATTGTTTTTTTTTTTTTATTATTATTGTAGTTATTTTCTATGTGAATGACGTCAAACAAATGGATTATTACTTATCGAGTCACTTAAAATTTCAAGCTACTTGACTCACTCAAAATATTATTATTCACCTTGAATTGACCGTGAATGAATGCACAAGGACTCTGGCCTTTTTCATACAATCCAAGGTCTTCAAGGTGTTTGTGAAAAATAAAAGATGAAAGGAAAAAAAAAAAAAAATTTTCTTAACATAAATTCATACATGTCCATATATAAACATTTTTACACAATTTTTTTTTTCTTCCCCATTTTCAGGTTTCTAAAAATATAAAACACGCATGTAGAAGACTTTATATATTGGTATATAGTAAATTGACAAAATAACATGTCGACATTGCATACATCATCTCGTCTTGAATTACTTCAGGTAAATATAATCAGAAAAAAAATCTTTAAAAAAAAAAAAAAGAAAAGAAAATAATAAAAATGTCTTTCATGATCATAACAAAATGAACCGATTTCTATTTCTATACATATAAATATATATCCATATTTTTTTTTTTTTTTTCATTCTCGAGGGTATTTGCTTGAGACATCGTGCACAGAATCAATACACATAAAATGTGATCCAATATATATTTCAACTTATTTTGAAGCGTTGTCAAAAAATAAAAATATATTTTTTTTCATTTTTCATATTTTTTTTTTTTTTTTTTTTTCATTAACTTTATTCAATTCAACATTCAATTTCACTTAATTCTTCACTCAATCATCATTAACATATTCATAATTACATAAATAAAAATACAAAATGAATTTTAAAAATATTTATTTATATTCAAAAAATAAAAGGGTAATTGTATTAAACTGACGCACGCGCATTATGATCTATTGGTCAACATTAGTAGTATACATTCGCATTCATGCCAGTTGTGATGGCAACCCTCGACGTGCTTGTTATACAGTTTTAGTTTTGTTATATCCAAAAGTTTAATTTGTGAACCAGAAAACATCTAGAAGGGATGAAGAGCAAGAAACAATAATAAAAAAAAACAAAAACAAAAAGCTTTATCATTACAATACACACATAGTCACAAGTACACTTGATACTCCATAACTTTTATTAATTACATTTTACTATATATATAAAACGTGCATAATTCAAGTTCAACTTTTTCAAAAACTTTCTTAATGAAATAAACTTAATTGAATATAATCTACATTATTTCAATTAAAAAAAAAATAAATTATACCTATTCCATCAAGATTTAAATAGTCCAAGTCAATCAATAAAATCATCAATGCATCAATAATAAAATTAACTGACGATAAAAATGAAAGAAAAAATATTAAAAAAGATAACTAATTAAAATTGTATTATTTCCGTGTTTATATTATATGAATAATTTATTTATTCATTCATTTATTACTTGATAATATTTTTTATTATGGCAATAAAATCGTTATATAAAAATAATTCAAGCTCAATATATGATAGAAATATTGATACACCTTCGTGGACGACTCAGGAGTTTACAACAAAATCAAATAATTTAACAAACATGGTATAAAATTACTTGCTAAATAGATTTAACATGCAAAATGAATATAGTAATTAATATTTATTGATTTAGCACTTATACTAAATTAAATGAAACTAAATATATATTCTATAAATGTATTTGAATATAATTCAATTTATTGGATCAATTTATTTTTACAAATAATTAATCGTAATGAAGAATTATTTATATTAATGCTCTTGTTAAAATTTATAATGTGAGAAAGAAAATTATATATTACACCTACATATATTTCTATTAAATTGTACGTAGTATTGAACGTGTTTATATGGATATATATGTACATATATGTATGTATAGTAATAATATATCTCGGTGGTGAACTGCAGTATAGATATGCACAGGAATATACCTATGATTTTGTACAGAGCAATCCAATCGATTGCATTTGTAGAGTCCTCGATATAATAGTATTTTCAACCATTTATATATTCACGTTCTACTTACGTCACAAATTCTATTTTCAAATTCACCGTCGTACTAGTTCTGACATAACTTTTTGTCCGTGACCCCGTGAAAATAATTCATTTCATGGAGATCAAGGGTTAAAGGTAGAAAAGACATTTAAAAAAAAATAAAAAATATATATAAAGAAAAAAATTGATCTTGAACTTTTTTATCTTTTTATCAAACTCTTTTTCCTTGAACAAATTAAATATTATTTTATTCATAAATGCATTACTGAAATCGTAAAAATGAGCACAATTGATTGTGATCCACGATAAACATTGTACATAGATATAAATAAAAATAAATAGTACAGAATAATTTAGTATTAAATCGATAAAATAAATGTTAGATAATAATAAATGAAATATAAAGAAAAAATAATTAAGTTAATGAGTGAATTGTTGGATGATATAATTAATATTGTTGGTATAGAGAATGTGTTTTTCTTTCATTATATAGATATTTTTTCCTTTTTATTTTAATTAGGCATGGTTCCAGCAGCGTCAATTGATGGAGAAGGAACAAAAATTATTACAAATTTATGATCAACAACAGCAGCGTGCACATCAAGCAGCACAACGTGGCAGTGCTGGATCCAATACCTCAAATGGTTCTGAATGTAGTAATGGCAATGCCGTGAGTCATCAGGTAACTACAAAAACAACTGCTGCCCACGCAAAATCCAATGGATATGGCGGAAAGGTAAATAATAAAATTCATTCTCAGAATTATATTCAACCTTGAACAATATATTTGTTTATTTTCCTTTACTCGCAGTCTCTAGTTCCTGAAACAATTAAATGATTATATAAAAAATACAATTTATCTATTTATTATTATTTTATTTTATTCTATTTGTTTTTCTAATCTTTCAACGAACTAATTTAATAAAATTGTATTTTATTTTTTTATATTCTTTTATTTTTCTAATTTAATAATAGGTACGGCAAATGTTTGATGAACGAAGACAGACAACTGTTAAAGGAATTGACAAAAGTTATCCATTGGAGCCATTGGAAAATAAAACAAGAAGAGTTAATGGCTCAATACCGATAAAAAATAAAAATAAAAATTCCATCGCAACTCGTAAAAATGTTACATCCAAACGCACGAGTGGCACTGAGACCAATGGGAGCATAAAGAAAAGTAGTATACCGGCAGTATCATACCATGAAGAGGTCACACGGGAGACATTTGGACCCAAACTCATTCACCAGGATGAGGATATAGATAAATTTTACAACGTGGATCATGTCAAGACGTATTACAATCGACGCCATCAATATAATCATGTTAATATTTGATTTTATATATTAATTAATTGTTAAATATTAAACTGTCACATATTCATTGTATATATAATTCGAAGATTGGCTAATGATTTAATGATTGGTTGATTTATTGATTTAGGGTGTTGAATCGAGAGACGATGAGAAAAAATTTAATGAAGAAACAACAAATGTGCATGGAAAAAATGATGAAAAAACTCCAAGTAAAGATAATAATTCTAACGTTGTTAAAATATCTACGACAAAAAATATTTCATCTGGATCCATTTCTAAGTAATTATATTTTATTAATTAATATTATTTTTTATTTATATTATTGAATGATAGAAAGAAAAATTGGAGGGAAAAATTTTTTTTTTAATAGTTAAAATTCGTATTGGAAAATTATTTTTGGTGTTATTTATATTTAGGAATATCACTGGCCTGAATTCAAACACGATGAAAAAAATTGATTTGTCAACAATTCCATTAGAAAATAGGAATTATCCGAAAAATGAGAATAAACCACCTTCACGTAGGCAATCATCTGAAGTGAGTGCTGAAGTAAATTGAATTGAAAAAAAAATAATAAATAAAAATAAAACATAAATAGTGGAACAAAAGAATAAATAAAATTGATGATAAAATGAATTTCGATTTAGAATTGGTTATGAAGAAAAAAAAAAAATTTACGTTTTAGATACGACAGAGATCACCGTCGTCCACATGTCCGGTATCAACAACAATTTCCCCAACAATAAATGATAATAATTTTGACGAAAGTACCAGTGAGAATTCTCCGAAAATTGAAATGAATACAAGATCAAAAGTTTTAACTCCGGGTAACAACAAATCGATTTCATCGAGTAATAGGAGTAATAGCTCTGGTGCAATCAAGTTAGTTGATCACAAAGTTATAAATATATATATTATACATGTACACAAATGCATAAAATTCCAGTAAACAATTTATCTTGAGATCAATATCAAAAATAACTAGCTATTAAATTCATCGTTATAATTTTGCAGTGGTTCTACACCAGCTTGTAAAGTATGTGGCCGTAAATTTTCGTCAGATCGCATTAACTTGCACGAACAAATTTGTATAAAAACAACGAAGAAAAAACGTAAAACCTTTGATATAACAAATCAACGAGTCTCGGGCACAGAAATGGAGACATACGTAAAGAAACCAACGAAAAAAGGACAAACTGAGGTATCTAAAAATAAATAAAATTATTCGTTGTTGATAATAATTTAATTAAAAAAAAATAAATAGAGTCATAATATTTATAGTTTAATTGAAATTTAATTTATTAAATATTTTAATTTACAGAAAAAAGTAAAAAAACCTGAGGCAAAATCAAATTGGCGTAAAAAACATGAGGATTTTATAAATGCAATTAGATCAGCGAAAAAAACTCAAGCACATCTTGCTGCAGGTGGAAAATTAAGTGATTTACCACCACCGCCACCAAGTGACACCAGTGATTATGTACAATGTCCTCATTGTGGACGGAAATTTAATCAAGCAGCGGCTGATCGTCACATTCCAAAATGCGAACATATGTTGCATAATAAACCTAATTCTCGTGCGCCCACAAAACCCAAACGCTATTAAACATTGATAGATTTTTTTTTTTTTTTTTGTATCAGCAATTTTTACACTCTACATTATTTTGTATAATTATCCGTGGAATATATTTATATAGAAATAATTATTTCACAATTTTTTACTACAACTTTAAATGATTTTAGAATAATTTAGAAATATTTGATTGATAAATAAAAAATTTCACACATACAGTTTATGTAGAAAAATAACTATCAATAATTAATTTTTATTTCCCATATTAAATAATTTAATTTATATACGTTGAAAAAAAGACAAATTATATATAAATACCAATAAGACTGGCTTGAATAGAATTATAATACTGATTAAATCAATATGAATAATGAGCCAATTTGATCGCAAAAAAAAAAAACAAATATATATATTGAAATAATTTAAATTTGCATAATTTTCAACATTGAAATAATTGAAAAAGTTTCAAGGACTCGAGTTCAGCCGTTACATTAATTAAATTAATTTCTGAACAATTAAAATTATTTTTATCAAATATTTAAATAAAAAAAAAAAGTGGAAATAATAAAATTACCTTACGAAATAGCTATATTAGTTGACGATTAAATAATATATTCAAAAGCCATTGTCGTCATCTGATAGTACTGGTATTTCTGGTGATGCCATATCAATGTCATCAAAATTATCAGGTTCAACATCAACAAAATTTATAGGTGACAATGATGGAACATTTAATAACTCTGCATCCGCAATAATTATTTCATCCCTAAATGGCGTAACATATTGCCGGGATCTCACCAATTCAATAACTTCTTTATCCATTGGTAATATTTCGCATGATATACGGTCTGTAATAATTCCAAAAATTAATTCAAGTCTAATAACAACAAAGAACAATATTTTGTCGAATGAATTATCTATTTACCAAATTCATCATGATCCCAGTCATACGTTAGCTTCTCAGGTTTTGGATAAACTTTTAAAGACTTTTGAATTGATAGTGGTGCTAGTGGTTTTTTAAATTGAAATTCAATTGCTTGTTTTTGAGCATGAAATTTTTCATGAGGAGATTTTGTTACAGGTGACAATCCTTTGCGATGTTTTTCACGAATAGTCTATAAGTGAAGAAATATAAATTATTACTGAATATTCCAAGAATTTATTTATTTATTTATTTTCTATTTGTTTTTCTTTTTAATACTCACTTTGGATAATTTCTCTTTATTATCACGAGGAGTAACAGTTTTAAAATTACTAGCTGAGGTCTTTAAGGTTGGTTTTAACGAGACATTTTTATTGATAATCTGCTCTGAATTTGTATTGCAAATATTAGGATCACTTGGTTGTCGGAATGATAGACCTTTTGGCTTTGATCCAGCAGTTGCCATAGCATTTTTCAATCCCATAGTTCCACTATCAGAAAGAGTTCTTAATTTTATGGGGTTAATCATTGTTTCATTTATGTCTGAAAATATTGAAAATATTTTTGTAAAAAAATCAAAGTTACAATAATTTAATTGAAAAATTTATTCATTATTTGTTTAACTTACTGCGTTTGATTTGATGTCCTGATATATTGGAGCCTGTGGTTCCAAATAAGTCGAATATATTCGACATTCTGATAATAATTGATGAAATAACAAATGTGAAATGATTTTACAATTTTCAATAAGCAGAAATATCTTTTCGATTTTAATATCTCTCTTTTATTTGATTTGTATTGAAATATTCAGTGATGATAATGTGTATTATACTTTTCGACCGTTACAAAATCATAACCAAAAACCGATAAAATATAAAAAAAGTGTGTAAACCAGAGTGAAACCTAACCTCACAAAGTCATCAAGATTACGCGGGCAATTACAAACTCGAAATACCAATGTTTTGATAATTCAAAATAAAATATGATAATTGAATTGAAAGTTATTTAAAAAATAATTATTAATAATATCTCAATTTATTTTTCATCAATGATTAAATATTATTGTATAGTATAAAATAATATTGACACTTATTTTATTGTTCTCAATAAACATAAATGGTACCTCAGTAAAATATATTTTCACTATAGCAACGAATTATCACAACAAATACATCAATTGGATTTTATATTTTCACATTGAATTTAATATTCATACATATATTGAATAGATATATCTGACAATCATTTAAATTAATCATTTTCATTGTTGCAATTCCATTTTATAATTTTAATTATAATTAATATCGTGAAATAAGTGTAATAAAATCACGTGAACATGGCTGAAGACTTGAAGTTCATTGTGAATGAATTGAATAAAATATTGAAAAAAAATTACACACTTATATCCTTCAAAGCACTCAATTCATTAGATTTATTGCAAGTATTCAGTGATTTATTATCAGTAATAACAGAATCACCAAAGATCGACTTGAGAGATGAAGATTTAGAACACACAGCACTACGAATTTTATCCATACTACGAGTATTGAAGTATCAACCAAACAAAGATCCAGCCTTATTTCGGTAATTCAAACATCAATAATTAATTTTCAATATTCGTAATAATTCAACCAATTATATATTTACATTATAGACAAAAACTTATCAAGGAAGATCCAGAGACAATTTATTCAATTCTCCAATGGATTTTATCCAACATCAAAGTGGTGCAGCAACGAGCTTATCTAGCTCGATTTTTAGTCAAAGTATTAGCACAATAAATTCCCAAATTGAATAAACTAAAAAATAGTAAAATACATTATACAAATTAATAAAAAATTTATAACTCAATTATATTGAAATAATGACAGATTGAAATTCCACCTGAATATCTTGAAGACCCAGAGACATCAGCAATATATGATCGTTACATAAAATTAATTGAAGACTTCAAAATGGTCCACAAAGAACGTGAAGCTGGAAAACAAGTAAATTAAATTAATTAATTTATAATTGTAATTAATAAATATTAATTGTGAATGCAAGTTAGTCTAAGATATAATGATTATCTCAAATTTTTGCTATGAACATCAGGGTGGTGAAGCTGCAGCAGAGTTGAAATCAGATTTAAAAGCAATGGAGAAAGAACGTGAAGTAATTACTGATCGTATTGAAAAAGTTAAAGCAAGAACTGAAGCACATTCTCATTTATTAGAATATGCCCAAGCACTGCGACGTGAACGAGATCGAGATCATGAATTGACATTGCAACGTTCACAGGAGAAAGAAGCAATTGATTCGTTGCAGGTGTTTGTTTATATTATTTTATCAATTAAATATTATTAAATATGAAAAAAAAAATGTGTATTGTTTTTACAAAGATCAGTAATGAAATTATTTTATTTTCAAGGTATCAATTCAACGTGCTGATCAAAAATTACAAAGTCTACGTCAAGCTGGTGTTGAACTAACTCCCCAAATGTTACAGCAAAGATTATTGGAAGAAGTTATGATTTTAACTGCCATTTGTAATGAAAGATTGCCTGCTGAATTATCAAATTTAAATATCAAAGTAGAGGCACTAAATTCAATTGTCAAATTATCATACGTTGGACCAGATGAAATAGTAAAATTACGACAGCGTTTGGATGTTATTGTACGTGAAGTTCAAGCTCTTGCTGAAACTAAAGTAACTGTAATTGGTGCTGATAAAATGGCGCCATTCAGACAACAATCAGCGGCAATTGCTGGTGTTAAACGTAATATGTTAGAGCGTTTGGAAAAAACTGAAAGCGATTTAACAGACATAACCGCAAAATTACAAGAGAAACGTGAAAAAACTAAACGTTTTATTGAAGATTCAGTGCCTAAAGGCGATGATTTGAAACGTTATGTTGCACGATTAAAAACTAAAAGTGTAATTTATAAAAGATGTCGATCTGATTTAGCAAATTTAAGAGCTGAATGTGGTGTTGTTAATCGAACTATTGCAATATTGGATACGAAATTAAATAAAATAAAATCAGTTGATGCTACATCGACAAAATATGAGATAAATTTTCCAGAAAATTATACGCAAAATAATGCTGCTGTAATTAATTCACAATTATCACGAAATGTTTCAGCACTAAGGTCTAAACTTTCATCTCTTTTGAATGGTAAATCATCATGAAAGAAAATTATTTTTCAATTTAATTTAATTTATTTAAATTATTATTCATTTTTGTTTTTGTTTTAGATATTCAACCACTACGTGAAACTGCTCATGATCTTGAAGAACGATACGAATTTTCACGAAGAAGTTATGATTCGGTGGAATCAACCACGCAAAATGCC
The DNA here is from genome assembly GCA_918226075.1 of Microctonus brassicae. Taxonomy (NCBI): domain Eukaryota; kingdom Metazoa; phylum Arthropoda; class Insecta; order Hymenoptera; family Braconidae; genus Microctonus; species Microctonus brassicae. The sequence continues at coordinate 14,172,430 of OW445481.1, read as the reverse complement.
TTAACTAAATTAACAAATGAAGTTGATAGTCTTCAAGAGCAAGTCAATAAGGTAAATAAACTAAAAAAAGAATAAATAATCTTATTACTTAAAATTATCATAGCTATAATTTTTGTAATTAATATTAATTTTGAAGGACACAAAAGAGATAATGGATTCGAAGGAGAAAATTGCAAAATTGAAACTTGCACAAGAAAAAATTCAGCATGAAATGCGAGTGAGTAATAATTAAAATTAATTAATTTTTTCATTAAGAAAAAAAATATAAAACTCAAATGAATATTTCTTTTTTTTTTTTCACTTATGGACAATTTTTAATTTTAGTTTTACGCCAGTCCCAGTGGTGGTCAATCATTGAGAGATAAATTGAATGATTCGATATCAAGTGAAGAAAAAAAATCGAAAGCATTGAAAGATGAAGAAAAAGAAATACGAGAATCATCGAGCATAAATGAAAATCAAACTAATCAATGGAACAATTTGATTATGTATAAAAAACACTTTGATTTATATATCTCTTTATCAAATATTGTAAATACATATAGTATAAAAACTATATATAAAATTTATTCAATATATATTTCAGGATATTTAATGCTAAACTTCAACATTCGGATGAAATTAAACGACGAGATGGAATTGTATTACGTGGTGGTGGAGCCGAAACTCTAATACTGCAGTAAATAAAAATTATTTTAATTCAACAACGTCTTGCAGCAGCATCAATAATATATCTCCAATTGTAGATTAAACAAATCGACACACCAATACCACTTATTAAAGTAAAAATTCGAAATTTCGATTGTTTTTTCTTTGAGCCATCCTGCAATATTTAAAAACAAAAATATGTAAATACTTCATTAAATATAATTATAAACAAATAATCAATTAATAATATAAAATTAATATTTACCTCTGATAAATATTTTGACATTTGTTTAAGTATCTCTTCAAAATTATTAATTTCTTCAATTGTACAATTTGCAATTGTACAAAGCGCTTCGCTTGCACGTTTATTACAATTTGGATCAATAATATAATCAACAGGAGTTTGTAATAATTTTAAATGAGTATACTTTATAAAAGCTTGTATAAATGATAATTGTTGATTCCCAATTTTAATAATGTCTCTAAATTGTGCACTAAAACAGATAAAAACATAAAAATTACTTTAAAATATCAGATAAATAAAATATAACAATTAAGTAATTTCAATTTGAATCCTACTTGTTCTCAGTATTCATTATTATTTTCAATCTTTGTTTATCAACTCGTGAACTCAATTGTTTAACAATACTGTCTGCAATATTTTCATGTACACCAAGTGTAATGAAATCATCTTTGGACAATTGTGACAATGCTTGAGTGGAAATATTTCTATATTTAAATTGTGGTATCAAATCTCCAATACCCAAACCCTCAAGGATCATGGCTGTTTGTTTAGTAAAAGCAAAATAATCATCCTCATTTTGATAATGCATTATTTGTTTCGTGTATTATAACCAAAAATAATACAAAAAATTCTTAAATATAAAATTTCAATTAGTCAATTGCAGTACATTAACAATGACAATAATCAAAATGTAAAAGAATAAATGTAGAGATGAGTATTATCCACGTGATGTGAGAAATAAAAGAAACAGAATTAGACAATAGGGCCGATGAACAACTATGAAGCATTGTCAAAAATTCAATCTTGCTGATTGCTGATACGTTAATTCTGCTGGAGAATCCTATTCACCAAAAGAAAAAACCTATCATCAGAATTTGCTGAAGTGTCGTCTTGCCAATAGATGGCGATGAGCCAAATGACAAATGTTATTGTTAATATTTTAGTATATAATGCATACATTTATTATTATTTTTTACTCTTTGAGACTATTATCTTGACTATGAACTTGACTTTTATATGTGATTAATTATTTTATTTAATAATAAACGGTATAAATCAGAAAAAGTACTGCATGCGTTGATTATGTTGTAAAAAGCTGAATCTACCTAACCTAAAAAAAAAAATATAAACGATTGTGTCAATAAACAAAAATAAAAAATTTATAAAATTTATAAGATATATAAATAGTAATTGTATAAATAAATAAATAGAATATGGCATCAAATGAACAATTGCAGGTGAATCCTGATATTGCAAAATTTTTATTAGAACGTGGTGGTACATTAATTGTTACTGATGTACCACCTGGTACGGATTTTGGAATTGATTTTAAATCATGGACAACTGGAGATAATTTCAAAGGAATTAAAATGCTACCACCAGGATTACATTTCATTCATTACAGGTATTACATATGATTTTATTCATTTTATATATTTATATATTACTTTAATATCCCAACGGTCATTTATATTTAATGAAAATAACGAAAATTGATAATTGTAAATGTTAATCTTTGTGATTAATTTATTTATTTAGTGCTGTGAGTAGTGAATACAATGAAATGTCACCGAGAGTTGGATTTTTTCATACATTTCATGAACGAGAATTTCTTGTCAAAAAATGGGATAACAAAGAGGAAGGCATTAGTGCAGAAAGTGAGATAAAAATTTTTCTTTTATTTTAAACTTCATTGTATATATGTATGTATTTATTTTTCTTTTAATTTAATAATTAATTTTATTTTACGACAGACATTGACGAAGAAGTGGTAAACAGATTCAAATGTAATCTAAAAAATCTTGATAAATTTCTTGGACCATATCCGTATGATACGTGGAAGGAATGGCAAAAATTAACGAGTAAAATTGACGATGAACTCATAAAACGTTGTCAACCATTATGCGGGTAAAAGATTAAATACATTATTTGAATATACATATTAATTTGTTTATATTTCAGTTTAATATTGTATGTAATTGATAAACAACGTAATTTATTTTAGTTATGTCCGTGCGGCGTTGGAGCTCGAAAATTGTGACGATAATTCAAGACCAAGAGGTAGTGAAATTAATAAGAAACGTAAAAGAGGAAGTGGTCTCTCAATTGAGGCACAAGAAGAATTATTATTACCTACTTTAAAGCCTAAACCCGGTACAGAACTCAGGTTAACGGAATTACCTGATAAAACTTATCCTGATAATGCAACACCAACTGAAATAACCCAACATTCATTGGACACAAGTTATGCATTAAATATTGTGATAGAAAAATTGAAACAGTAAGAATTTAAATGTGAATTAAATATTTGTTACATCAAACAAATTTTATTAATTTAAGTCAACATTATATGTTTTGATTAATTATTGATTGAATAATTTTTTTATATTTCAGACCCCTGGAAATAATTGGTGAATTACAATTGTCATTTATTTGTTTTCTTGTTGGTCAGAGTCTCGATGCTTTTGATCATTGGAAAAAATTAATTGCATTAATTTGTGGTGCTGATAAATTAATACCAAATCGTCGTGCAATATACATTGAATTTTTACGTATTATTGAAATTCAATTGTCACATGTGCCTGAAGATATGCTCTGTGATATTGTTGCCAATAATAATTTTGTTTATCATCATTTACGTAAACTATTTGCTAATATTGAAATGAATATGGAGATTGATGGTAAATTGAAATCTGAGGCAAAACGATTGCGCGAACATATTACAGCAACATTAATGTGGGACTTTACGCATTTAGAAGAAGAGGAAGATGATGAGGCACCAGTAATAGTGTCACTATAATAAATTTTTAAATACATACACCATGTCTGTATGCTTTTTTTTTTTTTTGCTCGTAATTTATCAGTAATATTTAACACTAGACTATTACAAATCAAATAGCACATTTTTTTAAAATCATCTCAAAATTAAAAATATTTTATTTATTTATTTTTTATATAAAAAATCAATTTTTTTTTGGATAGTGAGTAAATGAAGAGGAAAACAGGGCAAAAATATGTTTCCGCCCGGGATCGAACCGGGGACCTTCTGCGTGTTAGGCAGATGTGATAACCACTACACCACGGAAACTTATTATTTATCAAATATCAGTATTAAAACCAAATAATAAAATTGAAAAAAAAATTAAAAAATCAAATTTATCAAGAATAAATAAATAAATATTCACAAAAAATTGATACATAATTATTTTACTGTATTTAATATTTTTCTTTATTCAAATCACGGTATTTCAAAGGAGTAAATATTATAAAATAAACAAAATTAATTAATTGATATACATTTAGGTATTAGAATACAATAAAAAAAAATTAAATAATTAAATTTTGGTTTGTGATTAAGTATATTATTCAACTTTAGATGCATTTGCTACTTCCAGTGCTTTATTTTCCGATGATAAAAGTGTGACTTTCTCCTGATATTTGCCACGAAGATCTTGAAATAAACGAAGTTGTGTTTCATATTCAGTTTTTAAATCTGCATTGAGACGCACAGCTGCATTCATTTTATTTATCATTGTATCATGCCGGGTTCGTTCCGCTGATATTTTTGTCTCCATACTATCAACATCCTCCTATCAAAAATATATAAATAAAAATCTGTACTCCAGTATTACAGCTAATAAATAAAGAAAATAAAATAAATAAATATATATTCTATTAATAAAACAAACCTGAAGATGTTTTACTTCTGTATTACGAATTTCTAATAAATTTTTCGTAATTGCCACAACTTCTTTCAATGATGAAACCTGCTTTGCTAATGCATTTATTTGATTTTCTTGATTGGCAATAAGTCGATTACGATCTTGTAATTTTAATTCAGCTTGAGTTAAATTTTTTTTCACCTCTTCCAATTCATGTTGAAGACTTAATTCATTTTTCATTGTTACTTTTAAATTATTATCATTACCAATTTGTAAAGCTGCTAATTTTTCATCACTTTCTGCCAATTTTTTCTTATAATTTTCACATTCAATATTTTGTTTCTGCATTGATAAATAAACATTTATTATTTATTTAGATATTATATATAAAAATTATAATTATAATTAACCTGAATTTTATCTGCCATTTTATTCACTGAAGATGTTTTTTCAATTGCTTGTTCATTTGATATTGGCACTTGTCCATCAATACCAGATTCACCTGCTGCCATATTTAATTTTAATAATTTTTCCGTAATATTTAATTGAGGATTCTCAATTGTATAAGGATCACCCGCTGGGTTACATGATTGTTCCAATAAGTTTTCAGACATCGTTTCTTTATTTAAATATATTCAGGCAAAATTAAATTCTCTGAAAATTTAAAATAATTTTCTTTTATTAAATTTATTAAATTGACAGTTTGTCAAATTATATATATTTTATTATATGAAATAAAAAAACAAATGCAATTCTTACCTTGGAATATAATATATAATATTTATGACAATTTAATTATTAAAATAAAAATTAAATACAGGATCAAGTTGTATACTGAGTATATGAATTCTCTGTACATTCACAAGATTTTACAGAGACTAAACCAGAATGTAGAAAGACTGAAAATAAGAAGATTTATTTTTAGAAATATGTATGCGTTTACTATTTTAGAACATGGATAAATAATATTTAATGTGAATCATCGAGGGAAACATTTTTTTGATAACAAATAATCAAAATTCAATACAATATTTTTATATGAAAAAAGAATAATATCAATTTATTACTGAATTGTAATAAATGAGGTTAATGAAAAAGTTTGGGGAATTTATAATTCTTTGTTAAATAAATTCAAAATGAATTAAAAGTTTATTCAAATATAATTAACGTCCGGCGGGATTTAATATCATATTCCAGAACATATGCATCAAAATAAATACTCTACATGATATTTCATACAAAATAAAATATTTAAAATAATTTTAATACTCTTTAAATTATTATAAAATAATACCTTGATATTTTTTCAGAAGGAATTGAAAAGTATAACAAAAATACATAAAAGTTCTTTAGCAGTTTTAAATCAACGTAGTAGTACTATAATATTGGAATGAAACCATAGTTTATGACAAGAAAAAAAATATACACATGTTTTTCGGTGTGGTTATAATCAATAACATAATCCTAACCTCAAAAATTCTTTGAAATAAAATAGATAATTCTACGCTGTATAATAGTTGGTATAATTCTATCCATATATAACCTCAAAACTCTCATTGAACACTGATCACATGTCATACGAATAAACTGTAAAATATAAAAATTATTTATATTTGTTTATAGATAAATAATGGAAGAATATTTAAGGGAACCATGTCCATGGAGAATAGTTGATGATTCTGGCGGTGCATTTGCAATGGGTGCTATTGCTGGTGGTATGTTTCAAGCATTTAAAGGATTTCGCAATGCACCAAGTGGAATGAACAAAAGATTATTAGGCAGTGTAATGGCTATAAAACAAAGATCACCAATTATTGCCGGTAATTTTGCTGTATGGGGTGGTATGTTTTCTACAATTGATTGCACATTAGTACACATCAGGAAAAAAGAAGATCCATGGAATTCAATCATGAGTGGAACATTAACTGGAGGTATATTAGCAGCTAGAAGTGGCGCTACAGCAATGATTACAAGTGCCATTTTTGGTGGAATAATATTAGCACTAATTGAAGGTGTTGGAATTATGATGACACGTATATCTGCTGAACATTTTCAACCAGTTCCGATAGATCCATCGCAATTGGGTCCACCACCACAGAATCATCCTTCATAAATTGATTATTTAATTAAATTAAGGGCACACGAGAAATAATAAATAACAAATTGGTTGTAAACATCTGTTGATAACAACACTAATTATTTCAACGATTGTAAAAAAAAAAAAAAATCATAGATTGTAGTAAATGTATCAATGACAATTTAAATTTATTTTCAATTTTAATTACATAAAGATTATAAATAAGAAATATAAATAGTGGGATTGATAATCATAGACTTTCATCGTCTTCTTCCTCTTCTTCATTATCTTCTATCATATTGGGAACATTTAAATCCAGTGGATTCAGTTCATCATCATCATTTTCATTTGTTTTATCAATGTCTGTAATAGTCGTGTTCTTTGTAGCTGGTCCTTTTGCTACACTTTCTAAATGAAGTCTCTCAATCTAAAATTGCAATAATTATATTTTTAAATATGAATATACAGGCACGTTGAATATTCTGAAATTGGTAAACATTTTAAACACTAATTATTCTTTGAAAAAATACTCTAAATCAATATTTGATGGTATAAAATAGCAGATTTAATGATAATATCGATTTCATCAGCTTATTAATATTGTAATTAATTTCTACATAAATGAAAATACAAATTGATCGTACATCAAGAGCATTAATCTGCTTTTGAATAATTTTTTGTATTTTTCTGAGTGATTCTTTCTCATTCTCGAGCTCTTGTCGATAATCTTGTAATTGTTTCAGATGATTATTTTCTTGCATACTTATATCTACAAATATTTTTATAAAATATATAAAATATGATTTATGAAATGTATATTTTGATATGATTTTGCAAATAACTCTTCAAATAAACAAACAGCACTGTGTTTAACATTGTTTTGATTGCGGGTGTGCTTCTGAAATTCATATACAAATATATTTTGTAGGTTATTCCCACAGTCATAGGCAAGAACTTGAAAGGAGCGCGACACACTATTTTTCAGAACTATTTGTAATGTGCTAGATACCCAGTTGATAAAATATAAATAAAAATAGACAAAAAATGTTGATACGCTGTGTATTATTTACTACATTCAAAAGTATTTTAAGAAAAAATAATCAAATTGATCATACACATTTAATTCAATTAAGACAATTAACAGGATTTTCCTGTAACAAAAGTATATTTTTTGATAAATCATGTTATCCTACAAGATTATTTCCATCAACCAATGTACTGCTGACTCCATGTAACCTCAATTTTGCCATATTACGAAAATGGAAACACAACAAGTCACAAAAATCAAAGGTAATTATTTAGAATTAAAACTAACATGAATAAAATAGTATAATATATTATAATAATTTCAGAGAACCGAGTACGATAGTGATGAAGATGAACCAGAAGATGAATCAGATATTGAAACAATTGTTAATTATAATAAAAATGCTAAAATATTGAACTCCACTTTGAGCTCAATGAGAATTGATGCGATTGTTAAGGCTAGCATGAACTTGTCACGCAAGTATGAAAAAAAAAAAGAATAAGATATTCAAGTATTATAAAATAATAAATGGCTTAATTAATATTCACCGTTATTATTTCAGTAAAGCAGAAATAGCGCTATATGAGGGTAAATTACGTATCAATGGAAAGGTACCTGTTAAAAAGGGAGTACAAATAGCAATTGATGATGTAATTGATTTTGTTCAAGGTCCATGTCCCAAAAATGAAAATTTTTTGTTAGTCACAAGAGTAACAATTCTTAACGCTAAATTAGATGAAGATGTTTATAAAGTAAAAATGCTTCGAGAGAAATCATTGACTATAGAACAGTATGATGATTCATGGCGTTCAGCTAGTGATGATTCGTGAGTGTTATGTCAGGAATAATAAACAAATGAAAAAAAAAAAAGGTTTTGTAGAAAAAATGTATGTATTATAATTAATTATTTGTCGTGGACGAAACAACGCCGGTTTGTTCCAATATCATTAAAGCCTGTAAATAATTCAAAAAAAAACACAAAGTTACAAATACGTTGATGACAACAATATGATTTATAATTATTTAGCTTACTTGACGAACAATCAATATTCCTTTGATTTTAAGCTCCATTAATTTAGCAGTTATGTCATTTAATTTCTCGCTTCGAATAAGTTCCTGAAGTAAAATATATAAGTTAAAAAAAAAAAAAACAACTTTTCATTTTGAAATAATAATAGAAAAATATGTTTATAATTATCAATAACATTTACCGTTATAATGAAATCCTTATCTTTATTTTGGACCACAATAGGTAACAGAGCCGCAGCAAGATGCAATTGCTTTGCACGCACACAACAATTAATAATAGTGCTAAATTCCAATTTATCAATAATTGGACACGCATGTAACAATCTCAATGATTCAATACAATTCCCAATAGTCTCTGTACACGATTGATCAAGTTTATTAAATGGATCGTTAATAATAATTTGCCAAGCAGCAACATAACCATTTGAATCGATAATACATTCAGCAGATCCAAGTATCGATAAAGTTCTCTTCAATTCTTTCACCTAGAAAAAAAAAAATGTATAATTAATCCAAATCAAAAATTTCTTTGAAATTACAATCTAAAATGAATTTATTGTTTACATACCAGTGATAATTCTACCATACGATTAAGTGCAACGGTCAGAAGATTGTAATTACTAACTTTATAATCAATATAAAGCTGCGGTATTAATGATAATGCACGAGAAGTATAATATTGACTATTTATCAGTACTTGAACTAATTTCTGTTTTGAACAATCATCAAATCCCTTGACACTATAGCCACCGAGTCCCAATCTCTCTAATTCACTTAAATATTTCAAAGTTTTCATATATTTGTTGATAGTATGAATGTCACGTTTGACATAATCCTGTAATGATTCATCATTTGTGATGGATTGAAGCACTCGAAGTGCACGAAAACGAACGCAAGGATTTGAGCAATTATCGTAATCTTCAGGAAAAGCAATGGCTATTAAATAATTAATAAAAGACGCATCAGCTGATCCAGCAATATAGCAAGCCCTAAGAAGATTATTGTCCATGATGAAAGAGTCATTTGAGGCACTTGTGGATAAATGTTGAGCAAAGTTCGTAGAAATACTGTCATTTACTCCATTATCTGAATCATCCCATGGTTGTAGCCAATCATTTAATAATTCCAAACGTATTTTAATAAGATTTAATGGATATATATTGCCCAGTGTATCAATTGCAGAGTTAATATCAGGTCGATTGCTAATTGCGCATTTATATCGATATGGTATTGTTTCATCATTATACAGTTCTCGTATTAATTTTTCTGGACTATCAACTAAATTTAGATACTTTTCTTGGCCTAATCCATGCGTGTGCAGCACATGTTTAAACATATATTTCAAATACTTTTCCTTGATTTTGGGCAGCTGAAAATAAAAATTTTTATTATTATGTCATTAATATTACATCAATATTAATTAAATTAATATTTTACCTTAGTATTTACTGATTGAATTGTTTGATTACATTCTTGCTGCCAACGTTCAGAATAGACAAAGCATTCTTTGGCTGCAGCAACTAAATCAGCTCCTGGTGGAGTATGATTAACCACATAATACAATGCTGCAGTACCATAATATAGACCATCTTTTCCATTTAATTTAATCATACAATCAATACATGATTTGATGTCTTTAAGTAATGTACTATTTCGTAAATTAATTGACCATATTGTTGAATTTTTTCCATAATTATCACTATCAATTTTCCACGCTTCAGTAACTGCACCTTTTACAGCCAATGTACAAATATTCCATACAGGAATTTTCAATACACCAGAAATTTTTAGCCATTCCTCATAAGTTTTTAAATTTAATTCAGAGATAATAAGTTTATATTGATCGACTTTTGGCAAGAATGGCAAACGCCATTTGGCAATTGATGGCAATGATATATTTTCTTGGGAAAATTTTTTCCATTCCTCATATTCAATGTCAGTTGGTGCACCAATGCGCGTATAATTTTGAAGAAAACATAAGTGAGACTTGGCCTCAACGTTAGACTCTTCACTTAACTCCAATAATATAAGAAATATTTCATAGTGATAGAAATTTATTTGTGTAATTATTTCACCTAAATTACGTTTCAATGCTTCTTTATTAACTATTTCAGAAGTTACTTTTTTACACATTGTCATCAATTTTTCTACATCTTCTTTATCGACTTTTAACTCATTCTGATCATTAACTGTAAAGTTGGGTTGCCATGAAGTTAATAAACACTCTAAATATAATAAATAACAATCATCCACATTGAAACCAAAATTTTTACAAAAATTCTGCAACAATTCAAGAGTATCCGGTTTATTTGACATCATTATATTGCGTAAAATCTCACGTTTTTTAACTGTATCGCTTTGTAATATTTCTCTATGCGATATTCCATAATTACTTAATCGTTTTCCCCAGTAATGTAATATACGATGAATTTTAAATTTCTCCATATGACTGATATCATTTGTCAAACGTGAATATTCAAACCCTAAATCCTTGACAAATTGATCGCGTGAATAATCAATTTGGAATATTCTAGCAATTGATGACAATAATTTTAGTGCTTCTGCCTCCGGTAATAGAAACAAACATGTTAAACCCAATTGCATATCAAATATTCCGCTGTTAATAACTTTTTTAAACATAGTATCTACACAATGATTGAACACAAGTCTTATTTCCGCTACAGACTTTTCACTGGCAGGCAAATACGAATGCAATTCGAAATAAACAGTTGCAATAATGTTTAATAATGAAAAGTCACAATGTTCATTTTGTGCAGATTTTACTCGATTCAACAAGCTTTTACTCAACAATTCAATATTTGTTTCGTTATCATGTATAACTGTTGAATTGTCGTCTCGAATTTTCGTGCGATAAAATGAACAAATTTCAAAAGCTTCCTTGAGTAATGGCAATAAATCACATCCTGATAATACAGAGGCATCTCGATATATTGGATAAAAATTCCGTATTGAATTTTTCGTTGTCGAATGCAAGGATGAATCTTCCTCATTAACTAACGTTCCAACGACGTTATTATAAGTATCAATGTGTCTTCCAAGATATAAATTATCAAACAGTAAATTCTTCTCATTAGAATTCAGAAGAATAGAAGAATACAGATTTCGTAAACACACAGATATTTTCGAATCATTTACAGGATTTTGGACTAATAATGTACATATTTTATTTACATACTGAACCTCTTCGTCCAGAATTATTTGCTTATCATTCAAATGTAATGCGACATATGATTTTAAATCTGCAGAATGTTTAAACATATCTAATAAACAATAGAGGCCGAAGAATTTTGGTAAACATAAAAGACTATTGGCTCTCTCGATTTTTTTACAAATGCTTGACCAATCAAATTTATCAGAAATATTTACATCTATTAATTTTTTTACGTAATCAAGCAATATCTCTTCTTTGCTTTTAATATAACTATTCATGGTTATATAAATTTTCAATTCCATATTCAAACGATGCAAGTTTCGCAAGTTCGAAATAGTCTCTAAAACGAGATCAAGTCTATTAGAATATTTAGAATTACGTGCTAATACATCTCTCAATAAAGTATCCACTGAGCCCAATACCTCAAATGTCATGTAACAATTTACCGATTTATCTTGTCGTACGGAAAAATTAAATTTTGATTGTATCACATAGACAAGTTGTTGACAACATTCAACAACAATATCATCAGTCAACTGTCTAAATATATTCATCATGTTATCAATATTGCCTTGTTTTAAATGATAACTAACACAAAAATGCAATATAGTCATTCTCAAATTTCGATCGGTTTTTGTTGATTCGAAAATATCATCAATCATACTGGGACGATTTTGTTTAACAATACTATGAAAAAATATCATACTTTGACCGGTATGGGCAAATCCGTATTTTTTTAAAATTAATTTTTCCGTAACGTAATTACTTTCAAAACGTATTTGAGATACCAATGGATGATCGTAAACGAAGCTTTGTTGGGCAAGTTGAATTAATACATCACTCCATGGTACTGGTGCTTTTTTCAATACAAATAGTGTTTGTTGTAAACGATTTTGTATATTGTGAATATAACCAATAACAATAGTCAATCGTTTATCCCATGGTGCTTTCTCACCCAACCACCAATCCTTAGAATTTCTCAATGTATTCTGAATAAAACTCGACAATACTTTATCATTTTGAAGCGAATTATTTAACATATATTTCTGCAAAAAATTTTTCATCAATCCATTAATTCCATCAATGTGAACTTTGTTTAATAATAAATTAATAACATCAGTTGCATCGCCAAGATAAGTGCTCAAAGGCACTAAAACTTTATATTGTGATTTTAATTCCAACAAGTCAGTCATTGCTTGGATAAGTTTAGTTAACTGATGAAATTCTGAATTTTTATTTGCATATTGTTGATGAAATTGAAAACAAACATTATAGTCATCAAAGTGTAATAATTCAATTAGACCATTGGCAAACTTGATTCCAATATCTGGCCAATCATGACGATGAAATGTCTCAAATGTTCTAGTTTTTCTACAACCCCAATGAATTATTTTAGCCAATGCACCAGGAATAAATGACGTTACTGATGGAATAAAATGATGAAGCCATGTCCACAATTCAGATGGTAATAAATTGGCTGGTATTGCATTTAATATACCAACAACAGTATCTTCGGTGATATTTTGATAAAAACTCGAGGTGTGACGTATCCAAATTAATGCTGCTGCATCTAATTCACCAAATGACGAGTATTTAATGCATTCCTCAAGTAAATTAGCTTTACAAAATTTATTCCACTCAGTGCTATCGACATTCTCATTATCTTGTTTATTCATTTTTATTTTTTGAATAATTTCAAACGTTTCGAGTTTCTTTAAATTATTATTAACATCTTGAAGCAAATTACGGACATCTTTATTATGAATTTCCTCATGTTCATTAATATATTTAATAATTCGTTGACGTAAATATTCTAATAAATTTCTCGTATCTTTATAATTATACGTCAATGTATTCTTACAACACTCTTGTATAAATGTAATGTCATTTATTTTATCAAGTACAATCTTGAACTCATTCCAATCGACAATTTCTTTATTATTAATTTGTAAACGAAGTCCATTCATGGAAAATGATGCTTCGGCACGATAGATACTCTCAGTATCGAGATTAAATTTCTTGGCAAAAGTTAAAGCCTCATCAAAACGTCTCTGGCGTAACAATCTCTCTAAACGAAATTCAGGCATACCCTCTTCAATAGCTTTGATTCGAATTACATCCAAACTATCATCAGATTTTTTTATACCTTCCAAATATAATAAACGATCAATTGTATCACCCACAATATCAACCAGATATGTTAATGACGATACAGACATAGTAAATATAATTTTAAAATCTGGAAAAGACATTAAATGAAGTAATGATGTTGATTCATTATTTTTTGGTGACATTAATACGAGCATTTGATTTAAATCGTGTGCTCCTTCACGAATTGTTATAAAATCTTTAACTGGACCATCCCAAATTTTAATTCCCAATAATGTTTTCATACAGACAATACTTAAATATCCATCTGTACGAAGGCAAATCATTGCTTTATAATTATTGAAAAATTGTACTTTTGTGTATTGAAAAGGTAAATCTTTTAGATTACATAAAATTTTATCTGGTAATAAACATAATTCTTCGCCGATAATTATCATAGATAATTGATCATTATTCTGTGATTCATTGGCATATCCATTGAGATTAATTTGCGTACAATACTCAATTGACTGAATTGACGATATACGATTAATACTTTTTGTAATTTGATGATAATCAATAGTTTCATTATTTATAAGATCTCGATCAATGCCATTAACTCTATAAATATCACCGTTACTCGATATTACAATAATGTCAATGATATTTTCTTTTTCCTGTAAATATATTTTTACAATATTGGAACAATTATATTCGCTCATATCAATATTGAATATTTGACGTCCACCATCATTTAATATGAAACAATGAAGTGTTATGTCTTCAACAGAAACAAATAAACATAAACCATCAATTGATAAACAATAGCTTGTTATAGGTGAATCAAAACCAATGCTTGTTAATACATCTCGACATGTTTGATCATGGAATATTGTTATACATGTGTCGATTGCTATGCACATTCTTTCATACCAAATTGTAGCTTTTACATTTGGATTTTGAGCAATATTTTCATTTTCGTTATCGCTGTCGGATTCAATTGTCGCCAGAGTCCATGTTTCATAAATTGAGCCATTGTTTTCAGCAAAATTTCGGGTTCCAAAATTAATTGTTTCATCCTCACAATCAAATCCTGACGTAACCCTGTTCCACTTTGTAATCATTATTTATTGATGTTAATAAACAATTGGATAATGAATGTAATATTATAAAATAAATTATCACATGATACGAAAAGTTACCCGGTAAATGCTATTTTTATAACCAAACAACAACACGCACGCTGAACGTTATATTTTTTTGAATTTAACAATACGAAAATGTACAGTAAAATGAGATTCTCCTGCCTGCTGGTGGTACTTTCTTGCACTAAAATAAAGGACTTTAGCAGCTTGAATTTTACCTAATAATAAACATTATTAGCTCTTTTTGTTTGTAAATTTTGATGCGGGATTAATTGATAATTAATAATAATCTAAAATGAGCCATTTTGTACTACTCAATTTGAGTTTTGAACAAATCAACAATTCACATCTAGTCTTATTTATTTTACGAAATTCATACGCTTGTGGCGCTGTTACGTCCTGGAGTGCGCGATTTCGTCGAGAGAGGCTTACCTTGTTGAGTTACGTTGTTCGTGGTCGGGCGCCTCTGCTCCAGATTGGTTGAGAGCCAATCTCTGCGATTCTCCAGCGTAATTGATGTCAACCTCACTATAATAATTTATTTTATAGGGATTGTTCGTTTCTAGAGATGTAGATTCGAAACGGAAACTAGTGGAATTGTGAAGATGTTCGGATTGGCGGTAAATGAATAATGTTTGTGAACACGATTTAAATTTAAATCACTTATTTATTTAATTATTTTCGCTTCACAAAATTGTTCAATGGCTTACTTATTTAATAATAATATCGATGATGAGTTAACAAATAAAAATTATTAACTTGATTACTGTTAGTTATTCTATCTTTATTTAATTTTAAACGAGAACTCCGACTTGTTTAGTTATTTATTATATTCTTATTCAACATTAATTTTCTCGCGAACATCGCGGATAATTGTCACTCTCGAGTGTATTCTGAGTAGGAACTGCACTCTACTCGATTCGAACTCGGTACTACGTGATTTTATTAATTCATTAAAGAACTTGTATTTTCCTTAACTTGTCGGAGAAACTGATCTTTTTAATATTCGTCGGAGATCTGAATTAAAACTAGGACTAAGACTAAATGACGTTGTGAAGTGAAGTGAAGGTATAACGATCGAATGAATGATGCTGCTATGATCAAGGGGTTTATATATCCCTCAAACTAGAGCATTTTTGGGGGTAGTGAGTATGTGACTTTTGGGGTTGGAATGTAGACAAATAAATTTTGCGTTATCTTGAATTTAACGAACATATTCACTTAGAGTTGGCGACGGACCCATTGATTGCCCTTATCGACGCATTCCTTTTTCCATGACCAATATGCGTATTAGAGGAATCTATTAGCGCATCCTGTGAGTCATCGAGTTCTTGTGAAAAGTCATAAAATCTGGAATGCGTCCTCATCGAGATCGATATCGACTCTTAAAAAATACAAGCTTTTCCAATTTGGGGCCTGATTTATGGTACCATTTTGAAGATAGAAATTAAAAAGAAAAGAAAATACGTATAGTGAAAATTCGTCCATAATTTAGCCAGAAGACGTAATACTTGTAATTACATCATATGTGTAGTTGGATTTGTTAGTTGTATATTTATTATGTAACATAATTAGAGTTCTGTCTTATCGATCGCAGTTCTCATGTATTTCATTTGTATATATGTATATTATGTTATACAGCTATTTCTTAAGGTTTTAATTTCTTATTAACTAATTATTCTATGTTTAACCTATATAATAATATATCCCTACGCTGGGGATATAACACCTCCCCACCTGAAAAAGTTCGAACGTCCTCGTTCGAAGTATAATCGAATGCGCGGAATTTAAAAATATATAAAGAATATATTTTTTGGTTATATTTTTTCTTTTTTTTGTATTGTTGCTTAATTATACATGTCCTCATTTTCCTTTTTCATTATTTTATTATAAATCGATCTAATTAATTGTCTAGTTAATATTTATTAGTTAAATTTAATTACTTATTTACTATTTAATTTATTCGTCGTTGTTTGATTATTTTAATGCAATTGTAAGATAGTTTCATCGTATCGATTTTTTTTTTTTTTTTTTTTTTTTTTTTTTTTTTTTAATTGAATATATATTTTTTTATAAATCGGTTGATGATTTCAAAAATTTTTATTTTAATTAATCTATTATGATCTTTAGTTACATTATTTTATATAAAATTTCAAAAAAAGAATTTTTTTGTCTTGTTATTTTCTATTGCTGATCGAATGAATTACGTGTTCAGTTGGATAAGTAATTAATTATTTGTTTAGTATTCAATAGTAAATTTGCTCTTTTCTGATTATTTATTCGTTATGGATTAATTATTTCGATTCATTTATTGTTACTCAATGTTTAACTGTTTTTCTACTACTTAGTTCATATATGATTCCCTTCATTAATTTCAATTTTATATATTTTTTATATTTGATTTTATTTATTTATTTACTTATTATTATGTCCTAAAAAAAATTTTTTTTTTTTTTTTGTTATTATTTAAAATTTCTTTTAATATATAAAAAAAATTCTTCATTTCTTATTTATTATTATTTTTTGTTTGTTTTTTTTTCTTATTACTTTTTTTTGTTTAATATTTATTATATTTTTGTATTTTTTATACATATATATTTTTTTGTTTTTCTCTTTCTTTTCCATGACTTATTTCAAAAAAAAATTACTCGCGTGTGCGTACGTATTCGTACGCATATATATATTTTTTTTTATATTGTTTAGAGAGAAAAAAAATTGGGAGAGAAAAAAATTCTTTCATTTAATTTCGCGTTTCTCCGCGCCTCTGGGTTTCGAACCCGCGACCTTCTGTGTGTGAAGCGGTGTTCGTTCCACTGAGCCTAGTAAGCTACTTATTTACCTTAGTTTTTAATTATATATTCTTATTATAAGGTTTATCTCTCCTAATAGTAATAAAAATTAGTTGTGTACTGTAAGTGTGATTAATATTGTTGAGGAAGATTCAAACTACTTGATTCCTATATGTATTTGCGATTTTTATTTATATATGTACGTATTCGAGTTCAAAAGTGCCACCCCTCCCCACCTAAATAGTCGAACGTCCCCGTTCGCGCTAATATGTTTTTAAATTTTTGGCGGGAGATTCGAGTGTGGTTTATGGGTGAGTGTTATTATTATTATTTTTTTTTTCAGTACAATTTTGGTGTATATGGTGCTGTTGTTACTTGACTTGTGATATGTGGAGTGTTATTAATTGTAGGGTAAATTTGTGATGTTGTTGGAGTTTCATTTTGCATTTTTATTTCCACTTGCTCAATCGTTCTGTTGTAATTTGTTTCTTCTAATTTATTATTTTGATCATTTCCCTTCGTTAATTCTTTTTCTGCGTCTTTTACTTTACTTCGATCTCTATTCAAGTGGATTAATAAATTGGTGACTGAGTCCCATACTGCTCCTAATAACCATAAACTCCATCCAAAAATTGTATGTAATGCATAGCCATGTACAATTATATCTACAGAGAATTTTATGAATCTAACTACCATCCAAATTCCCATTAAAGTCACTCCGTAAGTGCCTATTGTATTAAAGAAACTTGTCATTTTTCCCCATACTTTTTGGATTGTCTCCTTAACAATTTTTTCATCCATTAGAGTTGCGATTGAGATTCCTTGTCGTATACTTTCCTGACCCGTAGCTTCTCTTGCTAAGGTATGAAGTACGGCAGTTTTCTCTAATGGAAACATCATTGTTTCTCGCAATTTTTCCAGGTCGTCTGCAGAATATATTCCACCTGTTGCTAAATTTGATGGGCTGGAGTATTTCCATGATGTTTGTGTTTGTGCAGAAATTCTTTCTGGAGCAACCGCGGGTGCTACTTGTGGCATTATTTGTATCCATTCATTGTTTAAATGAAACATTGGCGCCAAAAATGTGTTACATTCGATTTGGTTTCCCGTGTGTACTAAGATGTGTGTGCGAGGTAGCATATATAATGATTCGTTACCCCGATGAACTGGAAGTTCTTGGAAGCATTCCTTTGTTTTTCTTATTTTTACGTCAACAGGTACGCATTTTGCAATGCGTATTGTTTCTCCCGTGATATATGCCATATAGCCAGCTTGCTTCATAAAATGATAGGCGAATTCGGCTGGTGCGATTGGTGCCATTGCGAGTGCGTTATGCAGCATTTGTTTTTCTAACTCGCATTGTTGAACAATTACATTATTATACAAGGCGGTTATTTGTCCTTTTAGATGTTGTTCTAAATAAACGAATTTTGAATTTACGTACGTTAAGATATCCATATTGGGAGTAGTAATTCTATTTTTGTAGGTAAAGAAGCTACCTTTAGATCTATCCATTATGAATAATTTTGGGTGTTCAGTTTTTATTAATTGGTAACCGCATATTTGTATTATTCCACGTACGGATAATGCGAAAGTTATATCCTCTGTGGTTAGGCTATAAATTTCTTGTGCGTAGTTATTAAAACTTTTGTCCTTGATTCTCTGAGCGCTTCCTTGGTATAATAAGGAGAATTTATCAGATTTGCATTGATCCATTGGTATTGTATTCCAGTACGTGTTACCTCCTTCCACGTCCATGCAACTACCTTTAGAATACGTGCATCTTACTCCTGAGCGTAATGTAATTTCGTTTTTATCGACTTGTACGGTTGTATAATAATCTTGTAAGGTTATGAATATTTGACCTATTACTACTACGTCGTCCCAACTTCCATAGAAGTCTGAGAACGATGAGCCTTTACAATTTCCTTCGTTATCGACTCGTCCGGCTAGTTTTAGCGGGCGGTCTGTCGTACCGTTCATTGTTAAACTAGTATGGTATTGATTGTACGATCGATACGTTTTCGTTTGGTGCATTAGTCGACAGATGTCATAAGTAGTTTCGCTAATATATTGTGCGTGAGCATTGGCGACTATAGAGATATGTGAATGCATACCACAATGATATATAGATCTATGGATTTCTATCTTACATTGAATTACGTGTATAGATGATAATTCGGCGGCCTGTAGCAATTGAACTTCTGTTGTTATTTTCTCAGGATTGTTGATTGGAATTTCACATCCCTTGATATCCGTTAATGACAGTGTCGTCATGTTCATTGTTGGTGCCCCGCAATCATACGCGACGAGGCCTTTTCCTAATCCTACTAGCGTACAGATCCCGAACAATATCAATTGCGCTGACCCCATGATTGATCTGGAATCATACGATCAATTTTGTTTTATCGTTAGCTTTTTCATCGTCGTCTGATAGATCTAAATATGCTATTTTGACTCTATCACAATGTACGATGCGTTTAGTCTTTTTATCTATTTGAATTTCTATGTCATTTTTCTCAGGTATTATATCTGTTATTTCATATGGACCTTTGTAATTATCATCGAGTTTTCCCGCGCGATGATCTTTAATTAAATACACGCTTTGACCTATTTTGAATTGTACTGGATTTATCTTTTTATCGTAATTTAATTTTGATTTGAATTTCGCGGTTTCAAGATTTTCTTTAGCAACTTTTCTGATCTCATTAACTTTTCTTAATGTTTCTTTCATGTAATCTTCATAAGTTCTGACGTTATCTAATGGTGGTATTTCTGATGGCATAAGAGCCTTTCTTTGATGGATAATTTCATACGGTGTGAATTTTGTTCCCTCGTGTTTACTTGTATTATAAGAGAACATTGCGTGACTTAACCATTTATCCCATTCTTTTCTATCTTTTAAATAATGTTTCAAATAATCTGCCAATACTTGATGACTTCTTTCTAATGATCCATTTGTTTGAGGGTGAAATGCAGTTGTTTTTAATTGTTTAATACTGAATGCTTTAGTTAATCTTTTCATTACTTTGCCTATAAAAGCTGCTCCTTGATCTGTTAATATGGCTTTTGGACAACCATGTTTTAATATAAGTTCATCAATTAAACCTCTTGCTATTTCATCAGCATTTGCATGCGTTAATGGTACGGCAAAACAGTATTTTGACAAATCATCTTGCATGGTGAGAATATATTTATGACCGTTTACAGTTGTTTCGAGTGGTCCCACAATATCAAGAGCTACTTTATCAAATGGTTCACCAGATGTGTCTGTTAATAT
The DNA here is from genome assembly GCA_918226075.1 of Microctonus brassicae. Taxonomy (NCBI): domain Eukaryota; kingdom Metazoa; phylum Arthropoda; class Insecta; order Hymenoptera; family Braconidae; genus Microctonus; species Microctonus brassicae. The sequence goes on along the minus strand of OW445481.1, from coordinate 14,151,269 downwards.
CATTGGCTGCTTTGTTTTTATTCGCACTAATTTTTTCCTTTGGCAACTAGCGCAATATTTAATGAATTTTTCGATGTCTCTTTTCATGTTTTCCCAAAAATATTTTTGTCTAATTCTATTATAAGTCTTTGTGACTCCTTTATGTCCTCCTATTGGTGAACTATGACATTCTTCTATTATTGTTGATCTATCATCGATTTGAGGTATAATTATTTTGTCCTTGCAAATAGTGATTTTAATATTTGTACCATGGAAAATATTTCTCATAATATCTTTAAGTTTTATCCATGCTGTATCTTTTATATCACTTCTACCTTGAGATATACTAGCTGACTCGATATTTGATTCAATCATATGTTCTTTTAAATTCGTAAAAGCTAAACTGAAGCTTTCTTCTTTTAATACGCTTGTATCGTCCTCTTGAACAACTAATCCAAATATAAATTTCTTTTTTATTTTATTAATTAGAATATCTCCCATTTCAAATTTTGTATGAGGATTTACATTCTTTAACCATCCCTTTTCTATGAATCGTTTACTTATTTCACTTGAAACTGTTCCGTCTGCTGATAAGAAACAAATGTAATTATCTTTTTTCATCTCTAAGTTATCACGTGACTCTATTATATTTATAGTGGAATGACTACATTCTATACTTTCATCGTTATCCTGTTCTATAATCGTTTGTTTTGGAACATTATTTTCATTTTGTCTATGATTAAGTTGGCCTGTTACCGATGATTTATTTATTGACTTGTTATTTTCATCTGCGTTTATTATTATTGAGTTCTGTGGCAATGATACTATAGAATTATTTTTAATAGTATTTCCTAATGATTTATTTTGGCTAGTTTTTGTTGTAGTGTTACCAGTGTCTTTATTGTCGCTAAGAGATATTGAATAATTTTTGTGTGTTGAGTGATTAGAAATCTTGCTTATATTTTCAGTAGTAAAGTCATTTGGTAAAGATATATTTGTTTTTTCTTCATTCTCTTCTGTGATTTGTTTTAGCTTTGTCGATGTGTGAGAGTGTTGTGTAGGTTGAGTCTTATTTACATTTTCTTTCTCGCTCTTACTAGGTATCGTAACTCTAGTGGCTTGAGGTTTATGTGCCGCTCCATTGACACAACAGGGGCATTTAATATTTACTTTTCTGGTGCGTTGAGAACGCCGTAATACAGGTTCATTCCTTGTTATTTCTTTTTCAGGCAATATTAATGTTTCTTTTGTTTCTTTTAATTTTCGTTCATTTGTAGTTTCTTCTTCATTATCGTCGCTCGTAGCGGGTGATGTGGACATTTCGTTTTCCACTGTTAAACAATTTCCTTCAATTTTATTCTTAGTTAAATTATTATTCGTCGTCATTATTGATTGCTGTGGTCTTCTACTAATAATTTCTGTAGGTTTAGAAGTAATTATTGGTGTGTCATTTTCGCTTTCTGATTTCTCATCTATATCTTCTTCTTCAATTATTATTTTCCTTTTTTCATCAAATAATTTTTCTCTGTTATGAGATGACCTTCGTTTCATTTCAATACTTGTTTGGTTTTGAGGTATAGGCGATAGTAAACTTAATGATTTTCTTTCTCTCTCTCGTACCCTAATATTAGGTTCTGTCATCGGTGTGGATGTAGTGAATCCATATTTGAGAGGTTTGTTTGCGTGAGTACCGGATAATACGTCGATACATACACTTGTTTCATCTTTTGTTTTTCCTGACACTGTATTGTCGCCTTCAAATTGTAAAATTTTATTTTTACTTGGTTCTTTTCCAGCTTTCTCTGGATAATCCTCAGAGAGCAAAAATTCTACTTTCTTTTTGGGTAGTATAACGTTTCTTGATGAATGCGCGTGAGGGATTCTCAAAGGCGTTTCCACTATTTCTTCCTCAGTCGAAAGTGGATTCAATTTATCGGGGTTAGTGTTTCCCTCGATAGAAATTGTACGCTTTGTATCGAAACTCCTCGTCATTAATAATTCTTCTTTTTCCTTCCGGCTATACTCGGGCATCTGTTTAATTTCATTTCTACATTTATTTATTTCTCGTCGACTTGTGCTAGGTTGATCAGACCGTAGGTTTGACGACGGATTATCTAACTTTGACTCGGGTGTTGCTACCTGCGTTCCTCTAGGGTCGTCCGCATTTATAGGCAACACGTTTCGTCTCTTTAATGTTTTTATTTGTTTATTTCTATTCAATTTTAGTAGTTTATAATTTTTACGATATATTTCGTCATCGCTATCTTCACAGCTCGCTTCAGAGGAGTGTGGATAATTTGTTATATTTTTTACAATTTGAAATTCTTTCTCTGGGGCACTCGTATTCTCCCAGGCACTTGATTTATAATAACCTCTTATGATGTTTAATTCTTTAGATTCTACTGGATTACGCGATAATGCATCTGCATTGGTATTAATCTTTCCGGCTTTATAACATACGGTAAAATCGAATTCTTTCAATCGTTCACGCCATCTCATTACACGCGAAGTAGGATCGTTCCATGCATTTATCCATACTAGCGGTCTGTGATCCGTAAACAAAGTGAATGATCTCCCGTAGAGATAAGGTCTAAATGTTTTCAAGGCAAATACTGTTGCTGCCATTTCTCTGTCTATTGTCGAGTAATTTTTTTCATGTTTATTAAGTGTACGCGATGCATAAGCTACTACTGCGTCTTCGCCTACCTTGCCTTGTGATAATACAGCACCTAAAGCGAAATTTGATGCGTCTGTGGTTACGTTAAATGGTTTGTTAAAGTCAGGATACATTAATATTGGAGCTTCACATAATTTATCTCGTAATATTTCAAATGCGACTTGATGTTCACTAGTCCATTCAAATATTACATTTTTACTCGTGAGTGTCGCTAATGGTTTTGCGATTTTTGCGAAGTCTTTAATAAATCTACGATAATATCCTGCTAATCCTAAAAATTCTCTTACGTTCTTTGTTGTTTTTGGTACAGGAAATTTTTGTACTGCTTCTATTTTTTGTGGATCCGGTTTTACACCGTCTGATCCTATAATATGACCAAGATATTTAACTTCTGTTCTCAAAAATTCGCATTTATCTGGTTGTAAAGATAAATTCGCTTTTCTCAGTCGTTCAGCAAGCTTTTTAAATTTAACTGCATGTTCATCAATAGATCGTGCATAAATAACTATATCATCTAAGTATACGAATAAATCTGCACCTTGTAAACCTTGTAATACAACATCCATTAATCGTTGAAATGTTGCTGGTGCATTTTTCAGTCCAAATGGCATGCGATTAAATTCATAATGACCATGTGGTGTGGTAAAAGCTGTTTTATGTTTATCGTCTGGATGCATCTCTATTTGGTGAAATCCAGAAGCAAGATCAAATGTAGAGAAATATTTAGCTCCACCCAATTGGTCTAATATGTCAGTAATTAATGGTAATGGATATGCGTCACCTACGGTTTTCTCGTTAAGTTTACGATAATCTATTACCAAACGCCATCTTTTATTTCCCTTTGAATCATCTTTCTTTGGTACTATCCAAAGTGGTGAATTATACGGTGACATGGATGGTTGAATTATTTTCATGCTAATTAAATCATCTATTTGTTTTGCAATCTCTGGTTTTTGAAATGGAGGATGGCGATATTGTCGTGTAAATATTGGAGCATTGTCACTAGTTGGTATTGCATGGGTCGTGACGTTTGTAGCTCGTAAGAATTCTCCAGGTATATGAAAAAGGTCAGCATATTCTTCAATGAGTGTATTTACAGCTTTACTCTCTTCCATATTTAGATGGTCTAGGCGTAAAAGTTCTAATACAGTTTTAACGCGGTCATTACCCTGTGCACTTGGGCCCTGTGCGCTTGGGCTTATCTTGCGCTCAGCTGTGTTTGAGTTTTTACTTGTTTCGTCCTCGTCTGCGCTAGTATCGAATGGATACAATGGTATTACGGGCACGTCTACCTTTACATCTTTATCTCCTGTATTAATTGCATACAAGTACGCTACTCCATTTTTACATGTCACGATTGCTTCTCCAGCATATATGCCATCTCCCAAGGGTATTCGTGGAATGTATCCTTCTTCGTCTTGTGTGTTATTGACTCGTATGAACATGAGCGTCTTTTGTCTCGCTGGTAGTGTAATTCTTTCATTATTTGCGAGAAGGAAATTTTCGTCCGTCAAAAATAATTTCTCTATTAACGTAGCTAATTTCACCATTATTTACGTGCATGAATTCAGTACCTATTATACCTGCGTAGTCTAATGGAAAATCTTCAGGTATAACGTGGAATATGCCGTTTAAACCATTTAAATTTAACTTATGCTTCCTAATGTTCTAGGCTTGTCATGTTTAGAGACTCCTTTTAATTCGTATGTTATATTATCGTTAATTTGATTTATATTTTTTATCATGTTTAATTTTATTAGGTTTAATTGTGAACCTGTATCTACTAAGAATTTATTTATTGGATATTTTAATTGATTTGATTTCATATTAATAGCAGGTGAACTATAAGTTGGCGAAATTGAATTAAAATTGCAATTAGCAGTTAATATTTTGTGTTTTTGAGAATTATTTTGACGAGTTTTGGGCGCTTTATTTATTGAGTGTTTCCCGTCGGCGCGCCGTTGCGAGGGGCTCCCTGCTCGTTTCCCGCTTGCGCTTCAGCCGATCTATTATTTTCTGTTGTGGGAAAATTATTCTGTCTTTGCTGCTCGTCGTATATGCGTTTTCTACATTCAGTTGCAATATGTCCCAATTTATGACAATAATTGCATTGAATGTTATATCGATTAGAACTATTATTTTGATTATTTTGCCCTTGATTCCTATTGGCTTTGAATCTATTACTTTGATAATTAGAATTATTTCTTCGATTATTATCAGAATATTGATTATTATTGCTTCTATTGTTTCTATAGTTTTGATTATTATTATTAGGAATATTATTTCTATTATTTGTATTCATATTGTTTTGATTATTATAATTGTTATTCCATTTTTGATTAATGTTTCTTGTATTTTGTGTATTTCCGTATTTAAAATCATTATCTCTTTTTCTGACTCTACATTCACTCCATTCGTGTCCTACTCGACTACAATAATTACAGTGTTTGTTATTTGTATGAGGTGTTCGTGTATTTTGTTTTTGTTCGCGTTGTACATTAAAACATGATACGGTATTATCTTCCATTCCTAGATTGGGAAATTCAGTACAGAGTGTTTCTGCCTCTATTGCCTCTTTTATTGCTAATGCTAATCTTTCAAATTTTACCTTTTTCAGTAGTCTAACATATTGTGGTCGAAGACCTTTAATAAATGCGCTTACTGCAATTTCTGTTACTATTTTTTCTCTTTCTTCTTTACCGTCCGCGTCTGACTGAGTTATATCGTCTACTATTTCTCTTAATATTTTTGTTACTCTTTCCCCGTATACTGATACTCTTTCGTGTTGTGCTTGTCGAACAGATTTAAATTCTACGATTCTATCAGTATATGGTATAGGTGGACCTTCAAAATGTGAACGAATAAATTTAATTAAATTATCTATTGTTCTAATGTCTTCTTCTATTATTCTCGCGGCGTATTCTCCTTTGAATTTACTCATTAGTGAAAAAACTATATTCTCTTCGTTCATTTGTGGTAAGAACGTTCTCGCTCTTTCACAACATTTAATAAATGCGCGCGTTGTACAGCCTTCTTTTGTACCGTCAAAATTTGGTATGAATTTAAGGAAAGATTTTGGGTCATTATATGTGTTTGTCTGATTCGCGGTTCTGAAAAGTGTTGTATTTGCGCCGCTCGCGATGCCATCCCCTACTGTTTGATTATTTTGAGCCATTTTTAAAGTTAATTTTCACAATGTTATAAAATAACTTATTTAATAATTATTTCTATTATTTACGTTGTTGATGTTGTAAACTTGTAGTTTGGGGATGTTCTTATCTGCGATGGTTGATCTTCTGTTTATTTTTCTGCTTGTCTGCGGTCGGTGCTCCTTGTTGGCCTTGAGTCAGGTGTTGCTGGTGTCCCTTTTTCGACGGCTGCTTATCGCTGACGTCTAGTTTTTATTATAGTAAGGCACACGCACAGCACTTTTAACGAATTATTATATTTCACTTTTCAGTTTAGTCTGCGTATTAATTTTTCGCGATGTTACTTTAATTTATTTTCATTACTATTTTTTGTTGTAGAGTCACTTTAATTACCAAGTCTTTATTATTTTAATGTTTAATGTGTTTAAGTTTTACCGCTAAGGTCACAATTACTAATTCCCGGTAACCTGTTGCTACCAGTTTTTATTATCTATTTTCAATTTTGATTTTGTTATATAGGTACTTTGTAATTGACGTACTTTTATTGTTCGAAAAATGGTGCTACTCTTTCACTGTTACTTGTTTTAGAAATTTTCTTTTACCGCTTAAATGTCACAACCACTAATTTCCGGTAACCGCTGCCACCAGTTTTTATTATAGTAAGGCTGTTACGTCCTGGAGTGCGCGATTTCGTCGAGAGAGGCTTACCTTGTTGAGTTACGTTGTTCGTGGTCGGGCGCCTCTGCTCCAGATTGGTTGAGAGCCAATCTCTGCGATTCTCCAGCGTAATTGATGTCAACCTCACTATAATAATTTATTTTATAGGGATTGTTCGTTTCTAGAGATGTAGATTCGAAACGGAAACTAGTGGAATTGTGAAGATGTTCGGATTGGCGGTAAATGAATAATGTTTGTGAACACGATTTAAATTTAAATCACTTATTTATTTAATTATTTTCGCTTCACAAAATTGTTCAATGGCTTACTTATTTAATAATAATATCGATGATGAGTTAACAAATAAAAATTATTAACTTGATTACTGTTAGTTATTCTATCTTTATTTAATTTTAAACGAGAACTCCGACTTGTTTAGTTATTTATTATATTCTTATTCAACATTAATTTTCTCGCGAACATCGCGGATAATTGTCACTCTCGAGTGTATTCTGAGTAGGAACTGCACTCTACTCGATTCGAACTCGGTACTACGTGATTTTATTAATTCATTAAAGAACTTGTATTTTCCTTAACTTGTCGGAGAAACTGATCTTTTTAATATTCGTCGGAGATCTGAATTAAAACTAGGACTAAGACTAAATGACGTTGTGAAGTGAAGTGAAGGTATAACGATCGAATGAATGATGCTGCTATGATCAAGGGGTTTATATATCCCTCAAACTAGAGCATTTTTGGGGGTAGTGAGTATGTGACTTTTGGGGTTGGAATGTAGACAAATAAATTTTGCGTTATCTTGAATTTAACGAACATATTCACTTAGAGTTGGCGACGGACCCATTGATTGCCCTTATCGACGCATTCCTTTTTCCATGACCAATATGCGTATTAGAGGAATCTATTAGCGCATCCTGTGAGTCATCGAGTTCTTGTGAAAAGTCATAAAATCTGGAATGCGTCCTCATCGAGATCGATATCGACTCTTAAAAAATACAAGCTTTTCCAATTTGGGGCCTGATTTATGGTACCATTTTGAAGATAGAAATTAAAAAGAAAAGAAAATACGTATAGTGAAAATTCGTCCATAATTTAGCCAGAAGACGTAATACTTGTAATTACATCATATGTGTAGTTGGATTTGTTAGTTGTATATTTATTATGTAACATAATTAGAGTTCTGTCTTATCGATCGCAGTTCTCATGTATTTCATTTGTATATATGTATATTATGTTATACAGCTATTTCTTAAGGTTTTAATTTCTTATTAACTAATTATTCTATGTTTAACCTATATAATAATATATCCCTACGCTGGGGATATAACAGCGCCACTGTTACGTGTTTTTGGAGTGACTGTCTCTCTAATCTCTTCTACATAATATATAGTTCCTGTTGCTTCATTAAATTCAGTGCGATTACCCGCCACTGCAAACAAACTATAGTATTCAGAACATGTTTCATCACATAACCTCACTTTATTTCATGTATTTACTCAAATGTTAATGCACTTTTGTTGATGTATATGATATATTTTATCTGAACAAAATAGTACATTGTATTGAAGTATGAAAAGGAAATAATAATTTATCCCGTATTTCAAATTTCTAAAAAAAGATTTCTTTATTATTTATACAAAATGGATAAATCAAATACTCCAATACAAAGTTTAAGTAACACAGTAATTGAGGGTAAAGCTGAGATATTAGTTACAGAAAAAAATGTATTTTATAATCCAGTTCAAGAATTCAACCGAGATCTTAGGTATTTTCTTATTTTGTAAATTAATCATTTCATATATATATATAAATTTTTATATATTCATCATTTAATTTATTTCACAGTGTAGCAGTGCTGAGTTTATTTGCACGAGAAAAATACGATGAAAATGTAAAGAAAACAAATAAGCTTTCTGATAATTCACATAAAGATGTGGAAAATTCAATGGTATTTCCAAATGAAGTACGTATTTTAATAAATAAACTGTAATAACTATTATACATTGATTCATGACTTTAATTTATTTGCAGAATAAATATGGAATTTCTATACTGGAAGCACTTTCAGCGACCGGTCTTCGTAGTATACGCTACGGTAAAGAAATACCGTATGTTGACCGTATAGTTGCAAATGATATTTCATTAAAAGCAGTAGATAGTATTAAAAAAAATATAGAGCACAATAAAATGGATCATCTGATAACTGCTAATCATCAAGATGCTACGTATGTATATTCTATATCATTCATCATTGTGCGATTATTATTATTTCATTATTGACAGCAAATAACTCAACATAAAGAATTGCCCTTCATTTGTATAATTATATTTATTTGATATTCTTCAGCATTTTCATGTACCAATCCCGGCAGAATCGCTTTGATGTTGTTGATTTGGATCCATATGGATGTCCATCAATATTTTTAGACAGCGCAGTCCAATGTGTCAGTAACGGTGGTTTGCTATTAGTTACAGCTACAGATATGGCAGTGTTGGCTGGAAATTCACCAGAAACATGCTATGTTAAATATGGCGCGGTGTCAATCAAGTCCAAAGCTTGCCATGAATTGGTAAAAGAATAATAACATGCTCCATTGAGATATTTCTATATCAAATTTTTTTATAATTTTTAATTCTTTTATCAGGCTTTGCGAATATTACTTCAACATATTGCTGCACATGCTGGGCGTTATGGTCGTTACATAGAGCCATTACTTTCTGTGAGCGTGGATTTTTATATCAGGGTATTTGTTCGTGTATTTACAGGTCAAATAAAATGTAAAAAAAATACTAGTAAATTAGGAATGGTTTATCAATGCATTGGTTGTGAAAGTATGACAATTCAACCGTTGGGTTCAGTTGATTCAGAATCATACAAGTTGCCATCTGGGCCACCAGTTGATCAATTATGCAAGTTCTGTCGTCGTAAACATCATGTATGTATGTATAAAATATTATTCTTTAAATTATTCAAATTTTTGTTTTATAATTAATTATATGTTTTTGTAGATAGGCGGTCCTATATGGATTGGATCTATTCATAATCAATCATTTGTTGCTAAACTCATAGAGAGTGTAGATGATATGGAATTGGGTACATTGAAGAGGATTAAAGGAGTTCTCAATGTAATACATGAAGAATTAGATATTCCACTGTATTATGTGCTCGATCGTTTGGTAAATAAATAAAATTAATACAATTAATGATTTATAATATGAGAATGATAAAGAATATTTATCAATATTTCAGATGTCAATTGTTAGATGTGATACACCATCAATGATTAAATTTCGTTCAGCTCTTTTGAATGCTGGCTACAATGTTTCATTTTCCCATACAAATAAACAATCAATAAAAACTGATGCTCCAACAACAGTTATTTGGGATATTGTGCGAGCTTGGGAGAAGGTGAATTATAATTATCTGTTTTTAATTATTAATTAAAAAACAAATGGTATTAAAAAATATATTAATAAAGTGGAATTATTTTGTAAATGACTATGCAGATGAATCCCGCTAAACGTGAACGAATGCCTGAGAATAGTACAGCGCTTACTATTTTAACAGGCGATTCAACAACTGATGTTACATTTGATTTACATCCTTTGGCTAATCCAGCTTCGCGAAAAATGCATTTATCCAGATTTCAACTTAATCCAACAGCGAATTGGGGACCAGGCGCACGATCGACAACCATGTAAATATAAAAAAAAAAAACATAGTAAATTATTATTAATTAATTACATTGATTGGATGTGAAAATTATTGTGTATTTATTTTAGAATTGATCCTAATGATGTTTCATCGAAAAAGCGAAAAAATCAGAATAAACATCGTAAAAAATGGGCCATGAAGAATGATGAAGATAAACAAATTACTAACGAAGCCCCAATAGAACGAAATGATTCACCACCGTTGAAACAATGCAAATCTGACTAGTCATAATTTATCAATATTTTAATAAATATAAATAATTCATTGGGAATGATAAGAATTTTATTTCACTGCATAAAATAATACTTTTATATTTCCAAGCCCTGATGACTTGTGTTTGAATTATTATAGTTAAAAATTGGGAAAGGCTGTTTATTAATAATTAATAAAAGTTTATATTATACAGGTAAATATAAAATATCAATGAATATCAATATAAAGTGATATTTCAACATGACCGTGATGTGATGAGAATGGAAAAAAAGTTAGCATGCAATAAAAAATCTTTACGCTGAATGGATTAAGATGTCCTACAAGTGATACGCCGTCATTCAATGGTGAGCTGTATAAGAGCGTTACACAAATTATTATACTCAGTATAATTCCTGGAGGTATCAATACGCACTTGCAAAATAAAATAGTACGAAGAGAAAGAAACGATTGAAAATAACGACATATAATTTGAATATATATTCAAATAAATAATATAAAAATGGTTATGAATTTCAAAGTTTTCAAAAAGTGCTCTCCTAATGGAAAGCTGGCTTTATATCTTGGTAAACGAGATTTTATAGATTATTTATCAGCAACAGAACCACTTGATGGTGTTCTCCTTATTGATCAAGAGTATATAAATAGTGGTAGAAAAATATGGGGCCAATTAGTGTGCAGTTTTCGTTATGGACGCGAAGATGATGAAGTGATGGGATTAAATTTCCAAAAAGATCTTTATTTAACGTCTGAACAACTCTATCCACGACAAACTAAACCGGAAACTAATTCAACAAAATTACAAGAAAGATTATTAAAGAAATTGGGTCCAAATGCCATACCATTTACATTTGCATTTCCACAATGTGCACCTGCAAGTGTGACTCTTCAACAAGGTAAAGACGAGTCTGGCGAGCCTTGTGGCGTGAGTTATTATGTTAAAATATTCTGTGGAGAAAATGAGTCAGATTTAACCCATAAAAGGAGCACAATTTGTTTAGGAGTACGTAAAATTCAATTTGCGCCAACTAAACAAGGACGTCAGCCATGTACTATTGTGAAAAAAGATTTTTTACTTAGTCCAGGTGAATTAGAATTGGAAGTGACGCTGGATAAGCAATTATATCATCATGGTGAATCAATTGCGGTTAATATATGCGTGAGAAATAATAGTAACAAAGTAGTTAAAAAATTAAAAGCACTTGTGCAACAGGGCATTGACGTTGTCATCTTTCAAAATGGTCAATTTCGAGCAGTTATTGATGCAGTAGAAACTCAAGATGGATGTCCTATAAATCCAGGCTCAACACTCCAAAAAATATTATATTTAAAACCAAATATTGAAAACAATAATCATCGACGGGGAATAGCATTGGATGGTGTAATAAAACGTGAAAGTCCAGAATTGGCATCGAGCACACTTCTCACTACGCCTGATGTTCGTGATTCATTTGGCATTATTGTATCATATGCAGTCAAGGTTAAACTTTATTTAGGAGCATTGGGCGGTGAACTTTGTGCTGAATTACCATTTATTTTCATGCGACCAAAACCATCGGAACGAGTTAAACTCATGCCATCGGAAAGTGTTGCTGTTGAAGATGTTGGAAATGATGAAAAATCCACGGATAACTAGCATAACGCAATAATTTACGCTTTGAATGATTTAAATTGATGAATTTATCCATATATACAACTAATACAAAGCGTAATATGATACTGATAATGATGTCTATATAAAATGGATTAATTACCGCGGCTAATGAATATAGGATCACGATTTTGATGTATAATATACAAATTTATGTCTTGCAATCATATATCAATTACTAATTCATAATCTACATGCAAATAGTTATAAAATTGTAATTATATACACGCATGTATTCGATTGTCAAGGCTTTATATAAATATTTAAAAAATATATCTATCATATATATATAAATTGTATAATATTAATAATATGTAGAGATAATTCAGATGATTTTTCATTCAAGCATCAGTTCATAGGCGAAATATGTTTGCGAATATTTGAATAAATAAATTGTAAGTTTCATATCATTTTTTTTTATATACTCTCATTTTATTTATATATTATTCTTTCACTCCCACGCCCAAAAAATTGACGATACAAAAAATTAATTAATCAAAAAAACAGTAACAAAGTTTTGTGATAAAAAATAATACAGAATAATTTTCTTAATTTATAATCATATACTCGTAAAAGAATTAATATTTCTTGCATATTAAATTAATTAATCTACATTATTTATTTATATAGTACTAACAATTAATTATACATTCGTATAATTAATTAACTACCTAAAAATACAATTGTATATATTCTTTATTCCATAATTAAATTAATAACATATAAATCAGTTCGTCATGCTCTGCAGTTGATATTTCAAAATTCGGGATAGCTGGATTTTATAAAATGTGAACTTACTTAACTGTTGTTGTTCGTTAAGATGCCTGTTTATATTATATATGCCTACTTCTTCAACTCCCAAGTTTTAGTACTGTAATATCGTCGGCATTGTCGGCTTTCAATCCAGTACACTAGGCGGTGTCCTGTCTTGTGATGTCTGGTCCTGGTTTCTCGCATCAGTATCTTGCAGAACGTTTCATCGAGTGTGTCGTGTTGTTGCAAGTTGACTTTGCATATTTTTTATATTTATTAACATTTTGATTATTAACGGGACTTGAACAATACATTTTCAACTCTACAATTCATGGTAAATATTAAAAAAAAATTTATTATATAAAAAATAAAGCACAAATAGATAAATATATTAATTAAATTGAATGAATTCATTTCTTTTTCTTTTTTTTTTTTCTTTCTGCTTTTTAGTCGGTAGATATGTAGAGATGTATTATAAAATATAATATAGATGTATGTTTATATTATATTAGGTTGTATTAAATAGTTTAGTGGGTTATTACAACAATTGATGATATGAATAAGCTTATTGGAATGTCAGAGTACATTTTTGTATCGCAACATATTATATGGCGCATTGATCTTTTTTTTTTTTTTTTCTTCTCACACAATTGAACGTGAGTCGAATTTCTCAATATAAATTTTATTAATCTTTATTGTATGTAATTTAATCAGGCACTAACATATCTATATAATATTAAACAAAATACATTTATGAATCTCCTTACATTTATTACAGTTAAATAAAATATTAATAGAGTGTAGAACGGTGAATTACAAAGATTTTTTTTTTGTTACTTTTCATTATACTTTCTCTATTTTATTATACATATATACCCATATATATGTATATATATATATCTGAATATTTGTCTTATGAGAGTATGATTCAGGTTTGATATTTGTGTTTTATGTTTGTGTATAATATTTGCACAATATATTAATAATAATCTGTCGAGAATTGTCATTTAAATGTGACCGCAATTTATTTTTCACTTCCGTCAACAAATTCTGTGAATTTATATGAATTTATATGTAGGACATGTGGTTTTATATTTTTTTTTTTTGTGTTCTATTAATTGTTATTTGCAGCACGATATCACATTGAGTCAAATATTCTGGTGTAAGTTTCAAAATGTAGAGGTAAGAAACTTTTTGGTCACCCAACGGTCCAGGTTGGTGCGAAAGATATTCTATTTTAAGTGCTACGGAGAATAGAATCATTGCAGCATAGTGTGATACTTAATGTGTTTGCATGTGTACTAATATGTATATAAATTAAATCAAATTGAATTATTGTCAGACACAAATGCTCTTGAAATTATTTGCATGCGTTATTTATCGATGAGATAATTTACAGGATTTGTTAAAGAAATGAAGTATTATTATTGTCAAATAAATTTATAGACTTCAATTGAGTTTATTATTAATGGAAAAAAAAAAAAAAAAAATTGTTATATGTTGTACATTGTTTAATTTATGACAATAATTTATTGTGAAATAATCTGAAAATATATTTTACATAATAACACACACCCTTTGTTAATCGCTTTAACATTTTTTTTTTTATCTTTATCAATATAAATTTCTAAAGAGTTGTAAATAAATTAATTGACATTTTCATTACGTTTGGAAAATTTTAATATTTCAAGAAACATTTAATATAATATCCTGACTCACATCAGTTATCCCGGATACAGTGGCGGTATGTGGAACATGCGCAATAGTTCCTGATGAGTAAATATAGTTACGGAAATTTATATTTATTCATAAGTAAATATTTAAGATTTTTGTAAAGACAAATTTTTGTATGTTAATACATTTGATATTCACATTTATACAGTTAGTAAATGATACGTAACATAAGCGTCATCTGGTATGTTGGCTTTTTTTAATGTCTGATCAAAAGAAAAGAAAGAAAAAAAAACATTTCATACGTTGAGTTGTAACGCCAGCAAGTATATATAAGTTTGCTAACTTATTTTTTGTATATACAGCAGTAACACTAATGTCATTATAAGTTTCTTTATTCATATATGGTTTCAACGATGAGCTGATTAATATATATTAGACCAGACACTGTTCAGCATGTTCATCGTTGAGGTCATATTGAAAGTATAACAAATGAAAATATAAAAAGAAAGAGAAAAAAAAATGATAGTAATTTTCGTTAAATATATTTTATTTATTATTGATATTTAATTATTTTTTAATACGTGTTGATACAGTTCGCTGCCAGGATTAAAGTCCTATTTATGTGCATCAGCGAGTGCGTAAGCATTTTCGTTTATTAAGCATTTATAAACTTTCACAATTTGCAACGATTGTAAATTATAACGAATTTGTTTACTGTTCTTGGAAATTCCTGAATTAAAATAAACATCAATGCCATTTATTCAATTGAAATAAATGTGTGTTTTAATGTTTTTATTTGATGTTATGGTGTGGAGAAAAATTCTATATTTTTTCTAAAAATACTTGCAAATATAATTGTAAGTTGATTTATATTCTCAATTAATTATTCATTAATATTACAATTAATATTTGATTAAATTATTATAACTGGAGGATTAATATTGTTGATTTTATATATTTACATCAAGCTGAAAATAATATACGAATAATTTAAACTCGTTGAAATTTCTATTGTAAGCATTTCATTCTTATGTGACTGGGCGTGAAAATATTTCTGAATTTTGTCGTATAACTACGCGCATGTGCGAGTCGTCAGTATATTATTGCGTGGCCGAATTTATTATAAAAATATTCCGTCTGCATATCTATATTAATCTTATGATAACATTTATATTCAATCATTAAATATAATCGAAAGAAAGAAAAAAAAAAAGAAAAAATCGCAAAACATAATTATATTATTTTAGAATTTAAAATTAATATCTGTACGTATATAATTTAATTATAGACTTACAAAATTGGCGGAGTATTTCAAAATATTTTGTCCTACTTAACAGTCAATTAGATTTCCCAATTATTAAACTTATTCATATCATTAATTAATATTTAATTTTTATTCATTCAAATATATATTTTACAAATTTATATTTCTATACGGAGATAAATTATTCATCGATAAAAATCAAAATGTCATCATTTAAGTTGGAATGCGAATGATAAATATATATGTATACGTAAAGAGAATGATCTTCATCACATCTAAATTTATCGTAACCAAAACTACTTTTAGGCAGAAGATCGTTTCTGCACCATTGCGCTCTGCGCTCATTGCTGATGCTTGCTACTGTGTCATTCTAAAAATAGAAGTTTGGGAACGAGTGGTGAGCATGCATGGAGCAGCAGCAGCAGCAGCAGCAGCGTGGCACCATGGTTCTCACTTGTGGACTCGTCACAAAACAACATCCAAAGAATATATTCTTCAAGCGATACGTGTCGAGGGGGCAGATTAAATTAAACGCACTCGCGTGAAAAACATTCAGGATTTCTTCTTGCATGCAACATGTAAAAATCTATACAAATTCCATTCTTTCAATGGGTATTCATAAAAAAAAAACCTCAATGATAATAGTCTTTATGTTTATATCAATGATGGAATGTATGTAAAATTATATCGTGTCTAAAATAATATTCATTAGATTTATGATATAAAATATTAAATTCATTATTAAATGTAAATGTCTTTATTCTATATTTTTTCAAGTGTTTTCAATTCATTTTTTATATTTACCGAACGTTCGTTATGTTAATCTGGGACAGTTATATGTTTAAATATACATAGTTATCTTTATATTTTAGAGGTAGAGAGAGAAAGAGAGACGTGTGACTTTTGCAGTTTTATGTTTGAATGGAGATAATATTTTTTTTCAATATAGAAAAAATTTGAAATTGTATCATGATATTGATTCTTTTATGTATATTATCACTGGTTTCTAAGATACGATATCTAGAGAGTGAATGAAAGAAAGAAAAACTAATATAATATGTATTGTTGATATAGATATTTGAAAAATAATTCAGCGTTGTTTTCATAAAATTTTTTATATAAAAATAGAAATGCGGTTGTTTACCTCTAAAGTACGGATATGTGTACAGAAATTGCGAGGCATACAAGTGAGAACCGGAATTAATAGCTAATAATAGGAAGGTTGGCGTCCTGATCAACATTTAGAACTAACGCCAATAATTAACGCGTTTGAATGCAAAATAATTATATAATAATTATTTTATAGATGAAATAATTTTCGTGTTTGGTCATTTGTATATATTTTTAAATTATTTCAATATGTTGTTGGGTTCCATTTGGAAGAAGTGAAATATTTAATTGATTGCATCTGGACATTTTTACAAGTGAAGAGTGTCAAGAGCAAATTAACGTAAGAAGTTTATGCGAAAAATAAATTAATTACAATTTTTTGCTTGTCACTCTTTCATGTGTATGTTTATTATTTAACAAGTATATCTTTATATAGTAAGATAGAATTTTTCTGTTTCAGATATAATTGGAATTAAATTGAGCCACAAGGAGAGATTGTCCATTGAAACATGGCAGAAGTAATTGCAAAAAAATCAACAAACGTAGTAAGTAATAATAAAAGTGATGTGTGTGATGCCAAATCTAACAGTGTTTTAATAGATTTTGATAAAATAACCGAAAATAGTAGTCAGTTGATACATGTATGTGACAATGATGTTAATGATGAATGTGAATCGACAAACAATGAAAATAATTTGGATGAACAGAGTCTCCAGGAATTAATTGAGAGAGAACTCGATTTAAGAATATGTCCAAATAATGAATGTGAAATACAACCAATGAGTAATGGAGATGGAATTGAATATGGTGAACTGGGTAATAATTTTTTATTACCTGATGCCAGTTTTATTGAAAGAGAAATTAATTATTGCAATGTCAGTCATGAATTGTCTACAAATCCAAATCAAAATAGCGATAATGATACTTCAAAATATAATAATTCCATCAATAATGGTGTGCTTGAGAATAAAAAATCAATTGATATTATTGATAATGAAGATACAACAGACAAATGTGAAATGCAAGAAAATTTTGTTACTGATAAATTAATTGATGATTTTTTTCATATGGAAAAAAGTGCAGATGTGAAAGAAATAACACAAAATTTACTTGACATTGAATCCAGTGCCAATTGTGATACAAATGAATTAAAAATCGATCAACATTCAACGAACAAAAATTATTTAGAAAGTGAATCCATCAATGATTCAGTGGATTATTTATATTCAAAATTATCAGAATTTGATGAAAATACAGTAGAAACAATAAGATTATTGGATAAAGTATCTGAACTAACAAATAATCCAGATATTATTGAGCCATTATTGTCATTTGATATTGATAAACCCAATGAAAATTCATCCAAGCCAATGGTGGAAACTATTCAAGATGTCAATTCAACGCCAATAACAATAAACAATCCAGTAAAAATAATTGAATATAATAACACCACTGATAATAAACAACAGGACGATTCATTTAGTGATCGATTTAGTGTATTATCAGACAAAAATATTGATGCTAATGCTGATTCTACAATGACACAAGTCAATGACACAATTACTTACTCAAAAATAAATCATCAATACACTGAAATTAACAGTACTGAATTTCAGAGTGTTGTTAATACAAATATGGATAATGTGGCTATAACTAATGACACTAATAATCACAAAGAAATTTGTAATACGAGTGTGAGTGAAAAATGCATGTCATGTGATGCTATATCCGCTGAACTACCAATTTTGGATGATATAATCAGCGATGAATTGTCTAACGTATTTGATGTAAGTTTTTTTTTATTTCATTTTTCATCGCTAATTATTGTCAATTATGACAAAGCTATTGTTGTTGCATTAATTATAAGATATATAAATAATACATAGAATTAATTTATAAATATGAGTAATAGAAGTAATGTACATGTTAATTGTGTCGTGGGAAATGTACGAAAATTTTTGGTGGGAATAGGTTATGTTCTTGTGAAGCAGTTTATATACAGGTAAAATTATATATCTATTTAAGGATTCATAAAAATTTGATGTTATTTATTAATTTGATTTATAAAATGAATAAATAACTAATTTAAAATAAATAACAAATTTTTAAAATGAATAATATATTTAAAATATATCGTAAAATAATTTTTTTCTTATTCTTTCAAATTGTTACATGAGAATATTTTATATTACAAAATAATCAAGCAAACTTTCTGAGGAACTAAATTATATTCTACAAATTTTAATGAATAAAACTTGAGAGAAAAATAGAATTATTTTATTATAATTATATTCAAAGAAATAATTTATTTATTTTTTGTTCATACAGCAAGAAATTCGAGAGGAGGTAATAACCACGAGTAGTACATTAATCTCAACTACAACGAAAAATTCAACAAAAACAAAGAAGAAAAAGATCGATGGCAACGTTGATAATGACGCTTTGCCAATTAATACACCCCGTACTAAAAAAACTAAAAAGAGTAAGAAGAATGATCTTGAGAAGGAAAATATTTCTGTGGTTAGTATGAAATTCCAATGTTTATCATTTTTTTTTTTCTTTTCAATAATATATTTATTTATTTTGCTGTGAGTAAATTAAAATAAAATTAATTTTGTGTGACAATAGTTTTAATGTTTTAACAATTATAAATAGCAGACAATTATAAATAGAAAATTCAAAGAATTCTCCAATTATTTAAAGTTAATTTAGTGTGATATATCAATGCATGTTTAGAATATTTTTGTGTGCAGAATATTAACAATGATGAAACGAGCATGAATACGAGTAATAGCGGTGACTATGTGAAACCAGGGGAAACCTCAAACATGGATGACTTGTCTAATGTTAACGTCAAGTCCTTGGTAAGAACTGTCAAATTAACCTTGTAACTATTGTCACGCTTAAGCGTATATAAACATGTATATATTATACGGGGGATATAATTATTATTTAAAATATAAATGCATAGTAGAAATGTGCAGAAATATATAATTATAAAGTCTTTGCCTGTTGTCTTGTCACATTGTCAATAATTCAGTGGACGTTACAACCATATGCTACTGTCCATTGATATGATTAAAGTAATTTTTTTTTTTTTTCTAATTACCATTTTTGTTTTGATGATTATTTATTTATTTATTTATTTTATTTCTGATGATTTAATATTTACTATTGGCTCATGACTGATTCATATCATGAGTTCCAATTTTTTGAGCTTTATTGCATGATTCATCGATAAAAGTATTGCTATCTATGAATTTATTTCTGTCGCATGCAGACACAGTGTTATGCGACGGTATCTGCTAGATACGGAGTGCAAGAAAATTGTAAAAAAGAAGCCATCGAGACAGGAATATCCATTAAATTGTTGGTGAGTATTTGTATTTGTTTGTAATATACGCATGTGTTGACAATTTATAGTTTATTATGATGAAATGCTATTTTTAAAAATAAGTTGTGGGGAATTAATTGCTTGAAATAAAACGCTATCGATGTGACAGCGATTAATATTTTTTTTTTTTTATCAAGCTCAAGGTCGTGCCATTGAAGGCACCGGTGAATGAATTTCTTCGATAATCGATGGCGATTTAATATCATATAAGCATATTTTTATTATCACTACACATCATTTTGTCAATTTATAATTCAAAGTAAATTACAATAGTATGTATCAAAATATCTGTAAATATATTTATCTTGCAGAAATCGAGCTTCAATAAATTCGATGCACTCAGCAAGAAATCAATCCTCAACGTTCGCTCAATGGACTCGACAAAAGCTCAACAGCAATTAAATTTGGTAAGTAAATAAATTGTAAATAAATTTCAAAAAACCAAAAAAAAAAAAAAAAAGTATTTCAAGTTTATTTTTTTTATCAATAAATTAAATTATTGATCGATATAAATATTATTTTAGTATAATATAATCTAACATATAAATATATTAATGCAATATTTATTAAACATTAGGCTGGTCAGAATGGCGATACAAATCCAAATTGTCGCAGTTGTGATAAAGTTGTTTTTCAAATGGAACAAACAAAAGCTGAGGGTTTAATTTGGCATAAAAATTGCTTTCGATGTGTACAATGCAGCAAACAATTAAGCGTTGACAATTATCAAAGTCATGAATGTACACTTTATTGTAAAGCACATTTCAAGGAATTATTTCAACCTAAACCTGTCGATGAATCCAATCAACCGGGTAAGTGTAATTAATCATCATCACCCACAAAATGATACATTTTAATTAAGTATTATTCCAAAAATTTATTTTCTTTTTTGTATAATGCTGTTTTATTGTTATCATGTTGATAAATAGAATGAATATAATTTTGGAACTTTATAAGAAGTTTATAAGAGATATCATTATTGTTATAAACTTTGTAGTGTGTCCGCGAAAACCAGAGATGATTATTAGAGAGAACCAACCAAAAGAATTGCCACCTGATGTGGCGAGAGGTAAAGCTATTATAATTGAGTGGGTCAACAGTCTTAAATCAAACTAATAATTGTGAAATGACACGTGCTCTAATATATATGTATGCGCGCGTCTTGAAATTCGATCTAATAATTATTATGGTACAAATTGTTTTTTTTTTTTTTAATTAAATTAATTCATTTATAAAGATTAACCATGCACATAATGTCTGAGGAGATTGTTTGTTTTTTTTTCTCTTTAATTTTATTTATTTTTTTTCTGTTAATTGAGCTGCATGGGCAATGAACAACTACAAATAATTTATCTTCATTCATTTCTATTTTTATGAATTAAAGCGTCTGACAAGCCGGATCTGGGATTGGAGGAGTTGTCTTCTCTCAACGTCAAATCACGTTTCCAAGTATTTGAAAAAAAATCTGGATCTGAAACTAATGATATTGAGAAATCACCATCGCAAATTTCCGTTAAAAGATCACCAAGTATTCTCAGCAAACTTGCTAAGTAAGTATCAAACAATTTATCAACAAATATATCATATCTATTTGATTATAATTGACAGTTATATACAGTACAAATATTTATCTTTCATAAAACATAAATGTGTATTTCAGACATAAAAAATCGTGAATAGTCTATGATAATATTATTCATTTGTATTATATTTTATTATAATTATGTATATAAAATAATTATAATATAAATATATATTATATTTGATATAATATTTATTAATATTATAATTATGATTCTTCATTTATACGATACAATTATGTGCTTAAAATATTTATTATAGATTTCAGGCAAAGGGAATGGATATTGGCGTAGCAGATGAATCTTTGAATGGTATTCCATATGAGGAATCGAGTGAGAGCGATGAGGAAGAGGACATTGAAGAGCTAGAAGGTAATAAGCACACGAAAAATGCACTGTATTAATTTAATTTTTCTTCTTAATATTCTTAAATAATTAATTTGATTATTCATTTTAAATAATATTATTAATATTGATTATTTCTAGATACAGATGTGGAGATAATCAAATCAAAGCGCGTTGCGCGAGAACGTCCAATAAGCTTTAGTAAAATGGATGACATGAAAAGTCGATGGGAGGTGACGACTCAACGGGGAAAACGTGAATCACAACGTGAAGCACGAAAAGAGGAGATTGTGGAAATTCGTTCGAAATTATTCATGGTAAAGACACTGTGAACTTGATAATAAATTATTTACCCTTGATAATTTATTCATTATTATCGTATAACGATTTTGTATTACAGGGCAAACAGGGTAAAATGAAGGAAATGTATCAGCAAGCAGTTGCAACGAGTGAGCGTGTTACGAAAATCAATCCAGCTGAGGAAATTCAATGTTCCACTCACGCGCGTTCAATTAAAGAGAAATTTGAGAGAGGCGAGCCCATCGCTGACTCTGATGATCAAGATGATAACAAAGTGAAACAAGAGAAACCTGATGAAGATGTTATTGCAGCTGGTAAAATATTGATTATTATTTCAGTAATTTATTGATGTGAATGTAAATTTAATTTTGTTTGGAAAAATTTATATAAATAATTTTTTAAAATTCCACAATTAGGTATTAGTAGAAAATCTCGAACTCTATTCTTGGAATTGGATGCATCTGCAGCTAAAGCAGGTGGACCACCAGTAACTCCCGCGAATCCAAAAACATTCACTGAAACTCCTCGACGCGCAAGAGATGTAAGTTTATATAAATTTATATTATTATTCATTAATTAAATATTGAAACATTGATTGAATCTAAATCAATGATGATTCTTTATTATTGCAAAGCTAATGTTGAATATGTATTTGAAAATAATGAAATGAAAAATGATGGCAAGAATTAATGAAATGAATGTTGAGATGAATTATATTGATCATTTGACTTGGGCATGGGGTTGGGCTTGGAACTGGCGTTGGGGGTGGTAATTAGGCATTTATGGGGAATCAGGTGTCAAGTGATGTGGTGCGCAGTACAGACACTACTGAAGAAGTTCAGGTCCAAACGTCGGATATCTCGAATAAATTCAAATTTTTCGAGACTTATAAGGAACCAGAGCAACAAAGAAAGCAGTTTCGAATAACACCACCCCGCGATGGACAGGTCAAGGTTTGTCAGGATATCACAGCTTATGTGAACGAACAAATGACTACTATGTTGTTATGGCAGTCTAACTATTTCTAACTGAAATTTAGGAGTGATACGTTTTGATGCTAACGCATGTCTTTTTTATTTATTTATTTATTTATTTAATTTTTTTTTTTTTTTTTGAAGTGTCAACGATTTTTATGAACTTGTAAAAGTTTGAATTTTAATGATGATATTATGGAAATGATTGTTAATGAAGAAGAAAAATATTACGCAAAAATTACATAGTAAACTATTATTTGTTTTAGGTTTTTTTCTCGTATCAAATGAAGCTTTTGAATTATTTTAATAGTAATTAAAAATATGTAGATTAATAATTGTACTTTGAGGAGTGTTAACGATTTGAAATTCGCGGGATTATTATTAATGCACACATTACATGTAAATGTACTGTGTATTGCACATTGCAAAAGAGTCAAGTGGAGAGTCACTGGTGTACTCAGAGTAGGCAACCGGTTATCCTTGTGCAATTTTTTTACCGCTGCTAAATAACTCCAATGAACTTGTAACTATCATTAAATTGATACGGTATTCTATATAAATTGTTTAAATTTAGTTTCAAACAACAGTCAAAAACAACAACCAAAATAAATCAAAATACAAAGAAAAAATGATGAAAAAAAAAAAAATAAATAAATAAAATTTGGAAAAAATATTTCAAAAAGCTAATTCGACTATATACATATAATTTATTATTATTATCATCAACAGATATTTATTTTGAATAATAATATCTTTCAGATAAATTACCTCATAATTCTGAATTATTCATTTACTTAATTATTTTATTTTTTTATACAGTTCTTCAACTTTTACTTTTATCTTTCTTTTCCATTATATTTTATCATAAGACATTTTTATGCATTGAATTAAATCCACTAATGGCATGTAATGTTATTTAAAAATTTTCTAATAATTTTAAATAATAATAAATTGTTATGATATTATTTTTGTAAACTAAAAAACAAATTAATTCTTCACTTGCGATATCATAATCAATAAAATTTTAACTACAAACTATAAAATAGTATAAGCACCTGCTATTTTATGAGGCAATTAATAAATTTTCAATTAATTTAATGATAAAAATTTTGGCTGTTATATTTTCATACAACATATATTTATATATATATCGTGGTCATATCAATTAATGAGATGGCGTATGAGCGGCACAGCAACATATTGTACCATAAAGTAGAAGGGGGCACACGATGGCACTTGATTTCTCGACTGCCCTTGAACCCCACTGCGTTGTCTGGTATATGTATAGCAGAGAATTTTACCGTTGTTCTCTGTGCTCCTACACGTCGTTTCATTTATGAAAAAGCCGAGTCAGCTCCGATGCCAGCAAACTAATCCGCTACGAACAGTCTCGCGTCTGTCGTGTCTAAAGCAATTTAAAGTGTCGGCAGTAACGCAGTAATGTATGCTCATGCGTAATTTTTAACTTAAAATCAAAAATTGTGAACGCACCAAATGCCGTATAGAAATATTATTTTATACTTTGCATAATTTAATAATTTAATAAAAATATTTAATAACTCCAAACAGTAGGACCAACACATTATGGTTTTTATACAATTTATATTATATTCATCCATGCGGCGTGTATAAATATTAATTGTTCATTTATATATTTGCTTAAGTTCATAATTGATATATTTTATTCATGAACAATTGATAAAACGTTAAATCATAAATTAAAAAAATAATTGTGTTTGGGCATTTATATTTTTCGACTAATTTTACCATCACAATTTGCTTTTAATTATACTAAGAATATTTATACTTGTTTAAAATTAGTGATAGTTTATTAATATTATTTTTTCTAACGACATTTAATTTGATAATGATGATGATGATTTTTGATTTAATAATTCTAGATGAATTCTCCTGAGCGTGAGATTTATCGTGATCCAGATGTTGTACGAGCTGATGATAGACTCGATAATATTGTGCATACGGATACGACAAAAAAGATGCTGTCAATCTTCCGACAAATGGAAGAAAAAGCGACAAAGGAAGATGTGCCTGATGGTCCGAAGCCATTGAAGCGATTCACACCACCGCCTGAAGATAAATATGCGAAAGCTACGGCTTCAGATTCCGAAGAAGATGGTGAAGAAGATGGCATTGAGTCTGGAGGTGATAGTGAAGAGGAACGAAATCCTAACTACGTTAGAGCTTCTGACAAGGCAAGAAAAAATATGTAATATAATCATTAGGATTTAAATGATAAAATATATTATTTTTATATTTATTAATTATTATTTTATATAGGTTGAGGATGAGTTTCTTAAGCAAGCACAAAATGCAGCAAAAGCGAAAACTCTTCGAGCAAAGTTTGAGCAATGGGAAACAAATGATGAGAAAATGGTGAGCCATAATAATATTACTGAAATGGAAATAGCTCAATCAACAAGTGGCGAAAATGCGAGCATAGAATCAGCAAGAAGTCTTAGAGCTCGATTTGAATCACTTGGATCACAATCTACTGAATTGCCCCGCACTCAAAAATGCAAGGTTAATCGATTTGTGGTGAGTAATAAAATTAATTGAATAAATAAAAAAATATTAAATTTAATAATGCAGATATAATCCTGCTGTATTATTATTATTAGTTTTGTATGAATAACATAATATTTTCGATGCGTTTGACCGTTTTATGTGTTGATATATTTTGAAATTAAATAATTTATTAATTACTTGCTAGTATTTTTATTTATATTCACGCTAAGTTATTTTACATTATATGTATATATTGTTTTATATATTATTAGTAATATAGTAACAATATGTTTTAAATGTTTTTTTTTTTCTTGTCCGTAACGTTCTTTGAACAATAAATTTATGTTAGCATGTGAATGCTTATCGATAGGTATAAGATTTGTACATAATTTTTTATATATATATCCATATATAAAATAAAATGTTTTGAATATTAAGCTAATTTATATAATAAGACAGTCGTTCGAATTAAGTATGTTTTATTTAAACGCAAATTGCACGGCCGCGGCCGGCATAGCATGAAAAATTTAGTATACATTGGTGTGATTATATTTTCTAATAATTTTTTTTTTTTTTTTGTTATCTATTTATTTTTTCTCACATTTTATTTGCAAATGAAACGATTGGTAGTTAATTCCATTTAAATATTCATACAAGTTTGTTCTCCAATTGCTATATAATAACCATGAATTTAATTCTAACTTGTTTCAATGTTATGATGAAATAGAAATAAAATAGAACAAAATAACAAAAAAAAAAAAAAAAATATCATTGTGAATAAAATACGTAAATGTTTTCGATTTTTTCGATTGTTGGGGTGCAGTAATACCCGAAGATTGGATCAAGTCATGTGCCTGATGATGAGAGAGCAATATAAGGCATATCTAAATGTGGTGACCATGCAAGAAGAGACCGAATATAATTTTCGTTGCGATTATTACGTTATTATTAAATTATTTACAAAATTATGATAATGATAATGATTTTTATTATTATTATTGTTATTATTATTAATATTATTAATATTATTAATGTTATTAAAATTATTATGAGTATAATTATTATGAATATTATTATTTTAATGATAATAATGATGATGATAATGATAATATTGATTAAATTATCATCATTATTATTATTATTATATTAATATCATTATTGTCATGTATTTGTTGTTAAACTAACTATATCGATATATTTATTCATATTAGAAATAGATTAATTTTGAAATAGTTAAGGATTTATATTATCACACTCAATTTATCGTATTTAAATTATAAATATTCATATATATTACTTTATTCAATTGACAAATAATGAAATACAAGATAATTATTATGTTAAGGTTTCGTATAAGGTGTAGGATATTGCAGAACAAATGTCAATATAAACAAATGTATTAGAAAATTTTTTCAGCTTTATTGTCGCAATTATTTTTGTTTGTTGAATTTTTTTTTTAGAACAGATTATTTGTTTATTGTTCTGCTGTATTTTCACTTTATAGGATCCCGTATTTTTTTTTTTATTTCATAAAACATTTAATAGTTTCATTTCATTGGAATTTAAGACAACATATTTTTACGGTTCAATGGAAGATAATAATTATTAAGAGAAAAGCGGAGTAATTATGGTAACATGTTTATTGATTATAATAATAAAACATGAGGAAAAAAGAAAAAAGTTTGATTGGATATGAAGAGGAATGTTTTAAGTTGTATGTTTTTCATATCTGTGCTAACTTTTTTATATAAATTGTGGGAATATTTATAATCTCATAGGCATGTCTAATCTAATAGGGGAAAAAAAAAAAACAAAAAATGAATGAAAAAATATACAGATATGAACATTTCTTCATTATATTGATATAATATATTCACATAGTATAGTCATATGGTCTTTGTCATGTATTTCGTGGGTATAAATTATAAAACTTACAGATAAGCATTATCATAAGTAGCCACAAAAAAAAAAAAAAAGAATAATTAATTGAGAGTTGTATGTCGGAATTTCAACTTATATCAAATTATATTAAATGGTTTACAATATTAAAAACATAAAAGCAAACTACATAACCATGAGATAACATATTTAGATCCATGGGAACATTTAGAGTCATGGCAATATATTTTCTAATTTTTATACTTGAGAAAATTTATTGAATGTAGTGACCATGGATTCAAGATAGAAATTTGAATTGCATTAATAATATCCGTTTATAAATTCTGAAAACGAATCATAATAAAATAAAAATGCTGTAATTATTGCCATAATAATTGAAGATTTAAATTGTTTAATATTCTTCAATATTATTCAATGAATTTATTATTTCGGAAATGTGTAAAGGTGGAAATGAAGAATAATGAAACGGTCAAATGTTCTGAAAAATAATTGAATAATTATATTTCACTTACTCTTTTAAATAATATTATACATTTAATATGATGATATTCCTATAATAAATTAGGAGAATCAAACTGTTACTATGGATGCCTGCGAGAGCTGCCAGAAGAAGGTATATCCACTGGAAAAAGTTGAAACAAATAACAAAATTTTTCATAAACATTGCTTCCGATGTTTACAATGCAATTGCATTTTAAGGTAATTTTATAATAATAAAATATATATTTATCATTCAGTAAATTAATCTTTTTATATTATTTCAGAATGGATACGTTTACTCTGAACAATGGAAAGCTTTATTGCATCCCACATTTTAAACAACTCTTTATTGCTCGTGGAAATTATGATGAAGGTTTTGGCGTGGATCCACACAAAAATAAATGGAGCAGTAATGCAAATTCCGGTTCTATTGCTAAAGTAATACCAATTGTTATTTCAAATGGAACAAATTCAATTACCAATCACGATTAAATAATTAATGATTGTGTTTAAATAAATAAACCGTAACGTTCATCAATATGTCAAAATTATCCATTTGACATTTGCAATATAATAAAAAAATTGGACCATTTGTTCATTTTTATATAGTTACTTGCCAGTAAATAATTAATGAATTAACAAACATATATAATTTTTCAAAATAAGAACAATACAACGAGCAATATTATCAAGACTGAAATTCAGACCTGCATTTTTTTTCTTCTCTTAATTATAAACAAATATACTTTACATTCTGTGTCCTCATTGTGTTTGTCAACTGAAAATAATATTATTTTAATTTTTATTCAAAAATTTATTTGTCATTAAATCGCCTGTATAAAGGCATATAAGTACAAGCATTGTTTTATTTACAGCTTGTATTATATTTTATTTTCATGCATGATAATCAATCAAACGAAATTAATATTCAAGCGTTATAATAATGTCACAATAATAAATCTTCATTCATTCATCATTTCGATGCAATGATCTAATTATAATAATTATACAGGTAATTTACCTTTAACAATAAAATTAATATCGTTTTTGCAGTCAATAATATAATCATGTGCAAAAATATGCTCACTATTTTAAATAGAATTGCATAATTTCAAAATATATTTATAATGTTTGATCTATTGAATTTCATTTATTCTTATAAAAATACTATTGAAAAAAATCATTATTATTATATTATCATCATTATTATTGTTAATTATTATTATTATTACTATCATGAATGATTTTGTAATGAATATACGTATCAGAACATTTTTATTTTAATTTTATTTTTTTTTTTTTTCATGTCATGAATTAAATCTATTTTACAGTGTATATAAATATGCATATTTTTAATATTATTAAACCCAATTATATGGACCAGAATATTTGATGAATGGATATGTATCGTAATGAATTTATAAAATGAACATTAATTATATTTACAATAATTAAACAAAAATCATTATAAAACATATTATGTTTGCTTTGAAGTTCCCGCTTTCAAATCTTAATTTTATGTATAGATATATAAAGCATGACGTGTCCAATATACAATCATATAGTTTAGTCAGCATAACGTGTCCATAATTTTATTAGTGAGTTTACAGTTTATTTTTGTTTAGTGTCGAGCAGAGATAGAGAAAAATATTTTGATAGAGATATTTAATTTATTATAAATATGTCGAATTATTATTTGGAAATTTGTATTGATTCAATAGAGTCAGCCAAAAGAGCAATTGCAGGTGGTGCAACTCGTTTAGAAGTATGCTCAGCTTTATCTGAAGGTGGATTAACACCAAGTCCTGGTTTATGTAAATTCATTAAAAGTCATTCGAAAATTTTAGTTTATGCAATGATAAGAATAAGACATGGAAATTTTGTTTATACACAAGATGAAGTAGATGCAATGCTGTATGATTTGTTAATGTTACGAAATATTGGAGTGGATGGTTTTGTTTTTGGAGGATTAAATTCTGATTATACAATTGATGTGAATTCCTGTAGTAAAATAATATCAGCAGCAAAACCATTGCCTGTTACATTTCATCGAGCATTTGATAAAGTAAAAGATCCATTTGAAGCACTTGAACAAATAATTAATCTGGGTTTTGTTAGAATTTTAACATCTGGACAGAGAAATATAGCACTTGAAGGACTAAATCTTATTACTGAATTAGTCAAATTGGCAAATGATAAAATTATTATAATGCCAGGGAGTGGTATTACACCTGAGAATATTGCAATAATTAAAAAAATTTCTGGTGCTAAAGAATTTCATGCTTCAGCAAAGGTTCCTGTTCATATTGAACGAAAGGAAATTTTAAATGTGCAAAATGAAATTAAATTCGGATCATCAGAGAGTGAAAATTTAATGATGATTGCATCTGAAGATTTAATTAAACAAATGATAAATATTATAAATGAATGCGAGTAACAAATATTTTTTTCTGCATCAGTAAATATTATCAATAAGGAAAATAAAAATGTCGACATGTTAGGACACTGTTTAATATCACACGTTGATATAATTGTTGATATACTTCGAAATTTTTTATATTATACCGATTTAATTAAGTAAATAAAATCGAAATCATATGACTACTATCTGATGTATAATAATATTACAGATTAAGTGTTGAAATAAAATATGATGTCCATAAATATCCATCAATTTCATCACAATATTTATGTATATTTAAATATATAATATTTTTTTTTTTATTGCTCCAAAAAATTTGACATTAACAAGACATTATATAATGTTTAATCCCTCGATAAGTTCGGGTCATAGTCGAAATAATCAGGCCCAAGATTGATAACATATTTATTAATTTCCATCATATAAACGTATAAAATTTTTGTGGAAAAAGTTAATTTTGTGTGAATAATTACGTTGAAATGTGTACGAATACTTCATTAGATTTTTTAAATTTCAATGAGCTTGCTTCAGAAAAGGTAAATAGCGCATGAAACAATATAAAAATCTATCATTAAATTAAGTCGAAAAATATTACAATTTATATTTCATAGTATAAAAATATATAAGATTGAATAAAATAAGTTTGGTGTGTTTTAGAATGGTGGAAAAATTCTCTTCGCAACTGATGATTGGTTTGCTGAAGCAGAGAACCTTTTAAAGGTATGATATTTAATATTATCTAATTGTCATAGAGAATAAAAACTGTATGTATAAATTATAAATTATAATTAATAGATAAAATTCAGTGATGAGAATTTGCTGTTCCTAATAGGATGATGAACCAATATGGAAAGAAGGTATTTACACAAGCTTTGGTAAATGGATGGACGGTTGGGAAACTCGAAGGAAACGAATTCCAGGACATGACTGGGCAATAATTTCATTGAAACATCCTTGTGTTATCAAAGGATTTTGCATTGATACTGCTTACTTCACAGGAAATTATGCACCTAAAATTTCAATTCAAGCAGCAAAGCTGGATGAATCCTGTAAATTAATCATATCTTTCATTTATTTATTTATTTATTTATTTATGTCGTACAATTAATAATTTATTTAATTCAATTTTACTTTTTAGATGATAAATTATTTCCATTGCGTCATGGTAAAGCAGGAATAGCAGCATCAATTGATGCCATGGACCAAGTAAATAATTTACAAACAGATGTACGTAAGATAAATTTTATTGATTATTTTTATTGTTATACAATATAATTAATATATATATCAAATGAAAATAATAATAAAGAGATTATTAAAATTTTGAGAGATTTAGGAATGGACAACAATTGTGCCTATGTCTAATTTGGGCGCTGGCTATCCGGAAACACGAAAAAATTATTTTAATTGTTCATACAATGATCCATGGACCCATCTGCGACTCAATATTTTTCCAGATGGTGGCATTGCACGAATTCGTGTCTACGGTTCAATAATTTGTGCGAAAAATGTGCGAGATATTTATGAAAAAATTGATTTAATTAGCCGTGAAAATGGAGGCGTTTGTGAAAAATATAGTAATGCTCATTATGGTCATCCACGTAATTTAATTATACAAGAAAATGGTAATAGTATGGCTGATGGTTGGGAAACTGCACGACGATGTGATAGACCACCAATCTTAAATGTAGATCATCGTGGAATTCTTCAGGTTAATTTAATAATATTTCATTCTGTATTAATAAATATAAAGACATTTTTTTCAATGCTTCAATTTATTTTATTGCTGTTTATAATTATAGATTCCAGGAAATGAATGGGCAATATTTCGACTTGGTAATATTGGATTGATTAGCACAATCATTTTGGATACCACACACTTTAAAGGAAATTGTCCAGACAATGCCACGATCAAAGGTAAATTAATTCCACCAAATCAACAAGACAATGAAGATTGGAAAACTATTTTACCTGTAACAAAAGTAATTATTTTCATTAAATAATAAAACCTGGTTATTATAAATAACAGCAAAATTTATTGAAATATTAATTTTCTTCTGCAGTTATATCCACATAAATCTCATGTTTATGATTTGAATGAGATAAATTGGTGTGGTCCAGTGAGTCATATAAAAATAATCATCAATCCCGATGGTGGATTATCAAGACTACGAATCTGGGGTTATGTACAGTCATAATTCAATAAATAATAAATATATTTATAAATAAAAATCTAGTTACAATGAAGAATTATCAATGTGTATATTGATAATAAATATTCATACATATTGAGAATAGAAATGAAAATAAATTCTGAAGTCATCAACCATGAGAATAAAGGCTATTAAATAAATCAACTAAGTATAAATATATAAATTATAAATAATCATTTGTTTATTTATATACATTTAAATACAATATTATCATTACAATTGAGTAATATTGAGGCAAATAAAATATAGAAATGTTTTATGCACACTCATGATAAATATATTTATGTTAAGTTTATTTTTCTCTTTTGTTTACCATAATAAACATTTCAAATGTCTGATTATTTATGGGTTTGTCTCGCGCGCATATGCGCTACTGTCGCGTGCGCATAAATAGTATATACTTCTTGCTTAATCATAAAAGAGTTGTATCTCAGTACTGAATTTACTTCCAGTAGTTTCAGTTGGTTCGGTATACTAGATTCAATCAGTTCTTTTAGTGTGAGTGCAATAAACAATTAGTTAATTAATTTTAAATTTCACAAATGCACATTTTACAAAGTGTATATTGCAGTGTAAGAAATAATTATGAAACACAATCAATTATCAACTAAAAATTTTCTACATTTTTGAATATCATTTTCATTATCACTTTTATAAATATCGCACAGTAAATCAATAAATTATTAATTTATAATTTATATACTGTGGATATTTTTAGTAACAAATAAATAATTCAATAGGTGCTGTTGTTTATTAAGAGAAAATTTTTAAATAGAAAAATAAATTCAGGATTTTATTATTCAATATAAATTCATTTGGTCCACGATAAAATTTGAATTTAGAACAGCGGTAAATATTTTCAAAATTCTTTTACTAATATTATTTTATTAGTATGTTTAATGTGTGAATGAAGAATAAATCACAGAGTAGCACAAATATATTTATATGTTTAAAGTATATATGTATGTATATATAAGGAGTATGTAGTGGTGAATATAAGGAAGTAGGTCTCAATAATAATTTGTACTGATCGTCTCGCACTGTCGAAAAAAAAAATAACCCATTCCAATACATTTACGTATTTATTTTAAAATATATATGTATAATCTTCTGCATCAACTTTCACAAAAGTCATTAAACACAGACACACGCACACATAATATAATTCCTTATATATGTATGTACAAAGATGCCTCACTCTCTGTTATCTAAATTCATAACGGATTTTTTAATTTTATAAATTGCAAATATTTTTTTTACAAATATCAGAAAAATAATATTTGATATTTTGGATAATTATTCTGAGATTATAATATTTTTATAATCATATTTTAGATTAGTTCTAACATATATTTCATGTTATGATATGCCACTCTGCAGTTGAATGATTGTAAGAGTGAAAGAGAGAGTATAACCCATACAACTTTATTCATGTTGTGTATAAATGTGCGAACAGAATGTCAGTGTGATTAAAAATAATGTTTCTTATATTTTCTTTATTTTTTATTTCATGAGTAAATTGTGACATAGAGTATAAATTCTTTAGAATAAACCACAGCAAAAAAAAAAAAAAATATATTATAAAAATGATTATAATTATTAATTTATGATTTAAAATATTTATAAAAAAAAAATTTTGTGTTGCACTTATGATAATTATATAATTTTGTTCACTTTCAGTTACTCCCCAATCTATTCTCTTTCATAAACAAATGCACTTAAACAACAAATACATATTGATATTTAATAATATTGAGCTGGAATCAAAAGTTTTTATTTAAAGAAAAATAAAAGTAAATACAAAAAATAAATTATTTCATTTTTGCAATTAATATTTACGTGGTATTTAAATAAATATATCAAAACTAAAGATAACAAAGGATAAAGTACTATTTTAAATATGTCGAGTTTGAGAAAAAATGATCCACAAGCAGAAAGGATACGAAAAATGTTTAGCTGGAGTAGCGCGCTTTCAGGGTAAGCAAATTATTTTATTTATTAATTAAAAAAATTAATTTCCAATTTATTATACCAATGATTTTTCGTCTTTGTGTATTCAAATAATGTACTATTAATACAATAAACTAATAATAAGTTCAATACGTCAACAGTGCATAAAAGGAACGTGAAGGAATTGAATATAATAACAAATTATTTTTTCTATTTAATTTTCTGACGTTTAGATTTATATTAAATAATTATTTATCAATTAATATTTATTCATTGACTTATTTTTTTTTTATTCTACAATGTTGTACATGTGTTTAATAAATTCTTTGTGAGACACTTAAGTACGTAGATCTTACTCAATTTACCTCATTCAAAACACATGTGTATATTAAAAAATGAGAACAGATTCATGTTTATACGTAAGTTGATATACAGATAAAAATTCTTGTGATCAACAATTTAAGTGTACATGTACTCTAAATACATTGCAGTTACTTGATGTTCAGAGTCGTGGACTATGTGAAAGTCAATCGAGCTGGTACTTATGCCAGTATTTGACCAGTTCTGCGCCACTGAATATATTTTCTTTGTAGCGGGGATATATTCGTTTGCACAGTGAAAGGCGTCAGGGCCAACAAAACCTGTCTTAAATACGTAGAGATGCATCTCTCACAGGTTTATAAATTCTCAACAAAGTCACGTTTGCTATTTATTTTATTAACAATTCATTTATACGAGTGATAAATGAGAATTAAATTTTTTAAGTGATTAAAAATAATAATGGTTCATAATTGGAAAATAATTATTATATTAATTAAGCCAATTGTCAATTTTGTTTCATGTTCATTTACAGTTTGGACAAGATAAAACTGTGCTCAATATATATTTGAAACAAAAAATAAATTTAATGTACAATTTATTTTGAATTGGTTCACTTGAATTATAAATTAGAGTATTTTTAATTCAATTATAAAATTTATCTGAATAAATTTAATTCACTTGCTTAATATTTTTTTCTTCTTGTAATATTTTTTGTGTTATATTAAATATAATGTAGATAAATATTTTTAATCTTCTGATTCATATATTCAAATGTATAGTTTATTGGAAGGAGAAATACTCAATGAGAATATTAATTACAAAATTTAATGCATTAATTCATAACACAACTCTCTGTGATATGTACATGTGTTTGCATACAATTATAGGTATAAACAAATGAGGATTGTGCAATTTTGTTATATGAATACTTGTTTTCCAATTAATGTAAAAAAAGAAGCTAGAGAAAAAAAAAATTGAATATTCTTGGCTACATGAAAAATATTAATTTACAAAATAAAAATAATTTTTTTTCTTTGGTATATTTTTTTAAAGAAATTGAAATTTTTTTATATAGATAAAAGAATTTTGAATTCATTATTTTGCATAAGTATAATTGATAGATGAAAAACATTTGTGATTATTAATAACAGAGAATTTATTATATAGAGAATTAATTTTATAATAAAAAAATAACTTTATTATTTAGTCTGAGAGTACAGTGACATTTTTGCTTTCAAGTTATAATAAAAAATTGTAATATATATTTATTTATAAATGTCTTTGATGAAATATTCCCAACGGATTATTATAAACAACAACTGTTGATAAACAAATTATACTAATGATATCATGCAATGTGTGACATGATGTAAATAATAATAGATCAAATCAAAAGAAACAAATAGACAGACATTTCCGATTAAATAAAATAAACATTTAAAAATTCGATTTAAAATTTAAAAAATAATAAATAAATTTTTCTATATTTATATAAACAAATACAATATTAAATTTAATTACTTTCTCATTTCATAATACAAATCTTCATTTAATTATTCATATCATCGCTGATATTAAATAATTAAATAAAATTTTCTTTGTTTACTAAACTCAAAAATAGAAATTGATTCAATTTATAAATTTTTTCAAAATAAATTCAATATAATATATCCAATAATTTTTTTACACTAACATTATTCATTAGCATCACATAATTATTAAATAAATAATTCAAATAGTTTTTTTTTCTTCATATATTCATTTGTTTATATACAAATACATAGAGAATTTTTCAAAACTGAAATAATTTTAAATTAATTTTGTTAAAAAAATATAAACAAATATAATTGATAGATAAAAAAAAACGTGTGATTATTAACAACAGAAATTT
Organism: Microctonus brassicae; assembly: GCA_918226075.1. Lineage (NCBI taxonomy): Eukaryota > Metazoa > Arthropoda > Insecta > Hymenoptera > Braconidae > Microctonus > Microctonus brassicae. Next base: position 14,114,117 of record OW445481.1, on the reverse strand, counting down.
AATTTTATAATAAAAAAAAAAAAAAAAAACTTTATTATTTAGTTTTAGTTTAAATTAATAATTAATAATTTTTTCAATTCATAAAAATTAATCATATAAATAATAATTCTGATTAACATCACAAATTCACATATCTATCCATCTAAATCTATTTATAAATATCGTGCATAAATATTTAATAAACTCACATGTACAATCATAAATAAAAATCCTTAATTGAAACAATTTAAATTAATTAAACCAACATATTATCTGACACTTTTTCAGTGTTGCATATTTGCTCATACAATACCACACATATAATATATATAAATACACTCATATAACATCCAAATAACAACTGTATAAAATTATAAACACAGTAATAACATTATATAATAAAATAATTATCATTACGAAATAATAAAACGTAAATTGATTATCAATTCTCGTCATAATAAATAATATTTTAATTAATTCGAGCATAATATAATTTATTCTCCACTATACATTACAAGTATAGAAAAATTATTTTTTATCCATCAATTAATATTATTTCACCATCTAAACAAATAAACATTTAATATTGCTACAATTCTTCTTATTTTTATTATTTATATAAAAGATCTTACATAGATAGATAAATATATATCCAAGGGCGAGGTTCATTCTTTCATACAAATAAATTATTACTCTGTCATATACTTACTTATTTATTTATTTATTTATTTATTTATTTTTTCAATAAATACATTTATATTTGTATTAGTTAATCAGTCCTCTCATTACGTCATTAGTCGCGTGTATTGCTACGTGTTATGCAATAAAATGGAGAAAGTGACGACCGTCGTTTTGACCAGTGTTACACGTTGGTGCCCATCATTATATTGCCTTTGAGCAAAAATTCCATCAACTAAGATAAATAGTATGGCATAAATAATATATCCAGCTTGGAGTTTGGAGTGTTTTCGAGGTCACATCATCCATTAAGAAAATATATTTATATTATATACTGTACATATATATTTATTGTGGCCATAGAAAAATTTGGCATGTTAAATAAATCTTTATTTTTGTTTCAATGATAATTCTGGCAAATAGAATATAATAAAAAAAAAAATATATGTATTTGATAATTATTAATATACGTTGGAATTTTTTTCTTTGTTTTATATTGTACATATATATCTTTGGGTCATTTTATTTTCTTGAATATGACAATGAGAAAAAAATAAATAGACTTTTTATCATTATTATTCATGGACAATGATTGAAATGTACATCAATTTCAACAGCACGATTTTATTATTGTGCAGTTGTTTTAATGATAAAGTTACTCACGTACGCACTGTCTTCTGTATATATTGCTAACTTTTATTTACGTATATACATATATGGTATGACCAATAGATAAATAAATACTTATATATCGAGAAATAGAACGTGTGTAATAATGCGTGTATCATGCAAAAAAGAAAAAAAAAAATTCTTCATCACTGCAGTGCAATATAATGACCATAATGACTAATACAGGTTCAAATATCAAGAATGTTAATTTATATCTACCAAAAGTATATTATATAAGTGTTCTCAACGCAGCAAGTTCATCAAAAATTCATATAAGTTAACGAAAAATTTTTAAATACAAAACAAATATAAATATAGTTTATTATTTATTTTTTTTTCTTTTCATATAAATTTATTAAGAAAATATAAATGATTAATATTTAATATAAATTTATTTTGTAATAAAATAATATTATTTAAATATTAATTTTATAAATGAAAAATATTTGTGATGCTGTGTGTCATTATTTACAGACAGGTGTTAATAATATATAAACTATTATCGTTGAAATCTTTTTTTAATGATCTTAATACAATATAAAACTGCACTTTTCCTTCACCTTTTTAACCCCGTAATCATATATATTTATTTATTCACTGTCTGAACAAGAATTTTAGATAAAAAAAAGTAATTATGTTGAAGCGTTCTTGTATATACACAAGATCTTTTGTGATGTGGGCCTGAAAAACCGATAAAAAATAGCACGATAATTGATTGAAATATCGTTGTGGCAGTATGTAGCCTCGTATAACACATCATGCATGATTTTTTTTTTTTTTCTTCCAATCTATGATTTATACTAATGTAAACACACATACGTGTATATGCATACCGTGATCATGTATAAGTTGGTACATTACCCAGGGTATAGAGTCCGAGGCTGTTGCAATATATATTCTTTTCTCTATATTTCAAAGAGATAGAAAAGACTGTCTTGTTCCATTATACATATGTATATATAGACAAGGTGGATATGTACATAAGGAATAAAAATATATAATAATAGGTGTATATATGATACACCTATATTATTAAATAAAAATCGTGCGTAAATATATTTTACAATTATTCAAAAGTTTTATATTATTTCGTTGCTTAAATTTGTGTGCGAATCCCAGAATGACGCACTTTCACTTTCATAAATATACTTGTCTGCAAGACAAACGCATTTACAAATAAAAGAAGCATAAAAAAAAAAAAATGAATAAATAATCATGGGAAAAAAAAATAAGTATAAATAAAATTACAACGACGAATGGGAATAAAATGAAGAGTGCTTTGATTAAAATTAATTTATTAAATTATTGCACCTATATTATTTTATATGTATCTGAATTTTCATGGTGAATTAAGTGCGTTAAATAATATAAAGAAGATAAAATGTAAAGTTTAGATATAAGGAAATGTCAATATCAAATGGAAAAATGATAATTGGGAGATATTTAAAACGAAATAGGACTTTGATTTTAAAATATATATGAAGTGAGTTAGGAGAGAAAAAAAAAATATTCCAAGCGAGTAATAACATAATATAATGATTGAATTAAATATAAAAATATATAATATAGTGAGGGACAAAACAATTCGCAGGCAGTTGGAAAAGTGGAGGTGGTTTTTGAGCGCATGACAGCACGACTTGAGCGCGACCATCGCGCGCTGTCAAGCACTGCTGAGCACAAGCAGGTAGTGTTGAGACTCATAAAACGATTTACAGGCCGATCAGTCTTGCGGCAAGACTCGAAAGTTGTAGTCCGTAGTGTGTCCAACAACCAGTTATCTGCCATTAGAAGAAAAAGAGGAAGAAGAAAAATAAAAAAGAAGAAAAATAAGAAGAAGATTGAATGTACTAAACGCGCATTCAACATATTATACCTTTCTTCATTTACACCTGTCACTTTCCCATATATTTCATTTAGTTGGATTTAAAATTATGTGTTCTCAGTGATATTTCAATTTATATTATATTCTATTTATCACAGTGAAAATCAATAAGTGTGTCTTAAAAATTATTATTTTATTAATGAGGAACGCGCATTGTTTCATGCTGAAAGAGCTTCAAATTGTAAAAAAAATCTCACCGTACAAGGTATCTACTTTTAATATACATCATTCATGTATCTTTGTTTCATTTAAAATTATATTCATTTAGATATTTTTCCGTTATATGCGAAATAATATAATTAATCATCAATTTTCTCAAAGCTTAATTATTTCATTTCTATTTTTTTTTTTTTTTAAACACATTACTTCAGTTATATATTTATTATTAACGGTGTATAGTGTATTTATTAATATTATACAATAATAAATGTAATAATGAATGAAGAAACAATTGAAAATAATAGAAGAATAAAAAATAACAGTAAAAAATATTTATTAAAATTTAAATACATTAATAAAATAAAAAGAGAATTTATTTAGATAAAAATATTTGATGTACATCAAAGTGAAAATGGCCGTGCGCACTTGCCATCAAGTAATATATATATATATGTATTTGAGTACATACTGTACAGGTGTGATTGTAGAAATTGTATCACAATTATTATGTGAAATATATTGGAGGATATTTAATTTAATTAAAATTATTATTTGTGTATAAATGAATGAATGAATTATTTATTTTTATTATGTACGTTTATGTGTAAATTGAGGGAAGGAAAGAAAAAAAAAAGAGTCGCTATCGTAATTGTAATATAATAATGTGTAATATCTATATTTATTTATATTGAAATTAAATAAAATTCACAAATGTTTGTAGGCATTCCAAATATTAAGAGTAATCTGGAAAATGATGCGGTAATAGAAAATATAGAGAGGGCTTGGGTTACTTGTATATCTACTTTCTAATTGTGTAGCAGTTGAAAATGCAAGTTGAAATCTATCAATGGCAGTGACATTAAATTATACATTTACATTTTGATTATTCATTGTTGTTGGATAGAAAAATATAATTATTTTGCATGAATTATTGAAAGTGACAAGAGAAATTTTATACTTATTAAAATAGAAAAAAAAAATAAATATATATTTATATAGAAGATGGAAAAAAAACAAAGAGAGAATAAGAAATATTAATATATAAATATATAATGTAGAGAAGTCCTTCTTTTTATTTTTTATATTGTAGTTCAGTCGTAAACAATTGATTTATATTTTACTTTCAATGATAATTTTTCTCACAAAGTCACGCAGTAAACAAATGTATATTTGTACAATGTTTATTCTTCATTTTTTCTCTTCACATGAATTATTATCTCATGAGAGATACATGAAGAATTCAATTATCATCATTCAATCTTAATTTTAATACAAATATATTATTAGCAAAATTTATTTACTGATATTTGACACTATTTTTTAATGGCTGATTAATCGATATTATATATTGCCCATAAAATTTCTAGCTAAAATTAAACCAAAAAAATAAAGACAAATTACAAACAAGTTGATGGCCATGGCCCAGAAATTTTCAGTACGTCAGTTCAAATGACGATTTTTCTATGCACACACGTTTTACAACAAGTCTATATATTCACCACCAGGATGAAGAATTCAATCTTGCGCAATTGACGCATAATCATATTGGAATTCAGTTTTCGAATACCAAGTATTGTTACGTATAGCACGTATATTCACCATTAATATGTCAAACCATTGTGCAATCCAGATGAGCTCTTTTGCTGACATATGTTATTTTTATTTAAATATTATGTTATACATGAATCAATTTTAATATCAGTATCATCATACTAACCCCTGTATAAATCCTGTATAAATATTTTTTAAAATACTTTCATTGCTAAAACGTTCATAACCTTGTGATTATATTTATTTATTGGTTTATTTCTTTACATGTATTTCTTTCAAATTGAATAAATACATTTTTTAACAAGGATCTTGTGTCTATATTATCAAGATTTTCTTTTATATATGATATGTAAAGAAATATTCATATAGGATAGAGTATTAATTTGTAATGTAAAATTCCAAAAATCTGTTTCTTCGAAATTCATAAACATACAAGTAACAATAAACTCAGTTACCAAAATAGCATACAGTAAAATACTTTGAACAATTATATAAAAGTCAATTTTCAATGTCGACCTTGAACTCAACAAGATATTCTTGATTTTAAATTTGCCCATTGACGTGTCTAAAAATTATAATTAAATATTCGTCCTCATAATCATAAAATTATTTACCCAAAAGGACATTTGTCATGAATATTTTTCTTTACATTCGCATAAACATTTAAAAATAAAAAAATTGAATGAGTAATTCGAATCAAATTCTATACATTATTGCATGAAAAAAAAAAATAAATTCACTGGAAACCGACGATAAATTTTAAAATCTATTCTCTACTATTTATATATTTAATAAACACAAAGTAAATAAAAATCAAAACAAATGTCTTTAATCTGTTTGTTTTTATCACGAACGGCATCAAATTTTTTTTTTTTTTTCAACTTATTTTATATAAATACGATTGTATTCTGCTTACGTATATAAAACAAAAACTTGTATACATACATTTAAATGTGTAAGAATATATTATATTATTCTTTACGCTCAACGCACTGTCATATGAATTAAATTGAAAATTAATGTCGAAGAACATGACTTTGTATATTCATGTGTGTATAAAGTATATGCATACATTTCCCTTTTTTTTTTTTCTTTTATATACAACTTGTGTTTCTTATTATGACAGACTGTATAGCAAAGTCGTCGTTTCCCAACGATGAAACTGTTGAACGTCGACAAAAAGAAAGTCATGTAGCGTTGCGTAATTTTAGCCACCGAAATCACCACCATTGATTTGGTTTCTTTTCAACCTGCAATTGTGACTGGTATATACATTAATAAAGAACTGACTGAATGATTAAATAATTGATACAGTATATATACCTACGTGTACTATCGACCAGTAAATAAATGTGTTTATTAAAAAATTTATATCAATAATAAATATTTTAATTTTATTTATAGGGATAATACGCCGTGCGGTGAGTTGGGAAATTCAACTGTAGGAAATATGCAAAATACAGAATTAAATATGGAAAATAACATCATAACATCAAATACGGTTTTGTCAACACCAGGATTAAATAATCCTGCGTGGAATCGTCAACAAGCAGTCAGTGTTCGACATGCTTTTAAAAATTATGGCAGTAGCAAAAATCCAAATCATGTATTACAAAATTTGAATATGACTGTCGCTAAAGGATCAATGTAAGTAAAAATATAAATTAATTATTTTAATTAATTATATAATTGTTTAGTAATTATTTAAATATGTATGAAATACACTTTGTAACTATGAGAATGTCTGGATAATAATAAAAAAGCAGAATAAAAACAAGGAAAACAGTGATGTAATTTATTATAAAATTTCTGATGATTCTTTTTGTTTTTTTTAGATATGGACTTCTTGGAGCTAGTGGTTGTGGGAAAACTACGTTGCTTTCATGTATTGTTGGACGACGACGTCTTAATTCAGGTGAAATATGGGTGCTAGGTGGAAAACCTGGTACAAAAGGTTCAGGTGTGCCTGGAAAAAGAGTTGGATATATGCCACAAGAAATAGCTCTTTATGGTGAATTTACAATTCGTGAAACAATGATGTATTTTGGATGGATATTTGGTATGGATACTCCTGAAATTGTTGAGAGATTACGTTTCTTGTTACAATTCTTGGATCTTCCATCGCAAAATCGACTTGTAAAAAATCTCAGGTGAATAAATATTTTTTATTTTGAGACTAAAAAAAATATGGCATGAATATTTATAGAATTTATAAATAGAAGAAAAAAAAATATTGTGAATGTAAAATCATTGATATCATTTATTAATTTATTTAATTTATATAATTACAGTGGTGGTCAACAGAGGCGAGTGTCCTTCGCCGTGGCACTTATGCATGATCCTGAACTTTTGATTCTAGACGAACCGACCGTGGGTGTCGATCCCTTGCTCCGTCAAAGGTGCGTATTTTACGACAATATATTTGTACATTATGCATATTAATATTCACAAACGAACCGCGTCATGAGCATCAGAGATTTTAGCCATGAGATTATACAGCTCTTATAGATCAAAGTGCAAGGAAGTTGTTGAGGATGAGTAAAAAAAAAAAAAAAAAACGGCAGCCGTTGAAGGCAACTCGTTGTCATAAATAAAACATGAATTGATATTATATTTAGATATATACAATTGAAACTGGCCAGTTGTCATTAGCTAAATTGAATGAACAATATTAATATAATATTGATGATAATAAATTGCCACAAATGATCAATTAAAAAATTCCAATGCATGTTGACCTCATGACGTATAGTGAATCTCACTGGGGAATTGGGAGGAAGCTGCCCTCATTATTTTTATTTGATTTTATAAACTAACAATATTTTTTTATGTTATTATAATTTATTCACAGTATTTGGAATCATTTAGTACAAATAACGAAAGATGGAAATAAAACAGTCATTATTACAACTCATTACATTGAAGAGGCACGACAAGCACATACGGTAATTAATTTTGTTTTTATTATTTATTAATTTGTATTTAGGTATTTATACTGAAATATTTATTTAATATATTTATTATAGATTGGCCTTATGAGAAGTGGAAGATTGCTCGCTGAAGAATCACCCAGAGCTCTTTTAACAATGTATAATTGTCCATCATTAGAAGATGTTTTTTTAAAATTATCAAAAAAACAGGGACAAAGTATTCAACCAGCAACTGAATTGAATATATCAAATAATATTAGTTTGGTGAGAGCTTTTTTTTATTCTCAAGTTTTTATAAATGATAAATTTTTAAAATTAAATTCTAATAAATATTGTAAAATAATATTTGTGTTCAGGCTTCATTAAACTGGGGCAAAAAGGATGAGCCAGTTTATGTTACTGAAGAGTCTGGTGTTGTTGGATTGAATTTTCATCAAAGTAAAGAGGTTCTTATTCATGATACAACGAATGGCGTTGGCAGTCATTATGACGTGAGTTAATTTGAATATTATTTATAATTATATGTAAATATTATTTTTCGATTTATTGTATGGACAAAAAGATTTAATAGACAATGAATATAAATATATTTTTTATGTCACAAGCTAAATGGAAAACCATTACCGGGTGCTGGCACTGGTAAAAGTAATACGACTGAGGTATGGAACGATTGTAATCTTGCAGATTGTTTAAATTTCACCAGCACAGGAAAAATAAAAGCGTTATTACAAAAAAATTTTTTGCGTATGTGGAGAAACGTAGGGTATGTATATATGATAATTACTACATATTTATTATTTAACAGACAATAGTAGATACAATAAATGTATAATAATGAATATGATAATTTATTCTAGTGTTATGCTGTTCATCTTTGCTTTACCAGTGATGCAAGTTATTCTCTTCTGTCTTGCCATTGGACGTGATCCAACAGGACTCAAGTTAGCTATAGTTAATCATGAGATGAATTGGGAAACTAAATTTTGTCCAGTAGCACACAACTGTTCTTTTACAAATCTTAGTTGTCGTTACTTAAATTTTCTCAGCAATGAAACAATGATTAAGGTATTATTTTTCATGATAATATACAAACATAAAATGTACTTTTAATAATTTATAGTTGTTTTTTTAATATATTTTTTTGTTGGGATTCGTTAGGAATATTATGAGACACCGGACCTGGCTATAGAAGCTGTTAAAAGAGGTAATGCATGGGGAACATTGTATTTTACTGAAAATTTTACAGACGCTCTTCTGGCACGAATGGCACTTGGTCGTGAGGCTGATGAAGAAACACTTGATCAAAGTGAAATTCGTGTTTGGCTGGACATGTCAAGTGAGTGTTGATGTAGTAATAAATTTATTTTAATTATTTTGATATGTGTAAATAAAATGTTCATTTATTCGTAATGGTTTATTTCAGATCAACAAATTGGTTTGATGTTAGCACGAAATTTACAGTATTCATATCGTGATTTTGCAAAGGATTTACTTGCTAAATGTGATGAGAATACCAAGTTAGCTGACGTACCAATTCAATTTTTAGATCCTATTTATGGATCCAATGATCCAAGTTTCACGGACTTTGTTGCTCCTGGAGTTATTCTAACGTAATTATTAATTATATTAAATAATAATACAGTTAATTATATTACATCAGTATAATACATTATTAATTTAATATTATTTATATCTATTTCAGAATTGTATTTTTCTTGGCAGTGGCACTTACTTCATCCGCTTTGATAATTGAACGAATGGAAGGTTTATTGGATAGAAGTTGGGTCGCCGGTGTTTCGCCTGGTGAAATTCTTTTTTCCCATGTTGTTACGCAATTTGTGGTAATGTGTGGCCAAACTGCGCTCGTGCTTATATTTATGATTCTTGTATTTGGTGTTGAGTGCAATGGAGATATCGGCTGGGTGATCATCCTAACTATTCTTCAAGGTCTTTGTGGCATGTGTTTCGGTATGTTCACACAATTATTTATTTTATCACTGAATTAAATCATTAGTTTTATTATAATTATTTGTTTACAGGATTTGTAATTTCGGCAATATGTGAACTCGAAAGAAATGCCATTCAATTGGCGCTGGGTAGCTTTTATCCTACATTATTGCTCAGCGGTAAGTAAATATACATAATGTATATGATGTATACGTTATTTTATACCGAAAAAAAAATTTTTTTATATATTATTATTGTAGGTGTAATATGGCCAGTTGAAGGGATGCCAACGGTATTGCGTGTCATTTCCCATGGTTTACCATTAACGATGGCTACCACGTCGCTGAGATCAATGTTGACGAGGGGATGGTCGATCTCAGAACCTGATGTTTATGATGGATTTATTTCAACAATTGTTTGGATCGTCGTATTTCTTACAATCAGTATGGTGGTCCTTAAATTCAAACGCGGTTGATTTTTTTTTCTCATTTTAATATGTTATTATATTATATTATATTATTCACTGGCCAAGTATATTTTATTCGATTATATTCATCTAATGATGGCGTGTTTATTATTATAAACAAATTCCTCTTGTATAAAAAAAAAATTTACTGTAGTATAATGTACAATACTTGGCCTTGAAGATGTATGATGATGATACGTGCTTTCTTTTTTGTTTTATATCCAACGGATTCTCTCTATGTACATTTTTTTATGTAAAAAAATTGTGATGATTGATATACATAATCTATATTATATCATCAGCAAAAATATTTTAACACTATATATAAAATAATATGTATTATGTAGTAGGTTATGTGTTATTAATGTGATTTAATGATCATGATAAATTAAATTCAATGTTTGATCGAATCACATGATCATAAATGAGTAATGATGTGAGTATTATATATATTATACTTGTTAAAGTTTCAATTTAATGATGGAAATATACGAAATCACCCTAACACTATGGCAGAGGGTGAATTGTGTTATATATTGGACATCTATTTGTATATTTTACCCATTAAACAAATCATAGGCGTATATTTATAGATGCATAAAATTTATTTAAGTTGTATACAGTATAATAACATTATACGTTCATATATATATATACAGAGTGGTTGATATTTGTTTTCTTTTTTATGTTTCGAAACACATATAATTTACAGAAATTATGACTATCTTTTTATTAGTCAATGAGAATTTCGTAATTATAGTTTTTATAAATATACAGATATTTACTACGAGATAAAATTAAATTGTTACAAAATCACCCGATATTTCTCTTCCTCAATGTACCACGCAGAATTATTTTCAACTTCATTTTTCCAATATTCTGAAATTAAATAAAATATGGGTAATAAATAAATAACTGATTATAAGAACATTTTTATATGTTACTGATATAAAATTTATAATATACCTGTTAAATTTTGCAAAGTGCCAGTTTTACCGCCAAACTCAACCGGTAATAAATAACACGACATTGGATAATGAGTAACAAAGAAATTATTAATTGTTTCCGAGTGAATTGTTATTTTTGCTCGCAATTTAGGTTTCATAAATTGTTTAAATATACTGAGAACAGTATTTATATGAATTGGAGCATTTACAACATTAAATGATTGAATTCTAAGTGGATAACATTCTTGCCACGAATGTACAAGTCGCTGTATTACATTTGGAGTTAATTGAAGTGCATGCCTGAGACTCACACCTGTCATATCCATGATAACAACTACACCATGTAATGAAACCATAACATTATTTTTCGTAGCGATATCTAAAATCATTTTTCCACCCTGCAAAATAATAAAAAAATTATTATACTACAAATATATACTATTTAATTATTATATTTCATTTGCAATAAATAATGAACGTACATTGTATAAAACTTTCTTTTTCTCATCATTAATAATTATAAATATTTATATATTAAACATTTAATAGCTGTATTAATAGTGATAGAAACAAATTAATGGCTATTAATGTTGAAGTAAATAAATTAATTGTCATTATCATTGCTATTAATATTTAAAATATTTTCAAGCTTATTATTGACTGTTAAATTATTTTTACGTAGATATACCTTAATTAAATGAGCAAACTGATGTTTACGAGGATTGTGAATAGTTACTCGCAAAATGATAATCATTCTGCCTTCAGCATCTAATTCTCTTAATGGTAAAAAATACCTATAATAAAATCATCATAAATATTATAATATTGAATAAAATATACGTATTTGAATTTGATATAATTAATATAATTTATAATTCAAGGATAAAAGTCATTTGTAATTACATGCGTGTATATATTATTACATACCCAAGATTGAATATTTCTTGTAATTCTGGTGAGAATGGACGTCTATCAGAAAACCAATCTGGTGACTCTATTCTTTGTGCATAATAGTTGTAGATTTTTTTTTTAGTTTTATCCAGATTAAATTTACAACATCGTAAAAATCGCAATATCGTAAAATTATCTGTGCAATACAAATTTAATATAAACTAATCCATAATGCATAAAGTGATGAAATGATTTCATCAAATATAACGTATAAGCATAATATTATTTTTTTTTTCTTCTATTTATTTATACATATACATTTTATTTATTACGCATTCGTGGCATGCAATGGAATATAATATTTACTTACCCGTACGTGCATGTAATTTATCATTATTCACAATCCAATCACGGATTTGTTGAATTTTTTCAGTTGTTGTCGTATCATCTTCATTTAAATGAACCGCCGCAAAATTTTTTTCACTTTGTGGCAACAATTGCAAGCCATGATCATCATGATAACCGTTATTTGATACACTTTCTATTGACTTAATTGCTTCCATGTGTTTCTCTATTTATTATCATCACATTTACATGTTTATATTATATTTATATTAAAAAATTCTCGAATATACAAATCTTGTAGAGCATAAAGATGAATAACGAACACATTTTATAGAATTATACATGAAATTTGTGCCTGCAACATGAAAACTCATGATATAAAATATGCCAACAGTTGAATTAAATTTTTACTGATGCTGTGCTTACCTTGAACTAGTAACAACTGTACTTCAATACACTTTACAGTTGTTTATTGAAGAATAAATTTATCGAGAAATAATCTGTGAAATATATTATCAGAGTTCTTGATAACGTTTGAATGATTGCAATGAATATTTGCAAAGTGTGAAACTAAATGCATGAAACAAGACTTTTCATGCTGACGAATGAAACGCAATTTAAAATGATAAATGCATATATGTCCAATCTTTATACATTAACATTCATACACGCATATGTATGTACATAAATACTTATGCATGTATGTACCCTATAACTGTGCAGGCCGTTGACATGTACATTATGTACAATTTCAGACATTTCAATCCTTTGTTATTGTGTATATTACATTGTTTTTTTTTTATACAATTCATTTCGATTCGTTTCATTCAATTTTTTTTTTTATTTTCGATGAGATTATAATGATGATTTGATATGGCAATGAAATATGAAAAAATGAAGGCCAACATTATCAGAGGAAACTGCAATTACTCTACCATATCTCCAAGGTCTTTTAAAATGTCTTGCTTTTAAAATGCCCGTCTTAGTCAGCACAAATGCAGACATCATGAATAAATATCCTGTAATTATATTTTAATATATGGTATTCTTGTACTTATTGATTTTAAACAAATAAAATTACAGGTTTATAACTGGGTAATTGATTTTATGAACACCCTTTAATATACACATTGTAAAGACCTCGGCTTTGTTCAATCGACCTTGAAATCGGACAATGTTTTGGAAAGTTATATGTTTATATATACATCCAAATATATCTGAGAATATACATATTTTGTAATTTATCAGCTGGTAGCGAATAGAATGCCATCTTTTTGTTAGAAATAACTAAAGCTACTAACTCGTGTATGGTATACACATGATTAGAGATTCAGTTTAGAGGTTATGTTACACTCTCGCCAACATTTAATTTGTATTTATGTTGATTGTTGATAATAATCGTTTATAATGCTCTATTTAATTGGTCTTGGGCTTGGTGATGCTACTGATGTTACGGTAAAGGGATTAGAAATAATAAAAAAATGTGAATATGTATATCTTGAAGGTTATACATCAATGTTATCTGTAGGGACAGATATTTTGGTATGTAAATAATAATGTAATATAAAATAATAGTGAATAAAATATATTATTGAATAAATTAATCAATTGATGTTGATTTTGTTATTTTCAGGAAGAATTTTATGGTCGGCCTATTATTGTTGCTGACCGTGAATTTGTTGAGAATAGTGCTAAAGATATTTTATTAAATGCCAGCAAAAAAGATGTTGCTTTTTTGGTGATAGGTGATCCTTTTGGAGCAACAACACACGCAGATATAGTTTTACGTGCTCGTGAAATGGGAGTTCGTGTTCAAATAATTCATAATGCATCAATAATAAATGCTGTAGGTTGCTGTGGACTTCAGCTTTATTCATTTGGTGAAGTTGTATCAATACCTTTTTGGACAAATAATTGGCAGCCGGATAGTTTTTATGATAAAATTGCTGCTAATTTCAATAGAGGTCTCCATACATTATGTTTATTAGATATAAAAGTAAAGGAACCAACTTTCGAGAGTTTAACGAAGAAGAAAAAAGAATACATGCCACCTAAATTCATGAGCGTTGCTGAAGCTGCCAATCAATTAATTCGTATAATTGAAAATCATCGAGAATCAAATAAAAATATTGGTAAATAATATATTTTTCATAATATTCATTATAATTATTATTTTATATATTATATGAATATTGAATAAGTAATTAAAATTAATATATTCATTAATTTAAAGCCTTGACAGAACAAAGTTTAGCTGTGGGCTTGGCTCGTGTTGGATCAGATGATCAACGTATAATTGTTTCTACCTTAACAGAGATGACTACAATTGACTTGGGACCGCCTCTTCACTCTTTGGTAATTCCAGCAAAACAACTTCATCCACTGGAACTTGAATTCCTGTCTGGATATTCAGCAAATAAATTAACAATTTCCGATTCGATGGAAAATCACTGTAACCATGCCACGATGAATAATTAAATATAATAATTGTAGATATTTTATAATTTTGTTTTATTATTTGCTGTATAAACAGATAAATTATTATTTGGTGTTTTCATATATGTATTATATACATATTTGTAACTGTTTGTTGATGTTGTGTAACTAGGTGGTGGCCATGGAGCCTGGATAAATCGATGAAGAAGCATATTGATCGTCTCCTTGCTTTGCACGCAACTGAATGCTTCATTCTGGTGATTGGTGAATGTCAGTTGGGCTTTGTAACTGTCCTCATTGACCCAAACTCTATAATTTATTTATTTATATTACGATCAAAATCTGAATTAGTGGGTATAAACGATCTAAAAGCATGTGTTGAATATACGTCAATAATAATTTTTTATTTATCTATGAAAATGACGATGTTATCAGAAAATGTTGTCATATCAGATGAAAATGTTGGTGGTTTTTTCGTTACGCCAAGAGTTCCACAAGGACTTGCGGCAGCTGTTGAAAGTCTTACCAGGGAAGTTATTCGACAACGTCCCAAAGATATTTACATGTTTGCTGCTCAACATTTTGAAAATTTATTGCGACAACGTGAGTATTGTCATTATGATAAAAATCATTGCGAAAAGATTAAAATGATGTTTGAATGCTCTAATGAGGATGAATGGCCACGTGATCGGGTTGTGAAAGTAACGAAGCAATATAATAAAAGCATGATGAGAGAAGGTTCTATGATGGCGCTCTATCGACAACATGATAAACAAAAATCTATCATTGCTAATGCTGATAAGACTATTTGTCCTAAAATTACAAAAGGAATGCAGATGGGAACAGACTTCAAAACAGAATCAAAAAAAAATGTAATTCCAGAATTGAGCAATAAAATTATGATTAACTCAAACATTGATAAAATTAAAAAGCGTGTAGTAAATAAATTTGCTACTGCTAAGAGTCTCAATGAATTACAAGAATTGAATTATGTAACTGAGGTTCAAGATGTAATTGACAATACTACTCGTCCAGTTTTAAATAAAAAATTGGAAATATTGAAAAAAGGCAGTACTATTTCGAATGATAATTTTGAGGCGAGACTTAATGAAACACGCAATCTTCTCCAGGACATTTCATCATGTTTTCCTCCAAAAAAAGACGGATATCATCGACCACATTCCGCTGATTCAGCTGCACAGTATGATAAACGATTTGTTACAGAAAAATTACAAATAATGCTTAGTGAGACACATGATTTACTCGTGGATATTTCAACTAATTTCATAAATACTTCTCTCTCGGATGGTGCAAATGCAACGAAGAATTGTAATAAAAATAATATTAACATTCCATCAACTCTTCCAGCAGTGTGTTCGCCATCATTAACTGTCAATAGCATTGCACAAAATAATGGAAGCGTTAGCAATAATAAAAATATTTCTCAAATATTGGCTCTACCACCTGTTATGATTAATTCTACAATTAGAACGGCGCCAACATTAGAACGGGCAGTAAAGGTTGAACAAGATTTAACACTACCTTTATTATCTTTACCTACTGAAAACGGATCAGAACGTGTTAATAATTATATTACTGATGGTGATTCAAATGAATCCACAAAAGAAATAAAAAATGAGGATAATGTTCAAGATATCATAGATGTGGCTTCAACAACACTGGTTGAAAATGTTATTGATGATAATATTCAATCACCCAAAAGTATTGCTGAATTAAATGTCGATCCACGTGAAATTACCACAAAATCAGCAGAAGTACATTTGTCATCCAATGATGATCGGATTGAGACAATGACAACAAACATTATACCAACGATTGATGACAACGATAAACAAGATCCATCACTTAATTTGTTTGGTGAAATGGTAGATGACACAACATCAACAGCAACAAAAAAATCCTCAGGGCCATTAGAGAATGTTATGGAGTCGTTGGTTGATGATCTGTCGTCGATATCGTCAATGATGGATCAGGTGGTAAAGTTACATCAACACGCAGATCTTGATTGTATAAATGAGGAGGAGGATCCAACTGAAGAATACTTTTGTGTGAATGAAAAGGATAATGTTGAAAGCGAAAAATTGATGGAATCTGAATCTCTAATTGATCCAAATATGGAACAGCGAGATGAATCTGAAGCTAGCTCATCGGCAAAAGAAACAAGTGTTACAGACGGATTGATTGTAGGTTCTATAACAAATATTGAACATTCTGGTACTGGAAATGATGGTAGTGTTTCTACCCAAATGTGCGAGTCTTCAAATGAAGCAAAAGAAACGACTCTTACAGATGGAATTAGTTTGTCATTAGATGAACCAATGCGACCTTTTGTTCCAGAATTAAATCTCGATTCGCTTCAAGATGTAACTGTTTCTTCATTTAAAATGACTGAGGATGAACAATATGACGATAATACTAATTCTATTGTTGAAACACCAACGTCAAGTTATCACAATAATCAAAACGATGCAATAGTATCGGGAACTGAAATTGATGAATATTCATTTCAAAATGTTGAACTTGAACCATTGAAAAAAATGGTTGAAAATGATTGTGGTATTGAATCTAATCAAGGCGAAATTGACACGCCAATCGGTGATATTTCACGATCTGAAAGCCGATGCACAACACGAAGGGTGAATTCTGGTAATTTAACATGGCCCCGAGAAAACAAATCATCAATAGTTACTACTAAGCATTGGGAGGAAATGGAAGTCGTGAGTAATGATGAAAATTGCTTTGAGACGGATAAAATGGATCAAACACATTTAATTGCTGCTGTTAATAAAATTCAAGCGGGTAAATATGTAGGAATCGTGATGGAATGATGATTTCCTAAATTAAATGTCTTTTATATAAATAAAATGATTATTTTCTGGAGGTATTCGAGGTTTTCTTGTACGACGACGACAACACTTGAAGCCAACTCTTGATGAAAATGATTCGAATGCAACTGATGTGGTGGTGCGAGCTGATGATAATGAGGATATACAAGTAAGATTAATTTTCTTCTTAATATAAAATTTAATTGCATTATTATGTATACGAATATGTGTATGTTTTATTGCTTGATTTTATTTTTAGATCGAAGTGGACAAATCCAAAGATGCATGTGAGAGTATGGTTATTAAAATAACTCAAAATGATTTTCGTGGACAGCACGTGGGAAAGCGACTTTGTCGTGAAAATGCAATAGCTCATCGTACTACAACATTGTCAACGGAAGATGAAGAATGTGGTCCCTTGGATTGTCATGCTGTGATGAACAGTAACGGTTTACAGCATACTGGTGAATTTCATGACTGGATAGTTTTGCCATTATATGATTATCATACACCTGCGATAAATAACGAATGCAATTTGATAAAAAAAATAAATCAACCGACAATCATAGACATTGTTGATAAAATTAATTGTTCTGAAGTCTCTATCATTGCACCTTCTGTAGAGAATGACAACAGGCAAAATTTAATTGAACATGGTAAATTACACAATGATAATATGAAATATCTTTCACGCCTTCCAATATTTCATTTTGGAATGAACAAAAATATTTCCAATGTTGTTATCGATCATTTTATTTTATTATCAAACAATGAAATGATGTTAGTTCAAGATGATAATCAGGATACGAGATTGCAATTATCAACATCGCCATTAAAAAGTGGAATGATTATTGAAGAGATTATAGATACACCATCGGATATACAGCAAACACAACTCCACGAAGTAACTGAGACATTGTCAAAGCCACAATTAATTGAGGTATCAAATGACAGTGAAACGCAGTCAGATGCAACAATAACATCAACAGTAGAAACTACTAAACTTGTAACAATAGGACTAGACAGTAATAATTCATTTTCAAAAGGAGCTGATTCATCATCATCATTATTATCATCATCGTCATCATCATCATTATTAGCCAGCACAGAGAAAGTTATTGAATCGATAATAATAGATGAAGAAAAGAGCACAGATGATAAAAAGGATAATGATCCGTAATTATTCTGGTTATTCATAAAGCAAGAAATATATATGCAGATGAATGTATTATTATAGTATGGATATAGATTATATATTATACAAGTGTAGAAGTTGTGGTTTGACATGTTTTGAATAATACGGCAGAAATATATTATTATGGTTCATCATATCAGCAGCTAAGTTCAATTAAAGTAAAAACCGATTGTTATGATTGGAATCCATGTAGCGTGAATCATGATTATCACCATGATGAAGTGGCGCTGGTAGACATGGATGATCAAGATTTGGATCCGAGCATTCGAGAGTATCAATGCTACATCCAATACAGCGCTCGCACAAACATATCATACCATCACCGCAAACTCCCTTATTATGATCACCACAATGCTCATCTGGTCCCTGAATGATGATAATAAAATGATATAATACATTTTAATTGAATTTAATAAATATATTGTGTAAATTAATTTGAATTTAATATTACTGTACCTTTCTACATTCCAAAACGCCACATCCAGGTGAAATGGTGACTCCATATTCACATTTATCACACTGATTTGTACAGCCACGACATTCAGTTCGTCGTTCAGATTCGCGGACTCGTATGGTTGGATGAGAATGGAGGCATCTTTAGTTTTGTCATGATGATTTGTTTATTTATGAATAAAAAAATAATGAATCGATTGTATTTTATTAAAATTTTATACTTACATGGGCAGAGTTATGATCAGCATTATGAGAGTGAGTAATTCTGTGGTTTGTCCCATGGTGTAGTTCTGATGTGGGTTGGCAGACAAGTGACTAAAAATTTTGTACTGCCGGGTTATTTTATAGTTGATCATTGCTGATAGAGATGTCCAAGAAAATTAAAAATACTCCATGTTAATTGTGTATGTAGACAATTTCTATCTTCTTGAATTTGACGGCTCGCTGCTTGCACAGATTGACACATAATACTTGTTAGCATATTAATGACTTGAAATCGAATGGATGGGGAAAAAAAAATAACAAGGGTGAAGGAAAATCTGTAGGTTTAATGGTATTGAAGAATTTTTTTTAATAAAACCATGTGCTGTTAACTATTACTATATTGATTGACGTTTTGTTTTATTCATTAATTTAACAATGATGTATTAAAATTATTCAAATATTCTTTCCCCTTCAAACTTCATGGTAATATTTGTATAATTTCCATCGGGACTAGAATAATTCTTAATTGGTGGAGTATCAACTATTGCTGCAGGTTCATTGGAACAGTGCGGCAATATTGATAAAGTATCAACTTGAATTGCCGCTTGATATAATTCTTCTGATTCATTTCGGAGTTCATTTAAAGCATTATTTTGGGATGAAATCATGTTTTCAATTATTTGCATATCATTCATATGTTGACGTTGTTTATATTGAGTCCATTTTTTTTGCAATAATGCTCGTTCTTCTATTATATCTTCAGTTAGTTTAATACTTGGTCGGGTTCTTGTTCTATCAATTAAACAAATAATCATGATTATATGTATTTATTATTAATATTAATAATAATAATATTGCTTACGATTTTTCATCAATCAATTTGATTGGAATTTCCATTTCTTCAATGGGTTTCAACTGTTGAGCCACTTTTTCCAGTCGGCGAATTTGCTTTTCTAGTTTCTTTCGCTTTCGTTCTATTCTATGACGTATAATTGCTGGATCTATTCTCTTTTTTTTCTTCAGTGGTTCACCGCTAAATAAATCATTTAGATACATCATGAAATTCATTTGTTTTCATTTGTTCATTATTTAGAATTAAAATAATTAATCTGTACGTACAATAATATATTTGTTGCTCTAAAGCACAATGGACCATCATTATTGGTTGTTGATATTCCTCTCACTACGGATTGCCGAATGGTATTTAAAGATAATCTGAAATATTTTAAATTTATAAGACATTTGGAATGAATAATCATATGTTATTGTTCAGCATACCTTGAGAATCCTGTGAGCATATTTGTAATTGCCATTGTTATTATTTTTATTATTTGTTTTATTGTTGCATTTATTCTGATGTGAAATACCGTGTGTTAACCTACAAATTTGATACTTTAGAGAGATTAGAATGAGTAAATGAAGAACTGAATTTAGTATATTTTGTTTTCTGAAATATATACAAAAAAAAAATGTTGGTGCTACTCAATGGACAACGTTATTTGTTCTCATTTCTACTTTAGCGACATTAATTTTTAAATAATATATCTCGTTGGATATATTTCTATATATGATTGTGTATTGAGTGTGAGAACAGAGGTGTGTTCAAGCTAATGTTCTACCACTCAATTGTATGAATTTAATATGTACAATTGACATAATTTGAACTATTGCCGATGACCTATCATTAATTATTGACATACAAAATATGAATAATATAGGTTAGGTTTTATGATGTTGTTTGTTTACCAATTATTTATTATAATAAATATTCATTTAGATTTGATAAAGGCTAATTGTGTTGGTAAGAAGACGGATTATAGCGATTGCTATAGTTGCTGCTATTTGAGAATGTGGCGACATGTGGTGAAAAATGGAAACTTTGAATTCAAGTTTTTAATATCGAATTTTTATTATTATTAATGTTTATAATTTACTATCCAATGAATCATTGATATCAAATTTATATTTCAAAAAATGTTATATTAAAATCATTCAATTAAAAATATCAAATATTTATTTATATAACATTATAAATTTTATTTATAAATTCTCTTTCTATCATCATATAATATTTATGTAAAGCTTTTTTTTTTTTTTTTTTGTTAAATATTAACAATTGAATTTTACTATTTATAAATTGAAATATATGTACCATATGCCATATTTACCATTCAAATAAAATACTGTCAAAGGATACAAATATAATTACATAATTCATGAATAAAACATCGACATATTGTTCATGACAATTATCAAATGAAATTTGTACAAATTAACTATAACATTAAAAATAAAAAAACAATATTCACAACTGTTTATAAATGATGGTAATTTCTACGAATATTCTGTCACTGGAAAAATTTATAACGATGAGAATTTAATTGACCTTTATTCAACATTATGAAACAGATCTATCACGCATATTTCTTCTCATATTCGATTCTCATATCAATTTCACACATATCATTTTATAGTCACAATAAATAAATTATTGCTTGTTAAGTATATACTTTTCGTGACTTCATTCAGCCATTCAATTAATTAATATCATATATACTTGAATTTATTTAATATTTTCCCATCAAATCATCACAAGAATATTCATTAAATAATCCTGGTTGTTTAAGTAAAATAAATGTTATTATTGCACCACCTAATGATCCTACTTGGGTTGCAACACCAGCATAATAAAGACCACGACCAGGATCTGGCCTAAATATTGTAGTTATTCCCATTTTAACAAATCCTATTAAACCATTCAATAAAATCCATAAACAAACAACAAAAAATACACCATACCATGTGCCTTGAAATGGTGGCGTAGGTGATTGCAATGCTAAATATAAAACTACGCCCGAAAGTAATACAATAAATCCAGTAAGTAAACTTAGAAAATTAACAGACTTTGGTGTTTTTTGAATAAATCCTAGGCACATCGTTAATGGAGTAGCAATTGCCCCTAATGTTAAGGTTACATGATAAGCAACATTGCCATATGGCATACATGAATAAGGTTGTATGCTTGGTAATGCACTGTGACCTAGAAAGCCAATTATACCAATCATTGTCAATAAATATGAGTACATTTGTGTTGTCATTGCCCAACCAGCGTTTGTTTTGTAGCTTGGTGGTGCATTGATATCAGTTGGCAATGTTTCTGTACATCCAGGTGGTTTAACACGTTCGCCCCGTGCAACTGGAAGCTTATTCAATCCAATAAATGATATGAAACCCATTAGTAATAATGTTCCGAGAAAGAGGAAAAATGTTTCCGTTGAAAATCTTGGTTCAGGAGGAAATGGCTCCCATTTAATTGTTGTATCACCAGGTTTTGTAATATTATTACATTTTGGATTACCGCCTACACCTTGAATCAATGTGACTGCACTTGGAATAAATCCACTGAGACCTTCACCAACCAGATAAGATACTAAATAAATTTCACGATAATTTCTCATGTATGGAGTAAATAATACCGAGCTGGTGCATCCAACTACAGCAGTTAAAAACATCAGAGCTAGAAGTGCTGTTGAATGTTCAGCACCGAAAATATATGATGTGTATTTATAAGAAATTGCCATTAAATAAATGGCTATTGTCGCACATCCGAGCAACCCATAGATTATGTAAGTATCACGTGTCCATGAAAAATATCTGAAACAAATTATAAAATATTAAATGAATTAATCTCATTTTATAAACATTTTTTTTTACTATTTATTAAAATTAAAACTTACTTTGCATATATTGTATAGAGAATTGGTCCTAAATTAGCAATTTGCACTAACATTACCATATGAACTGGTAAATTCCATTTTTCAGGTGCTGAATTTATTAACAATGGTAATTGTACATAAATACCATTAATACCAATCCATGTAGCAATACCAAACATAATTGCCAGTACATCGACTAACAATTTGCGATTACTCAATCTTCTTGTGATCATGTTACACATGATATTGATTGAATAATAATTATGTTCACAATTGATAAATAATTATTAAAATTACAATTATTGCTCTTTCTTTATTTCATATAAAGACATCATCAAGATTATTCTATTACAGATTGATATTTTTTTTTTTAAATAATTATAATTTGTCGTACAGTAAACCTAACCTCCAAACCATATGGTCTTAACAGACTCTTACATTGATAAGTATTGCGCAAGATATTTTTTTGTTTTTCACTGTTAACAATGATAATGCATGATGAAATAAAGTTCTGGAATGTTTCATATCATCCACAATAAACGATAATGAATTGCTATATAATAAAATATAAGTTAAACAAGACTTGGATTACCGAATGAAATTGTTGAGTGAAAATATTATAAAATCTTGTTAATACTCTATTCTGTTTATCTCATATTTAAATAAATATTTATCGAAAACTGAGTTGATGAGTATAGAATTAACTTAGTATTAATTATTTAATCAAATACAAATACACTTTAAATACATTTGAAAAGAACAAGAAGCAACACAGCCGGCGGTCGGTATATTTGTACTGAAATAAAAGTGGGTCGTCGTTGGAAATATAATTAGCTTTTCATGTGGGGATCAATTTCGCGCGGATTCATTTAAATTCATACTACGCATGCGCACTAAATATTGAAAAAAAAAAAATATACACACATAAATCCAAATTTCGTTTGATAGCCATAAGTAATGTGTTATTAAAAAGTTCAATCAACGATTATAAATGCTATTCGTATTTAATAATGTACTGGAATATATTCACGGCTAATTTAGCAAAAATAACCACTTTCCATATTTGAGGTTATGTTGTCGTAATGAAACTTACTTCACATAAAAAGGAAATATGGATAAAGGATGTATAATTAGAGGAATAAAATATGGATGATGGAAAAAAAATATACTCAAACACTTCGTGAATATAGCAAGAACTTTATAAAAGACGAGGCAGACTCACAGATGGTTCAATAGTTACACCATTTATAGTAAATATACATATATAGGTATGTGTTTATCTCAAAAAAATTTTTTTCAGTGATGTGATTTATTTTTATTGTTATTTTTTTCTTTATTATATCGTGTCTTTTGTATAAGTATATACTTTTATTCATTTTATTGAAAATTCGCAGGTGAAAATGAGAAATACAGCAATAATGCGATTAATTGCAGAGTCTGAAGTAATTAGCACATACAAATAATAATAATAATAATAAATCAGAGAATATAATTTGTATTTCTCTATTATTATTCATATATCTATAATTTTATATATCTTTTGTTTATCTGCATCACTAATAACGAAGAAAAAAAAAGGAAAAAAAAAATAATATTAGTATCTCTATTTATTATTCGCTTTTTTTTTTCTTTTTCTATTCACATTCATCATTTTTTATTCATAGATTATTATTTATATATATATTTGACTTGTAATCAGTTCATTATGTTATCTCACAATTGAATGTGTAGGCGTAAACACATACAATATAATAATTTGTTTCATTTTTTCCTGTCTTTAAAAATATTATTATAATATTGATTTTTTTATTTATTTATTTTTTTTTTTTCATTTTATTTGAGTGGCACTGATAAAGATGATTAGTGTACATAGATTTACGGTGTTCGAATAGAAATGAAGATTAATTGCACAAGAAATATGCTTTGTTATTTTGTCAAGACTATATATAGCGAATAAGAGATAACAGAAACAAAAGAATAAATTTTTATGTAATAGAAGAATTGTAAAATAATTATCGTTTAAACACTACGGAATATTTTTTTTCTTAAATATAAATATGACGAATAATATAAATATTTAAATAAACTAATTGACAAATAATAAACATTTATCAATCAGTGAAATTGAATATAATAATTAATGTAATATAATATTTGATAAATTAATTTTGTAGTTCGAGGATTTATAATTTATATTAGAAAATTAATTAATTATGGTTATTAAGCACTATTTGCATTTGTGTTTTGTTACTATTTACTTGTACTATTGTGGATAATTATAATGATTGTTGGGCTGAACTTTGTCTATTTTTGCTAACGAGATAGAATTTATTTTAAATATTTTTTTCTCTTTCTCTTTTGTATATGTTTGCTTGTACAAAGTTTATACATTACTTGGCATATGCTTACTGCATGTATATTTTCCATGATGAAACTAAAATTACATTTATATACCCTGTGTTATAAACAAGTATTAGCAATAGTATAGTATTAGTAAGTACTCAAAAGACTTAATTAATGATTTATTTAATTGACAATAAGCCCAATCTGTCATTTATTTGATATAATTATTTATTTTGTTTCTTTGCAATTTATTATTTCATTTATTGCAATTATTTTTTAATATTGATGAGATAAAGAGAGAGAGAGAGGAGGATAAACAAATATTCCATGTGATTGTTACAATAAAAGAATTTATAGAGCGGATTATTTAGTAAGTATTTTTCATTACAAAAAAGTATGTAGAAAAAAAAATCAATTTCTTTTTTATCTCATTAATTATTTTTTTTTTCAGATGTTATTACATTGAATATAATTCAATGGGAGATATATATCTGTGTCTGTGTGTTAATTAGATGCAAAAATCACGGATAAATGAACAACTATTGAAATTCAAGTGGATCGATAAAAGAAAATTGTTTCCTCATCCTTCCTCTCTCATCCAATTTAATTTTTTTTTTTGGTTCGTTATTTCTTTTTTTAAGTACCCCAAAGTTGATAATGGAAAAATAGTTTTCGCGCCTCTCTATACTGATGTCTCTCTCCCTCGTTCCACCCCGTTTGCTCTTGGGTGTAAAAATATATCCCCACAGAGGATGGGGAATTAATTATCGGACGAATAGTTAAACCAAAGTCGAGAGTGAAATCGAGTGATATTGAAATAAAAAATAAGTAAAGAAAAAGAAATATAAAAAAAAATAAATAGAACTTAATAATTAAATGAAATGATAAATAAAGGGATGTCTATTATAAAATAACAACTTTATAAATATTAGCATAAAAAAGCAAATAATTCTCGAATTGACTCGATACAATTTTATTTGTTTAAAAAAAAAAAAAAGTATAAATAAGCACAAGAGAAATAAATTGAGCAAAATACTCAATCATTTTTTTTTTAAACTTTATTGTAGTAGAAACTTTTGATAGAAAGTTTTGCTGTTGTAATCAGTGTTAGCTTCCATTTCGTAAATAAATCTTCATGTAATTATATATGTATGTATTTATATATTTTATATAAATGTTAAGTTATAAATGGTGTGTAATGAAATCTCTTGACTGATTTATGCCCGCATATTTCCAGTCACTGAATCAGTAGTTTAAATTATATTTGAATTTTACACATTGATAAGAAACTCCAAGAAAGAACTAAATAATTATAAATTTATTTATAAAAGTAATGAGAGTGTGTGTTAACGGGCGAAACAGAGAGAGTGAGATTTTAACATAGGTGTAATGTAAAAATGTTTTTTGTTGTGCGTTTATATTTGCACCATTTTTTTTCTTTTTGTTTATCAATTTTGTTATTATTATTTTTTTATCAAGTGCCGCTCGTTATATATCATTATTAAATTTTTTCTGTTCTTTATTTTATAATAAAATTGTAGATTAAATGTGAAGATTTCAGTACGATTGTCAGACTGCAAACGACTTTCTCGTTATTAATTATACATTTATTTTTACTTTACACGGTTCATGATGTGTGTTATTTTTTATTTTAATATTGTTCTTTGATGAATTGTTAATTAAGAGATCGTTCTATAGACGTTTATAAGAACAGTATTTGTTCCTGTTATGTTTTTTTATATTTTATCTTTCTCCATTTATCAGCTAACATTTAATCCTAATATTAATTTCCTTTTATTTTTTTTACTTTTTTTTTTTTTCATATTTTAATTAGTTTTATATCATTTATATTTTAATAAAAGAGATAGTAATTAACGTCGGGGAGCACAATATATAATGTTGCGATTTTTTTTTTCCTTTTTTTTTTTTTTTACTAAATATTTTTTATTTTTTTTACTCGTTTAATAATTTATTATTTTTCTTTTATATCGTGATATATTTTCTTGTTTATGTGCGCGCGATTATGATATAATTTTGTATGTGATAAATTATTTTTTTTACAATAATAATACCCAAGTAATGTTCACTAAAATGTATAAATAATTAAATTATCGTGAATTTTATTTATGTAAATACATGTGTTAATTTGTAATTTGTATATCGTTGATATATTTGGTAAAAGTTTTTTTTTTTTCATATCATCTATATATTTATTTATTTATAATTATGATAAGGTATTGATTGCTTTTTTTTTTTTATTATTTGTTATCTTAGATGGACACGTTGGATTCCTCATGTTACAATGTTTTTCAATCTCAATTAATATCGCACACGATAAAATCAATACAAATATTAATTGAAAATGTTTGGAGCTGATTTCAACGTTGATAAATTTTTTATATCAATTGATTAGTTGTCATCAAGCAACATCCAATTGTCTGACGATCAGGAAAACTTGTTTGATACCTATACATTACACGTAAGTAATTATATATATTCATAATCAATATATATATGTATTTGTTTTGAATTATTTGGTACAGATATGTACAAAGTATACACAGAATTTTTTTATTTAATATCAGAGATTAAATGAACTGAATCGAGTGTTTGTTTTTTTTTTTTCTTGTGTATCTTTCGACTAAATATATCCATGTATAATAATCTATACCTATGATCAATATGTATATATGTATTATATATGTATTGTTGTATGCCTAAAGCGCATTTCAATCCCGAGTGAAAGTGGCGATGATGGAAATATAAATTTGAAAATAAAATTTCATCATGAATGATATTATTTTTGTTATTGTGTATTGATACGAGTTTGTTGATGAGATTTCAATGATGGATTAATAGACAAAGAGCATTGGAATAAAAGGCAAAAAAGAGAACAAAATAGAACGTATAGAAAAAAAAAAATATTAAATATTAAAATAAAAAATAAATAACAATCTAGTACAACAACTGTCGAAGGAATTATTATAAAAATGATACAGCAGCAGAAAGTTTTCTGTCAATCTTCATTGTGTAAATCGTTTCCAATTTCCAACGATGTAAAATGCAATAGAGAGAGAGAGAGAGAGAGAGAGAGATAAAAATATTAATAGTGAAAGGGAGAGAGTCAAATGAAGATTAAAAAAAAAAAAAAAATCAATGCATGTTGGTGAATTTGTGTATTCTATTGATGAATTTTATACACTCATGTGCAGTTGAACTAAACGGTCGTTCTTGCAAATCGTTAATCTGCATAGATATTCGATAGAGAGAAATAGAGAGAGAGAGAGAGAGAGGGTGGGGAAATAGCACAGAGAGATATAGTGAGTTTGAGGGAGGGTAAAGTATACGAATGGTGGTAGCTGGGTTGAATAAAGTAAATTATGTCACGAAAGCTGTGACAGTTAATCATTCGCATATTGTCTCTATACAAATGCAATTTTTCTCTTGATTTTACAGTGAATCATTGGACATTAAACAAAAATAAAATAAAATAAAATCAATTAAATAATATTTTAAAATAATTAATTTACACAGTGGCATATAAATGCTGATATATTGATAAATTTATATATTTTTGAAAAACTTTTTGCTCGACATTATTAATGCATCTACTTTTTTTGTTTTTATTCTTGTTGAATTTGTCTTTTCATAATTTTATTCTCGTAATCATTTGTTTCATTATGTAATTATTCAAATGACAATTTTTAATGATAAATAATTGATGAAATTAATGTAATTTTTATCATTGAGAAAAAATTATACTAGATTGCATTTTTGTTTTCCTTTATAATAATATAGTTGTTTTGTTTTTTTTTTATGAAATTGGGTAGCGCCAATAAATAGAAATTGACAATATACTGAATTATATCGTAAACTATCATCATAAATTTTCATAGTATATCATTGCGGCGTGCTGCCATTTTAGCAGCACGAGAGGCAAGTGCACCAAGTGAACAAACAAGACCAGCTAATGCTTCCCACAATGTTGCTCTACGACGCTTTTCATTTGATTGATCATACCAATGTGAATCTGGATAACCCGAAAATGACCGTGGAAATCCTTTAGTGGTATTATCAGCTGATCCATCAGCACTTGAACGTGACTTCGGTTGATGTTTTACCACACCACGATTGTTCTTATCTTCCAATTGTATTCGTGTTGTTCCACTATCTTGTGATCGTCTTGCCTCTGTTTCAAATCGCATTTGTGCCTGCTGTACATTACTCAAACGTCGATCCATAATCATAACTAAATTATGATGTAAACGATGATCATTCTCTTGTATAATTGTGAATTGACTGGTGCGTTTTGATATACCCAATTGATCATAATGTTGTCAGGCGTATTCCGTATCAGTTGACGCTGATCTTTCTAAAGGACCCGCATGACCTGAATGCTGTTGTTGTCCACCACCAGGCGCTGTTGATCCACCAGTTTGTTCCTGTTGATGTTGCGCTTGTGCATATGCCAAACTCTTTTGATAACTAAATAATTGTCGCTCTAAACTATAATTTTCCGCTTGCAATGCTGCAATTTCCCGTCTCATTTGTTGATTATGCACACGACAAACATCATCATATTTATGATATGTTGCCTGAAATAATAAATGACATTCATTCCATTCTAATCGAATTCTCAATTGTCCTTTATCAGTTAAAAATGCACAACTATCATCATTAACTTCATTAACCCCCAAACTTGTCTCCATAATAATTCCTTCATCAGCTTGTTCTTGTGCATAATAACGACTAAATGGTGCACCAGGCAATAAAATTGTTTCAGAATCTGGTTCATCGCTTCGCATTAAAAATGCCGACCAACTAATATACCTCAAATGATTTCTCGGTACATTATGAATATCTTTATAAACCAAATGTAATCGAACTGTATCTGAATGAAGATCAGCTCTAATAGCCCACGCCTGTTTATCACGATCATAACAAGGGGCAGCTGGTAATATTGTTGGACCTAAAGCCTGCACAGCAACTTCTGATATTGTTCTTGCCTCCACCATTTCTAATGACATACGTAAATTACCTTTATGCGCAATATCAGAATAACGTACACGTGGATGCCAACCAAATCCACGACCCTCAGCATCTGATAAATCTTCAATTTGTCCAGAATCAATACGTCGTTCACCTTCACCCAATGCAATACTGTAACGCACTCGACATCGATGATCAAAACCTGTTAATCTCACTAAATAGATACTTAATCGTCCCTCCTGACGTACTTCACCCTCTTTATTACCGTATGGATATATTGCTAAATTCCAATCGAATCCACCAAATGTAAAATATCCTGTTTCTAATTTATTTGACTTTGGTTGTCCTGCATTAAATACACCAGTTGGCATTCGTACTTCTGCTGTATATACTGTTCGAACATTTGCCATTGATAATTCCAATTGAAATTCACCATTAGGATCAGCAAAATTTCTACTGTATAAATCTGATACAGGTATATAATTTCTGCTGCCTTGCGCTGGTGCATCGTATGTGAATTTAACTCGTTTACCAGAGAAGCCTTCGTTTACTGAAAAATGTTCACGATTTAGTAGAGTGAAGGTAAAATCGACGTAAACACGAAGACCTGGTGCTGCCCCACGCCACACCAGATAAACTCCAAGTACCTAATTAGTTGGAATAAAAAAAAAGAGGAATAAAAAAGATCATTTATGTGAATTTATTATTTGTTTATTTGTTATATATTATATTAGGATGTTTCAAACCAAAAAAAGCAACATTTTTTTTTCTCGGAAACAGGCTTGAAAGTTTCGTTTAGATTAAAGAATAAATCCATGAAGATATGAGTTCTTAATATTAATATTAAGGTAGTGCGCATCGCAACTTTTCTGTTTTTCATAAAAAAAAATATGGGAAAATTTTTGTTTTTATCGTTGGAATTTTGTAGCTTACGAACCAATGAACGGATTCAAATGATCAATACATATTTTTATAGGAAATTGAACGCTCTACAAAAAAGGTCTCTTGTGGTTAATCGATTACTCTGACCATTTAAAAGATATTAGCATTCATGACTTGAATGGATAAATTTAAGATATTTATTAAAAAACTATTGAAATCAGTACGGAGGGATGCGAATGCGAATATCTTTTAAATGGTTAGAGTAATTGATTAACCACAAGAGACTTTTTTTGTAGAGCGTTTAATTTCCTACAAAAATATATATTGCGCGTTTTTTATAATATTTATTTGTCTCCGAGTTATAAAATTTAAAAGTAACAAAGAATTTTTGTTAAATATTCTTCAAACTTTAACTTCTGATATCTTCTAAACAGTAAAAGTTATGAAAAAATTGCAAGACACCTTTCTTGTAGAGCGTTCAATTTCCAATAAAAATATGTATTGATCATTCGAATCCGTCCATTGGTTCGAAAGTTACGAAATTCAAACGATAAAAACAAAAATTTGTTATTTTTTATGGAAAATAGAAAAGTGTGATGCGCACTATCTTAATATTAATATTAAGAGCTCATATTTTTAGGGACTTATTCTTTAACCTAAACGAAACTTTTAAGCCTATTTCCGAGAGAAAAAAATGTTGCTTTTTTTTTTTTTAAAACACCCTAATATTATATGTAGGTGTATCACGAACTTTATCACCACGTGAAAAGGCAACTGCCCAACGTTGAAAGCCACAAACGAGTTCTTTACTCGTAACATCTCTCTCGGGATCACGAACGACACTTCTTGTCACGACAAATGAAAAGACTCGTGTACCACCGCGATCCGGCAGCTGTGTGAATCTGTATAACAATGCCATCACCGCATCACGAGGGGTAAATTACCCCTTCTTGCTAAGTTTCTCAGCTATTTTCTTGACTTCCTTGAATTTCCCCACACCGTTTAGACTTGTTTTCCTTCTCTGCTTTGTGTTCTAGTCCTGTCACGTACACACACCTACGAACAATACAACAAAAGAAATTACAATTATGTTGTTGAATATTGGTGAAGAGAATGAGAATGTTGACAGAAATGTTTATATATTTTTATTGATTATTGTTTTGCTATTAATTCATCATCAACTGACAAATACAATTGTCTCTGATGATTTATTTATTTAAACTCTATTAATATTTCGTCTGTAAAGTTGGAGAATGACATTTGACATTGACGATTATTAATATTAAATTGTTTTGAAGTAGATATGTTTGTTGTTAAATTACTCACTTCAGGGAGAATGAAAATGTCGTCGTGAATTTAAATTTAAATTTTAATAATAAAGAAAATTAAAAAAAAAAAAAAAAGTATAAATAGACAAATATAAAAAACTGACGGAACTTTAAATTATTAAATGTATTATAGAATAAATGATTCAAAATATATTATTCGTTCACAGTAAAATCAATTGTTGAAGAATTAGGTTATAAGACGTTTACATTGATTATATTTTTAATTAAAAGATAAAGAAAAAAAAAGAATAATAATGTTGGAACGAAAAGATGTGAAGGGAATGCAAACTCTTTCGCAGCTTCATTGCCAATGGGGTCGTCATTTTAACAGAATCCAACGTTTTCAATCAGCAATTGATACGTTCAAACAATCATTGCAAGAGAGTGAACATGAGGACTTGAAAATTCTATTTGGCCTCTGTGAAACTCTGATTAATTTCACAAGATACAATGAGGCAGTCAAGATTTCATCAAGATGTCTTGAGATTGGTATGATTATTAAAAGTTTTTAAATGAAAACTTTATAATAAAAGTCTAGTAATAATAATTATGTTGTTTTATCATCAATATCATGATGAAGAATATAATGAGTTTATTTTTGATATTGTTGTTTTGTATTACAAAAGATCCTACTAATATATTTGCCAAATGGATGAGGGTAGAGACACTATATAACACTGGTGAATTTGGTAACAGCTTGGTGCACGCCCACCGTGGCGAACGGCAATGTCGTTATCCATTTGAGAATGCTATTCACCGAGCTAACGAGACTGTTGAGAATTGTATTGGTTATAATACTCTGCCAGATGTGTTAGTTGCATTGTTACCATGGATGAAGAAGTTGGAGGCACAACGTAAATCATTGATAGCCAAGTTGTCTGCAGATGGTGATGAGTTTGAAGGTATTTAATTCATAAATTAATTATAAAATATTTCAATTATTTTATTCTGTTAATGATAATAATTTATATTTATTTTCAGGCATTGATGAGGATCATTCAAAGTTTCGTGTTAATGATTTGAATTATCAACGTGAGAATCGAATGAAAAAATTTCGTCATATGTTAATAGAAAAATATTTAGAATCATTAGCAATTGATACATTTTTTATTGAAAAGTTTTTAAAAAATCCTGCTGTTGAATCTGCTAATAAAGAGAGCAGCAAAAAGCTAATTGATCTCGCACAAGAGTTCTTGATGAGGTCAATTGAATCTACAGAAGTTCATCGTATTAGAAAGCCACTTTATGTGTATCACTTTGGACGTCGAGAGATACCAGCTGCATTAAAACGTGCAAACATACGAGAAAAAAAATTACGTAAATATAATATAATTGTCGAGGCAAATTCATTATTAATGCGTTTACATGAAGCACGAATGGCTAAAGATTATCCAAGTTTTTTCATGTAAATATAGTGAATAAATAAGTTGAATTTTAATTATATTAATTGAATATTTACAAATATTAATTAAAATTTGATTTTATGTTAATTAATCTTAAAGGTATGTTGACAGAGTAAAGAACAAATTTGATTCATATTCGGAACGGATGTTTCCCATGAAGCAAAAGTGCTTGAATGAAGTGTATAAAATGGTTGCTCGTGCATATTTGGATCCGCGGGACGTGACAAAAATTCCCGATGAACCTACACGAATACATCATCTAAAACATCATATCGGTTGGAGAGCTGCGATGACATTTCCGCGTGACAGTGACTTGGGTTGGGTGCCATGTGCACTTCCAACTCGGAAGAAGGCACTTGAAAAGTTTCGTAAGCGTCTGGCGCTTGCGTCACAGCCACTAGAGCTTGCATGGCTCAATCATGAATTTGCCAAGCTTCAAGTTGACATGGGACGTATCGATGCGGCGCGTTTTTACGCTAAAAAATCACGAGATGCAAGTTTAGAAGCAAACGATGATCGTTGGATATTGAATGCCAATCATATGTTAATTAGAATTGAAGTTAAGCAGCATTTAAAAAATGAAGCTCATGATATTGC
This sequence comes from Microctonus brassicae, assembly GCA_918226075.1. Classification (NCBI taxonomy): domain Eukaryota; kingdom Metazoa; phylum Arthropoda; class Insecta; order Hymenoptera; family Braconidae; genus Microctonus; species Microctonus brassicae. The sequence goes on along the minus strand of OW445481.1, from coordinate 14,079,281 downwards.
ATTATTAGCATATTTAGGAGCGAAAAAAATTGGAATTGATTATCTTATTGATTTTTATAAGAGAATAGTAAAGCTCATTGATGACATTGATCTAGATAGAATTGTTGGACTTAGTGGTATTGCGGCACGTGAACGTCTTATAATGGATTTAATGCCAAATGAATTGAAACGAGAAATGGATCTTTTGATACAACGAATGAATTTTGTGCCGGCCAAACGGAGATTGTCGTTGATGCCAGGATGTAAGCCGATTGATTATCAATTTGATATGCCATGCAAGAGAAATACAATTCAGCAGAGTCTACGTAACAGTAATTCAACGAATGAGGCAAAATTTGATTTAATACGAAAGCGCACCCCATCGAGGGAAATACTCGGTTGGATGGATTTTGAGGATTATCAATAAATTTTACATTCACGTTCGTTCGACCAATGGATATCCATATATAAATTTCAAAATAAATATAATCTAAATTGCATATAACTATATATACATTTATGATTATCCAATAATCTGACATTTTTATTTTAAGGGGGGGACAAGGATCAGAAATACTCTTTTTTAGATAGATTTTTTTTTACAGAGTATCTTATTTATATATATTTTTAAAATTATTGTATATTATTCAGCACTATCTTAAGAATATTCTGCTAGATATTCATAAAAAAATATTGAAAATTTAGCCAGTGGTGAGAACTTTAAAACAAAAAATTTTCAAGAAGATTCCAAAACAAAAAAAACCAAGAAAATTTCTTTAGTGCATAAATTTGCGTAATTGAACGAAGGTTTTTTTTATATTCAATTACAACTTATTTTTTAATTAACAAAAAGATAAATTTTTGGCAAAAAGTCAAAGATTAAATCAGAGCTTTTTGATTACATCTTCACCAAATATTCAAAAATTAATATTTTCTTGTTTCCTACTCTGTGAAAAAAAAATCACAAAAATATGTTTATTTTTATTTTTTTTTGGTATTTTTGACCCTTGCCTCTCTTAAACCTCTAAATCAACGATTTTCATATTTTTCAAAATTCATTCATCATATCAATTTTGTAATATTAACAAATGAATCACGTTGAAAAAACACAATGTCACTTATAAACGATATTTTGAATGATGTCGTTGAGCACAAGTGCTCGTAGTTTATCAAGCGCCAATCTCTTGAATGACACTGCTAAAGTTGATGAAGAAGATGTCTTATTCGAGCAGCGTCATGTATTAGAGACCATTGAAATATTAACGAACCAACATAAACATTTGGGGAGACGTCAGTTGGCTCAAATACTACATCAACGAGCGAACTCATTACAGCTCAAGTAAATGAAATATATAAAATATATTCTTGGGTGTTATATAAAGTTTCACTCAATATACGAAATTGAATGAGAGTAATATAATATATATAATTTATATAAGTATAAATATATCTTGATTACTTATACATCCAGAGGAGATTATGAATCGGCTTTGATCTTATATCATCGTGCGGCTACAATTTATCCAAGGGACATCAGTCACAACATTGCAGCACGTCACACTTCTGCATTTATACACTCGGCAGCTAATCCTCGGGGGGCTTTACGTGAGCTCATGCACGAAGCAAAAAATTCCATTTCGCTTATGTCTACTTTATGTCCGGAAAAGGCAACTCGTCAAGCCCAACATATACTCCATAATTCAAAGGATCCTTATGAAGATATAAAAAAAATTCTTCAGTATGTATTATCCTCATATTTTATATTATATATAAAATATAAGAAAAGTTATTTATTGTTGAATTGAAAAAAAAAATAAATAAAAATATATAAAATAGACAAAACAAACGTGTGGACAAATATAAATCACCTTCGTCAGGTACATTGATTATCGTGGGGATATTTCTGGTAATATTCATTCAAAAAAACGCACCATAACGCAAATGAAAAAATCAAATATTATATTGAGACAATTGACTGATATGGCAGCGATAAAATTAGGTGAAATGAAGAGATCATTTATTGCTGGTGATTGGAAAACAACATTAAATATTGGAAATGAATTTTTAATTATTATTCGAGCTTATAAAGATGATAAGTATTTTTATCGAGTCGCAGCTCATCGTTATATGGCACTGTCACATTTATCATTGAAACGACATGATCGGGCAATAAGTGAAGTTACACAAATGATTCAGGCTGCAAAACAATCTAAGGATGAAAAATTGATATCACGATCTATTGCTGTACTTGGTAAAGTTCATTTGACATTTGGACACTTGAATGCCGCTGCTGTGGCGTGGGAACGGCTCTTAAATATTGTGAATAGGCCAATATTGAAGGCATGGTTATTTCATGAGATTGGTCGATGCTATTTTGAAATGTCCAACTATTCAAAGGCATTGAAAATGTCGAAACGTTGTATTCAATCGAGTGAAGTTGCGCATTCAATCAAATGGATGTGCTACGGGAAACTTCTTAATGGTCAAGCGTTTATTGAGCTTGAACGTTTGGCTGAAGCCTTGGAAGCACTTGAATTCGTTGCAGAAAAAGCAAAAGAATCAATGAATGATGTGGCTATGGTGAATTATGTTGAGAATTTAGTTGAACGTGTTGCAAAAGTTTTGCGGAAAAATTCTCAAAATAATATTAATTATAGCCAGAATGACCTGACTATATCGATGTCTCCAACAATATCATATGGCAATTTAGAACAATCAAAAGTTAAAACTTCTGTGCCATCATTGAAACAATTAAATGAAAAACAAAATGACGTTAATATTCATTCATTTGTTGGATCACAAGGGCTTTCTCTTGATAACAAACAGCAGAAAAATCATTTTAATAAAAAACCTACAGCAGAAAACAATCCAATTGTGATAAAAGAAAATCCCACCGCAAAGTCCTGTCATATAATAGATAAATGGAAAAAATCTTTTTGCAATGGAAAACATTCTTTGAAATCTAAATTTAATTTACAAGATCCAACATTAAATAATACAATTACAGTGAATGCAGATTTGTCTACGAGAATGCAAATACTTCACCCAGTTGGTGACACACCTCAAGTGGACAAATGGGCATGTGAGATGATGAAATTGAAAAAATTATATTCAACAGAAAGAAATATGGAAAATGATTGGAAAAAAATGTCACAAAAGTCAATTACAGCAATGAATAAATATCAAAACGAACAAAATTCCAATACATTCTCATCAGCATCATCATCATCATCGCTATCTTCAGCTTCATCATCAGCTATATCCACCGATAGAGCTTACAATATTGCTCACACTCATCCACATCAGCAAAGTTTATTTAATAATTAAAAAATAACATTCCATCATTATCAAATTGCCAAATTTCTCATTCAACACCACGAAAAAATTCCATCGCCAAAATTCCCCAATACATTCATTTCATATTATAAAGAAATAATTTAAATTACTTAATCTCAATGAACAAATTCTCTAAATAAAACAATATATTTAATCATTAAATTTACCACAAATAAATAATATTAAATTGAATTATAAAAATCAAACATTGATATTTATATTTTCTCTTGATCCATTAAATTTTCATTACAATTAATTCATCCAAGTTTCTTCATGCGTATAAATGATTCTTTAAGCACTCAAGAAAATATCTATATCTCCACATGACTTTTTGTACATCACTCAGTGACCTGTTAACCAATCATCAGTTATAAATAGCATATTATCATCATAGAGTATATATCCACTTGTGAATTTGTATTAGTGCCAATGCCTCGGGCTACCTGTTGAGTGGTGCTCAAAGCCCATAACAAAACTCTTACTACATGCAGTATACATCCACTTTGTAAAATGCACTCATTGCAATTTAACTACTCTAAAATATAATATTAAACGTGTTACAACCATCACCTATTTTAATGTGCCAGTAGTTTCAAAGAATATTCACAAAGAATTCTAACAATAAAATGCTCATTATTTACATTTGTGTATTCATGATAAATGAATATCTCCAGTATATGATTCTGAGACTTGAATGACAATTGCTATCACTATGGCCACAGTGATAATAACTTAAAGTTATGAATAAAATAAAGGTTGTAGACTGCAGTTACATATTATATATTCATTGGTATTATATCTAAATGAAGGGAGAAGAATAAAGTAAAAGGTTCTATTCAATTCATTTGGCCTAGTTTATATAAAATATAAACGTATATAATTTTTTTTTTTTTCTTTCTTTCTTTCCTTTGCCCTGTATGAAGGACATTACTGAATATTTTTACCACCTATTTAAAGAGTATATATTACAGTGGGTGACGACGACTTTATTGTAAATGCAAAGGACATTTTATACATAATATATATTCAGTCCTTTGAATCTTTATTATTCATGAACTGGTCAATATTCTACTAGCAAAATGGTTAACCATTAGTTGAGAGGATTTAAACTAGAGTGTCGTTATTTCAAGAATTATTTGAATTTATGTGTAATATGCTTTAAACTGAATGGATTTTAGGATAGACAGACATAGAGTATGGAGAGTGTGAATATTGTTGAGAGACAGATGGTGATGATGACGTTATTGCAAATGGCCTGTCGTACGTGCCATATTCAGTGAGGCAACATCAAGTTGAAGTGATCCTTGAGTAGCAACATATGCATTATTCTCACAGTGATATAATTTAAATATTTTCGACTTCTTTCTATGAGAATAATAATAAAAAATAAAATAATAATGCAATGTATTTTCATGATATTTGTTTGATGAAAATAAAAGGAAGGTAAATAGTGCTTTGATTATAATTAATTTTCATTTTATACAGAACAAACGTTAATGTAAATATACTAAAGAGTTTTTTACTTTGATAGTTATTAAAAAAAATACTTTAATATAAATAAATATATACATAAGTATATATGAGTTTGGGTTTGGTCATGAGCGTTAATCTGAGATTTAAAAAGGATACTGAATGAATCTCCAGTGTCGTTATACTCTATCGTCATCACTGAATAATTATTCAGAGAGAAATTAAAACAAAAATTCATTCCACTACCAAATGTAAATTAATTAATTAAAATAAGTTTACAGTTATCATTTTTTTTTTTTAAATATTATTATTTTAAGTATTAATTGAAAATAATAAATATAATGAATTTATAAACTGTTTCATTTATAATTTATTTATGTGAGTGCATTTGTTTATGTTTGTATGTAAAAGTTGATGGGAATTTAAATTTATTGAGAGTGTGATGAATATTTTAAAGCTATGAGTTGTAGAGTAACGCTATCGTGCGAGTAAACTATATATTTTTATCATGTGTACATAGCAATTTGAGAAGTTTCTACGACAGTGGGTAAGATGTATACATAGAATATACACTATCTTGACACATTATTGATACTCGGTTGGGTACCAAGGTATAAATGTGTCGATGTGGTTGTAATATATAACAAAATAGAAATGTCGTCTACATCGAGATTGATTTGTCTCCAAGCATTTTATCAAAATTGAGAAATATCGTTGTATATAAGTATTATTTACATTATATAAAGAAAACTTTATCAATATAATAGTTATCCTTAAGATATAAATAAATAAATAAATAAATAAATTAATAAATGAATGATAAAATTATCTTTATAATAATTTTAAACTAAAATGCAGGAAAAAAAATCTACAATTATTTAATGATATTTTGTGATATACAAAATTTATATTTAGAGTATAAATAATGTATTATTGTATTGCATTGTGGGGAGAAAAAATTGATAAATTGATTCATCAATTTCAATAGAATGTGTCGTGTAACTTTGTCGTATTGTTTTTTTTTTTTTGTTTTTACGCTTATTCTCTTTCACATGGGATTTGTGTTTCGAGACTTGGAGACGCCGTCGATAGAGCCATGATCATCATTTCTCTATGTTCTCAGTGTACATCTAACCATGACATATAGAGAGAATAAGGGAAGAAACTCCCTGGTAGTATAACCAAACGACTGTGCGGTAAAATGATCATGGAAAAAAAACTTTTGTCAAGAAATTCGTTTTTCTCGAGTTCTTTTTCATCCAAAAAAATAAAACAAAAGTGTATAAGAGTAACACGCAAGACGAAGTATTTTATCCTATAATAGACTTTTCTTTCTTTTTTTTTTTCTCTTTATTTATTTAACGATAATTGGAAGAGATAAACAAATGAAATATTATATTATTTAAACAAGTTCATAATTGTATTTGAGACGTGAAATGATGATATACAAACTCAAGTCATGTCAGCCAACTAGTGCAACCGCAATATAATACGTTACGTTATCCTTCAATGACATTGGACACATGCAGGACATTTTGTATGATATATGTCAAGGTATTCACGTCAACAAATATTCACATGACACATATTATACATTTCCCAACAATTATTAATAGAATAATTAGATATAAAATCGATGAATATTATTGATAATAAACTTAAAATTGTAATTTTCTTAAATTTACAATTGTTTAGAGATAATTTATTCAATTAAAAATATGTAATATTTTGTGTGTCAACAGTATTATATGGTTGATTATACGTTGAGTGAATACACAATGTAGTTGAAGGAACCGATCGATGTTGCTAGCAGTATATATCAGAAACATGTTGGATCGTGTATTTCCTAACATTGTCTTGCTCATTGAAAATATATATTCTCTTTATTATACATACATATATTGTAATATACCTTTGATAAACATTGACAGGTAAATGAAACATGAGTAAATTTGTTACTTAGGAATATCATATTCCATAGATAATGACGTACGATATAGTTTAACTTTATATGAAACGCTGTCATGTTTGTAATATATTTTAGTAAAATTTTATTATATAAAAAATCTTCAAACTAATAAATTCATTGGGAAAAATACAACTTAAAGATGATTAAAGACACTACTCAGCATCATATTTATTAAATATTAACATATTTTAAAACTTTTTTTTGTTAAACACTGTGGGAGAAAATGAAACATGAAGAGATGATGATGGTGGAACGTGACTATTTTCTGGTCGTTAATTTTGCAAGAGTTATTAACGTCAAGTTGAGTTCAGAAGCGTTCCCGAGTTTTTCATAGTAAAAAATTCATCAAGTTATAAATAGTTCAAAAATTTTACATATAGAATCGAGTGGTTATATTCAATACATACATATCAATATAAATATAAAGCAAAAAGTTAACATTTAGGTCATTTGTCACTTCCAATTTCACATCGACCTGAAAAATTTAATATTTCGTTTAATGTAGTGTGTATCAAGTTATACATTATTATCAGATGCATCAATCTTTTTCACTATGTTAGATCGTGAGTTTGAAGAAAATTGGCTGAAGGTGGACAAAAAAAAAATACATATATGTGCATATATACTTGGAATTGAAAAAAAGATTGAAAAGTAAGAAAAAAAAAAAATGTGGAGAAATGAATGATGCGTGCTTTTACGAAATTGAATTCACTGTGCTAGGTATTAGTTTATCGAGTCAATATGTCGCCGTTGGCTTTTTCAATTGAGCCACAAAAATGTGCGCTATCGAAAAAAATTTCGTTTACAACTTCCCTTGAGACATTTAAAATTAGACTGTGGTATTGGAACAATAGTTGTATACATAAAAATGTAAAAAATTGTGGAAAAAATAAATAAAATTGAGGTTGAAAAAAAAATAAAAATGAAAAGGAACAAATATTGCTGTTAATAAAATATTTTCGTGCTGACCATGAACCTTTTTTATTATATATGTACATATCAAAACTAAATTTGAATAGTGGTTGGTTGTAATATAAAAGACCTGATTTCCCCTTTTATAAAACTGTTCTAACAGCATTGACCGGATGCTCTTTATAAGTTAGGTGGTGTATAACTCCCCCTTATTTGCCTTTTGCCTCGTTTGCAAATGAAACTTGGTGAGGGTGCGATCCCCCCATGGTCATTAAACAACTTTACTCTCTGTGACTCTGACATTTTGGGAGTCTCAGGGTTGATTTCAATAATTGATGCAAGTAGCTACGTGGTTGTTACGTTCAATCATAGACATTAAAAGTCCTGAGTAATTACAAAATGAAATAAATGATACAATACATATACATATATTATAATATAATAAAAAAAAAAAAAGAAATGAAGAATGAGGGAATAAAAGAAAGCAGACAGACTGGCATCATTTAATTAATATACCCAATTTAACTTTAAAATTCTCCAGATATTTGCGGGCGTTTTCAATTAATCTCGCAACACAGCTAATAAAATTAACATTGCTCAATTAATGTGAAAGCATAGAGAGAGAGAGAAAATTTGATAAATAAAATAAAATCACGTTAGTAAATAAATTTATTTTCTTATCAAACGTCTGCAGAGCTTTATAATATATATAAATTTATCAATCCTCTCTGATAAATATATATTTTATATTTTTACTTTAACAATAAAAAAAAAAAAAAATTAAATGTATATGAAAATATCAGAAAGTGAAAAAAAGCTCTATGTATACAGTTTACTCATAGTGCATGTGTGCCCATAACTATTTCATTTGCCCCAAAGGCGATAAAAATATGAGAAAAAAAAAAAATAGAAAAGACTAGCAATGTTGTATCAACATTTTTATATATCCATCCACCAGAAGTTTAAGAAGAAAATAAATATACTCGTATCCATACATTTTTATATACACATTTTTATCTATGTATACTTTTGAGAAAAAAAAAAAATTGAAAATGTTAAAAGCATATATATATATTATATATATTATATATTATATATATATTAGAGTTATAAACAATATGAAAGAAAGTGCATTGATATGATAGGAAAATCGTATTTTATAAATATTTTATAAATATCAAAAAAAAAATAATCAAAGGAATATTTTATTTGTATATTTTACAAAATAATTTTTAGAATACAATGAATTGTCCGAATTTTGATGATCATATCCACCACGCGTGTTCTCTCTATTCCCATTATTTTCCCCCCTCGCGAATCCCAAAGGTTGTACATTGTTATACCTTGTGCGCGGATCCCCGTTAGGCATGTGCAGGCTCGAGATGGCCAGGTGAGTATTGATCGGTGTTGGCTGGTCGTGCAGGCGACGCTCCAACGACGCGAGTCCTGGGACGGAATAAATATGATAAAAAAAAGTGGAAGAAAAAAAAATATAAATAAAAAATATCACAAGAGTCATTCACATTTCTGACGTAAAAATAATGAATAGCAAAATGAATGAATAAAATAAAAATAAATTTTTGTTTCTTCCTCAACAATTTTTCTTTTTTTCATGTACTCTGATAGTGACAATTATTATATAACAAAAATAATTATAACTATCATGGATTTAACTGAAGATATAATAATACAAAAATATATAAAACAAAAAGAATATTGTCAACACTTGAAAACGATTTTGCATGACATTGCCCAACTGTTGCTCGACCACTTCTATTCATTTATGTCCTACATTCGCTTGTTATTTTCTTTTATTTTTTATTCTGGCATGGTTGGTATATATTTATTTTCTTGGTTTATCCATGAATGGCTTAGCCAACTTTGCAGCAACAGGCCAATTCATTATTGTCAATAAATGTGTATATATGTATAATATACAAACACGAATAAACTTGTATTGAAATAAAAAATTAATGAAGTGTAAGGCAGTAGCCATAAAAATTATTTTATATTTTATTGACGTTGGATAAAATATAGAAAATAAAATGACAAATAGCTGGGTCACCTGTACAATCTAATATCCATTGTGGATATAAAATTGAAAAATTTTATATTTATATACGTCCATATGTATGTATGTTATAGCCTTCGTTTTAATGAGCAAGCTTGTGCGTACGAGTGGGTGCAACGTTGACCTGGTAAACTGGAGCAACAGGCAATCCCTCGGTTGACTGGGTTGAAAGAATAGAGGGAGAATGTAACTGTACGTATATATGAGGGGATGGATCCAAGGTGTGCGATGAAGAAATAAAATGGGCGAGGGCGAGAGACAAGCAATAATATATAATCGATTATTTTATATAAGGTACTCATCATTTGCGTAATGCATCGGATAAGTTGTGACACGCGTGAGATTGCGGGATCAAGTCAAGGATGATGAATCGATTTTTATTGACTGTGTGTGGCTGGATGAAATTTACGGACGGAAATAATATCTCTTGGAGGAAGGTGAAAATAGTGGAAAAAATAAATGTAATAAAAGATTTTGAGATATATAATAAAAGAAAATTGTAAGGAATAAAAAAAGTTGGTGGTGAAATAAATTAAAAGATTGGATGTAAGGTTTAAATAAATGAAATGAAAATAAAAAATGGTTAAAGGGGAGAAGGAAAAAAATTTAAGTTTTTGAATGAACACAATGGTGTTTATGGAAAGACTTGGAAAAGTTTGAAGAAAATGTTTGAGTATATTTATATAGAGTTAATATCAATTATTCACTTTCTTTAGCTTCATTTTAAAATTTTTTTTCCAACCCATTCAAACTTGTTTCGTCAATTCCTCATGTAGATTTGGAAATAGGCTCCTTTGTGAGGATAAAAAAAGTTTCTTCGTCGAAAGAAGTTGATCAGTATAAAACAAAAAGTAAGGACAAAAGAAAAATAAAATGGAATATTCAAGTGAAAACAAAAGTCTCGTTATTACAATATCATTTTATTTTTAAACAGCGAATCTTTTATCATGGGAATTGGATGATAAAAATTAATTGAAAGTTAAACAAATAATTATGGTAAAAACTTTATTGGCAATGTCATTTAAATTTTGTATATATTGAAGAAATTTTAAATATAAATTTATTTTTTATTACGACACATTTATTTATTTATTAATTGCTATCATAATTTGTTAATGACATAAATCATTTGTTTGGATATATTTTTTATTAGAAGAAAAAAAGAGTGCTTTAAGTGCTTCATTGGTTCAACTTGAGTTGTAAAAGTAATTTCTATTTTCAAGACAGCTGGCTTGCAATGTCAGCGAAAAACTTTCGACATATTCGCCTTCTTGCTTCACCGATTTTGTCACCTTCACTGTGGAGTATGTCTCAATTTAACTGGTTGAATGGAAAGGGAATGGTCATGGCCAAATAACATTGACCAATTAAAAGTATACGTATTTTTAACAAAATTGATAGAAAAAAAAATAATTCATATTAATTTTACTGGTGAATAAATGAATGAAAGCTAAAAGTTTTCTAATATATTTTTTAAAAAACAATAACAAACTATAATATTAAATGAATATTTAACTTTGTAGAACAATAATTGCGATCTATATCGTCGTTTATTTTACACGACGTGTTAATAGTTCATTCGACAACGTGTGTGTTGAGGAAAAAATAAATAAATAAAAGAAAAAAAAAATTCTTTACTTACTAAATTACTTAACTCTATTCAGCCTGATATTATAACTTTATTTTCTAGGTCACTAATTTCACTGATGAATTTATTATATGTTTAATGTTTTTATAATTTTATTTACCTCGTGAACAAAGTCACAAGGATTTATTTTTTCTCCATTCTGTACTGAACTAGGGGGATTTTTTCTGAAAATTTTATTGCTAATGTTTCAACTGTAGAATTATTATGTCGACCTTTTTCAAGCTTGATTTTATTTTTTGTGAAATATCGTGCTGACACGTTGGATTATAAAAAAAAAAATGATTGGAAATACACGTGAAATTTTTTTAGTAATTTAGTTTGTTTATTTCATGATCAATGAAGCACATGGAGATTTGTTAAAATTTGGCACACACGTATATTCTTTCGTCGTGTAGATTTTTATTTCTAAAATAAAATAATCAATATTGATAAAAATTTCAAATATTAGTGCCGTGATAAACTGCATCGAAGTGAAAGTGCTATCTAGAAAATTTTCAAAGTAAGTAATAAATCTGTTTGCATCTTGAGTGTAACTTACATTTATATGTTTATATTTGTACAAATCTATAGTTAAGTGTCTCAGTTGTAGAAATCAGCGCTTAATTGAGAAATTATTCGTAACACAAAATGATAAAAATATTTTAGGTTACAAATGGTTATGTTGCTAATTTGGAATATGGCTCAGGTTGCTACGTTTGTGATTATTGCAAAGACTACAAAAAAAATATAATTGATTTAGATATAAGCTTGAAGTTGAATTTTTTAAATTTTATAGTTGAGATTTAAGTTTAAAGATATTTATATAGTTAATTAAAGTTGATTATTTAGGTGATTGTAATTTGGAATACTCTATTCCAAATTATATTCACATTGATTAAACCACGCCAATCTGCAATTTTATAATTAAACTAAAATTTATCCTATTTATATTAATCCGAGGCTGTTCATTTTTTTTATTTAAATAAAATATAAGTTTTTCTAACATTTAAATTGTTTCTTACTTTTTTATTTCTTAACCGGCTATGATTGATACTATTTTTTTTAAAAGTGGTATTCTAAATTTGCATCCTTTTCTCTATTGATTTCCCGTGATTTTTCATTGTATATTTTTGTCTGATGAAATTTTTATAACATCGTGATGTGACCTGACAGTCTTCTCGACACGTTTCATCGGAGATTCATTGAAGAAAATATACAATCTCACGTGCAACGACTATTCTATATTATATACATATACAATCTATATGGTTACACGTACTATATTACAAAGTCATACAAATGTTAGACTATCGGTGAATGTGTAGTTAACGTTTGATGAATGATAGAGGCTTACTCGTTGGAATTGGATCAATGGCTTGGCATTCACATCACTGAGAATTGCCTATAATATTGATATGCAAGATAATAAACCTTCATGCACCTGTAAAACCATTTAAACTAACAAATAATTAACTTATAATCCCATTATTTTATGGCTAAAATTAATTAAATTAAATAAAACTCGATGATTTATATTAAAAAATTTTTTTCTCCTTCACTTTATATCTTTGCGGGAATATTAACTATTCAGTTAGATACTCAGGTAATGGATTTTCTGGTTAGTCTAAATTTTATTTCAATGACTAAAGCACAAGGAGAGCAATGTGGGCGGTAGAAAATGAGAAAGAAAAAAATTTATCGTTGGCCAAGAGAAAATGCGTCAGCATAATTTGAGAATATATATTTTTGCGTTGGATACTAAATTATAATAGTAAGTAGAAATAAACGGGGGGGATAAAGAGAGTAATGAGTGTGTGACAGTGAACAAAAAAAAATGGGATAAAGATGGAGATAGAGTGAGGAAAATTCCCGTGATTTATTAAATTCATTAAGGAACCAATGCCTTTCGAGAAAAGTGTCGTCTCGAGACTTGGGCCTAAATTTGATACGCGTATCAATTGTAAGATGGATGAAAGTGTGATTGGAGATGGAGAACTAGAATAAGAGAAGTGAAAGAAAACGGATGGTGTCAATTGACGTGGAAATTTTCGTTATTAAGTGATATTAAATTGAAGAAGCTGACAAAATGAAATGTGATTTCATATAAAATTAATATTATATAAAACTCTACTTCAAATAAATAATATAACAATTATAAAAATAATATTAATAGCAAATTAATTATTCAAACATTTTTTATTATCCCTATTTTACTTTGTTATGTAAACATTTTAATTTAATGAATTGTCGTTTATATAATGCGTCAGTGAACGACAACTGATACAATAAATCTATTGAAAGCAGTGAGGAATATCCAAGAATGCTCACACTTTTGTATAAAATTCTTTTTAAATATGTGGTTGGCATATAGTAATGAAGGAAAAAAAAAAAAGAAACACAAAGAAAATGAGGAGGAACAGTAGGGGGAAACTATAGAAAATGAGAGGCTGTGACAGGAAAGTGTAAAATAAATGGGGGCACGTGCTTTTCAAGAGGTAAAAATGAGTAGAACGTTTAACCAATGCTTCTTCCTCTTTCATCTGCCCCTGTTCCCCTTGTCTATATTTTTACTTTCATGTATACTCTCGATAAAAATTCTCTACACACTGTATTCTAAAGTTAATATCGATGCAACAGCTACTTTATATCGATTATTGCCTTTTTTTTTTATATATTTTTATTTTATTTTCATTCTTTTTTTTTATTTCGTTGAGAAACAATGCTATGGACATGGAAGAGCGAATGGATTTACAAAATAGCGATGGAATGAAAAGAAGTTGAAGTAGAATATATTCAGTGAATGTTGAGAGAGATGAAGCACACATTCAAATGTAAAACTAATAATATAAAGGAAAGATAGTCGGAATAGCAATTGTGTATGAATATATCTATCTATGTATATTGCAGATAGTCAGACACGTGGATAAATATATATGTACATGTACATACATTGACGTGTATCTTTAGTGCCAAAAGGAATTCGTGTCTTGAATTTTCCTCATGGAAAAACTTGAAGGTTCTATTCAACACCTTAGTTCGACTTTGGTGGCAATATGTTCTGTCAATATGTCAATACTGTGGACATTTCACATCCACTTCATGTTGTATTAAGCTCTTTTATTTGAAGAAGAAATAAAAAACTATATAAAATGACCATGTAAACATATATTATTATACATAGGGAAATATGGATGGAAGGAAAATGACTTGGCTAAAATATAAACAGAATCCATTTTTAAATTCAATGACTTGATCATTGTGTCTTTCTTGAAACCGATAGAAATTTTTATAATATGTACAGGAATAAAATTTTATATGAATAAAAAAATAATTGAAATTAAAATACAAGATAAAAAATTGGTTTATAAATTTTAAGATATTCGATTAGTTTGATTGAATTTGAAATTTTTATTGTAAATCACAGCCAGTTAAAGTGAGAAATATTAAAAAATATATCACTTTGCCTTGCTAAATATAGCAAGTACTGGTTTTTAATTTAAACTAGCTTGAAAAAAATAAATTAGCTAATTCAAAATTTTAATTGTAAAACAGAACAAGCTAAAGTGAGAAATATTACAAAATATATCACTTCGGCTTGCTAAATATAGCAAGTACTGATTTTTAACTTAAACTAGCTTAAAAAAAATAAATTAACTAATTCAAAATTTTAATTGTGAAACAGACCAAGCTAAAGTGAGAAATATTAAAAAATATATCACTTCACCTTGCTAAATATAGCAAGTACTGATTTTTAACTTAAACTAATTTTAAAAAAATGAATTAGCAAAGTTAAAAAAAAAATCTAATCAATAGCCATTATTAATATTCAGTATCCCATATTTAAAAATCAATATAACCAGCCATTTTGCTTCATCCTCCCCTTACAAATCCACATTTTAATACTCTCAACATTCAATAATAATTTTCTATATCGTTTGTCAATCATTCGAACAAACTATCACGATAAGAAAAATAAATAAAACGAATCTAATCCAAAAGTTTTATATCACAAATGTTCATTTCACTATACAATAATTCAAATGTACTTTATTTACTAAATTCAAATATATATTTATATATATTTCAGCAGGTCCCTCGTGCAACCGTAGATTAAACGACGTAATATCTCAGCCAACACACTCGCTAATAAACGTATACATTTAAGTCTACTGGGATAATTCCGTATGTATAACTCTCTGCTACATAGTGAATACACATACATACATTCATACGTACATATATACTATAAACTTGACTTGCACTTAATGATCCTTCGCACACTTGAAAATTTAACGGATTATTAAGCTTGGTTAACCTTTATCGAATGAATCACCAGCTCAATTAATTGATCATTGTTCCATTTCATTTCCACAAATATCCACATCATGCAATACATCGTATGTATGTGTCATGTGTGTGTATATACATTACTATCTCGAGGCAACAGGAATATTGCGGTAATGGTGTATAGCAAACGATTATTCATGGATTCGCAATTTAACATGAAACAATAAGTTGCATGCTTCTATATAATATTATTCTGTATATGTATATGTATAGATTGGGCAATATCAATAGATACTGGCAGTTGTAACTGTTAATATGGTGAAAAAGTTTTAAACTAAAATCTAATCGATATCCATACAATTAAACGAGTTTATATATGTGCACATAGACGATTTATTGTACTGTAGATGGTGTATTATTTATCGATGTGTATTAGGGTGTGTCATTTATAGGGAACTTTTTTTTTTTTTCATCAAAAAGATAGGCTGAAAACTTACTGGATGGTGAGAACAAGAAGTTTGCTTAAAGCGCAGCTCTTAATTTTAATATTTAGTTGCTTTTTGTAATTTTCGTTTTTCCATTTAAATAACATGAGAAAAAAAATTTTTTTTTTTCTTTGGATTTTTGTAGCTTGGAGTTCGTGCTTTATAGAGATAAGTTCATAGCATATTCTTGTAGGGAATCGAACGCTCTACAAAAAAGGTTTCTTACACTTTTTTCATAAAGACAGCCATTCTAAAGATATTCAAACTCAAAGCTCAATGTATGAAATTTTGACTTTTTTGTTATTAAATAGATACTAATCATTTTATTATTATAATAATAAAACACTTTAATAATTGTAGAAATTACATTGCTTAGTTTTATTTAGACAGCATAATTTCTATTGCTTTAGAATAACAATAAAATTCATTTAACATGAGTTATGAATAATTATTTTTATAGTAAATAAAATAAAGAAAAAAAAAATATTTGACACGTTAGTATTTTTTTTTAGTTTTACGAAAATATTATAATGGAATGCAATCTCAGATTGGATATAAATGATATCTGCATGGATTTTATAAAAGCGAAGCAAACACTGACAAAAAATTATAATAAAATTAAATAAAATTATTTTATTGAATGTTCAGCAAATTAATTTAAATAATTTGCAATTAAATGTAATTTATGTCCATTTATTTAATCTATTATTCAAAACTAAATAAGTAGTTTGATACGTTAACTCTTCAATATTTGATTGCGATTATTAATTATTTGATATATTTACCATAGTATTATCTGCGTTTATTTAAATCAAAATGTATTAACTAAACTCACAGGTTTGAATTTAATTCTAATTTTCATATGGAATTTAGTTTCAATATGAAGCTCATTAGAAGTTTGCACTTGTTACATGCACTAGAGTTATGGTGAAATTCTATCTGTGGACAGTTTCAATAAGTTTAATATAGAAATATATTAGTTCTACATCCGTGGATATATAGACAAAGGACGAAAAATCTATTCAGATATATAAAAGTGAAAAAAATAGATGGTAAATGTGAGTTTGGTTCATTTTTAAATATTCATCAGTACCATTTTCTCCTGAAACTCGTGCAAAATAATTTGCATATAACATATATAGATTTACATCATGGGATTTTCATAGTTAAATTACTCGATAGATAATATGTCTTTTCAGAAATGAATATTTGTTTGAACTAATGAAAGATATTAATTCATTTAATATCCTACTATTTAATAAAATCTTTTCTAATTGATCTCCGAGAGAAATAAAATATTATTCAGTGTTTTTTCATCATTTATACAACAAAAAAATGATAAAGTCAAGTAGGCGAAGAGTGGTATGAAAAAGCCAAGTTTTAAAAGAGCCATCATCATTTACACGGCATCGATACGACGTACTGAAGATTTCGTCGTCAAAAACTAAGTTTTTATGTTCATTTTATTTGTTTTTTGACGTCTATACGGACAAAACTAATACTAATATGATTATACAATAATTTTAAAGATATATTAGGCCTTCTAATACCATATATATTTTGCAGGCAAATCTTTAATTTCATACTAATTTTCGGGGTTATGTTTCTTGGGAGAATATGTTTTGAAAGAGCCGGGCTGCAGTGTGATGAAAAAGCTAGCTTTATATGGTCCCTTCAAAAAGCTCTTACTAAGAAATCTAAAATAAATAATGATACAGACTCAGATACATCAAATAAAATTATATGAGTTCTTAAAAAGATCGTACCTAGTCAGATTGCAATGATTAATCTCAAACGACTAATTTCATGAGAATTTCTTAGATTTAAGTGAATATTTTATCCAGAGTTTGCGTTATATAAAACGTTTTATAATTATATAAGATATAAAATTATATCTGGACATTATTAGTAAATAATATCTTTGTTAATCTAAAATTTCAGTCCTGTAATAAGAACTAATTGGCTCTTTCAAAACTTTAAGTGGCCTATGTGTTATAAAAAAGCCAAATTTTATTATTTTTATAAAGGCTTAGAAGTCCAAAAATACCGATAATTTTGAAAAATGTTTTATGACATCACTTACATAAATGAATAAACAATTACTTATTATAAAAATTTTTCAATTATTTATTTCTTTTTTATATTATTTATCTCTTTTTTCAAAACTCTTTCATGTCACGTTTCCCCTCATAACACAGCGTTAAAAATTCACAATTTTTCCAACGTCAATTTTCATGATTGAACAATTTGTCAATATTTTAAACAATTTATTTCTTAACAAGTATCCACTTATATAAACATGCACATGCAAGAGGAATATATATTTATATAAATTTATATGAATATATTTTATGAGTTTATAGTTTCTTCCTTTTATTTTCTACCTGTTCACATACTGTATATTTATTTTCCACTTTTCATGAATATCGCATAAATAAAGAAGAAATATGTTATGTATAAGAATGAGAGGTACCTGCGAATAGTAAATATATTTTCATGGATACTTTATTGATATGTACATACATATATACACATGTTTAGTAGCACATCGACTTACCTGTAAAGTAAATATAGGCAAACGCTTCATGCAAAGTCTATGTGCAGACTAAATATATAAATTTATACGCGAATAGAGGGATGATGGGATAAAAGGGAGCGTCAATTCACAGTGAATTGTGATCCTTGGTCTCTACTTTGAAGCCATTCTGTACTAAAACAATCCTGAAGAAGAAATTCAACGCATATAAGTCTTTTCAATCTATCCACGATGCATTTTTTTTTTCTTGTGCATTCTTCCTCGTGAGTTTAGTTTTATGAAGAATTTTACAGTTATAATATTGTTATGTGAACGAGTGTGTACACATATATACACCTTCAAGTAGATAATAATATAAAAAAAGTTACGAAAATAAAATAAGCTCTTGTATTTTTTCCTCCCTTTTGTTTTTCACTTTTTAAATTAAAAAAGAACAATATTTCTCGAGATTCTAATTGTCTTTTTTTATTTTTATTCTTGATCATATGATGTACAGTATTATATACTTACATACAGGAAATGATGATGATTATAATCGCTTTTAGCTTTTTTTTTTTTGTTCAACTTCAATAACCGCCCAAGATTTTTTTTCTTCTATATTTTATTTTTATTTTTCCGCATTTGTTCTTTTTCTTTGCTATATTTTTTTTTTTTTCACTATTCTTCCACTACTTTTTCCTCCTGATCTCCGACCTCAGACCGACCTACTTACCTGGAAGGATCCATTTCATGCTGCTAGTTGCGGTGGTGAAGGCAACCCAGGCGCTCTAGGGCTTATTCACCCAATTCTCCATATACATCATGAAACTTGTGGTTGTAAATTATTTTCTCATTGCAATATTATACATACCAACATTTATATTTATTATTATTTTCCAATCTCTATATCCATAATAAATACCTACATGCATATAAAATATTTATTTCACCATATAATTTTTCAATAATAATTTCTTTGAGTAAATTTACCAATGTCACAAATTTTCAAATTCCAATTGGATTGCTTTTAGATGCGGAAGCAATTTGTGATATGAGAGATATATGAGCTTGTGCAAGTCACTTTCAATTCTCCAATTCTGCACGTACTACCCTAGACTGCTTCACTATCTATTTATCCTACTTCTACCTAATATAAAACATAGATATCATCGCAAACATATATAATAGTATATAAAATTTGTGTTCATATCACGTTTTGTCGCGTCTTATAATATTCTTATTGTAAAATCCTTGATTGCGGTCACACACACACATACACAAGCTAAATAACATAAGATACCATGTAGACATAGAGATATTTGCCGTTATTTAATTAATAACTCATCATATAAATTTTCTATTTATTTTTATTATCAAAAATAAAATGTTTTTATTTATATAAAAATTAATCAGTTATTTCTTTTTCTATTTATATTATCAATTTGTATTATACTTGTGTTTTAACTTGATTAAACGTTCATTTAAAGTGATTATCTTTAATCAATATGTGCAATCAATCCGATGATAGTATGACCAATGGTCTTGTGCATCCCTGAAACCATTCATGGAACGCATTGAGATTGGTATGTAATGTTGAAAGCCACGAAGATTATTGGCAGCAGTTTCAGTAGACTATATACAGTATACCAATAAACGTTCCAGTAATGTAAATACAATGGTCTATTGGATGATATTAATTCCTCTTAATATTTCATCTCACTCACATTCGCTTGATTTTCATTTAGTCGAATTTTTCGTTCAAAGTTCCCTTTATTTTCTTTCCCTCGTCTTCCTTTTAGAATTCATAAAGCTATTTTTTATTCTTTGCTTCCACAACATTTTCACGAATGCGCAAACAATTTCACGAAACTTTAATTCAGAAAAATATTCACATAAATTATACGATATTGCAATATTAATTGTGAATTAATTAAATAAAATTGAATAAATAATTTAAATAAAATCAATAATATAATAATACAATTTTATTAATTGGAGAATAATTTTTTATACATGTATTGCAATTAGAAAATATATTGAAAAAGTTTTTTTGTGGAAATAATTTTTCTTTTATTTTATTTTATTATTTCTTTGATTTTACAGTTAGTAAAACTTTAATGTTACGTCGACATGAACACAGATAATCAACGAGATAATAATATTGCGAGCGAACTGAGGGTGAAGTGGCCAGATACCTAAGCACAACGGTGTGCTTTCATTGTGCTTGCGAGAGAAATGTTTCTGATGGAGCTCGTGCATGTAAACTTATACCGACACACATATTTATTATCTTCTTGCATGTATCAGGAGGATTGTGGTTTCTATTTTACTTCTACTATATTGTATATATATTTCAGATGAACCAGCAAAGCGTACGTTACATAATATATATATACATTTATTTATTTATTTACTCGTATACATAGGGAAAAAAGGTCGAGCGTTTTTGAAATGAAAAGTGAAGAACTTGACTCAAGTTTGATTTCCTGAATTTATTATTTGCCAGTTGGAAAACTGGAAAATTTAATCTATGCGATAATATCAGTAATATAGTTGAAGAATTATTGACATAATGATATTGAAGAATAAAAATAAGTAGAAGAAAAAAATTTATGAATAGAAATAAAATGATGGAATTAAATTATTTTGTTTCTTATTGTAGGTAAAAATATTAAATATATAATAAAGAATAAATAAAAATATTTCCCTTGGGTATTTACAAATTATTTTTATACCAATGTAATACGAAAATGTTTATGTATGATGTGGAGAAAATTTGCCGAGCTTTTATTTGTGTTTGTGTGTGAAATTCAATCGAATGAAACGAATGAGCCTGCGAGTTGTTCAAGACAAAAATAAAATCAACGCGGGGGCATTGTGAAATGTTGAAAGGAGAAAGGAATGAATGAAGATTGTATGACTGCAATGAAAGCCAAAGGAAAAGCTGAAACAAACTGGCGGATGAGTAAGAGAGAATAAAGGAATAAAATAAAAAATAAAAAGAATGAAGTAAACGGAATAGAAGAATTACCATCTAGTGTAAATAAATGAGAATGGAAATTTTATGTAGATGATCCATTTGCTTTTGAAAGTATGCGCTCGCGTGCAATGCCAATCGACAATGACTTGCGTGTACGTCTGTGACGTATACATATATAAAATATAACGCGCGTTATATAAAACGATAAGATGCATTATTGCATCTTGAAAACTGAGAAACGAATATTACTCAGAAAAAAAAATAAATAAATAAATACCCAAAAAACCCAGCAGTAAAAACCATTTTATTTTTTGGAAAAAATTATTTGTACCATCTAACCAACATAAATCTCCCCTTCATTATTAATTTTATACATATACATTAGGGGTGTTGATAACCGAAAAATCGAGTTGAAGTCAAAAAAAAAATTTCTCGTTTTATTTATATGAGAAATCGAATTTTTGAATTTGCTAAGCCTCTAATTAACTCGGAATTTTTTTTTTTTTTGTATAAATTATCAGATTTTCAATGTTCACAAACAAAAAAAAATTATCGCCTAAAAATGAAACACCCTAATACATATATATTTCTACTCATTATCCAATAATAGATAAACAAAATAGCTATATTTCATTGCGCAAACACTGAGTGACTTGATAACAATTGGAATATAGCTCATTCGAACGGATTACATTAAAACAAAAGAAAACTTGCGATAAACTAAAGAGGAGCAGCAAGGGAAAATGGATCTGATGAGAAACTGACAGAGTAATGGCAAAATGAAAATGTTTTATATACTCGCTGTGTTTCCATCGTGTATCAGACGCTATACACATTGAGAAGGATATATTGCAGCGAAAGCATAAGCGTTAAGCTCTAGTGATATACATATATAACCACTGTTATTCGCAAAAGTAGAAGTGGAAGATGGTAAGACGTTAGAGAGTGGCCAACAACAAGAGCACAAGAGAGGGATAAGGAGAATTGAGGGTGGATAGAATGTATACGTGCTTTTGAATGGAGTTTGGGGCTGAGCAAATGCCCGATTAGAAGTCTTCCCACGCGGTACCATACACTGACAACGTGTACGATGGGAATGACGAGGTAGCGCAAAGGGAGCTTTTGGTGAAAGCGTGTTGAAGGGTAAAATAAAGGAAGGGAAATTAAACCATTCTCTCTATCCACCGCACCATGCGCCCTTTGTGCTCTTGTTCCAAAGCGACTTAACGCAAGTCACAGACTCATTGGCTGCGGCCTCTTGTTCTGTTGCATCATCAAATTCAAAAGTCACAAGTGACGTCAATATATCTTATGTATATATATTAGGGTGTTTCATTTTTAGGCAATATTTTTTTTTTGTTTTTGAACACTGAAAATCTGATAATTTATACAAAACAAAAAAATTTAGAGTTAATTTTTTTTTTCGACTTCAACTCGATTTTTCGGTAATCAAAAATTTTTTTTTGGAAAAAATTAATATACAACTTTTGTAGGGCATAAAATTTGCTACAAAAAAGTTTCTTACTGCAAATGCTCTCCGATCAACAGTTTTCGAGTTGTAGAACTGGAAAGTTAAAAGTTGATTATAATTGACAAAAAATTTTCTTTAAACTGGAATTTATTGATTTAACATTAATTATTATCTTACAATAAACGCTACAATGCTGAATCAACAATGTAATAGCATCAAAAAAAAATTTTGATTACCGAAAAATCGAGTTGAAGTCGAAAAAAAAAAAATTTTCTCGTGTTATTTATATGGGAAATTGAATTTTTGAATTCTCCAAGCCTCTAATTAACTCTGAATTTAATTTTTTTTTTGTATAAATTATCAAATTTTCAGTGTTCACAAACTAAAAAAAATATTGCCTAAAAATGAAACACCCTAATATGTATACTGTGTGTCTTGTCCTAATTGATGAATAAATTTTATTCAGGTACAACAGACAGAATAAATAAAGGTTGAGATTATTTACTTTTAGGGAGGTGTGATCAATGGCAGAAAAGTGAAGAAAAAAAAAAAAAAAATCTAATGAAGATATTGGGAAAAGTAAAAGTTCCTGGGTAAATGAGGGAAGCTAATAGAGCATCAATCTCACGTAGAATATAAACTGTGTGTATATGTGTGGCGTTGGATATATATTCTGTAGACACGATTCTTTTTTTCCATAATTGAACTTCCCCTATACAATAATTCCATTCTCTTATATTATATTTTAATTTAATTTTTCTTTGTTATGAAAAATTTTCTGCTTATTCTTTTCGAATTTAATTTCATAGGGTGGATAAAAGTTTGTGATAGGTTCATGGCTATGTATGCATACTATCGTTCGGAAATTTGTCGGCAGGAATTTTCTGCGTACATATAACAAAATTAAATTGTTTTCCCGTGAAAATGCATTCTAGAAACTTCTGGAGTCAAGAGAGGCGCAAACTAATAGTTTCATTGTGCCATTGTTAATTTCCTTCCTTCATGCTTCATCAGCAAATGCATAAAAAAAATAATTGTTGATAATAAATCATCGTTAATTTTAATATTAAATGTAAGAAAAAAAAATTTTTTTTCTTATTTTATTTAGCAAATTTATATTTTATTTGTTATAATTTTATTATTTCGATTGCATTTTTATTTTTGTTGATCTATAAATTCACTTCTCGTTATCGTGTGTCTATACACCCCCGATGAGAAATCTCAGGATGCGCATCAATCCCCCTAACAAAACCTCGTTACCGGGGGTAAACAAGATCACATATATTATATACACATGTATAACTGTGTGTATGTTTGCAATTATTTACACACGTAATCCCTGACAATCATAGTCTATCATTCTTCATTAATTTTCCAAGAGCAATGTTTTCTATTGTTGATTTTTGAGCGCAGAAAAAAATAAAGAAAATTAAAATATAAAAATCAAATCAAGAGGATTTTAATTTTAATGAGAGAATATTAATATATTTTTTTTTTTTTTTGGTGTCTGCTAATTTATTTTAAGGTGTTTTACAATCGGGATAGATTGAGAGAGTTTATTTTTTAGGTGAATGTGGGATATGCAAATTTCTAATAAATAAATAATCCTTGTTTATGATTCAACTTGGAATATTATTCAGTGTTGAATTAATTAATTAGCTAAATCAATTTTATCTATTTGCATCTTCACAAAAGTCGTGAATGAAGTAAAATAAAAAATAAAAAATAGGCAAAGAAGAAGTAATGATAATAATACCGAACAATAAAAGTAATTTCAAGCATGAATTGCATGAAAATGGGGTGGAAAAGAATGATAAATACTTTTTTCAAGATTACAATTTAAGGAATGTGAATATTTCTCATAAACATGCGGTTATATATCTATTTTTTTTTTCTCATCATAAAATAGTTTTCAGAGGTTCTAAGGGTGGATATATAGGGTTTTCATACACAAATTGCATACAACAATGTGACATTATTTTCTCAGTTGACCCTTTAGAAACGACAAATTGAGTTTATAGTCATTGTGTCAAGTGTCGAGTAAAAAAAATTTCATCTCAAACAAACAAAAAGAAAGAAAAAAAAATCAGAAAAAAGAAAAATGTAAGTGAATGAATGAATAAATTGTGTTTATCTTCTTTCAAAAAGTCAAAAAGATTATATAACGTGTCAGAGAAAAACAATAGAAGAAAAAAGCTTTATAAAAATAAAGATTCTTACATTAATTTATAATTTAAAAACTGTATATAATGTGGTGACTTTTAACTTCAAAGCTACACACAAACTTTGAATTATTTTATATTTTTTTATTTTGCATTTTCTTTATAGCTACATACTGCAGTGGTTGAATAAGTAATTACCTGCATATATACATATATAAATTACGTAAAGGGTATGATAAAGTGAGCAAGTAAATTAAATAAATATACTTATTAATAATTAATTATAATTTTTATTTCATGAAATTCATAACCAGAAAAATAAAAATAAATTAAATTCAACATGTTTTTTTAATTAAATAAATTATTTAACTACAATGTCATGAAACTATTGAATTATTTATTAATTGCCTTGTGATTGTATATTAATTTATTATTAATTAATGACAATAACAATGAGACATTAAGATATTTAGAATGAAATTAATGTTAAAGATTATATGACATCTAAATATTTAATCATGACGTATTGCTTTTTGTTGTGCGTGTGTATTTATAATGATAAATGTTATTGGTGCACGAAATAACCAAAGCGTGACAAACATTAATAAAAGCTCCGGTCATTTAATGACATTCGAAGGGTAAGTGATAATAATTGATATTAAATGACAGCAATGACAAATTAATTTTTCAACATCAATCGATAAATATTATTGTTATTAATATTTTTTTATTGTTCAATATAATATTCCAATGTGAATGAATATATTATTTAAAAAATAAAGTCTTACGACAATACTTCAATGTCGTCGGTGAATAATTTCAATGTAAAATTTAGTTAAGGAATTTTTTTGTTTTTTTTTTTCATTTTGTGCTCAACTTAATTGTGCAATTTTCATTCTCTATTTCTCAGGAGATTTACAAGCAAGTTCTCAACGATAAGTTTCACTTGTGGAATTTCATTTCTCCGAGATTAATCAAGTGCAAGAAAAAGGCGCTAATGTGTAATGAAAATAAAGAGAAATAAAAAAAATAAAATAATAAAAAAGAAAAAAAATAATAATTTTCTTTTTTTTTTATTTCATTTTTTTTTTTTTTATTATTCAAGTTTTACTATCGAATAAAATGACGTAATTTCCTAGGAAGTTGAACCTTTTAATGAGAAAATTACTCGGGGATGTAGTGGGTAGTTCCACCGAATAATAATCAAATGGTATTTGTTATATGAAGTAGACGATTAGCATTTATATAAATTATAAAATGTGTACGATGTAATTATGTGCATATACATATTATATATCACAGTACTGGGTTTATTAATCGCAAAAGAGAACAAAAAAAAAAAGATGATTGTAATCGATAAAAAAATAATTATCATCCCTAAATTATTTACGTTCACATAAACTTCACAAGTGGTATTCAAATGCAGTCATAATCATGAAAAATATCATGAGAATTTTGTTTGCTGCATAAAACTGACAGCGATACACTAAAAAAAAAATAAATAAATAAATAAATAAATAAATAAATTGAGACAACGAAGGAGAATGCGACAAGGAACATACCGAGTATATAGCAGTAGTAACGTTGAGTTATAGTCAGACCTGAGGACGTACGCCCAGAAATGCAACTAGGAAAAAAAAAGGGCGAATAAATCTCTAGCTAAACTCCAGAACAAAAAAAAAAAATTTGTATAAAAAGTGAAGACGCAGTGAAAAATATTACAAAAATAAAAAAAAAAATATGCTAAATCTGATACAAATCTCCTACATTTATAATTAAATAAATATACAAAATAGAAATTTATAAAACATATTCACGATAAAAAAGGAATAATTTACTACTCAGCGAATCATTATCCCATAATTATAATAATATTCCTTTGCAATTATTCAACAATTAAACCATTTTAGTATTTAAAATTGCATACAATCTCAAAGACGAGAAAACAATATTTATTTATTTTTTTTTCATTTTTCTTTTTCCTTCGTTTACAACATACCCATTCAAAATTATAAATTGTCGACGAGTCGACTTGAGAATAAAATTCAGAATAGTTAAAGAATAAAGTAAATAAAAAAAAGAGAATTATATGTAAAGGTAAGAAAAAGTTGTGACGAAAAAAAAAAAAAAAAAAGTGTTGAGGTAGCCTGAGTTTTAATAGAATCTCAGCGCAAAACTAGACATAGATATTTGAAATTTCAAAACAGACCACATCTATATACATATACAATACATATACACATACCTGTATATAAATATAGAAGTTTAAATAAACACTATGATTGGACTCTGGGACTTTTGTGCAAATTGATATGTATATGAGAAATGTTTCTATATGCAGCATCGTCTACAGTTGAATTTGTCGAATCCAATTGCCGGTTTCTCTCCCTAGAGTTTTCAGACTCTATATATATGTATATATATCTATCACTAACACACATGCATTCACCAATATATGTGTACATACGTATGTACATGTATATATTTTTTTTTATCCCGTAATTCGAATAAAATTACGCGAGTGGTCCTGGTCACATGAGAACCGGATAAATCTTTCACGCCATTTCCGCTTTTTCCCAATCATTCTCCCATGTTTTTTTTTTTTTTTTCTTTTTCTTTATCTCTATGTCCTGTTTCCGTTTTTACGTTTTCACCCTTTGCCCGATTTCGTTTGTGAATCGATTCGTCAAATTGCATCCTCGACAATTTATCGATTTTTCACCTTGAATGAAAGCACACAAAAGTTTTATTCCATTCTTTATTATGTATATATAATATATATGTATGTATATATATATGTATTTATGTATAGATATAAAAATATGCATGGTTATATGTGTAATAGATTTTCCTGAATGTCCTATTTACTCAACTTGCAATTTTCCTCAATCTTTTTCTTACTTTTTTTTTTTTTGTTCATTTAATTTTAATTTTTTTTCTTTTTTCGCCATTTGCCTTTTTTTTTTTTTTCTGTGAAAAAGTGCAGCATAAAGACGTGCTAGAATATAATAGCACGCTTAGATTTCACAATCTACCGAACAAAAGGAACATCAGGAAAAGAACGATTGACCTGAAGAATTATTTCACCATTAGAAAAGAAAAGAAAAAAATGTCACAGTTCTATATGAATATTTATGTCCTTTTTTTTTTCTTTCAAAAATTCAAGTATCATTGTACAGTTAACGATCATTGTTTGAAGTTCATTAATTATTGACCTTTAAGAGAATTTTATCACTTTGATCCTTCAATAACGAGTACACATCTTTTTAGAGTACCTCTCAGTTCTACTCATTTAATTAATTTTATGAACACAAACATCAAAACATATAAAATAAATCCAAGAAATAAAATCCAAGAATGAACAACTTTTAGCAATAACAAAAGTAATAAAATTTATTATCCTTACTTCAGATGAAATCTTTAAAAAAAAAAAAAATTAAGAACAAAAAAAAAACATTAAAAATTTACTTTACTAATGAGAAATTATCTACACACATACAGATGAATGAATATATCAAAGATAAACACAATTATGTGACGAAGAGATAACAAAGCTTTTATTAACTCACTCTATCATATTTTCTCCTCACCAATATAATAATAACAACAATGAATATATTAATAATTAAATTAAAATACTATATCATCATAAAACACAAATTGATAAACCCCAATAATTTATCATCAATCAATTAATTAATAAACTTATATATAATATTATTAAAATAATTATAAACCATATAAAATAATTTATATTTTCATACACGTATAATATAATATTTAAAATAAAATAATATAAACACATAATATCAAGCAATAATAAAAGTAATATTACATAAACACAAACACATACCTGTTACTCCTATCCCATGTTTCTTTCTTCTTTTTGAAATTTAAATTGCCACTCAATCACGCAATGTGTGACAGCAAAAAAAAATATCAATATCAGCACGTGTTTGTCTGAGATAGTAGTGGCTTTTCTTCCACATTCAATAAGTGACTTCCGTCACCAAAATAACAATAATAAATAATAAAAATAATAGGAATAATAGGAATAGAAAATAATTAAACGATTAAATTTGATATTAAATAATGTAGAAAAAAAGAAAAAAATTTTATTACGTAAATGACGTTTTAATTTTATTAATAAAATTATATCAGTTGAATTATTGGCGCGCTTATTGTTTTTGTATATTTAATTATTTATTTTCTTCTTACGGCCACTGACCGGATAGACAAAACACGAAAACCAACCCGGTCCGACTCGTTTGTTTGTATCTACTTCATATCGTCGGCCGGACGCGAAGACTCGCGACGCGACGCCGCTCTGACGGCGTCTCCATTGCCTCGACCCGGGCGCTTGCTATTCCTCCTCCTTTACCTCCTCTTGCCCACACATACGGCGCAACGATTCAGCGCAAGCGTAATATAACCTTTATTGCTACAAAAATATAATGAATATATGCAGTGAATTTATATATTCACGTATCTGTAAGTGGATATATAGACGAGGGCGAATATATATAAAATATATAGTTTCGTGTAAAGGAAAATTTACATTTTGTATAAAATGATTGTTTATCAAATTTGAATATAAAATTAAGAAATATAATAAAAGAATACACAGTGATATGTACAATAATTTAACAGTGGATTAATAATTTATTTGTTCTATGTTTCCGTGAACTCGAAATACTTTTTTTTTTAATTTTATAGTGACAAACTTTAATAAATTGTTATTCGATACGGTGATAAATATATTAAAAAGTAGTATAATGACTGTAATGTAATAATTGTTTATAAAATATGCAAATATTAACGTGTCGCTTAACTATCATCCTCTGGGAGGTATATATTAAGTCCCAAGAGGACGATTAAATAAATGGAAATGTATTTTTCAAAGATATATTCTGATAAATGAATTAACAAAAATTTTTTTTTTTTTTATTTTAGTCATTATATCAATTTATTTTTATATTTATTTCTTGTAGATTTTAAATACAGCTATTGGTTTATGTATTGTATGATAATTGATATTGGATATAAATAATGTACAGCAATAGTTTATTTGTTTATGCATTGTGATATTTTTTTCAGGGTTCGTCTGACTAATGAAGGCATCCACTACTAATTGATGAATTTTTCTTTCGTTTTATCATTATTCATTGCAGTTTAATTCAAAATAAACACCTACGAATATCAGTTTGGTATATAAAAAAAAGAAAAAATTAGTATTGTGTTATTTTATGTTGGAAATAAAAAAATAATAATGTTCTTTATTATTTTTTTATTTATTTAATAATATTTATACATTTGTATTTAAATGAATATATATATTTACGATTTATTAAGAGTATCATACTGATGTTTAATCGATCTAAATATATAAATATGCATAAAAAGGACACGTGATATAATATTTACTATAGAGAATATTAATTTTGCAATGACGCACTCGTTTTTGGTATTAAATCCCGAGCTATTTTCCATCGAGCTCAGCATAATAATTTTTTTTTTTTTTCCCCAGTAAAAACTACGTAGTAAATCTATACATATATGTATATATATTGTACATACCAATCCATCCTCATGTAACGTAGCCGGAACCTACCGAATCTTTAATAACGAGTCGCGCGTGAGTCCATAACAAAAAGAAAAAAAAGAAAAAAAAAAAAAAACATGTATGTATTGTCGTTTTCATATAAGCGTGAATGACGATGAGTAAAATCCATCTCCAATATCTCTATGAAACAATGGGGTAAAAAAAGAAAAATATACGATTGTTTTTATTTCGTAATTTGAAATAAAAATTTTATCGAATAGAATTTTTCTTTTTACCATTTTATCACAATTTAAAAATATTTTATTTATTTCAAGTTATGACTTTGATCATAACGACAAGTGTTTCAGTAAATAATTGAATGGTTATCCATATGGTGGTGTGTTTGATGTAATATAGTTGATTCAAGTATATATGTATATGTACTATATAAACATTAATTTTGCAAATAGTAGAAATGGTCACCTGGGGTGGTCGAAATAACCCGAGATAAATTTCCTGATCAACTAAACTACAGCAAATCAATTGGATATTTTTTTATACACGTCCATTTATACATATTGTTACAGTAAAAATTAATAAGCCACAAATGAAAGTGTGAGCTTAATTAATTTTACTATATACACTATAAAAAACCTCAAGATAAATTTCTATATTAATAATATCTTTTTATTATTATTAATATTAATGTTTTGAATAACTTTTTATCACCATGAAATATTATAAAATAAAATGATGTGATTTATAGTTTTATTAAACAAAGAAAATTAACTAAAATAACTTTGGACACTTGAAAGAATATATATATTTATGTTTGATAATGTCGATATAAAGTTGAAGGGTAAAGAACTTGAATGTATAAGTTTTTAGGGGAAAGTTCCGGTGTAGATCAGACACACTAAAAGTTCAATATTAATACATGAAGATGTACGACGCGACGACTATCCACTTTTGGCTCTTTTTGGTTGAGATGATAAGACACCCCTGGAGTTATCGAATGGTTAAAAGGATAAAAGCACGATCGGCAACACTTTAGTGGAGGGAGATGGCTTTCAACATATGTATATGTATAAAGCTCAAGTTTGGCAGTAAGAAAAAAGTCAGGGTGGAAGAGAAGAGAATGAGAAGATGCGACGGGTTTAATCGAAAGCTCTCTTGGATTTTACTCAATCCTTCAAAGCACTACGTTGCATATATGTATTGTATACATACATACATACATACATACATACATACATACATACATACATATATATATTGGGCAATATCGATTCTCCACAATATTGCGAACCATTTACCTAGACATTTTTGGTTTCGTTCAATTACGAAAGTTACATCGTGTTCTTTCTATCTTGATGAGCTTTCACCAATGTGCTGCCGAGGATCCAATAAAAATTTTTTACCATTAACTGCATAATTTAACGTAGATAAATTTTTCAAACGACCAACCATTTAACCAGTGGACTTTATCGTAGAATATATAAAACAAAAAAAATTTTTTTTTTTAAATATGTATATTTTTTCATGTTATTTTATTTTTTTTTTTTGTAACTTTCATCCAATATTTTTTTTTCTCACTGAATATATTCATCAAATACTTTGCGAGGGTTTTCAACGAGATATAAAAAAAATATTTATATATATGTATGTAATGTGTATTATTATTATTATTGTTTTTTTTTTTTTAATGTTTGATTTTAAAGATGAAAATATTTTAATAAATATTGGATATGAAATGATTTTAGGAGCTGAAGAATAGCGCGATAATAATAGAGAAATTTTCCTCGGGTTATTTTGGAATTAGAAAAAAATATAATTATAGAGAGCTTTTGCAGAAAACAATGGTGAATTTTCGTGTCTCGTGAAAATCCAATATTGTCTTTCTATGTATATATAATATATATGTATGGATGTATGTGTTATAGGGGAATGCTTTTTGTGCCAGATGCAATGTCTGTACATGTAATATTTTTAGTAAAGCACATGGTGGACTGCATTATCACAACTGAAAATCGCCAACGTTAACAAGACAATGCACCTTGCTCTTTATCATCTTTTATATATTTTTTTTAAGGGGAGTTTTTTTTTTTTATTCTTGCGGGATGAGAGGAATATTACGCTAAACATTGAAAAAAAAATTCCCACCAAAGATAAGCTCTTAATTTTAATATTAAGTACTGCCGCTATCAATTTGAAATTTTCTTATTTAATTAACACGTAAATCTGAATTTTTTTTTTATTCATTCTTCATGCATAGCTTCGCGGCATTTTATGCTATTTAATTGGTTCTTAGCAGAAGTTGTACTGAAATATATAATCTTTAAAAGTGCTAATCACTAAATTATTTTCTGTGAAGTGCTCTACGGGTAAAAAATCTAAATTAAACAAGGAAATTTCGAATTTACATGTGTTTAATTGGATTTTTCTCGAAAACTTTCAGCTCTACGATTTTAAGTAAAGAATACTATTTTATAGGAAATTCAATTTCCTACAAAAAAGGTCTTATTAATTTCTGCTGTAAAATCGATAGTTTTCGAGAAAAATCGAAAAAACCATAAAATTCGAGCAAAAATCGGCTTTAACATTTTTTACCGATTTGGCAGTTTATAAAAATTAATTTTGTGATCAGCACTCATAAAGTTTATATATTCCAGTACAATTTCTGCTGAGAAACAATTAAATAGCATAAAATGCCGCAAAGCTATGAATAAATGAAAAAAAAAAACTGAAATTTACGTGTTAATTAAATAATAATTAATTCAAAATTAAAATTAAGAGCTTTGTTGGGAATTTTTTTTTTAAATATTTAGAGTTATATTTCGTCCATCCCGCAAAAAAAAAAGCACCCTAATGTATATACATAGATCTATGTATATTGCTCATTACATTCAAAAGCTCCACTCATTATTTTCATTGTATAGACAAAGATAGTGACTGAATTATTATATCCACAATTTTCTCAAGAGCTCGTTTGAAATCTAGAGACGCAACAGCGCTTTGGTATAACACAAGTTCGACGTAATACTTAAATATAACGAAAGTGTCTCTTTCCTTTATTGTCTTGAGACACGTTCATAGAATTATATTGCTGCGAGTGAAGCTTTGTGTCACGCCAACTTATTTGCCATTGAAAAAATTTACAGATAAAAGAAAAAATAATCAAGATAAATCGTCGCATAAATATTCATTATTTTTTATTATTTATTATTTCTTCCAATTGTTCTTTATTTTTACGTTTTTTTTATTTTTTTTTTCCCTCAATGTGGCAAGTTGATGTGGTTGATATTGATAAATGAGTGAATGACGAAATATATAAAAAAAAATAAAAGAGGATTGTAATAAAAAAGTTGAAAAAAAAAAAAATATTGGAAAAAGAGATAAAATAAGTAGGGAAAAAAAATTTCTAT
This sequence comes from Microctonus brassicae, assembly GCA_918226075.1. Classification (NCBI taxonomy): domain Eukaryota; kingdom Metazoa; phylum Arthropoda; class Insecta; order Hymenoptera; family Braconidae; genus Microctonus; species Microctonus brassicae. The sequence continues at coordinate 14,045,050 of OW445481.1, read as the reverse complement.
AACGCTTGACCGATTCTATTCGAGAAAATACTTGAGCACTTGAGGAAGAAATGAAGAGAAGAAACAGTAGTAGAAAAAGAAAATGTCATGGTTGGACAAAGTTTGCTTACCACATTATTCATTCTCCTCTTTGGTTACGTTTACTATTGTCTAGTTCACGATATTGTTCAGTTATTAAACGATAAAAATTTAACTATATTATAGACAAGACTTTTCAATATCTTTTATTTTATTTTATAACTTCATATAAAGTATTATTATATTTTTTTTCTATTTCATATTCGTCTTTCACTTAGTTTTCTTTTTTTCTTTTTTATAGCTCAATTCATTTTATTGGTGGTGAGAAATAAAATTGGAAAAATGACTATATTTTCATGGGATATCATAAACTTTTCTTCATAAAATATAGCCTGGGATATTAAATGTATCAGGGTTTCAAAAAAGAAAAAAAAAAGAAAAAATAGTTGACAGAGAGGAAGCAGGTGTATGTTGCACAGGTTTCTGTTATATCACCACAACCCTTACATGACAGATCACATATCCTTCCCTCAATAATGTAAACACAAAGTATTGTGTAAAAATATCACAGTAAAAAAAGAAATAATCAAAACAGATCCAGAATCAAAGAAATAAAATGAAAGAAAAAAAAAAGGGATAAAAATATTGAATAAAAAAATAATACAGAATAAAATAATAAATGTTGGGATAATATGCGGGATTGTTAAGAGGGTAGTAACATGAAATAAATATATTATCACGATGTAATATAAAATTCATTGATGATTTTTTTTTTTTTTTCTTTATTTATGAATTTATTTTTCTTTTTTGTTAGGGAAAAATAAATATTGTAATTAAGTATAAAAAGAGGGTGAAGATTTTATTGATAATCGTGTAACATTTGATGTGAGCAAATGAAAAAAAGTATACAAGTGCGAGTGATAAAGAGAAATAGAAATAATATGTGTACATATTTATATTTATATGAAAAAATTTTAGGAAAGAAAAATAAGAAATTATCAAGGGAAGAAAGGGCGGACTTTGATTTGAAACACATTGTGGGCTTATCAGAGCGATAAATCCTTCAGGGAGCATCTGTGTTTCATGCTGAGCACGTGAATTAAGCAGGAGGGACGATGGGTATATCTAGGGGAAAAAAAAAAAATACAATGTATACATAAAATAAAATAAAATAAAATAAAAAATAGTTGAAAGACAAAAAAAGAAAAATATACATAAATATACAAATGTAAATAAATCGATTTATTTAAGGGCTAATCTTATTTATCTTGTTGGAGTTATCTTCCATCAAGAATAGAATAAATTATAGAATAAAATATTAATAATTAATTGAAGAGGAAATGACAAAAAAAAAAAATGAGAAAGAAAAAATAATACGCAAGAAAAATATTAGTTCGTATAAGTAAAAAGTATTCTTTCTAGTGAAGAAATAATGTGAAAAGCCACAGAGAAAAATATATATTTTCTTTTTATTTTTATACATACACACACACACACACATGTTCATTTATATGCAAGCACCTGTCTACAATTTTTCCTCTGCATGTCAGTGTATATGTAGGTACACATACGAATATTTTTCTATTTTGGTGCAAAGTTGAAAAGCGCGAGTGAACAAAGAAAAATGAAGAACGAAAAGAAAAAAAAAATCATGGTGGATAAATGAGAGAACAAATAAGCACATGGCAGTTAGGTCTATTAATGTGGATGTCTCGAAAATAAAGGGTGAAACAAAAGATGAGAAAAAAAAAAAAAAAAAATTAAAAAGAGTTTAGAATGAAGTTGACGTTAAAAAGCGTTTTGTACACGCGGTTTCGTGTGTGTCTTTGTGCTGAAAATTGTCCAAGGGTTGATGTTTTGCATCTTGAAGGGCCACTAAACTAATTTCAACAAAACAAAAAAAAAACAAGAATAATAAACAACGTTTGTAATATAAAAAAAAAAAAAATTATCGTTAAAAATTTTATTTTATTTTGATATATTTTTTTTTCGTGACCTACATGTGTAATATTATTTATCATGATTGTCATTAAATATTCTAAATATAGGGTGATGGCATATTGCATGCCATAAATTTGATTCGTATGACGTTGAATAATCAATGACATACATATGTACAATGTGACATTTTTATCGGATATATTTATGGTGTAAAAGAGGCGAATGACGAAAAAAAAAAACATTGATGGAAAAGAAAAAAATAACTACGAGGATAAAAATATAAAAATAGTCATCTTATTATATTTCTTTCTTGGTTAGGATTATGATGAGACTGCGTGGGGATAAAAGCTCTTGCTCTCCTATCTTCCTATACCCATTTCCTTCCTACTTCCTGGACTTCGCTTGTTCGAGAAAGCGACTTCGTCATCTCGTTATGGTTTTGCTTCCCCAGCAATACAAATGGCCGTAATATTGCTTCTGGAAAATACGATTAGCTTCGTCTTTCATCGAGAAATAATAACGAACGACTCAAGTACACATACAAACGGAAGATTGAGTACATAAATATATATATATATATACATATATACATTATGTTTTGTTTTATTTTTTTTTGTTTGAAATATAATCAAACGATAAATTGAGAATATATTAAGGCTGAATAGATACAAAGAAAAATTACATTGTGGTTAATAATTTTACCAGAATTGTCGACGATTTTTTTTTATCATTCTCAGAATATATTTAATTGTTATTGTATATAATTAATTAATGTGTTGGTTGTTGGATGAGAGGGTAATTTTTTTTTGTTGGGTTTTAATCAATACATTCGATGAGAATCGGAAATTTTATTGGAATATTCTTTGGAAATTTTGTTAAATATTAAGAAAGTTAAAATGTGTTGTGTCTTTTTTTCTTATTCACTTTCGCGTTATTTTCACTTGACAGTGTTTCATAAATTTGCAACGGGATTAGTTAATTACACAGTGGTACCAACGCGACGGTCTCTACCCACAAATATGTATGTATATATATTTGTGATGAAATTAAAATTTTCGTCAACTGGCTTTTCATATGCAAGAGTGACGCCGACGTAATTTAAATTTTCCCCAGACAACTTTTATTTAAATTATTTCTCGAAAAAATTTTTATTTATACACGAAATATAAAATATCTTTAAGATAACTAGAAAATATAATTTCTACAAATTTACAGAGACAATTTAAATGTATAGAATATGTTTAATAAATATAAATAATATGCTGATGTAGTGTAAGATAAAAATATAACAAATTTATGTTTTAAATATTGCTGCTAACTCCTGAATTTTCGTGAATTTTCATAACTAAAATTCGCAATGGTTAATTGCTGCCTGTCAGCTTATGACTATAATCTATTTAAGCCAGAGGAAAGTGCGCTAGTAAGAGGGAAAAAAGGAAAAAAGAAAAATATTTATAAAAAAAAAAAATAAATAAGAAATTCAAAGTTTATTTTTTTTTTATTTTCATTTGTTTATTTATTTATTTATTTTTCATCTTCATCATAACGTTTTATAGGCAAAAGGAGTATATTACAAATTAAAAAATAACAAACCTGGAAATATCATCAATAATATATATACAAAAATATAAACATAGAAAATAAAAATTTTACATAATTGAAAAATATATATTTACCAATAAAAACAGGTATAAAATATTTTATTCATAAACAAATCAATATGAATCAATGTCAACTACAACATACACCCAAACATATTTTTATTAAAAAAAAAAAAAATAAATAAATAAATATTTATACACAAAACAATCGCAAGCACCGGGATTGTATTTAAAAAAAAAAATATATATTCCAATATTGTAATGGAATTAAAATACAAATAAATATCCAATTAAATTCGTAAAAAAAAAAATAAATAAATAATTTATACAAAAGTATTAAAAAAAAAAAAAAAACAAATTAATTCCTATAATAAACAAAAATAATTTTACTTCCAAGATAAAAAAATATATAAATAAAATAGAAACAATTGGCAATACATATTTTATTAAAATATATATTGCCAATATATATTTCCCCAAAAAAAAAAATAAAAAAATAAAAAACTTTCCACTCAACCATAAAAATATATACAGAATTAAAATAAACAGAGAGTATGTGCTCATTTGTGAGGATATTCGTGTGCATTTATATACCTAAAGGATATTTGGACGCCGCAATTTAACGGTTCACAGGGTATATTAGAAGGGGTGAATTCGAATCTCGTCACGATTCTCGATCGCAAGAGTGTAGCAATGTTATAATAATATATGTATACATACAGTCGTGTTATAATTGAGGTCGCCAAGCTCTAGAGAATGAAGCGAGATTATATATTATAATTAGAAAAATTGTCAATTGACCATGCACATTATCTACCTCATTTAATAAAGTTTATTTGTTTAACAAAATAAATTCGCAAATAAAATTCATCAATTATATGTATACATTTCATATACGATATGACAATAATTTTATAATAAAATACAATATTATAAGTATTATAAATATTAGTGTATTTATAAATTATTGATTGTATGTTCGATGAGGAAATTAATTAGCTGTACATTGTAGAATGTATTCGATTGGCCGCTGGGAGAGTTAAGAGTAAAGGCGATATAGAGAGAGGGTTGTGCGGTGAATAAGCGAGGGTGTTTACGACCACAAACCTAATTACACTTAATGCCAACATGTTTCTATATGTACGATAATTCTTTGAGCATCTAAATTGGTCTATTAAAGGGCGGTAAATTTCATTCCATCAAATTTCTACTTGGGTAAATGTGTATTTATTTATCCGTTTTAATTAAAGGTGAGGGGTATTGTTATATAAATTAATAATTTATAAACGGATTTTTATGTTAAATCAAAGTATGTTAAAATAAGATTTTGTTTTTTTTTTTTTTATTTATATTTATTTATATAAATATTAATCAAAATGAATTAAAATTAAAATTAAGAATGAATTTAATAAATATATTTAATATATTTATATTTATTTATTTAAATTTTAATTGAACGATATTGTTAGAAATTAATAATTTATAAACGGATTTTTATTTTGAATCAAAGTTATTGTTTTTTTTTTTTTTATTTATTTATATTTATGTCTATTTAGATTTATTTATTTATATTTAATTTAATAATAAATATATTTGATATATTTATATTTATTTATTTTTATTTATGTCTAATTATATTTATTTATTTATATTTAATTTAATAATAAATCTAAAATTAAAATTAAAATTAAAAATAAATTTAATAATAAAAATATTTAATATATTTATATTTATTTATTTATATTTAAATCGAACGATATTGTTACAAATTAATAATTTATAAACGGATTTTTATTTTAAATCAAAATATTCTAAATCAAAGTTATGATTTTTTTTATTTATTTATATTTAATTTAATAATAAATCTGAAATTAAAATCAAAATCAAAATTAAAATAAATTAAAATTATTAATAAATTTCATAATAATTATATTTATTTATTTATATTTATATCAAAGGATACTGTTATAAATTAACAATTTATAAACGGATTTTTATTTTAAATCAAAGTATTTCAAATCAAAGTTAAATGACGTCTACGTGGTTTAACTTTGAAAAGTTTGATGAATTTTATATCAATGTTAATACTACGTATATTTATGTTTGTGAATAATATTTAATGCATGAGTAGAGAAAGTAAAAATTTTATTTGTTACGTTATATGCAGTGATAGTGATTGTAGGGCAATATTAAAGCGCGATATATTTGTCTGATACATATGTTTGCATTATATTCGATCACAAAATATAATTTATCGATGTTTGTACATATTATATTATTTAATTAAGTATGTAGTCTTTTTTTTTTTTTTCTACAAAGGTTTGTATATTGTAATTAATGTCTGATATGAAATTTTGAATGGAAAAATTAAATGTTCAATTAAATTGTATAACAAATAATTGAATGAAAATTAAAATGTGTTACCGCATTGTAATATATAAAGATAGTTTTTGTTTACCGCACGATACATTGTTTCCGAAATTGCCTGATGGTTGGATGTTTGTGAAATGTCGGCCTAATGGTTTATTCGTGGTGTACACATATATATGAATATCAATGTGTGTGTGTGTGTATGTATCCATGTGGTATGAAAACGGAAATTGCAAATTTGCAACGTGAGTGAAATTGAGTACGTGAGAACGTGGATTTGATCATCATGAACATTTAAACATATTGGATTAAAGCACAGTTAAACTTGTAGTTGTGTGAAACATGTATTATTTGTTGTTGATAAATAATAATTTGGTAAATAAACGGACATCAGTGGAATTTTATTATAATAATTCAGGAGAGAATACATTTGGACAATTTAATTTATGTGTATAAATAAAATCTTCATGTATTTATCCGATGAATAACTCAAGGTAATATTTATTTTAAATTAATTTATTAATTTTCAGAGTATGTTATTTTTTTATTTTCGTAAATAATTCTAATATGAATTTAAAAATTTCTGTGCTTCGTGCTTTAATGTATTTATTATTTTAGGGGAAATTATATTGAATTATTTCGACTAATTTTATTATTAAAGATAACGCAAAGGTAAAAATAATTTTCCTTTTTTTCTATTTTTGCGCGTGGAAATACCAAGTTTAAACATGATAAAATTATGTGTACTTTTATATATAAATTTTTCTTTTTTTTTTTTTCATGTTCAAATACGAAGCGCCACACACCATATTTTCCTCATCTGACATTGTAATTAATTCAGCACCAGATGTATGCGACATAGAGAGAGAGAGACAGGAGGCAGACATGGTTAGTACGTGATGCTATTTAGAATAAAAAATTTCGTCTTCTCTCAAGTCAACTCTCTACGAGTGTATAAATAAAATTAAATTTTCTCTTATTTTTTTATTGTCTCACCTATTCACGAATAAAAATCATTGTTCAAAAATAAATTTTCATATCTAATAATAAAACGACGTTAAAATTTATTTTAAAAGAAAATCACGATTTATTTAATCATTAATTAATTTCAACTAATAAATTTTACAAGTTAAATTATTTACTAATTTTCAAGTGGATAATTTTTGTACGAATAAAAATATCCTGTTATAAAATAGATAATTAATAAGCAATAAAAAATTTACATCAATTTTTTATTTTACTGAACATTTTTTTTTTCATTTTTACCATTACAACAATTGTAATTGTGAGCGTATACGCTACGATTCTGATAAAATATCTTCCAAAGTTTTATCATCGTGCAATGGTGAGTGTCCTAGTGTTGGATCACTCTCCAAAAATTCTCGTAATTCTGATTCCAGATCAGGCACACCTGACACAGATTCATTGGCTGCCAAAAGCGATGTATTTTGACTGTGAGTTAAACCACTAATTTGAATTTGCATTGATGATTGTGACGAATTAACCATACTTATCGCTGTATTATTTGTTTGACCACTGGGACTAATCATGTTCGATTGAATTGGTGGGGTTGAGCTTTGAAGTAAATTCGTTGGTGCAACTGAACTTGACGCCGTTTGCGAACGTAATGCACTATCAGCGACAATTGTTGGATTATGTACAATTGGATCAACATCCATTGGCTCAACTCCACCGCTAACTGGAGCAATTCCCATTGCACGACGTAAACCATCAACTGGTGCAATCGCTGATGGCGGAAGTTTTTTCGCTATTTCCGTTAATTTATCCGTAATTTTTTCAGCTAAATTCACCTCAATATCCGACGCCTTTGGGACATTTGATAAATGTGTGGGCGGCGGCGCTGAAAGTCGATCGTGTTGAGCTTGTCGAAGACGACCAAGCATTTGTGATGTGTCGTCCAAGCGATTTTGTAATAATGCTCGCTCTTCACTCAGCTTAAGATCCTCCTCTATGAAAATAAAAAAGAATATAAATTTTTAGACAATTATTAGATTGAATTTTGTTTCAATATTGAAGTTGTAGATGAAAAAAAAAAAATTTATTTTACTCACCCAAGTCATCTAGGAAATTGACATCAATTCCTAATTCTGACAATGTTTTCAATTGATCAACGTCAACTTTAATTTTATCCATTTCTGCATTTTTATTATTTAAATCCTGAATAGGTTTTTCTAATAAATGTTTGATTTTTTCCTCCTCCTCTTTAAGTCGTCGTTTTTCGTCCAATAATTTTTTCGTTTTTCTATGATCACCACTGGTTAAAATATCCAATAAATCATCAACCATTGTTAATGTATAATCACAATCTTTGGCAAAATCGAGAATTGATTCGGCATATTGTACTGCCGTCTCGTCGCCATACGTTTGATAAACTAAATCAGTTTCTTCTTTAGTTAAATTTGCAAATGTTGAATCATAACTTGGTGCATAAGAACCAAACGCGCCATAATACAATGATTTAACTGGTTTTGACATATTTCTACGGTCTTCACGAAATCCCGCAAGTACACCAGTACCATGGCTTAATTTTCCAATTAATTGGCCCAACGACACTGGTCGTTGATTTGTACCAGGTATAACACCATCTCCGTGAACTATAATTTGTAAACTTGTTGTTCCATCTTTTTTTTGTCGTAAAAATCCCATTTTCGAATTAAATCGCTTCAATGATAATTTATCTGATGCGGCTTTAGCTGCACTTCGTGCTTGCTTTAAAATTTCTTCAGGTGTCAAATCATCTGGCACAGCTTCGAATTTTCCAAGATTTGCCAATCGCATTTTTCTCTGATTTTCTTTTCGCAATTCCTCCGCCTCCTCATTACGTTCTTCCTGCTCGCGTTCCTTTTCAATTTGCTCCTCAGTGACAAGAACGTCTGGATTATTTGGATCTTCAACACCCAATTCAAATCCAAGCTCATCACGTGTAATATCATGCATATAAGTTAAAACTGGTCTCAATTGACGTAATTTCTCTGGCGTTACCATTTTCAATCCAACATGAAGTAATTTTTTAGCTGCTTTAAAATAAATTGTCTCTGGATGATTATAAACCATTGCATTATCACACATTAATTTAAAATCATCGGTAAATTCATTGATATTTTGATAATTATTATCATCAATTTTCTGTTTTATTGTACTAAAATCCATCGGATTTGTTATTATTTGCGAATAACCCGGCGCAATATTTTCAGTTACTGGCCATGCAAAAAACTGTTGTGGATCACGTTTCTCCATTGCACGAAGTAAATGTTCAAGTAATCGTTGTAATGGCGTGCGTTCAGCAATTTTTTTCAACACACATGTACGCGGCTCACGATGAGGTGATAATGCATTTGTATTCAATGATGCACTGATTCTTGACTCAATATTTGATGGCAATTTTGGAGTTGTCAATTGATGATTTGGTATTTTTTTCGGTAATTCATGTAAACTCTCATCTGCATCACCAACAGATTCTTGACTTGATTCTTCACGACGTCGTTTTTTATCTTTATGATGATGCTTGTGTCGTTTATCCTTTTTCTTTTTCTTCTTCTTCATTTTTTTATGTACACTCAAATACCTATCATATTCCGTTTCACTTTGCGTTACAGAATAATTAATACCTAATTGTTGATATTGCTGTGACAACATTGCTGATTGATTTGGTGATTCGCCACCGTATTCTGGTGTACCACTATTACCACCAACTTTCAATATTAATTTTAATGTTGGTGGTTTATCACCACTAGTTGAATATTGTCCCTCTGAAAAATAAAATTCACAACAATTAATGGAAAAATAAACCAAAAAAATATAATTATACATAAATTAATTTTAATAACTTGATTATTATGCGTAATATTTTTTTTTTTTTTTGCTTTTGATTTTATTTAATTTTAACGACTCACTATCTATGAAGCAAACATTATAATGCATTAATCTAATAGTAAATGGAAGTTGTTACATGCAATTAATAGATAATTTTCTACTAAATAATTTACATAGAGACAAAGAGAGCAATGAACTATCGAGCATGAATGAAATTATTATTGAAATTGGAATTCAGGACCATCAGGTAAATAATAGATGACAAGTAGAATGGATTAATGAATGATATATACATATGTATAAGAGTGTAATGGAGTAAATAACAGATCGAATGAACATGACAAAAACCAAAAAGAAAATGTTTTATATTTTTTGTTGGCTTTTTTATTTAGCCCAAGTTGATGACTTTGTCTTCACTTTCAACGAACTGGAAGCGAGTTGGATGTAGATAAACAGTTCTTTCATACATAAACAATTTTTTAAAGTACAATAAACTATTAATAAAAATTATTTAATAATTTTTTATCATTTTAAAAAGCTCAGAGATATAATTATAAAAATATCAATAAACTTCGCACTTTAATTTATAATAAAATAGATAAAACAAATATTGTATTTTATACAGAAATAAAAAGACAAAAAAAAAAAAAAAGGGTTTGTGGGGTTTAAAAAAATTTGGCAAATGTATGTGTATGTGTGTGTATGTGTGGGGGGGTTGGGGGCGGGTGGAAGGACATGAGAATAACTCCCGAAGCACAGCCTAGCTTCTCTCGTGCAACTAGTCCGAGTCGGCAGTTATTCCTAACTTACTTCCACTGCGATATACCTCTTGCTATGGAACCTTCTCTCTATATTTTTCCAATCCACCATTTATACTTCTACTCCAATCTCACTCTCAGTTTGTCCGGGGTGAAAACGTAGTCAATATTCCTGTACACCATTAAACTATGAATATAAGAAAGAATTCAAATAAAAATAATGATGGACATATGTAATTAATTTATATATAAAATTAAATATATATCATAAATTATCGATATTAATTTATATATAAAATTAAATGTATCACAAATTATCGATATTAATTTATTTATAAAATATAATTTGATGATTTACCCATCATTTATTTTATTTGATTTCTTATGTAGTGAATATGCAAATTACCATAGTCATGAAATATAACAAAATAAAATAAAATAATGTTTAATTAATTTCTATTATTTACAAATCTGTACAGTGAAATGAAAGTTGGCTTTATTTTGTTTATTGTTTATAAGATTTTAAATGCAATAAGGAAAAAGTTTTATTATTGTAAATTATCAATAGGTTTTTTTTTTTTTTTAATTTAGAATCATTATCACAGATTAATGAATTAATCGACTGTGATTTTGAATTAAAAGAAATTTATATATTTCGGGTTATTTTTATTTACATGATGTGTGTTTTAAATAAATATCCAGCATCATGTTATCATATAAAAATAATCTAATTTTGATTTTAAATACAAATAAAGTATTCGCAACCCACGGAAAAATCATTTGATAATAATGATTTATTTATTTATTTATTTATTTTTTTTTAATGATGATGAATTTTATGATTGTGATTTATGATATTAAATGAAAGGTAGAATATTTTTTTTTTTTTTTTTTTGATAGTTCATCCATGATGATATTTACCATGCGCAAGAATTTTTTTTTTTTAAAGTCAACACTTGATTTTTTTTTTCTCTTCAAACAAATAATTCAAGTAAATGATTGCAACTTTTAGCAATATTTATAAATGCATTCTTTTTATTTTATCAAATATTCACAGCACTGATATTTTATAAATGATAAATAATAAAAATTACAGAATAAAATTAAAAAATTAAAATTTTTAACAGAGTCGTAAGCAAGAGAAAAAAAAAAAAAATTCCCGGTAGTTTGGGAATGAAAATAAAGTTATACATGTATAAAATAATTACAAATAAATAATTATTACCTTCTTGGCGTTCACGTTTGTGTTTTTTATGCTTTCTTGAGTTCATTATTTGAGGTTGGGGCCACAGTTTGACGATTTTTATTAATACAGCACGTTAAATAAACACAAATTGATCGTGATATCACGACGCTTTTTTCTTCAGGACAACAACACCAATCTACCGCGTACAAAACTCGTTTTAGCGGCCATTGAATGTCATATGCTCTCAAGTATCGATTATACTTTTTTTTTCATACATTTTTGACAACTAGCGCTGTATCTTTTAGTTGGCCGCTCTATGAACTACAAATTCCCTGTTGTACCAACATAACCATAAACTATACATAACAAAGAATGGAGATATACATAAAACAATTATGTTGTTATTACATATTATGTAGATTGTAGGTGTGTCGTGTGTCAAACAGGCACGCCAGATCTGTGAATAAATAATAATAGAAACATCTGTGTTTAACCTATATGTTTATCAATGAGTCGAATTTTGATTTATTTTCTTTCATGCCATTGAAGGATGAAAAAACTTCAAAGAACATAGTTTTTAAGAGTCTCGAGAATATTTGAGCAATGTTCTCTTTATTAATACACAGAAAAAATGAGATTCGGAATACATTTTGATATAAAGTTCAACAGCAAGAATTATATAATTAATTTGAAAAACTGTTTTATCGACACAGTTGTCCGGTATAGAATGTCAGATATTTAATTAAAATTAAATTCTACATCAAATAACTATTATTTAATAGATGTAAAAGATGAATACGAATAATTACGTCTATACAATATTATAATTTAACACTTAAGAATATTATAGAAGATTATTATCATATTTTGAATTATTTATTTCATTATTTGAAGCCCCACATTTTGTGTACATATGCAGAATATACATAATAATAGTATACTTGTTTGCTCATGACATCTGTTTGGAGACAATAATATACATTTTTTTCTTTAAATAAATTTAAACTGAACATAACATGAAACTTTTGATATTTAAAACCAAGATAACTAGATAATACAGCTGTAAAGGAAGCCATTATAATTTTGTATTGAATTTATCATCGCTGCCGATGGAATGAAATTATTCATTATTTTTTACAATATATTGATAATAGAATCAATGGAGATCATTGATCAATTATGATTCTAGCATCTAATCACCAATAAATTGTTTATTATAGGTACAACAATTCAAAATTAATTAATAAATCATTCAGAACTCGATATCTAACCTACATTTAGTCATTGAATAAAAATTATAAATTTAATCGCTGGTCTCGAACTATTTATCGTATTATTATAGAAAAAAAAAATATCATGGTTTGATAGATGCCTTTTATATTGATGTTAATGAGCTGATAACGTAGTAAAATTAATAATTTTATTTGGCAATGATTACATACCATGATCAATCTCAAAAAGCACTTTAGGTATGAGTTTAAATATAAAAATCCATTCTATATCGAGCTTTTAATAAATAACTAGCGTGATAGCGGTTTAGTAATCTTTTACTTCAGTCTTAATCATTATACTGAAGCTTTAACACAAAAATGGAAGCTTTCTTCCTTCTAAAATGTGTATTCGCCTCGCTGTGTATCGGTAATTTCTGCAAATTGTTTGAATGAATATAAAAACGGATTCAGTTCATTGCCCGAATTAGTAGATATATTCAGATTTTTTAATTTATATTAATGCATAATTGATTATTCTGATTGAAGATGAATAATAAGGATTCATTAAAATAAAAATATTATCTTGGATATTTTTGCTAAGATTAATTTTAATTTTTTTGTCCAGGATTTATATCAGTTCCTGTAGAATCAATTCATCCTGCAACTTTGTATCGACGTCCATCATCATGCAAGTGAGTTGATATAATTTTGAAATAAAATTTTCATTTGAATTTTCATTAAATAATTTAAACTGAAGATAAAATTAAATACCCATATACATATGTTTATTTAAGGTCCAATGATTTCCAGTGTGTTGATCGCAGTTGTGTTCCAATGAGCGCTGTATGTAACGGAATAATTAATTGTCATGATAGAAGTGATGAATCAGAAAGAATATGTCATAATCATGTTTGTGGCATAAATGAATTCAAATGTGATTATGGTGGTTGTGTGCCAATTACTGCTCAATGCGATGGCATCAATCATTGTCATGATGGTAGCGATGAAACAAAAGATTTATGCGGTAATGCACCTTGCACCGATGAAGAATTTCGTTGCGATGATCGCACTTGTATTCCCAGAGGTAACAAATGCGATAATTATTACGATTGCCAAGACAAAAGTGACGAGAAAATAGAATTATGTCGAAGATATCGTTGTTCAGATGATAATGAATTTCGATGTGATTATGGCGGTTGCGTATCAATCTCATCAAAATGTAATGGGATATTTGATTGCATTGATAAAAGTGATGAAACCAAAAAATTATGCGCAAGACGCGTATGTAAAAAAAATGAATTTAAATGTGATCATGGTGTTTGTTATCCAAATCGTTTTAAATGCAATGGTCAATTGAATTGTCGTGATTTCACTGATGAAATTAATGTATGTCATAATCATACTTGTTCCAAACATCAATTTCAATGTGATTATGGTGCTTGCATACCACTTGTAAGTAAATGCAATGGTCATCGTGATTGTTATGATTGGAGTGATGAAAAAAAAGAATTATGTTCTGATATTTCAAAACTAGAAGAAGAATATCGCCGTCATTATATACCATGTTCATTAAAAAATTCTAAATGTAACATCAGAGTTCATGGTATTAATAAAATTGACAAACCCCAAGAATTATTTTCCAATCGTACTTGCGGAAAAAATAAATTTAAATGTGGAGATGGCAATTGTTTACCAATAAATGTTAAATGCAATGCCAAACTTGATTGTATCGATGGAAGTGATGAAAGAAAAGAAATATGTCCAAATTTTCCTTGTCCAAATGGACACTTTTTGTGTGATAGTTATCGCTGTCTGCCAATGAGGCTTAGATGCGACGGTATTTCAAATTGTTATGATAATAGTGATGAAGACCCGGAATCGTGTCGAAATTTTCCTTGCTTATCAAAAGAATTCCGTTGTAATGATGGAAGCTGTGTGCCAATGAGGGCTAAATGCAATGGAAAAATTGATTGCAGGGATGCAAGTGATGAAGCTGAGCATTTGTGTCCTAATTCACCTTGTTCAATCAAACAATTTCGTTGTGATGATAAACAATGTGTGCCAAGAAAATATAAATGCGATGGTTTCCTTGATTGTCGTGATGAGAGTGATGAGACGTGGAAAACTTGTAAGAATCATTCATGCCCTCGAAATAAATTCCAATGTAATTATGGTGGTTGTTTAGCAATGAAGTTGAAATGCGACGGTATAAAAGACTGCATTGATGGAAGTGATGAAACAGAAAGATTATGTCCAAATTTTCCCTGTTTAAAAAATCAATTTCGTTGCAAAGATCATAGTTGTGTGGCAAAATCCTTAGTATGTAATGGTGTACCTGATTGCAAGGATAAAAGTGATGAAACACGAGAATTATGTTTCAAACGCATTTGTCCGAAGGACAAATTTCGTTGTGATTATGGTGGATGTTTATCAAATGAACGTAAATGCGATGGTAAGATTGATTGTTTTGATGTTAGTGATGAAAGACGAAATATTTGCCCAAATTTTCCGTGCGGGAAAAACGAATTTCGTTGTCGAGACCGAAGTTGTGTAGACTTGGGCTCAGTATGCGATGGTATAACTAATTGCTTTGATAAAAGTGATGAAACTCGAAAATTGTGCTTAAATAAAACGTGCTCAGACGATGAATTTAAATGTGGTTATGGTGGATGTTTATCAATCGAGTTCAAGTGTGATGGCTTTAATGATTGTCACGATGGGAGTGATGAGAAAAAATATGTGTGCCAAAATTATTCTTCAATATCACACTGATATAATATTACTATAAAATTATCATATTTTATTTGGAATTTCATTGTCAAAATTGAGCTGCAATAAAGATATTATTTCTTTCATTACTGCCATTGCCTCTTCATTTCGTCGAAAAATCTTATTCAAATTTTTATATAACTATTTTTCAAACTGTACTTTATACTAATTATCAAATGTTATTCATAATTATTAAGATGAATCAATCAAGAGATTTATATCGCACAAAATTATTGTAGAATTATGATTTAATTTCTCGCGCTCTTCAGATTGACCATACAAGTAACGCCATCAAGTGATATAATTTAGTATTATATATTTAAATTTAACAATTTCACTTACGTCTATAAAATGAAAAAAAAAACAGAATCTCTTCTACTTCACCTAAATTTACTTCTAAATAAAACTTATGTTTCATAATTCAAATACTTTAACAGAATTTATTATTATCAAATAATTTAATATTTATATATTTGCTCTAAAGAATAAGAGCAAGCTGGTCATCCGCTGCTGCCACCTGTAATCACAAAAATCAACTAATATCATGCCTGCATATATTCATAACTCACTATAAAACTAACCTAACTTTATTTTCTTATATTTTCTTTTTTTTTCATCTTCCAATATATATACAAACCGCATTCATATTTGTTTATATACATTCACTGACATTCATTGTACATATAAAAACACACACATACAAAACTTATATACATACACCATTAATAATACATAAAAAACATCTGATAAGAACAGCTGATGCCTCTATACATAATTCTCAAAAAATAATCATAATTCAAAATGCATCAAGAAAAAATTATCATCATCAATTAATAATAATTAATAACCTTAATATTAATGTATCAATTTTAGATCACAATAAAATAAAATACACAAAATAAATTCTTAAACATTGACATTTTTTTTCTCTTGCATCAAAACCCGCCATATGTAAGTACATACAACACGTGTGGGCAAATGGCGGAAAGTCAATTTTACTATAATAATAACCACGATTGCATTTAAATATATAAACAAATATAAATACAGAAATAAATATCAGGGAGAGTATATAAAAAAAATGTCGTCATGCAGCGCCCAATTACTCATGTGTCTTTTATATGAATGAACGAATAAAAAAAAAATTTATATATATATTTTCTCTATCTCTTCCATATTCTCTCATTCGTTTTTTTTTTTTTATTACATGTACATATATTCCTAGTTCTCATTCGTTCGTCGCGGTCGAGTCCCCTCGGGATATAAGTTCAGCACGCGCGCACCGGCACACACGTCAGTAAATAGTGTAGTGCAGTACATACAGTATATATACACTCGCATATAATATATACAAACACCGATACGAGGTCTTTTTCTATTTATCATATACGCTTGAAACGTATTTCGTATCGCTTTGTCTTTCGAAGGCTCTCTCCGAAATATAACTCACAATTATTCTTTCTCCATTTTATTATACTAAATAAAATATAAATAAAACAAAGACAATTAAAATTTTTGTTGTTAGCAGCGAATGGAGAAAGCGTTTGCTAATCGTCGTAGAAAAAAGTGCGGGAGATTTATCTATTTTTAATAATTGTTTAATATTTTTTTTTTTTTAAAATAAAATAGTGTGAATTGTTAGTGAATTTTATTTATCATTTTTTATAAATCATTCGAATATTTCAAGCTGATATTATTTATTTATTCAGTCTTATTTTTCTTTGTATTCGTTTTAATTATTGAAGGGATTTTTTAATTGAGATATTTAAATAATTGTGATTTGGATTATTAATATTGTTTTAATTGTTTATAAAAAGGAAAATTGATAATGCCAGAGCGTTTTATAGTGACACCGGCTAGTAATAGTACGGCACAATATGAACGTGGTCATTTGCAGTTAAATCAATCACCAGTTCATCACTTTGGTGAGTTTTATATATTTTTTTTTTTTTAATATATATATTTTATATATTATTATACACAGTTGAAACGAAATATTTGTCATTGAAACTGTCATTTAATAAGAATGAGATATGTATAATGATATTTATCATATAAAAAATTGATATAATAAATTATTTAATTATTCATTTGACGATTCATTCATGTGTCATGACAAAAATGCATTTCTTTAATATACAATATTTATCAAATGATGTATTATTAATTAGTATCCAGCTCTATTACATCATCAAACGTTTCCTACTTTCATTCATTATCTCAATAAGAATTCAGCTTGAAATTCCTAAATGAATTATTACAATACAATTTAATATTATAAATATTTTTAAATTGATATAGAGACGATGAAATAATATTTTTTTTTTCCAATAAATAACATAAGAGAATTTATTTGAATATGTTTGTTGGGTTATTTATTTTAAATGGAAATTACGTTCGATATTTTATATTTTGGAACAGCTGAGAATAAAAAAAAAAAAGGGCTCATACAATGTAGGGGGCGTAACTTAGGCATGTGTTACACACGTAATGTTAAAAATAGCGTTTGTTAAGTTTTAAGTATCAAGCCGCGGGTAGATTACGTGACAAATAAAATACATTGAGGAAAATATATAATTTTTCTTTTCTATATTTTTCATTCGTTTCGTTTGTGAGGTAAAACCGACCATGATTCTATTATTATTTTATTTATTTTTTTTTCATTTTACTAAGCACTTAGATGGGTGCGAAGGTATTTATATGTACTCATAAGTAATCATAAATTGCTTTGATACTTTGAACAGAGTCACTGAGATATCATTGATGTGAAAAACGTGTCGATGTCATTTATACATCAAAGTTATAATGTTGTCTTTAATATTATTTTTGTTGTAAATAAAAATATAATGAATCATATTGGTTTATAATATCTTCAAGATATTTACTATACTGTTTTCAAAATGATTTTATCTTTTAACCAATTTAATCTGGATATAGCTGGAACATTAAACTGATATATATTGACCGATGTTTATATATACTTTTTTTTTTTTTCTGGTTTCATAAACATCACGGCAAATTATATTGACCTTATCTATCAATAAAAAGTATATTTTGTTGTTGATACAGGTCAAAAGAATTTTTTATTTGAAGATGATACAAAACTGCAATGAAAATTTGAATTATACTTTTTGCTTTTATGTTTGTTTATAATTTATAAATAAAGATTTTTTTCTATCACTTGATTGATATTAATTATACTATAAAATTTTGTTTACTTGTAAATTTACAAGATAAACATTTGTATTTATATTGTTCAAAATATTATTTGTTTACAATTAATATTTCCAAATATAATTACAAATAAATATATTATTAAATATCAACTGGGGATTTTTATTTTATTTATTTTTATTTTTCTACTCGTATGAAGGGTTGAAGTGCATGGAGTTGCATTCACAATGTTTAGACAGAGTTTGTAATATTAAATAATAACGACGTGACTTGTCAGTAATATTGTATATCAAATACCAAATAGACAACAATATAATAATACGATCGATAATCGCAGTCTTTCCTTATTCGACTCTGGAGAATTGCGTGACGTGAAACCATTTTCTTTTGATACACTTAAAATGGAGGGTGGTGTACTCTTGTGGAGGGAAAATCAACTTGCATCACAACCCTTCGGTGTCAATGTAGAATCCTTTAATATCATACTAAAATATTATCTTCAGAAAAGGAAAAAATTAATTTCTAAAATTAATTTTATGCTTTAAAAAAATTTTTTTTTTTTCGTATCTAAACTATTTTCACATATGTTTATAATTATTAAATTGATTGAAATTTTCCTATAGATATATATATATTTTTTTTGCTGTTTCATTTAATTCCTTTTTAATTTGTTCAAATTTATATTATATTATTATTCATATTTTTTATTTAAATGATTGAATATAAATATAATAAAGTGTTGATTTATTTTTTAATTTATTTTTATTTGTACTTTTAAGCCAATTGATTTTTTCGACCCTAATATATATTTCTTCACCCTGAATAAATTATTAATATATATTCTCAAGAAATTATATTGCTTGATATACATATTTATTTATACATACATATATGTATATGTGATGGCAAGTTATATTTATAACAAATGAATTAACGCAGTGTATGTATGCGTAAATATTGTATTGTCTACATTTTATTACATGCATATGTTATCAACGCATTTTGTATGAGTGTGTGGCACACTGCCAGAGTTTTATGTTTATCAACAATAAGAGTTATATGCTATAATATATATATATATCTATCTATACATATAGCCACATCATACAATATATAGTTATATAGATTATGAAATTTTCTTGAACGTTTATTAACATGTTACAACGATTTGTATAATAAAAACCAACGTTAATTTTTTTATATTAAAATCTTTTTATTTTTTATTATTCAATTCTTTTTTTTTTTTGGCAATATAAATATTGAGTGGCCTGTATTTGCAATTGAGCACGATTAATTATGATTTGTTTAATCGTTCTCATTTTTGAATTATCGATTTATTAAAATAAAAAAATTAAAAAAAATTTATAAATCTAAAAATAAAATTTATATATTCAGGCATTTTATTTTATTCATCTGTGTTGATGATTTTGCAATAAAATATGAATTATTGTGAGGTGAAAAGTAATCGAATTTCGATAAAATTTAATTTATTATTTCGATATGATTTTAGTTGATGGCAATGTATCATGACAATTTTATTTGAATTAATTGAAAAATATGACATGTACTTGACAGAATTATCAATTGGTGGTTTAAAGCTTTTGAGTTGGGTCTTTTGTGTATAATTTATTAAATATATAAATATGCAGATGTTATGCTGACATTTTTCACTCGTCGTACAATGGTCGTAAACATTTTATTTATTCATATATAAATAAAATAAGCATTTTGTATGTAAGTTTTACCCGCGTTTATTGTCGCTTCTATTATAGGTCGACCTCTTCTCAAAGTTGACGCGCTTATTTCTGGGAAAATGTCCGTAACTTTTAACCAGCTATATACCAGGGTATTTACTAGTCGTTGAAAAATTAATAAAGACCAGGGAATTTAGTTTATGCTGTAGGCGAAGATCAAAGGAGTGAACTTTTATTCTTGCGCGCAAGTTAATTATTTTTTATTTTTGTTGTGTTCATTATTGTCACTGATAGATATGACGAAACATCGTTAATTAATACAGAGTGAAGAAAAAATGAAGTTTTAATTATAACTAATAAGAAAAAAAATAAATAAATAAATAAAAAATTACTCTATTTATTGTGAGAAAATTCTTTTGATGATTAATTAAATTTAAAAATAATAAATTCATTAATATGTTATGTAATATTTTCTCTGTGATATTATAAGTAATTTAATGACGTTTTTCAAACTTATAACGCAATATTAAACGTATATATAAATGTATAATGTCGGCAATTATTTTATTATTGGTCCAATTACTAACGTTTATTGTTTTCACACATTGGCATTGAGCTACAGTCTGCGAATCGTTTAATACATACATTGTATATCTCTCCTTTGGTTTAATAACACTCAATCAATTATTTCACATCATCTATACATATATATATGTATACATATTCATTTATTTATATTATATGTATACATTAATATTTTCAATTGGAATCTAATTCGGATATTGATGAATAATAATTATTTCCTTCTTCAATCATCAAAATTCAATACTGGATTAAATTTACATGAATAAATTTTTTTCCTCTTTTTGAAAAATATACATATATGTACATATACACACATCTTTATTTATTCCATCAGAAATATATTTTGTAATTTCATTCTCTCTGAAAATTTCATTGACATTCTCATGAGAGTACTCGTAATAATTCTGCAAAAAAATAAATTAAAAAAATAAAAAAACAAATCTAAAGGTAAAATTTTACTACATAGCAATTTATATACTTGCATATATATCATCACACACCAATTATCAATTTTATATACATAAATTAAGTGTCTATATATTTTTTCTTTTTAAATTATGCTAATATTTACATGAAAGCAATTTTTTTTTTTAATACAATTATATTTTATTCATCAACAAACTGTATAAATTGGTTGATTGAAACACAATGCATTTGGCCTTTGTTTTATCATCATCTCTACCATATATCAAAGGATATACATTATACATGTACCTATATATTTGTCTAAAACACGATCAACATTTTATAACATAAAAAAAAAAATCGTCGATTATATAGAGCGATTAAAATCACGAATACATTGATGATATATTTTATATATTTTAAACAACCCACGTTAGTCTTCTCCTCATGTCTCATTGCAATTCAATGAAGTATATGCACGTATGCATGTGACATATGTATATCACTATATATGATGAATATATATAATATAAATTGTGGAGTTGACCTTCTGAAGGTTATTGTGAACTTTAAGGTGAGCTCAATAATGACATTGGCACATGTGTCCTTCTAATTTGAATTAATTTTCATTGTCCAATGTAATTGTTATCGCATGCAACTATAACATTGGTATATACATTGAAAAAATATACAGATATATACATAAATGTAACAATAGATAGTGAAGGATATATCCAAAGAGCAATTTGTGAAACTTGAAATTAACCGCACAAACGTGTCAGTTTGACGTGATTCAACTTGGTCAGTAGTTTAGCCACATTAGTTTCTAGTTAACGACAGATACTGACAGCTAAATTAATCCAGATTGATTTCCAATTCGAATCATATTACATTTAGTTCTATTGTATATTTCAAATAAAATAATATATTTAAATGTTTAAATAAAAATTTGTAGGTATTAGAAACGGCGAAGGAAATAAATAAAACTCAATGCATTAATTTTCATTTTAAAAGTAATGTATAGAAAATTAAATTACAATTGATGATATACAAAGACAATAAACTGTTATGTACCATTTTACGTTTGTATATACATACTAATGTAAATATTTACATTGATATATATTGATGTATGTGTCTTGGCTGATGTTTACGGTTCATCGATTGGGATTTCATCGACCAATGGTTTGAGTGAATGCTTCGCAGAATAGGAATTTGAATACCGTTCACGTTTATGTCTCCACACTGTATGGCTATCTCGAGATAAATATTATCAATTCAAATGCTCGTGTCAACCTCTCAATTGTGTTCTCTTCGTGTATATATTTCTATGTATGTATATACTTCTTGGTTGAGGATCATCTCGTAAGGATGACTGACAATGTTTCTTCTTGTTCTCAAGGGAAACTGGAATAGAATTGTGCTTTGAATATTGAATTGAATTACAATTATTCCAATCCCATTTGACGAAGAATAATATCCCATGGTTTATTGTATAATTTTATTATAATAAATAAAAGATAATAAATGTTTTTTTCTATAATTTAATTTTGTATTTTTATATATTTATAGGGTGACAGACTTCTAGTGGTAACTTTTTGTATCTAAACATTGTTGAGTTTGTTAGTTGGATCGATTGCACATAGGGTGTCAAGGTTGTAGTGTGATTATTCTTCTCATGTTCGCTATTATACAATCCACTGCACTGTCACATATAATATCTGTATACGTATATTGACATTTAATCATAATTCTATATAGAAAGGATATTATTATTTTAATAAATGTATATGAAAAAGATATCTTGATTTTGTTCTGTTATGAAAAAGAATAACGACAGAAGACAAGAAGAAAAATATATAACGTATAAGAATATTTATTTTTATGATTTATTTTAATATTTTTGTGAAAATAAATTCAACGATGAAAACAATAAAGAAGAACTGTAGAATTGTGAGACCCTTGTTTAATTTAATTTATTGCCAGAGTAGCTATTGTGGATGATGATGTTTTTTTTTTTGTATTTGCTAAAGTTTTTTTTTTTTCTTTCTTTCTCATGTTATTTCTTTTTTTTTTTTCTTTGTTCTTTATAATTTTATTTCTCTGGGTTGTATACATATATATAGGACCGTTAAGCTGTTGACTCTCGAGCTTTACATATGTGTAAAGATGCGTGATGTGAATCAGACGTAACACGTACAAAAGTTCATCGTGTGTGGCGCAAGCGCGTGAAAAGATCGAACAAATATGTATTACGTCGGTGTCTCTTGCCAATAAATACAAATGTTTATATTTCTAAATCGAGAACGCTTCCAAAATATTTACCAAACGTTTTTTTTTTTTTTTTATTTTTTTTTTTACCCCTTATCCAAATTGATTTTCTACCGTCTTTTGTAAACCATTTTTTTTTTTCTCTTTTTATTTTATTTCGTCGTTTCTTCGCATGAATGTATTAAATTGAATAGTATATTGACATGCACACAAAGTTCACTCTTGAATCTTGAATGAAATTTCTTCCTTCAAAAGCATTAAGTAAAATAAATATATATTTTATACTTGTTGGCATTCAATGAAATTGAATGATTTAATCTTTGATATAATGTTTGAAATATACTACAGTATATTCACTAAAATGATATTATTATGAGTACTGTGAACTTGTGACCTGTTGCCGAAACACTTTAGCATTATATAATTCATACAAATAAATATAATATATATTTATGAACGATACAGAGGGAAAAATATCACGCGAATGAAAGTTTTGTCGCCACACCCGATGTTCGGTGCCTTAAGGGAGTGTTTGCATCGCAGATGTTTCCATCGTCACGGAATAATTATGAGATGGATGTTCAACGAAATAGACACAGAATAATGACAATATTGCGTTGATAAAAATGAAGAAAAAAAATAAAGAAATAAATAAATAAATAAATATACATATTAAAACTTTTTAAGGTATGGCTTTTACATTTTTATATTTTTTTTCTTCTTCAGAATTTTATCGAAATATTATTTATGCTATTCTTATATATAAATGTGTGAGTGATATTTTAATACGTATATATATATATATATAGGAAATGAACAAGGTCGAGGTTCATTGGCTATGACCTCGACAAGGTGCTTTTCAGTCTCTTCTATAAATGCAAGAGTAAGTCAATTGCTTAAATGGCGTGCAGCATGCAAAGTGAAAGCTCTGCCATAATTGCACTGTATATATATCTATGTATATATATTTATACTATATATTTCTTAATATTATCCTTGCACCCTTGTCTGTGTATTTATCAGGATTATTGAATAATGATGTCAATGTTATTTACATTTTTATGAATGTGTAAACAAAATTGACATTGAATTAAATACTACAATGGGGAGTTGAATAAATAATCTTAATTTTTTTTTTATTTAACTTTAAATATTTCATTAAGGTTTGTGTATATATATAAATGTATACACAAGGGTTTGTGGAATAAGTTAAAATGTTTATTCTGGGGTATCGTATATTTTTTTCCTTTATGTATTCATGTTGATTTCATCGGTAATTCATCAATCAATGACATTTATAATTGTATAAATAATTTTATATTTTTTATTTAATAGTACTCTTGGGGAGGTTTTTTTTTTTTTTTTTGACATAATCTCAAAGGGGTTCACAATGTCCTCGACATATTGCTGATGCGGTTGGTTATATTTATTTATTTATTTCTTTTTTAGATAAAAGAGAAAAACAATTCATGGACAAATTGACAGGACTTTTTTTTTTTTTCTTTTAGTTTTTTCATCTATTCTTTTTTTTTTTTTTTGGCACTCTTCGTATTCCCAATGGCGACAAAAATCGAAGCCATTTGTTTCAATCTCGTGACAGAATAGCGCGCGTGGTAGGACAATTTGATTTGCGCAGTTATTTACCTCCAGGACGTCGCGGCAATTTGTGGAAAATAAGACGAAAAGAGTCAGCGACTGCAAAATAAAAAAGAAAAAAAAAAAAGCAGAAAGCTAATGAGAGAAATAAATTGATGTTGTTAATAAATACAAATAATAAAATTGAATGAAAAAAAAAAAAATTAGAAGCATAATAGTATAAAATTATAAAATATTTTCAAGAAATCAGGAAAATTATTTAAGTCAGTTAACTTACGGTAATAAATAAAAGAATTAGGATTGACACTGACACGTTGCGAGGGATGTTGTATGTACGATTTATTGAGCGTTTATATCTACATTTAATTGCGTAAAAAAAAAAAAAAAAAAAATATCAAGAAAGAAAAGGTGGGAGGATGCTCGTCAAACCGAAGAGAAGCCACTGCGGGGTGTGACCTATTCTCACAAATCGATCATGACCATATCTACCCAATACCTTATACATATATATATATAATAGGTATGTATGTATACATATATGTATATATATGTATATAAAATTGCTTGCGTACAACCTTATATCTCATGAAGATTTTTTTTTCCCTTCGAATTACACCTACACAATGTTATAGCAAAGTGACTTTAAAACTTTTACATGGAATTTTTTTTTTTTTTTATCTTTACCATTATCACTTCACAAAGTGCACAATTAATTTTTCTTCAACACTTTTTATTTCACGTTCCTTCTACTATTTTATTTTTGTATTTATATGAATACTTAATTTTTTATTTATAGACGTAAATTTGTTTAACCGAAACAGAAATAAGACTTGAACAAGTTGGATAATTTTTTTCCTTATCGATAATTTCGTGTAAATTTTTATGCATTCGTGCCAGTATATAAATATAAAACTTATAAAATTTGCAATTATATTTAATTATAATTTACATTGTGTTGAAAAATAATTAGCATTAAGTTAAAAGGAATTAAATTAAAAAATTTAATTTACGTTTATTATATTATATTTAAAATGTATAATTTACGAAAATTAATTTTTGATACATACATAAATACAAATTGTATGTATGTATTTAATTAATGATGATATATTTTTATATTACATGACATAAAATCGTTGAATTAAATTTTTACAGTTTGCATTGTATATATTGTGAGAAAAAGATTCTGAATGTCAGATAGAATATCAATAAAAGTAAAGAAACAATATTACATATAGCATATGAATATCAAATTATACCTATTATTCTACATATATAAAATGACATAAATCTAGATTATACTATCACTACAAATTCTTACTGCAAATAACAACACAATATCCAACATTTTCAATATTACGACATTATTACATAGCAAAATATAAAGTATAACGTCTCATAATCGTTTTCTTCCACTGTTTTATAACACATCTATCCATAACCAGCAGTATATACAACCTAAAATAAATAATAAACAATCAGCTAAATAAGTGCGTGGATGATTTAAAAATATTTAAAATTAATATCATATATAATCGTGAAACTTTATGAGCAAAACTTTGCTTCGAAATTTCATATAAATTTATATAAACTATTTACGCAGCACTTAGCGATAATGATGAGTCGGTCGAATTAATAATGATAAATAAAAATGAATAAAAGAAAGAAAAATTAAAATAAAAGGAAAAAAACCACGAAGAAAAATTGAAATAATTAATTTTATCTCAAGAAAAACATTTGTAAATTAAAATGTATTTAGATATATATTTTTTATTTTATTATACATATACAATGTATGTATATTTATGTATATGAACAATTAAGTGTGGGATGAGTTAGGGAAATAAATCGTCGTGGTGCCTGGGGGAAAAGTGAATAGGTAAAACGAGTAAAAGTAAAGAGACGCAACGCGGCAGGGGATGGTTTGTTGGGTTCGTGTTGAATCGAGTGACGAAGTATAGTTGTATTACGGCGGTGGTGGTAGTTAGATAGGTGCGCACCCTACGTGAATATCAGGTGAGTGGGGCAGAATACCCCCGACAAACGTGAGAATCACTTGTCCTTTATTGTTTCCAACTCGAGCATATCTATCTTTCTTGCTTTGTATCTAAAACTCTCTTGATGGTTTTACCTAGGAGTTTATAATATTTTTGCCGTATGGTGACGCTTCGGGCGTGTTCGTCAGTTTACGCGCGGGTTTCTTTGGCTCAAGGTAGACTGTCGATGATAGCGAATGGGTAAACAATTCAATTTTTATCATTAAATTAAAAGAAAAATAATTAATAAACAAATAATTACGAAAAAGAGAAATGAAAAATTATTCTATGAATTATTTTTTATTTTTTATCTCGTTAATAAATTATTAAACAAATGATTTTTTATTTTATTGTGAATGTCGGGATAATTGTTTTTAGTGCAACAGTTTGAAAACAAGAAGGAAAAATCGACAAGTATTAAAAAAAAAAAAAAAGTGTTTTGTTTATTTTTTTTTTTTTTTTTTTGGGTTATTTGAAAGTTATATTTTTTTTTTATTTTTTATTTATATTGGTTATTTTGTTAGCGTACGTTTGACATGTCGATATTGGAATTGACAATCGATTTTAATCGCGTCCATAAAGCATCCGGGGAATTAATTATAATATATCTGTGCATGTATCTAAATGTGAATTAGTTCGCATACATATGAGAAATTAACCAGTAATATCAATGATAAATATCGATATAGTTCATGTATAATAATTATGTTAATTGTATTTTATTTAACAAGAACAGTGATAAAATAAATATTCAGTCATAGATAATTTATCAATATTAATTTTGACCCATTTTCATCAAGTTTATTTATTATAATTTAATTAGCCATTGACGATTCATTAAAATTTAATTAATTCCATCAATATTTCAAACTTTATTATTTAATTTAAAATTAGCTATTTTCCAATAGTTATTTGTGAGATAGGTCGAGTGTATGTTTTTAAAATTTGTCATTAAAACTTGCTAATTATAAAAAAAAATAAAATAAAATAAAAATAAATAAAATTCAGTCTCGTGAAATATTAATTTAATTTTTTCAAATATATTTATTTATTATACACTAAATTATATTAAACTTTATATTTTTTGTTGTGCTTTTATTTAGAAAAGAGCACACTGTACACGTATGTAGACTTAAATATTACATTCACATTTGTAATTATCGTATACATAGTTATAAAAAAAAAAAAAAAAATAACAATATGTAAGAAATAAAAAAAAGTTATCGTTATATATTATTTCTTTACTTACTTGGTCTGACTATAGCATTACTGTTACTACTATAATCATTATTATACTACTTATTTCAGTATTACTGACAAATTCCGAGTTAATATCTAAAAATAGTGTCTTCTCGTGTGTCCTCCTCTTGTCATTTTCATCCAATAAATCGATCGTGACGTTGTGCGCGTTGACAAACGACTAGATGTTTATCATTGAACAATAGCGTGTGTCGTTAGTGTGTCTGTGTATCTACTTTTTATTATCACTGATAAGACTAAAAGGACTCGGTAATAATGAGCACTTCCGGTGCAATACCGTTGATCCTAGCGAAAAAGGAGCAGATTATTGAAGGCAAGTAAATTATATCAAATGAATTTTATTTATTATTTTTTCTCTTCGTTTCATATATATTTTTTACACTTTAACAATTTTATATTATATTTATTTATCAAGTAATAATTATATGTGAATTATTTACTGATAATTTGTTTAATTATATATAAATAATTGCGGTAATTTTTTTTATATAATGAATTTACTTTTGTCAGATTTTTTTTTATTATATTGACAATTATTTTAAAAGTATGAAAAGGCTCTATAATTTTTTTTTTCTTTATTCATCTTTAAATAACTAACACATTTTTTTGTATTATCTTAATTGACTGGATGAGATTACAGTGCATGATTACGTTTGTTGATATAAAAAAATTCGTTATATTTTATTTGATATGTATGTTTATATATTTACATTGCGGCTTTCTAAATTAATTGAAAAATTGACTAGTGAGGGGCAAAATAATTTGTATGTTAGTGATTTATCTTTATTTATTTTTCCATATATTTTTATTGATGAAATTTCTTTGATTAAACTTTTAGGATTAACATATTATTATGTCAGCGATTTTTATATTTATTCTACTAGTTATATAAATGTCGGCTTTCCTCAAATGGAAATAAATTTTTATTGTTATATTATTTCAAATTACTATCAATAATTTTTTATATTTATTTGTTAGGAAATAAAATTTTTTTTCTCGTAAAGTTTTTTTTTTTTTTTTTTAATACTTTAAAGTATTGTTTTTAAATATTAAATCAATTTTTGAAGATAATTTATTTACGTTATGCATACAATAATTATCATATTTATTAGATACATCAGCATATTGTAAAATAATTTGCAATTATAATAAAATATTTAAATTGAAATAAATTATATTTTATCTTGTGTTGAATGAAAAAGTTTTTGATAAGAAAAATTATTCAATTTTAATTCATGAATATACACATATAAATATAAATATAAATAATATCATATTTAATATTTGCTTAGTTGAAATTTTCATTAGAAACTTTTAGAGTGGAAGATTTAGTGCCATTAAATTAATTTAGTAATCTCATTAAAATGTTACAGGCTGTTACCAAAATATTCTCAAACATTTTCGTCAAATTAATTCATCCAGAGTGATCTTCAATGAGTCAATGATTTTATTTTTAAATTTATTAATCAAATATATACGTTTATATTCATCTTTTTAATAAACAAACAAAAGTTTTTAATCACTTCTATTATGTAAATTCATTGGAGTGACAAATACAATGAAAACAAATTAAAATATAATGAAAACAAAGTTATAAAGCGATTTTAAAAATTAATTCCATTATAATTACTCCATAGTTGACTTTATATTTATAATCACAAAGCTCAAACATATTTAAATATCCGTTTACATATATATTTATTTATACAAAGAATATATGAGACCACGTTGAAAATTCTCTGTGACCCACATTGCCATTTTCTTTGTTTCCTTCCGTGTTTTTATTATCTTGCTTCCCATTTTTCTCGTTTATGATGCAGTTCGCCTGTTTCATCTCGAACCCAATTGAGATTTAAAGCACAACCAAAGCGCAAGAAACAAAAAAATATAAATATTCTTTGCTCTATCACGATTCCATATTTATTTTCGAATCTTAATATAAATTCAGCGACAGCAAAAGCCAACTCATGACCTTCATCGCTATTATAAGCTTCGTATTTTCTATTTTATTCCTCTCACCTTCCCGCTATCTTTGGATTCACAACAATTATTCGAATGCACTATTTAAAGAAACAACAATTCAATAAAATCCAGTCATATAACAAATCAAATTGTAAATACAAATATTTAATTACAACTGCATAAATTTCTCACAATTATTTCACCGATAAATTTAGCCTCACATTCACCTGTAAGAAATTCATTTCCGATTTACATTCAAGATATTACATACCCACATACACAGATTACAAATAAATTAAACAAATAATTAGTTTTATTTTCAATTTCCTTCAAACAAAAAAAAAAAATATACACTTCATTCATTTCTCTTAAAATTTCTTCATTTAAATTATGATATATCTAATTCCATTTCTTATTTACCTCAATAATTACTTGAAATACATTAACTTACATACCCAAAAATATTTATAAATCAGTGTAGCTATAAAGATAAAGCTATGAAAAAGCATGAAAAAATTTTACAATAAAATGTAAAGAAAATTAAAATGTATTATCACGCTTGGTTTAATGTAAGACAATCATTGGGTAAAGAAAGCCTGCAATGACAACGTCAACGTCATGTATACATGGCCACAGTTGCAATGCGTGTTTTTTTACAACGATAATAATAATAATAAAAATACTGATAATGATAATAATAGTAATAATAATAATAATAATAATATAATTGGTAACGAGAGGTGAGAAGAGCGGGAAGCCTCCGCGCGACGTATAAATGTTTTATGAGTCGAACAATGTGGCCTCCATTAAATATATCAAGGTTGTTTAAATAAAAAAAAAATCAGAATTTAATTTTACTATTTTTTTTTTAAATTTTATTATTTTATTATTAAAAATTTTTATTTTTATTTTTTATTTTATATAAAGAAGAGGTAAAATGAACTACTTATTTTATTATTTATATACTTATTTATTTATTTATTTATTTATTTATTCATTCATATCTGTCTTTTTGAATTATCGATTATTTTATTATTAGTCCAGTATAATTTTCTGATGTGTACTGTATTAAACATATGCATTTATTATTTATATGAATATTGTTCGATGAGCTTTAGGTCAGCGTTCAATTAATATGTATTACGCATCAAGTTTATTGAACCGATGTTATCAGGCAATTGTATATGTATGTGGAAGTGAAAGAAAAAATAATATAAAAGAGAAAAAAGAGACAAAGTATTTCGAGCGCGCTTATTCATTTGTGTGTCCGTGCACATTAATTCATCATCATTTGATAGGAAATGTTGTGCACATACTGCTATTATTCATAGTTAGTAAATTCCAATAAATATACATACAAATTTATGTGTAGTCACATAAATATATATGTAAACGTCTATACGTAACTTGAAAATTCTTGTTCAAGGCTGAAAGTATATTTATCACGAGAAATCATTTTTTCTTTTTTTTTTTTTCCAAGTCTTATTCAAGTTTTATTGTAAATTTATGTGTGTATTTATCAAATAACTTTCGAGAAGATTATATATTGTCATTTAAAAAATATTTTTATGCAGAAAAAAAAAAAACTGAGTAAATGTTGATAAAAAAAAATAGTTTCCGTCTTTTTACACTTGGTAAAAGGCAAAGCCAATAACAATTTTATGTTGTCGACACTGGAGTTGAGAATATCATTATCTTAAATGCCATCATTGTTTCTGTACACACATATTTCTAGTGAATATTTTGGCAGTTAAATTATTACTGTATAGTTATATAAATTATTATAAAAAAAATATAAAAATATTTGATAGTCGAAAAAAAAAAAAAAAAAAAAAAAAAAAGAAATCATTACAGTGCTAATATCGCTATTCAAAAATAGCGGTTGGCGGTAGAAAAATGAAAATTAAGGGTTAAATGTATTTTTAATGGCAAATCATAAAAAAAAACAAAAATAAAAAATTTTGTCCAAAAAATAAAAAAAAAATTTTTTTGAGTTGGGCCATTCTTATCACTTAGGGGTATAAAAAATATTTTGTTAGTTAAATTATTACCATATAGTTACATAAATTATTATAAAAAAAATATAAAAATATTTGATAGTTAAAAAAAAAAAAAAAAATTGAAATCATTACAGTGCTAATATCGCTATTCAAAAATGAGGGTTGGCAGTAGAAAAATGAAAATTAAGGGTTAAATGTATTTTTAATGCCAAATCATAAAAAAAAAAACAAAAATAAAAAATTTTGTCCAAAAAATAAAAAAAAAATTTTTTTTTGAGTTGGGCCACCCTTATCACTTAGGGGTATGAAAAATAGTTTACGACCTATTCTCAGATCTACCGAATATACACAAAAAATTTCATAAAAATCGCTCAAGCCATTTCGGAGAAGTTTGGTTACAAACACTGTGACACTAGAATTTTATGTACATATAAAAAATATATATACATATATATAAATATATGTATACATACCTGTATGTATGTACAATATGTATTAGCTTGAAACAATTACAGCACAATATTTCTCTATACACATATACCCACCTGTGAATATAACATTTTAAATACGATAGAAACTATAGAACTCTGAATTTCTCGTCGTCTCTTGGATTCTCCTGAAAATTCAAGCGCCATAAACTGATTACACGACAATATCCGGTTGCGATCCGGTTGGTAGCCGTTGCACAGGCTCGTAGAAAAGCCCTTGGAGTTTGAACTACATACATTGTGCTATATGTATGTATATATTCCTGTACAATTTTCGCTACATCATATGATAGTAGAGTAAATCGGGGCCAATAGTAGATAGGAAGAGCCATCTACAACTTTATCTATAAAGTATAAGTATTTGGTAGATGCACTGTAACTGATTTTCGTATTCAATGCTGATGTTATATCGTTACAAAGAGAAATAGCAAGAGAAATGAGAAATGGTCCATGGCTGAGTGCCAAATTATCGGTGAAGAGGAAATAAATGTTGAAAGAGTACTTTGTAAAAAGTGTGGCAATGTGTCACTATATCTTTTAAGAAATACCGTACTCTATTTTTGAAAAATTATATTTCGTATTTTATTTTAATAGAAATGAAGAAAAAAAAAAAAGTTATATAATAATTCTTGTTTCTTTATTTCATATAAATTTATTTGCTATATAGAACAATCATTTCTAGCAGATTTGACGCAGCCCTATCGGTGTTTTTTGTATACATGAACTATGTGGAAATTGATAAATTGGTATTATATGAAGGGAGAGAAAAAAAGAGGGGAAAGAAAAGGAATAAGAAGAGAATAACGTCCTGAAATTTTTGTATGGTGGCTCAAGGGTATTTTTATAGTCTCGTTTCTTTTTTACTCTCGGGAATAATTCCTAACCGCGCTTTTTTTTTTTGTTCTTTTTTTATTCTTTTATTCCTTTCGTTGCTCAGTCTCTCCGCCCCGGTACTTTTCTACACTGATAATTTTTTCTTGACGATAGTGACCATTTATTTTACTTGTACAATTCAACCAAACACATTTTTGTATATGTTTATTAGGGTGTATTTGAAAAAAAATTCAGAGTTAATTAGAGGCTTGGCTAATTCAAAAATTCGATTTCTCATACAAATAACACGAGAAAAATTTTTTTTTTTCGACTTCAACTTGATTTTTTGATAATCAAAAATTTTTTTTGAAAAAAAATGAATATACAGCTTTGATAGGGCATTAAATTTGCTACAAAAAAGTTGTTCACCGCAAACGCTCTCTGACCAGAAGTTTTCGAGTTGTACGTAGAGTTGGAAAGGTGAAAGTTGATTATAATTGACAAAAAATTTTCTTTAAACTGGAATTTATTGATTTGACATCAATTATTATCTTACAATAAACGCTATAATGCTGAATCAACAATGTAATAGCATAAAAAAAAAATTTTGATTACCAAAAAATCGAGTTGAAGTCGAAAAAAAAATTTTCTCGTGTTATTTATATGGGAAATCAAATTTTTGAATTCGCTAAACCTCTAATTAACTCAGAATTTCTTTTCAAATGGGAATACATTTTTTTTTTGTATAAATTATCAGATTTTCAGTGTTCAAAAACAAGAAAAAAATATCGCCTAAAAATGAAACACTCTAATATGTATATCATTTTTGTTTTTCCATTCTTGTTCACATTATTTTTATTCGCATGAGACCATGAGCGGCCCACAAATTGCGCGTCGGAAAAGAAGAGACAGGGGTGAACAAATATAAATCGTTGAGTGTCTCGCACCCCCATTTTGGATCTCCGTTCAACCCCGAGCCGTGTCCGAGTTTTCTATTTATACACAACAACGTGTATCGTACATAAATGCGAATGTACAATAGCAATATAATCATGATGTTTATAGTTTAATATAAAACCCTATATTCCTTTGTTCTATTAATTCATGGTTTTTTTTATTAACCGATAGATTTTATTTCAAAATATCCATTCATACGGAATAAAATAAAAGCGTTTGCCAATTTCCCGTAATGGCGGAATTTTAGTACACAATCCTCGTTATATCCTGCAGTATCTTCGTCTTAAAACTCTTCTTAATACCCAACAATTCCAACTTGCCTATATTTTATATACGTGTATACGTGAAGTTTAAGAGTGCTCTGCATCTTTTTTGCTTTCATCCTTTTTTTTTTTTTATCTACCCTCTTTTGGACAATGAGCCGTAAAAAATCTCCTGGCGAAATGCCACTCCCAGTTATTCTCTCAAAGCATCATGTCGATTCAATATTCGATATACATATACAACGGTCGATTTCCGAAATCGATTGCAATTACGTCGCGCGATCTGGCCCTGATTGATGCTCCCAGTCATATATTAGATGTATTTATCAGTTAGTATATATGTACATCAGTATGTATTGTGTTTGCATATAGTATTTAGGCGTGGGGTATACATAATTTGCACATACACATACCTATACTTAAAGACGTTTGATGAACAATGGAATGCTAGATGAGGCTCTTGGTGCCATTTCGAACTTGGTCTTTGAACAAGTGAATCCAAGTTTCTTAATGAAATTCAAGGCTTGTGCGCAATTTCGTTGTGAATTCTACGGGTAAATTATAACGTGAAACTTGCACGTGATTGCAAAGTGCAATATGCACTTTACTTATTTGAGGTTTGTTATGAATTTTATAAATTTTATGAATTAATGTATTATAAAGTTGTGAAATTAATACAGTTTGTCGATGAATATTATTTGCATTAATTTGAAAATATATATGGGATGCGTGGATTTGAATAAGAATATTAAGGCGCCAACTGGTCTCTGTTTTTGATACATCAAGTATACCCCACAAAGACGTGGTCCATTTTATTTTTCTATGTATAGATAGAGAAATGTGTCCGGGTTGAGTTTGCGACCTAGATTGTGAAACGACTTTCGGCACTTTTCGGAAGGACGATTCATAACGAGAGACAGATAGAAAAAAAAAAGAGATTGAGGGAGAAGAAGAGTTAGAGAGATTTTTTTTTTATGCCAGCAACTTACAAAGGGTGGAGTTGTACAATTGTTTGTATACATCAACGTAGTTACATTGGTTAAATATATGTATGTATATGTTTGACAGTAAACTTGAACCATTTTTATAGTTGGTAATTTTTTGTTATCTAAATATTATCCATTATTCTTCATAAATATTAAAAATAATAATTCCAGAATCTTTCAATCCCCACTGTTGATTTACACATTTATAAAATTTTATTTCCAACAGTTTTTTATATTGAATTAATTAAAAAATTGTTAACCCTCAAATTTCTAAAGTTAATCATCAATAAAAGTTACATAAAATTTATCAAAAAGTGATTGACCCATTAATACTTTTTTTATAGAATATATAAATTTTTATTTGTTCTTCGCAGGTTCATAATACTAATTAGAATATTTCGTGCAGTATTAAATTAACGTATAGAGAGGGGTTGAATTGGATAGGTAATAAGTGAGTGGTGAGTGGGCCGTAGTAAGTGCTTCAAAAACAAAAAAAAATAAAAAACAAAAAAAAAGGGAAATGGAAAAAACCCAAACTAACGAGCCCATGCAATCCCCGCCAGCGAATTCAAGAAGGTCGAATGAGGTCGAGTGCGCGCTCAATGGTCGATGGTCGATACATACATATATGTATGTATACAAAATGAAAACTGGGTATTCGATGAAAAAGAGAATGGATGAGGGAAATAGTGACACTCTCTCCGTTTTGTGGGACATCCGCCTGAACATAAAGTGGACATTGCATTGCATTGGAAAATCGTATAGCGCCAACGTGTGGATACTCCCGATTGTATTGGGAGTACTGTGCGTAATCCTCCATATCGTCCATTTTATTTGTATGTTTGTTTGTTAGTATTTAGGTATCCATATGTGTAGGTACATTTATATTTGTGCATTGGTGATTATGTGCTACATTTGACCTATCACATTTGAATGTTTACAATTATTTATGTGGCCTGAATTACGGTCTCATATTTTGTTCAATGACGACAAGTATTTTTTTTTTATTATTTTAATTAAATTAAATTATTTATGTAAATTATTTAACTTGATTATTTTCCCATGATGAAGAAAAGAGAAAATGAATAAACATAAATAATTGATAAGCATTCTTTTGTTTTGTGTGTAGGGGAAATTTAATTAAAAATATTTATGCAAACAGATGAGAATTTTCTTTTTTTTTTTTCTTTTGTCTCTGGGATTTTCAGTTTAGTTTTTGATTGAAAAATCAAACATGTAAAATGGAACCTTTTTTTTTTTTGTTTGTTTAATCAATCGGGTATATCTGAAAGTCACCTTCTCTTGATAGACTCTCTGGAGAATAATGAAATTCTATCAAGAGAACCGTAAAGGACTTTGAGGTACTTAATATTCTGAATGGATTGCAGAAAGTTGTGCGATTTTCCATGACCGAATTTTTATGTTATCCACAATTTTATTCATCTGTCAGTAGACTCAATATATTCTATATTTACACAAAACTTTTTGCGATAAGTTATACGTATCTTTATCAAATATTTGAACGATAAAAAGCGGCATAAATTCAATTATTTGTGTATAAAAAAATAAAAAGTAAATACGAAACTTTAATTTTATAATTCATCAAAAATAAATATTGCATATGAAATATTGCATTATTAATTTTGGAAATCTTATCATGAATAACAATAGATTTGATATCATAGTATATGACATTTATTATTACTAAAAAAAATTTCATTTCAATTTCATTCGACACATTTCATCCTGATTTAGATATTGTAAAATTTATCACATCAAAATCTCATATTTTATCTTTTATCATCAATATATTTTTAACGATTTACCTTTCATTCAATGTCACATTCAACCATAAAAACAAAAATTCAATGAAAAGCTTCTAGCATTTTATGCATTACATGACAAAAGCTTCTTTCTCATATGTTCTTTTTATACTTCTTTAAAACCAAATGAAATCGTGAATAATATTCACAATGTCTTCTCGAATTTGCTTGCGCTTATCGCAAAGATTTATTCAAGCCATTATTGACAATAGAACAATGTCGTGCATAATATTTATTTCCTACATCATCATATATCTTTACCCTTATTCTACATTTCAACGATATTAATTAATTCCCTTAAAAACTACCCATGTTATCATAATTCGATTTCGCCAATTCATTCTCGACTCCTCTTTCATCCATACATACATTTATGAATCAAAAATAAAATTTACCTTTATATAAATATCTATAAATAATCACAATGAATCCGTGCACCGACCAACGATAATAAAGAACATAACATAACTCTGTGCTACAGAGACGCAGACTCCGCTGTATCGATTTGTCGTTCAAGTTTTGCGAATAGGTACAGGCAAAAGAGAACTAGCAAATGGTTGTGAGTGTGAAATACATGAAGAATTGTGAAGTAGAAATGTTCTTTGCTAAGTAGTGCGCGTGTCTAATACTACTATACACTAGTAACCAGGAGCTTTTCTTCACTTTTCTACCAATCTTTCATGTTAAAAGACTTTCGCCTCGTTGGCTCAAAGATATATCGAGACTCATAGAGAGGATCATTATCTTTCAAGTTCATCACATAACTCGTATTTGCCGGATAATCTCCTCTTTGAATTATTTAATCCATACTATTTCTTTTCCCTCACTCACCAATGCGATAATGGCCAACCATTTTAATTATACGTTAATATTTATTCAATTTAATTGAAAGGGTTTATATCGTTTCTATTATTATACATGCAAACATCAGTTATATATTTCTATTGAAAGTAAATATTAATTATATTTTTATGTCATGATCTTGAGTGAAAAATTGACATTTTAGACATTTAGATTACAGATTTAGAAAAATGAAAAAAAAAATAGAAAATTTTGATGATTGAATTTAAATATTTTAATGTTGTATTGGTATGTATTTGTGATTGAAATTCCAAGGATTGAACACTTTGATTTTTGCAAAATTAGTGAAAACTAACGATGCTTTATATAATATATTTCATGAATTATTCATGAATTTAATTCTACGTGCACATTATCAACTAATCGTGCATTCACCGTCGCTAGAATAGTGATTTTATTTTATAGTAGTACGTGTGTGTGTGTATGTGAGTAAATATAAAGGGATGTGCTGATAAAATATGAATCGAGGAAGCAGGATAACATTAATTTTATTTTCAATAAATTATTTCTTCTTCATTTCAATTATTATTTTTTTATTGAAATATTCTATTTCATTGTGTCGAATAATTTTCCAATATTTTAGTAGATATATGTGTGTATACACAGTGAATGGCTTTTATAATAGTCATTTGCATATAAGCACAATTGATATCGAGAGAGAATTAGCGGATTTTGACATGATTATTCTTGGATTCGAGGTCGATTGCTGGATTGCAAAATAATTCTCGCGTTTCACACAAACGTTTATGGCTACACTGTACTCATATATCCACAAACAAACGTGTGTATCATCCGTGTAATTACATTTGGTTCCCTGTGCTTATGAGCAACTGGAACCATTGATGCGGAACTCTGAAATTTCCGCTGTATGCCACCTTAATGAGTCAATTTCTCATGGGTATTAAGTTTATATTTACAAAGAATTCTTTCTATCTCTATTTTCTTTATTCGATACACATGTAATGCACGTACGGATATTCTCAATAATATAAAAAATGTCTAAATTAATCTTTAAGTTTCAATATTAATCATTATTTGTTTGAATACATTTTTTATAAAATTTAGATAATAAATTATAATTTTTATTATAAACAAACAAAAAATTAATCATTTGTATCATTCAGGCCTTATTACCCGTCGGTACTTTATATAAAAAAAAAGAAGAAAATAATAGAAAGAGATTGAAATCAATCATTAATTTAATATTAAAAATTTTTTTTCTATAAAACTGACATAAGGCAACTATTCAAATTTTTCATAAAATTCCAACAAAAAACTTATTCATTTATATATCAGCCAAACAAATGGATATTGCGATAGGGAAATATCGAAGGAAAATTATGAAACTTCAAGAATAATTTTCTATATGTCTGATTCTCTGTGGAAAAATAAAAAAAAAAGACAAAGCATTGCGTCGGCACTTTGAAATCGTATGCTTATAACTTTATATTTGGGCAAAGATCCAACTTTTTCGTGTTAATAAATTAAAATGTCAATCGATTATTCACAGATAGAAAGAAATATCTAAAAAAAAAAAATAACGATAACCACCACACCACCATTCTCACACTACTGTGATGATTATCGCGACAAGTGAAATGGAATTGAACGGTGCTCGTTGAGATTTCAATTGTGAAATTCCTTGCATGAACGCACCGTCGTTCGAATTCCACCTATTCCTGGCTCATGCTGTTTCTCCTCTAATTCCTGAACTTTAACCAACCGATAAAAAAGAAGAAAAAAGAAAAAAAAAAACCAAAAAATATGACTAAAAAAATAAAAAAAAACCCAATTTTCTCTCTCATAATTTCCTTGCACATATGTTTAATACATATATTCACGCTCATTTACATAACATTATTTTTTAAATATAATACAAAACGATCACGAATTTTATCCAAAGAAAATTGATATAGAAAAAAAGAAAATAAAACACTAATGAGCTACGTTTCAACAAAATACTATAAAATGAGTTTTATCGAACATCTAGTGGTTGCATCGTGCTTGGGTCAGCCTCCAACACAATGCAGAATTTCTGGCACGACTTTCATCCTCTATATACAATTCTACATTATACCACGAGAATCCAATGCATAAACATATCCCACTGTTGTTGTTTACCATTGTATTTTCACCATCATTAATGGCTCGAATAACGTGTGTTTTATGCTTATAGTTTTAAGCGTTACTTCAACTGCTTTCTCAACCATTTTCCACCTTTATATACATAAAATATCACCGTATCTAAATATATTTAATATTCGTATCTATACTTGTATTTACTGGGTGACGATAGTTATCAACATTAAATTATCTTAATTATTTTTAATCTGTTTACATTGAATCAAGTCAACATTGTAAATAAATTCAACTCATCAATGACAAACATTAAACACCAAATAATTTATTTATATTTCATC
Source organism: Microctonus brassicae (assembly GCA_918226075.1). NCBI lineage: Eukaryota > Metazoa > Arthropoda > Insecta > Hymenoptera > Braconidae > Microctonus > Microctonus brassicae. The sequence goes on along the minus strand of OW445481.1, from coordinate 14,003,768 downwards.
ACTTGACTTATAAAATTGTTATAAGTGTATAAACAATCTTATATCTATTAATAATCTTCTGATCAATGTCAAATTTCATTAATTTTCTTCATCACACGGAAATTAATTTTGTATTATTATCTTTTCTTTTTTTTTTTTTTTTTCTCATGATAAATTAGCTGAGTATTGATATTAATTGATGATGATAGTAAGGCAATGATAGGCACAGTTGATAGGATTTTGAATTTAGCCCTCGTGACGTGCCCCAGTGTCTTCATTCTTTTATTTATCTCTTCGTCTCTGTCGCTCTATCATCAACGAACAATTTTATCCCCTGCGTATGACGTCACACCATCGTGACGTAAAACCCGGGAGCATTACGCTACGCAAGCGTCGTAGGGTTCTTGTATAGGACAGGGTGCGGTGCGCAATCACCCGCTGACCCATTTTTTGCTCCATTCCCCCTGATGCAGGTTTCTGCCGAGCGAATTTTTTTTTTTTTATTTATCATTTTTTTTTTCCTTCCAAGCCTCTTTGATCCGCACTCTCCCTTCCTTTTTTCCTACTGTGAGGTCATAAAAGTTGTTTAGAAGTATCGTGTGTATAGATATTTCTTTGACATTTATGTTTATGCGGATGGTTTTTCAAATATGAATTTTTTTTTTTTTTTTTTTTCGTATTTTTTTTTACTGTATGAGTATATATTTTTATTTGAGATGGGAAATTTTTTTCTCGTCATTGCTCTTGGGTTATGTGCGTTTCGCCTCGTTTGTTTGAGAGCATCGTGCCGAATTTTTGATTAGTTTCCTCAGGAAAAAAAAATAAAATGAAATGTAAAAGAACAAAATAAAGGGAAAAATTTTCTGTAATGCTGGCAACAAAGTGTAGGACGACAGATGTCGTGAACGAGAGACATCGGGTGACGAGACCTTGGTAAACTTACCAGAAAGAAAAATACACACTTTATACAAAAGTTAAAAACTTAAATAACTGATAAAAAAAAAAAGAAAAAAAAGAGGAATATATATTTTTATATTTGTACATCATTAACTTAGTAAATTTTATTATTTGCCCAATAGTATTTATTAAGTCATGAAAATGTGTTTATTAAATGAAATTACATTCGTTGTACTGTCATAAAAACTAAACAAATTACCGAGCAAATTTCAAAAGCGACAGTATGAACATGTTTAATTAGACAGATGCAATTAATTAAATTCCCGTGGCAATTATTAAAATCATGAAATATTTTATAAGGTCAGGTGGATTATTTTTCTACACTAAATAAATTAAATTTCTTACACTTTATATTTCTCAAAGATTTAAATATCAAATTATCACCCAATATATTTTATATTTAATTTATCCTAAATTAATTATCTCCAGATTCAAATTTATGTTCAATGTCTATATTAAGTTTGTTAGTCACATTCAAAGTCAAATTTCAACATAGGTACATCAAACAGCATTTATATTTGTTCAATAACATAAAAAAAAAATCAAAGAAATCTCTCAATGAACAATAAATATTAATTTGATATTTAATTTTAATTATTCTACAAATTTAATGTCACATTGTGGTTCATAAAACTATAATTAATTTTTATGCTGGTTTACTTTGTGTAAAATTTCGTGGTTTTCACAGTGGCCTGACAAAGTTCAGACTCTAATAATGAGATTGATGAGCAGAGAGATAGAATGAGTAGTAAAAGCAAGAAGGAAAATGAGAATAGGCGGGTGCGAGAAGTGTCGTTAGACGTTGAAAGTGCCATCAGACTCTGTAGACATTTTCTCCCTCATTTCCTTTCCCTTTTTTGCTCATTCTCTATATCTGTATACATATGTATATGCATCATACAAGAAAAGCTTCATCTGTTTGCTTGCTCAAGAATTTTGAATCCTTGCCATGTGTCTCAGTGTTCCAGACTAAGTTATCCTAAGAACGTCGTCATCACAATAGACGTGAAGAATTCTCATTAACCGTTTGAGAAAATCTTGAGTTTATCATTATGCAGGTTTATACGTGTATATTATTTTCATCTGAGATATTTTATCCATCAACTTATCAAGGCTGTATTATTTTACATTATTTTATATCGCTTTTAATTCATTGACGTAAATTAACAATTCATTTGTCATTGAAAATTTATTCGTACTCAGAACAGTCTTTAATTTAATTTATGAAATGCTAATGTTTTTTTTTTTTTAGGTCAAAGCTTCTTTTTCCGTTTATATAATGAGATGAATTTTTTTTTTTTTACACTTTACCCAATTTAATATTATTAAAATTAAATTGGGACATTTTTTAATTTTATATAATTAAATAATATTTATATAATGAGGAGGATTGAAAAAAAAAAAAATCTTGAGTTGCCATTCCGATATTATTTTATTTATTAAATATTTTATAATGTGATTCCAAGTCAGTGACTTAAGGTTTGATAATTGAGATCGATTTTATTTTTTTAATAGAATTAATTGTAAGGAAATTGAGTGATTAAATTCAATGAAATGAACTAAGTCATGTGATCGATTCCCCAATGACTCTTCCATTGGATTCACAAACGTTTAGATACGTATGTATATCTATGTACGTTTAAATTTTGTTGGAATTTGCAATGATGCCGTGTTCTTCCTGACCTCAGCATCATATATATATATATATAGCGACGACGTGGAAAGGATCGAAGAAGAACATGGCCTGTGGGGACGTGGCAATTGAAAAGCACGAGATTATATTGACTGTAGAAGGCGCGGAATAACGATAATGATAATGGGAACTAAAGAAAAGAAAAAAAAAGTCTTGTGCCTCCGGTCTCAAAATTTCCACAGAGAAGCAGTATGTTATATATATATAGTGCTCACCAACTAGTTTTTTTGCGTCCTAGTTTAGTTGTTGAATTATGAATATAATAATAATGATGGCTGAAATAAATAAAAGTGAAGAAAAAACGTAGAAAATAAATAAAAATATCAAAATTTTGTGTATGTTATTTGAGCTCGATGACCTTTTTAACTTTATTTAGCCTTTATAACGCGCATTCTTTTCATTTTCGATTTACGAGAACATGGAAATACTACGTGATGAGTAGTAAAAAGCAAAAAATAAAATAAAAAAAAAAATCGTGAATTTAAATCTAAATCCCAGAGATTTATTCTCAATATTTTATTCCATTTCTCTTCGGTTCGAGTTTTATCTTCTTTCTGCATTACTTCTATAAATACTTTTCTTTTTTTTTTTTTTTCAACATAGCTTTTGTTTTATACAAAAAACCAAACAATACAAAAACTCTACCTACACATTTATTTACAGTAATAAAAAACATAATCAAAAACTATATTTAGAACATTCACAAATGTTATTCACGATTAAATTAATCAAGGCGTGGTCCTAAATTTTCCTGACATGTTATATTCATGGCTTACATTATAAATCACTCATGAACAATTGCACGGCAATTCCATGTACCCAAAAAGAGTCGAAACAATTGTTCGAAAAAGAATAAAAAAAAAAAATAAATAAATAAAAGTAAAAGCTAAACGATTAAAGAACATAAATAAAATACAGAAATAAAAATAATATATAAGCTTAATAAATTACCGATCCAATTTCATATCAATACACACGAATCTTTTATAAAATCATATTTTTAAGTAATTGCTGAATTTATTATCATTCTGTAATACAGTTACCACAATAGTTTATAGCTATTGGATAGCAATTCCCGCGGCCTGGTCCAACCACTAGTGGGCATATTCTCAATATCCAATGGAGATATATACACGTTTATATGTAGGTATATATAACCCATATATTCCTTTTGGTACTTTTGGTGATCGTTCACCTAGCCCGTTTTACCACCTCTAGTTCTCCATACCTATTTCGTATGTGCAACTACTACTATTACTACCATCACCACCACCACCACCACCACCTGGTAAATATCACACATGTAAGGGGGTTGGTAGGCCGGGAGCAAGAAGCGCGCGCCAGAGTGATACATATACAGATGAATATAATCGTCGCACTGAGTTTTTCATTGTGTGTTGGTCCAGATCTGTATGAACGCATGCGCGGGACAAGGGTGGAAAAGCGGGTGGATAGCTCCACTGCGCCCGGGACGTCATGGATGGCGGTGTACGGTGCCTCGAGAAAGAGAAAGATACAGTAGAGGACCGAGTGTGACGAAGTATTTACACGCCCTCTATCGCTTGGACTGGTGATCTCGTGGGTAACCCAAAAGTGCGATCAGGTTGTACGAGCGTGTTCTAACTGAATGTTTGATTTGAAAAAAAAAAAAAAGGAGCTAGCGAAGACGAAGGATTAGAAGAACAAAGGAAACGAACGAATTGGCAATTTGTCATTGAGAGCAAGTGGTGAAGTAATTTGGAATTGTTTGTTTGTTTGATAAAATATTTTTTTCTTTTGGCTGTTGCGTTTCTTGGATAGAACGAGATAAAAAAAAATTAAGGAATTGTGTTAAGAGTTGGATTTAATGAGGAAGAGTACCATCAGAGGGAAACGCCTGGTTGGACTGGTGTGCTACGGAGTTATCGACCACGTTCGGCAGCCCCGATGGAAGCTGCGTCGTCGAGGCCGCAATTCGCGTGAGGTGGATCTCGGGGGTTGTACGGCTGCAACCTACTACTACTCAACATAAAACCACGTCGGAGTAATAGCATCCTCTCTGGTGGAGTCTTTTGACTGGCGACCCCGCGCTAGTGACACACTCTCGCAGTGTTACAGTTCTCTCGATCCCCCTCTCGTGTGTCCAACCGTCCAATGTGCGTTCGCCAATTTAAGCTGGAAAAATAGTTGGTATTTTTTGTTTTTCTTTTTTTTATTTCGGCGGCAATTGACAACGTGTTTTTCGGAACGGATAATATAATAAATATTAATAGAAAAGTTTGTTTTGTGGTTGAATTTAATTGGATGTAAGATTATGACAAATTTCAGTTAGATTTTATGTAGAATATGCAAAAAATTAGATTGAAGTGTTGAAATAATTTTAAGAAAAGTGTTTTAGATAAATATTAACGAATTAACGTACGTAAAAATAAACTAAGTAAAGATAAACGTGAATTTAGGGTATCAAGAAATAATATTATCTTGAAGATATTTGTCAGTTTTGATTGGGGAGACGTGAAAAATTATTTTTTTTTTTTTTGGAGATAGCGGATTGCTAAAACGATAAAAATCATGAGCGAGGGAACGCCAAAATCCCAGACGAGAAGTCACGATGGTTCTTCTCCACGATTGGAATCTGGTATGACCTTGTTTCTGTTTGTTATCCTCCAATTTATTTTGTAGCAATTTAAAAACATTTATATAAATTAAATATTTAATATTTACTACAATAAGTTAAGAATGCAATGTTATTTATTTTCTTTATCTACGTTATATTTAGAATATATAGCCATGGATTTACCTAGATGTATGGATGTGAATGTAGACAGGTCAACGGCGCGAAAACTGACCCATCCAAGGCCTGGCCGACACCCCACAATTAATAGCAAAGACTCCGGGACATTCTTATAAAATTAAAAATAGAATTTGGAATGAAGAATTATTCATTGCACGTCACTATATTATTATATTAATCATCGAAAATATTTTTACTTACTCTATTCAACAATTTATATTTCAATCATTCAACATAAATATTATTAAAATATAATTGTCATAATTTATCATCAATAAATATTTTCTACATCATCATCATCATCATCATCATCATCATCATCATCATAGTATTCTTATTATTATTAATAAATCATGTTTTTATTTAATTTTTGCCTGTATTCTTACCATCTCATTTACGTTATAGAATAATTTCATATCACGTTTCTTGCACACAAAGCTTTTGGCGTTATATTAAAGTCTGATCCACCTTGTCGTACTTGGTGCTCTCGTCATGAATGCTCTTGTGCGGTCACGTTCAAAAACCCGAGAGAGATAAAAACGAATAGCAGAAACGACTAGACGTGAGTATGTGGTGGTTACCCAGTTTGAACATTGTCTCTATAAGTCTAAGAGTATAACATAAAAAGAAAATGTCTAGATAATCCTATTATAAGTGGATAGAGTCTCAATCTAATCTAGCAAAATAAAAAAGAAAAGAAAATTTTTTTTTATACTACTGCACGTTCGTGAATTAGGAATATCATAATTTTTAATTTTTATTTGTTTAATTGTCTAAAATTATCATGAATTAATGTAGAGATTAATCGAGTGAATAAAAACTTTATGAGAAGAATGTATTTTTTTTTAGAGATAAATAAATTTAATTGTTCAAGTTTTTATGCTACTTTAAACCTCATTATTGGCATTTAGTGAGGTTCTTTAGGAGCAAGAAAGATGTTGTTTGGAAATATTTTAATAGGAAATACAACACTTCGAAGAAGCCAAATCTTTCATTCTAAGGCGCTAAGGAGGAACTTGTGTCTAAGTTTATTATGAAATAAAATATTACAATGTTGTGTTGGATGGAAAAAGCATCAAACTAGGTTCAATCCTAAATTTTTAGAGGTTCTCTAGATCTAAAGTAGACTAGGCTAGGCCAACGAGTGCCATAGAATGTTTAATCGACTATACTAAAAGACTTAGAAAAGCACAAAAATTTCGACTCGGAAATCGTTAATTTATATCAATAATTTCATGCAAGTAAGTCAGTTAGTTATATTTTTTTTACTGCTCACTGAGCCTATACATAATCAATCAACAGATATAAAATGTTCTTTTTTTATATATTCATGTATACAGCGAAGAAACCAATATCATTATTTCTATGCTTTTTTCGCTTTCATTTATATTCATCTTTGATTTATATTTACCGCGTCACCGACAGCTGTGCCATTAATATTTTAGTTGAAGATTCATCTTCAACTAAAAGAAATAACTAAAGAGACTCAATAACAGCTCAAGTATGGCGTTAAGTTGAGAGAATTAATGTAAAGAAAAAATCTTCAACAAGATTTTCTACTCTACATGTATAAAAGATAATATCAAACTTCTGCACCTTACTAAACTCGATCTGCTTCAAGTTCATTTTATCACTTTTATATCTTAGCTTTTCTCTGTTTCTTCCTAACCCGCAATTCTCTCATATTCGCATTGACATTTCTGTGTAGGTAACTTTCGATGGCAATTTCTAAATCTCTCATCCCTTTTCATCCCATAGTTTTCTTCAGTCCGATAACTTTTACGAGCACTTGGAAGAGTTTGATAACTAGAACTTTCCAATAAAGATTGCGCCCAATTTTTTTTTTCTTCTTCTTCAATTCCTTGATCTTATTATTTACTATTTTGTTTGTATTTCTTTGTTTTTACTTTAATCTTCTTATTTTTAATTCTTTTAAGTTGGAAATGTTGAGAATAATACAATGTTATTATTTTCAATGAAAAATAAAATTAATTGCATATAATTGAAGGATAATTTTATGAAAACGAGGTTATCGTTGTGGTATTGTGGTTATTAAATAAAATTGTTTACATTTATGGGTGTCATCGATTGTTTCATGAATACATGTTATCAAGTGACCTTAACTACTCTTTATAATGTCATTTATATGTGTTATTAACAAGATAAACTTGCCTGAGTGTATAAACATGTGTTTATTCGTTCGATGGAAAAACAATCTTGGAAAATGAGGTGTCATTTGTGAAAATGTGATATCTCTTATCAAGTTCGTTCAATTGGTGAATGAGGATCTTTTTCCTGTTGGCAAATTAGGTCGAGAAACAAAATAAACAGCGACAAGAGCGAATGAGAAACTTAAAGACAACGAAAATTTTGTGACTTATTGATGAAGTTGAAAAATAAAAGAAAATTAATAATATCGTGATATTTATTTTTTTAAATGTTTTTAATACAATTAATTTTATTGGAAATTTGTCGAGATTTATTAGACAATGTGTTCAATATTTATGAAAGTATTGTTCTATTTTTATTTTTTATTTTTTATTTTTTTTTCATGTGCAAAGTCGTTGATGAAAATTAAAATTATAAACTCTTCGTTTTACAAATGTCAGGAATTATTGTCGAGTCTTCTGGGTGGGTTTAGTAAATAAGTTTAAACTAATGAGAATAAAATAAAGAAAAGTTACCGTTGAAATATCATTTTTGCAAGGAAATTATTTTATTTAAAAATTAGTAAAATAAAATAAGAAAAAAAAAATATGTAGAATGTAATAATGTTTTAGATAAATTTAATTCCATTTAACCTTTCAAAAGATTTATATTATTATAATAATCTGAGTTAATCTTATAGAGAAGTGAGGGAAAATAGTTAAATAGTGAATATTTTCTTTATGATTTTCGTTAGCTGTTACTTTTTTTACTTCGCTTGACTTTATAATTTTATTTATTTTTTTGCTTTGCACTCCATTTAGTCTCAATGTGTGTAAAGTCAACAAAGTTTTTTGACGTTGATATATGTCGAGTAAAAGCAAACAAAACATCTATGCACATCTGTAAAATTCTCAACGACAGAAACTAAAATATTTTCCAAGTACATTGACACGAATATAATTATAATAAATACACTGAATCTCAAAAAAAAAAAAAAAAATTAATATACATATTTATAATTTAAAATCCTGATTAATTTATCAATTGCATTAAATATTCATTGCGCAATAACTTCGTATTGAATTCAAGTTATCTGACATGATTACATAAACAAAATACATCATGAAATTGTATTTCACTGCAATACATTACTGGATATGCATTTCAATATTACTAAATTATACTGTGAATATTACGTGATCATAAAAATATTTACAATATTATCAAAGTGAAATAATAAATTACACATACGAAAATTGAATTCAATCAAATAAATCTGTTCTATTCAACATCTATATACATACATATGTATATATATAAAATTTTCGTGTCATAGTGTTTGTAAACAAACTCTTTTAAAACAGCTTGACCGATTATTTTTATGAAATTTTTTGTGTATTTTTTTTTTATTTATGTTGGCCCACCCCAAAAATTTTTTTATTTTTATTTTTTTATGAGTTGGCATTAAAAATAAATATAACCCTTAATTTCCACCCTTCTACTACCAACCCCCATTTTTTAATAGCGATATTAGTACTGTAATAATTCCTTTTTTTTTTTTTTTCAATACAATTTAATATATCATTTATTTATTTATCATTATTATTTCAATCATTATTTAAATATTATATAATATTATACATTATTGAATTAATATAATATAATAATAAAAATAATATAAAATAATATAATAATAATAATAAAAACTACGAAATATTTTTATATTTTTCTTATAATAATTTTTTTAAACAAAAATATTCACTAGAAATAATTTATATGGCAACACACACGTTTTAATTTATTTTATAAATAAATCAATAAAATATTTCACCCAGCAAACAATTTAATTCATCAAATCGTTATTTATTTATTCATTTATTCATTCATTTATATTTTTCGTTATGGAATTTACTGCGACAATTTTTTTAATAAAAAGGGCAATGACTTGCTTCAAGTGTTGAACATCAGCCGTAATTATTCGGATACACGCCGTGTAATTACGCCAGTTGAACACATGACCTCAATCCAACTACAAGCACAGCATTTGATACGAAAAGTGTGGCAGCTTAGTATCATACATATATACACATACGTTTGTGTCACTCATAGCTGATCTCCCAACGGTCCATTGACGATTTTCACCTCTTGTCTACCTATTCATCTATCTCCACCACTACTCTTCCATCATCAATGTCCATTGTCTAACTTTGATGTGTGTCCACCGTTGTCGTTTCACCGAATCGGATTAATTATCACTGGTCCTGCAGAAAACAAAGACAATTTATGGATGAGAGAATATTAGCTAGGTGTTGTATGAAAAACCAAGTCGATTAATTATAAACTGACCTTTAAATTATTCTCATTTATCATTAAAGCAAATTCAAAACATTAATTATTTACTATTATCCATTATTAATATTATAATTAAAATATTTTGTGCTATTTAAATAAAATATAATTTTGTATACACAATTTATATTGCTATAAAATTAATTTCGTTATTAATATTTATTTATTTATTTATTTTTTATGACGTTATATATTTAATGATGAATAGATTTCAGTATGTTTGTTGATTAATAATTAAATTGTTATTTTGAAATTAATTTTTAATAGAATGTTGAAAGGCTTTTGACATCATTTATAAATTTATAGAATTACTTTTTTTTTTTCTTTTTGTATATATTTATATTATACATTCCACTACTGTATATACTTGTTTTGTTGGATTGCAATCTTGTAAAAAGGTCACGAGACGTTTAATTGAAGTAAATTGTCCTGTGTTGATGCGCTATACAAACGTGTATATTCGTGTACAAAAACGTGCAGTGAATTTGTAACTGTCGGCCACTTGAAAAATCACCAGCCCAAGTACTTTTTTTTTTTTTTGTATTTTAATTTTTATTTTCACTCTTCATTTATTTCGTATATATGTGAAATAAAAAATAAAATTAATTAACTTATGAATCAATATCGCGGAATATAAATAAAAACATCAGCATGATGTGAATAAATTGAATAAAATAAACAAAAATTTTTACTGAATGCTGACGGGGAAATTTAGAAGTTTAATCTACATTATTTTTTTTTTTCTTCCATTCTCACTCTCATCGCCAAGTATTCACTTGTGCTCCAATTCATTTTGTATATGTATAAACCACTCGTAAGAGCGATCGAATCGATCGATTGTATTACCCTTCACCCTCTCTTAACTGCTGCACACACTCTGCCCCTGGTTATTTTTTCTTTTTCTCTTTCAGTAATGTTATATGGCTATACATATAGTATTGCGACAAGCGAAGAGTTGGTCGAATGATCGCGCGCACATGTGGCTTTCAGGGCCAAATTAATTGAAAGGTCGTTTTACACTAAAGTAAAAGATCCAACGACAAAAATAAAAAAATAACATCGTGTGAGAGCAAATGAGATGACGCGCTAAAAAGCTTTAAAGCTCACACGGTTATAAGAACAATCATCAATCTCCCTTTTATAATATTACATTCCAAATAAATAAATAAATAAATAAATAAATAAATATAAAGAACTCCCCATTAACCTAATCAAAATATATTTCCATCTGCCTTTACTAATTTTTGAAAACATCTTATATTTATTATATAAAATCAATCTATTTTTTTTATTAATTCACATAATCAGCAACAAATAATACATTACATAATTAAATAAATATAATTATAATTGCAGATTATTATTAATAGATACAGAAAAAAAAATAAATAAATATATTACATAATGAAATTTTTATTTTCTCATTTTTTTTTCTACCGTTATTTTTTTTTTTTTTATACATGACTGGGTTCTCTTCTTCGTTGTATTACATATGTATATACAGATATATGATCTCTGATCGAATCATCTGCAGGAATAACCGGGGCGTAATAGGGATTCCTGGTGGATAAGACGAAGAGTCGTCGCGAGAGAGGGTTGAGGGTGTGGGCACGTGGGAATCGATCCTCCTGTGGACCTTAAAGACATTGAGAAACGTCAGGCGCGCAAAGCTCTTATATATAATGATATATATGTATATATACAACCACATAGCCATATATTATATGTATAACTCAAGTGATTTTCTTGCCCGTTCTCTATCGCACACATAAACTACTACACACATATACACACTCTTGGATGGCGCTCTGAGTTTATTTCCTCGTGGAAGACCCACCGACCCAGTTTCCCAAGCCTTGCTCCACCCTTAGATTCGTTATATATATCTACTAAACGCCCTCTTACGTATTATAACAAATACATATATGTATGTATATAATGCTTGAGTTTGCATTTAGGTTCACACCAGTCATCATTGTGCCATAGTTATCCAACCGATAATTCTACAATTGTTGAGATAAAAAAGTAAACGAGAATGCGAAATAAAAGGAAAAAATGTTTTTGTGGCAAGATAAGTGGAATGACAAAGAAAAGTTTGAATTTTATCCTTTGATATTTCTTATACTATAACTTTGGAATATTATTTTCTGTGTGTTTGAATTGCCAGAGGATGTTGAACATTATTAATTTTTTTTTTTCTTCTTCTTTTTTACACTAACTTTTTGAGACAAGAATAAATTATGAGGGAAAGTAACTTTTTTTTTTTTATTTTAGTGATACGGAAAAAATTGTTTTACTTTTATTTTTTATTAGTGAAATTAAAACAAAAAAGTTATCATTTTATTTCTTTTAATTACACACGATGCATTGTGAATTTGTAAAATATAACGTTCAAGTTTTTAACATATTTTCTTGCAACTGTTATTTGTATGAAAGTTTTGGAGAAAAACTTTTTATATATGTAAATATGTACATATATATATGTATTTGTATATATTATGTTTAATGCAAAATATTTCTCTCTTGGTAATATTGAATAAATGGAAGAAGGCGAGAAAAAGAAGAAATATTGGAGGAAAAATATGATAAGAGAGATAGAGTAAGATGCAATAAATGTTGGGTATAAAGTTTCGTTGAAAAGTTTTTCCTCATTTTAAGAAGAGAATATTTCTCATGAACCAACTCATGACTATCAAACTCGTTGAGTTACTTTGCCATGACGTAAGAAGATTGTATGAACGACTTAATATTCATATTCCGAAAATATTTATGTATATAAATTTCAGGCTTAATATCTCTTTTAGTCAATGGTGAAATATCTCAAGTACTTGATCAAATTTCCAAAAGATATATATTATAATTATATTCGAAAATGTATTTAAATATTTTGATAAAATGTATTTTTTAATATATACATAATTATTCGAATTTTTTTCTTTTAAAAATCGAGTTTAAAAAATTGGAATCACATGAGCTTTTTTTGTGAAATAAATTAATAAATTTATATATATATATATGTATATTAGGGTGTTTCATTTTTAGGCAATATTTTTTTCAGTTTGTGAACGCTGAAAATCTGATAATTTATAAAAAAAATAAAATTCAGAGTTAATTAGAGGCTTGGAGAATTCGAAAATTCGATTTTTCATATAAATAACACGAGAAAATTTTTTTTTGACTTCAACTCGATTTTTCGGTAATCAAAAATTTTTTTTTGATGCTATTACACTGTTGATTCAGTATTATAGCGTTTATTGTAAGATAATAATTAATGTCAAATCAACTTTCACCTTTCCAACTCTACGTACAACTTGAAAACTTCTGGTCGGAGAGCGTTTGCGGTGAACAACTTTTTTGTAGCAAATTTAATGCCCTATCAAAGCTGTATATTAATTTTGTTCAAAAAAAATTTTTGACTACCGAAAAATCGAGTTGAAGTCAAAAAAAAAAAAATTTTCTCGTGTTATTAAAATGGAAAATCGAATTTTTAAATTCACAAAGCCTCTAACTAACTCAAAATTTTTTGTTTGGTATAAATTATCATATTTTCAGTATTCACAAACAAAAAAAAATATCACATAAAAATGAAACACCCTAATATTTTTACATAAATATATAAAATAAATTTTATAAAATATACCATCTTGAATTACGAATTAATTGAATATATTGAAACAATAGATGTAATTATTTATTTAAGTGTCCAGTACATTAAAAATAATTTGATTGTTAGAATGTTTTATGAAATGGGCTTACGAGAATATTTTTATATAAAAAGATTACGTGAATAAACTCGAGGGGGTTATATGGTGTATTATACAGCACAAAAGAATATAGGAGAGAGAAAAGAAAGGAGAAAGAACGAAAAAAAAAAAAAGGGCGATAGAAACAGAATAGAAGAAAGAAGAGAAACGCAGAGTGGCAAACATACAGACTCTATTCGCAGACTCGTTCTGACGGAAATCACGTTGACCTCATTCACACGAGTCTTTTGTTAAAAACGTATTCACTTTTTGTTCTATTATCACACGACCTGCCGTTTCGTTTTGTTGACGGTGCTTCGTTGATGTCTGATGAAGTTATAAAGCAATATTTATGTATATTATACATGTATATTTATCCAATTGATTGTGAACTATTTACTACATATTTATATTTATTTTTATACGTACAAGTGCGTTGCGATAATATTTCTATGGATTCTCTTGATTAACATTGATATAAATATTTTATTTATCGAACATGTGAATTGTAACAAAAGATTGTAATTTTTCTCGTAAAGAAAATATAATGTTTTTACATTTGATTTATTTATTTATTATAAAAGATTTGCAAAATTTAAAATTTAGTGAAATGTTAAAAATTTTAATTTTTATTTATTCTTTGCTTTCAGTTATTTTTAATTTTGTAAACATTCACGTTCGCATTCTATTAAATTCGAATTTAATATTCATGAAAAATGTTCATCTTGTTGTTACAATGAATCAGAAAAAAAAAATACTTATATAAACAAAATTGCAGTTGAAGTATTTTTCAGAGAATTAAAAAATTTATATTTATATTTCTATTTGTGCCGTTTCTTATTGTCTTTTTTTCTCGATTACCCTACTCAATTTTCCCACTCGAATTGCATATATATAAACTCTTTGGGAATGTGTAAAAAAATTTTCTCATTTATTTTTCAGGCGATGGTGGCACTGCGGGAGATGGCGAGCCCATCGTTGGTGGTGGAAACTCTGAGAAAAAGTCTGGATATGAAACCAACCTTTACCTCTACAGTGTGAGTATACATATGTATATAATCCATATGTATATATTATACACACATATATACATGAAGATCAATATTTTTTATTTACCAACAATAAGAGAGAGAATAAAAATTTTTTTATTACTTTTTTCAAACATTTTCATTTTATTTTTCATTATTCTTTGTTACATTTTTATTTCCTCACTATCATTCATTTTATTTCATTTTATTTATAAATTTATGTATACATATTTACATATATATAATTCTTTCTATTCAGAATTATATTTTCCTCGTTAATTTTACAAACAGTTCAATGAACAATCATTCCCAAAACAATCATTATATAAACTGTAAAAATGGCTATATAAATTTTATTTTTATTCATCAATTTTTTCTCCATTTTCCTATACACTCTTAAAGTCATGAAAAAAAAAAAAAAAATTGTTGTCAACTCGAGAATAGTCTATGAGGAGGAAGTCGAGAGACCGCAGAAGGTCGAGACCGCTGCACTACTGAGTTAAAGTTTGATCAGCAATTTTTTAAGTTGAAAAAAAAAAAAAAAAAAAAAAGTCTATACATACATATAATATCCAAACTCTTTGCTGTCTTGTTCTCCTTCTACTGTCACCTCATCTGCTGCACTTGTCTTACATTGAGATATCAAGATTCACAGCGCAATAGTCTATGCATATTCAGTGAGACTTTTTGTCTTGGTTTTATTCCTTCTCAGCTACTTTGATGCACTAATATTATTTCTTTTTCTTTTTTACTGTCACAATGGTTAGGTCTTTATATTCTTAACGTATACTATTGTATTATACGATGGAGATAGAGTTGCAAAATAATTTATTCTTGTACATATATACATAAAACTATGCATATGCATATGAAAATCTGCATTACCTTGTATTTCTCGCCTATTTAAATTTCCAACAACTTGTGTTTATTCATTCTAGTTGAATGAGTTTAACTTGAGGAAAATAAAATTACTTTTTTTTTTCAACTCATTTTCGGATGGAATATCAATGTGGAAATTTTCGGGCTCTTGTTACCAATTGGTTGATCCTTTTATCTTTTTTTTTTTTCTGACACATTTGATCTCGTCACTGGAGGAAAATAAATAAAAAATAAAAAATGAAAAAGTATATCATTTCACTTTATTTTTTTATTCGTCTGTATACTTCTTGTATATACGTCAACACCAGTCTTCAGTAGTGTCAATCAAAGTTGAGTGTCATTAATGTTTACGAGAGGAAAAAAAAATTTTACTCAAAAGTTTTTTCCTCATTTTCTTGCAAAATAAAATTTTTTTTATATAATTATACATATGTACAAGAGTATATATTTTTTCTTGAACGACTTAATACCATTACAGTAATATCTGCAGAGTTCTATATGTTTATTTTATTTATTTATTTATTTATTTATTTATTTATTATTTCCATCAGCATTTTTATTCTTTTTATTTATGTTTTTCTTTTTTTCTCACTTTTTTTCTTATTTTATCTTCTTTTCACCTTGCTCCTTTTCAAGCTGAAAAGCCGCAGGGGGGGCTGTCTGTTGGGGGTGGCTGAAGACGAGCGACAATTAAGCATAGTCGAGTTCTCAAGAATATTTTCCCTTAGTTTTTTTTTTTTTTTTTGTTACTTCTTTTATTATATGTAATGAAGGACCATTTTCGTATCTTTCTCTTCGTCACCACGCCTAGACCATGTTATGTTGGCCTACTTTCTTATCTATCGATACGCTCCAACTCATCATCTTCCCTATCTCATCCTCACTTTTCTCTTCTTCCACAAAAATACACACACACACACACACACAAATACTGTATTTCCATCAAATACAGAGAGATAGTATTGATTGGATTTTTTTTTTATTATTATATAAATCCTACCCTCATAACAAATCTCATTCACTATGAAATTCAAAACTTTTGCGTGTGTTCTTCTGTAGAATTGAGGTTGGGATATATAATCAACCTATATCATAAACTCCAAGATATTCAATTACAATAATCTGCCTTATGTTACCTGATCCAATCTCATCAAAATGATTCAGAAAAATAATAAATAAATGAAATAAAATAAAATTTAAGTTTATATATTTAACTTTATTCAGTGTAGGGGTCACGAGATATTTAAATAGCCAACTTATTTAACCACAAAAGTGTAACTAACATTTTTTTTTTTTTCAACTCTCAACTAAATTTAATTAAAAACTTCCACTTGAATATAATATTTACATAAATATATTTATATATTTTATTGGGATAAAAGAAGCTTTAATTTACATCTGTGCACACATGAAATGAAAATTCCCCTTAATAGGAGAATGTTCACTTTAGATGAGGTCAAAATTAAAAATATATATGTGTGAAATAATCTTTGTAATCATCGTGTGAATATACGTAAATATTTCTCGTTGATTTCCCATTCAATCACGTGAATAAAAAAGAAAATAATACACACATAACTATTACTTTATTTTCAATTGCAAGTCATCAAAGTTGAGCTCTAAATATAACCCAAGATCTAACTTACTGTTTATTATTATATACACACATATGTTTATCACTCTGGAAAATAGACTAATGATAACGTCTAAGAAATATGAATAGAATTAGGATCTATATAAAATAATGTCACGAGCATCTTCAATCTTTTTTTCATCTGAAAAAAATTATATTGACAATTATACTGGCAATTTATCATACACAGGGAGAATCGTCAATCAAAGAATTTATTTTTATCAAATTGATTCATGTACAATAAATATTATTAAAATGTATCAATAATTGAATATAATTTTTTTATGTTCTCAGGAAGATTTGGATGATCGACCGCGTATATCAACGCTGCTCACCAACTTGGCCAGTTACAGTAACACAATACCAGTGGCAACTGATCCTGATAGTAAACCAGCACCAGCAGCTGGTGGTTCTGGTGGTGCTCGCATGGGAACTCTTGTTGGTGTATTTTTGCCATGTATTCAAAATATCTTTGGCGTCATTTTATTTATTCGTTTGACATGGGTTGTTGGCACTGCTGGTGCCATTCAAGGCTTCCTTATTGTTCTTTGTTGTTGCTGTGTTGTAAGTGAATTTAATTGATGTATAATATAATTAATTAATTAATTAATTAATTAATATATGGAGCATTCCACATGGAATCTAAAAAATGTTATCTATAATTTAATGCGTACTTTATTTGATCCATTTCTTGTGCTTTTAATCAATGTCCAAACTAATTAATAATTATTACGTGTTACATAGTTCTCGGAAGTAACTTTGATGTAAAGTATTATGATTTCAGATATTTCTTGATATATATAATAAGTGAAATAAATAATTTTTAAACTCGAAAAAACATAGATTCTTAAATTCGATTGCTACGTTTTTTAAAATATCAACATTCAATGTTTGGAGCTCGAGAATCATATGGGAATCCAATTTATGGAATTTCTTAGGGGTTTCTTTATTTAATTGTGCGTCTAAAGACGAAAATTGAAAAAAAAAACATGACTTTTCACTGAACATGAAAATTTAAAAATTCGAAAAAAAAAATAGATCAAATTATTTTCCCATCAGTGGACTAAGGGGAAAAGTTGCGAAATGGGTGACAGTATTTTAGGAAAAATTTTCAAAAAAATCGATCGCTACGTGTTTTTTTTGAAAATCAACATTTTATAATTCAAACTTAAAAATTTTATAGAAATACGATTTTGAAATTTTTTTTGATTTTATATTCTAAAAGTGCTGTAAGAAAGAGAAATTTAAAAAAAAAATCGTCCTGATCGGCCCATTTTTCGCAAAGTTACAGGCATTTGAAAAATAAGAGCCATTTTTTTCGCAAATCGATATCTTAAAAACAGCTGGACAAAAAAAATTCCAAAAAATCATGAAGGTCTTTCTCAATGAGTACTATAAGTTAAAAAATTATCAAAAAAATCGGAGATGCAATGTCAGATGACCGGCCTATTCTATGTGGAATGCCTCATGTGTATAATAAATTTTTTTTTAATTTTGTGAATTAATTTGATTTTTATATTTATTTTCAGACAATGTTAACAGCTATCAGCATGAGTGCCATTGCCACAAATGGTGTTGTTCCAGCTGGTGGCTCTTACTTCATGATATCACGAAGTCTTGGGCCAGAGTTTGGTGGCGCAGTTGGTATGCTATTTTACACTGGAACAACTCTTGCAGCTGCCATGTATATCATTGGTGCTGTTGAAATTGTTTTAGTAAGTAGTTTAAACTACTTTTATATTACTTAAAGATTAAATATTTCGTTGAAGATATTTTTTTATTTTATGTATTTATAATTAAATTACTTTTATTACAGACATATATGGCGCCGTCATTGAGTATTTTCGGTGACTTTACCAAGGACCCGAATATAATGTACAACAATTTTCGCGTTTATGGTACGGGTTTGTTGATGGTAATGGGCACAATAGTCTTTATTGGTGTAAAATTTGTCAACAAGTTTGCTGGTGTTGCTCTTGCTTGCGTCATCTTTTCAATTCTCGCCGTATATATTGGGCTCTTTACTAACATCAACGGCAACGACGCACTCAAGTGAGTCACTATACACTATCATTCATTCTTTTTCTTTTCATTTCATATTTCTATAATATACAATGTCACAGGAGCAATCATCTATCATTTTTATTTATGGGGAAAAGAATAAAGAAGTTTTAAATATTATTATCATTGAATTTCAGTTGGCTCGATGTAAAAAATTATACTAATGAGTTCTTCGGCCACTACATTAAAAAAAAATAAAATGCAAATAATCATTTTTTATTTACCATTTCTGATGCAATCAGACAATTAAATTTAACCTCGCTTATTAATAATATTGGATTCATTAATTATTGCTAATTAAATATATGTTTATGTATATATTTCTTTATTTTTCTTTCATAATAGAATGTGCGTGTTGGGCAAACGATTGATGAAGGACATCGATATAAGTGGATGTAATAAAAATGAATCAGGCGTACTACATAATTTATTTTGTGATAATCATACTAAAGTATGTGATGACTATTACAACACACACAATTTGACTATTATCAATGGAATCAAAGGATTGGCCAGTGGTGTTTTTTTCGGTCGATATATTAATAAATAAATATGTGAATGAATTTGTGTGTTAAATTATTTATAATGAAATAATAATTGGACATTTATTTTATTTAACAGAAAATATTATGGATAGTTTCCAACAAGAGAGTCAATATGTTGCTTATGGAAGTGATCCAATTGACACTGACAAAATGACACCATCCACCTTCAATTTTATTGCAACTGATATAACAACAACATTTACACTTTTGATTGGAATATTCTTTCCATCTGTCACTGGTAAAAATAAACTATTTATAAAAGAAAAATAAGAAAAAAAAACAATTTTTGTCCTTTCTTAATTTATTTATTTATGTATTTTTTTTTTTCATTTTCAGGAATCATGGCTGGTTCTAATCGCTCTGGAGACTTGGCCGATGCACAGAAATCAATTCCAATTGGTACAATTTGTGCTATTTTAACAACATCTACTGTTTATCTATCAACAGTTCTTTTATTTGCCGGCACCGTTGACAATTTATTGCTTCGTGATAAATTTGGTCAAAGTATTGGCGGTAGACTTGTAGTAGCAAATATCGCATGGCCAAATCAATGGGTTATTCTTATTGGTTCGTTTCTTTCAACGTTGGGCGCTGGATTACAATCATTAACCGGTGCACCGCGTTTACTTCAAGCAATTGCTAAAGATGAAATAATACCATTTTTAACGCCATTTGCTGTGAGTTCAAGTCGTGGTGAACCAACCCGCGCTTTGATTCTCACTGTCATCATTTGTCAATGTGGAATATTATTAGGAAACGTTGATTATCTTGCACCATTATTGTCAATGTTTTTCCTCATGTGTTATGGCTTTGTTAATTTGGCCTGTGCCCTTCAAACATTATTACGTACACCAAATTGGCGTCCACGTTTTAAATATTATCACTGGAGTTTGTCTTTCATCGGCTTATCTTTATGCATTGCCATAATGTTTATGACCAGCTGGTATTATGCTCTATTAGCAATGGGAATGGCCGGATTAATTTACAAATATATTGAATATCGTGGCGCTGAAAAGGAATGGGGAGATGGAATTCGTGGTTTGGCATTATCAGCTGCACGTTATTCATTATTAAAATTAGAAGAAGGCCCACCTCATACAAAGAATTGGCGTCCACAAATATTAATTCTTGTGAAATTAACTGACACATTTGTGCCAAAATATCGTAAATTATTTGCTTTTGCAAGTCAATTAAAAGCAGGAAGAGGATTGACTGTTTGTGTTAGTTGTATTCCCGGTGATTTCTCCAAAAATTCTGGTGAAGCATCAGCAGCTAAACAGAGCTTAAGACGTACTGCCGATGAGGAAAAAGTTAAGGGATTTGTTGAAGTGCTCGTTGCACGAAATACAATTGATGGTTTGAGTGCATTGATACAGACAACTGGATTGGGCGGAATGAAACCAAATACAGTGATACTTGGTTGGCCGTATGGTTGGCGTCAATCTGAAGATGAACGGACATGGCGTGTATTTTTACAAGCTGTGAGAAATGTTACGACTGCACGTATGGCATTACTTGTGCCAAAGGGAATCAATTTTTTCCCAGATTCAACTGAAAAAGTTGTTGGTTATATTGACGTTTGGTGGGTTGTACATGATGGTGGATTATTAATGTTATTACCATTTTTATTGAAACAACATCGTACATGGAAAAATTGTAAAATGCGAATATTTACCGTTGCACAAATGGAGGATAATTCAATTCAAATGAAAAAGGATTTGAAGAAATTATTGTATAATCTCAGAATTGATGGTGAAATTGAAATAGTTGAAATGGTATGTTTCATTATTATATAAATAAATTAATTATATATTTTAATTATTCATTTTCATCTAGATGAATTCTGATATATCGGCGTATACAGTGGAGCGTACATTGGTGATGGAACAAAGAAATCAAATGTTGCGTGAATTGCGATTGAACAAAAAAGAATCACTTGGATTGGTAAGTAATTATTAAAATGACAAATAATTATAAATGATAAAAATTTGCTATATAAAAATTGAAATTTAGAAACAAAATACAATTAATTAAAATATTGAAATAAATTAAGAGAAAAAAAATAAACGAGAAGATACGAATTAGATAACGATAGATACTGATGAGAATGTGTCTCTTTGTTGCGTGCTCGTCACGGATAAGGTGCAGACATTGGACTTCAACGAGGTACCCGCTGAAGAAAAGTTACCTCTGGTTTGTCAGCTAGACCTCTCCTAAATTCCTAAAACACATACGCAAACAATTCATATTCAACAATCCACATCTTATTCATATTCCTATTAACGATTGTTTAATTATTTCGTATCACTCCCATTTTTTTTTTTATTTTTTATTATCAATTATTGACATTTGATTGACACATGCTGTTAGTTCAATATCGTTATCAATTTTTTTTTTGTATTATATTTCACTTGCTCCAAATTTTTTTTTATCCTCCCAATATCCTTTTCAGCTTGGTTGGCACAATTCATTGCGCGTGCTTTTGATAGATTCGTTTGATTAATTTTTGCCATCATAATAAGTGCTTGGAAGCTATAGTCAATAGATTATTATTATTATTATTATTATTATTTTTCAAATCAATGAACCACAAATTGTGGTTCTCTGATAAACGAAAAAAAAAACAAAAAAAAATTCAATAACTAAAATAAAATCAAAATAATAAAAAAAAAAATTATTATTGTTGGAAAAAATCACTGCTATTATTAATACAATATTTTACATACAGGTACAAGCAGTTGTGGATCATCATCACAATATTGATCCAAAAACAGCAACGAAAGTGCGATTCCAAGAGCCTGGTGTTCCACAACGAAATGGTATTGAAGATACGCAAGAAAAATTCGTAGCTGAAACATCACCAACTGGTAAAGAATTGGATAACAATGAGACAAATGAAAAGGGTGATAATGCTGAGAATAAATCATTAGAGGATGCACGATTGAATAGCAGCGCTTCACCAAAACCAGAGAATAAAGAGAAAAATGAAAAAGAAACAAAGGAGAGTGATACTGCTAATCAATCTGATGGCAGCACGACAACTAATACAAAACCACCACTCAAACCGTAAAAATTTTATATTTATTATAGAATAATTGATTTGATAGGAATATTAAATAGAAGCGAGTTTTTTTCTTTTTTCTATTCAAGAAATCTATCATTTTATTTATGTATTTATTTAATAATTTTAGAGATGAAGATGACGTAAGACGTATGCATACAGCAGTGAAATTGAACGAAGTGATTGTTAACAAAAGTCATGATGCTCAACTGGTTATTCTCAATCTTCCTGGACCACCGCGAGACACACGAATGGAGCGCGAATCAAATTGTACGTAAATAAATTTATAATATAAAATCATTGATTTGATACAAATTATTTTATATTATTTTCTTTTCTTTTTTTTTTTTCAAATATAGATATGGAATTCTTGGAAGTACTCACTGAAGGACTGGAAAAAGTTCTAATGGTGCATGGTGCTGGTCGAGAAGTAATCACAATGTATTCGTGAAGTGAACAAGCCAAAGCTAAATTCAGCGGAACATCACCGCAATACTTAACAACTAGTTTATTTAAAATAATCTATCTAAGCGATCAACTTAATGTCGCTGCATTACGTGCTAATTTCGTGCCATCATGCGCGGCATGACTCGCGTCATTTGCAACCATGATATTTAAATAATATTCGATTTGATATCAAATCGAATGAGTTCGTTTATTTAAAAAAAGAAAAAAAATTTTCATGTACGAACTCTTTTTTGTTATTATTTCGACGGTTGATGAAATATTTTAAGTTCATATGAGAGAGAGAGAGAGTCAGTGCGCGCTACGTGCCAAGGATAAGTTTACTTTGAGAGAATTTCAAAATAATGATCAAAAGATAGGAGAAAAATAAAAAATTTTACGAATGAAAATAATTTAAAAATAGCAAAAATATATAAGTATAAATATATATACATGAAGTAGATAATGCACTCTTCGATAGTGATGATCACAAGATAAAAATAAAATAATAACTGCTCTAATAATTTTTCCATTCTGAGAATTAACTTCGTCGCTAATTTAGATTATATCGGGGGACACTCGATGCATTTGAATTAAACAATGGGTATTGAAATCCGTGCACGTTCAATATGAACAATGCCTAGGCGTCTGTTATAAACAACAAAAAAATATTAGGAATACGTGCGATACACTGTTTGAATCTGTTAAATGTGAGTTTGTGTAAATGATTGATTTGAGTGAGTGGAAAAATATTGTCATTCTTTATATCTACATCATTAAAATGGAAATCAAAATTTTGGTCCGCGGTTAAGATCGAAGCATCTATGAAAAAAATCACTGCCAGAATACTTTCTAAATGCTTCGCATTTCACCAAAGACATTTAGTAGCTCATTTTTCTACATGCATTGTCGTGTTTTCAGGCAAATAGTTAAATGTGGTATATACAATTTAATCATCAAAAAAAGAAAAACTGCTTTTAGAATATCGACACCGTGAATTTTATCAGCTAGAACAATTTGCAATCATGATAAATTTAACTTTATATTGAGTGCCGAGTCCTATTTATAATTATATTTTTTTTTTTTTTTACAACGTGTGATGACTGAGTCTCGTGCGGACACTCACGATTTAATTTTTTTTTTTTTTTGTAAATTATTTTTTTGACGATTTTTGAGTATTACAATTTTTTTTTAGATTTCGCATTCGCGATATGAATGTATTATTACTTAATATTTATATCCAAGGCCTATTGGTCCGAACGAGAGAGACATTATAGTGACAAATGAGAATAGAAAGAAAAAAAAAGAAGATTTTATTAATAATAATCTTTTTTGAGTATATAAATATACTTTAAATCATTTATTGACAAAGTAAAGAAAATCATGTAACTTTGGAAATTGTTAAATTCTCCCAAGTAATTTCATCTAGAATTATATAAATACAAGATAAAAAAATTTTTTCGGACAATTTCAATACTCTTCTAATTATTTGCATAATGAAAAGCAAAAAGAAAAAGAAAAACTAATCGAATTTTAATGATCACTAGTGGTGTGTCATGTTCAAATGTATAGCCTTGAAAATATTTGGCTATTTCTATAAATATAAATTTAATAGATATTAATATAGTTTCGTGATTGAGAGTTTTTAACGACGACGACGAGATAAAAAATCTATGATCCGAAAAACCAAAAAAGAAAAATAAATAAATAGTAACGTAAAATTATCATGAAAGAATAAAAATTAGTTTCATATAGATAAAACAATTCTCCTGTCTACTTAATCTACAAAACGATTCTTTAACATAAATAATTAATTTGGATTGATGATGATAAAGTGAAATTGGAGAGAGAAAAATAAAAGTATTAAAAGAGCACGTAAATTAAAAGGAAAAAAATAAAATAAAACACGCGGGCGTGTTTGGTTTATTTGACCCAAATAAAAAATATAGAAAAAAAACAATCGTTAATAAAGAAACTGATGACTTAAAAAATGAAACGTGAAAATTAGAGTGAATAAAGTATTCAAATGATTTTATGTGAATTCACACTTGTCGATGTAAAGTGCACATATTATTCAGCAATATAATAGTTAGGAACTCGAAAGTATGTTATATAAATATATATTATATACATATAAGAAACTTGTATGGATATACATGATACAAAATTCTAACAAAACATTATAGATATGTTTATGCAGAGATTATTAATGATTATTATCCATTTGATTCAGTGGAATTTAAATGCCTGTATTGAACACCAGCATGGTGTACATTATTATACATATATTAATCAAAAATTAATAATTATTATTGAAAAAGAAACAAAGCGGCGATATCATGTGCAATGCCATGTAACAGAAAAAAAAATATATTCTTCATTGCCAAAGGGGAAAAAAGGGATTTAATTAGAGGAATTAAAAAAAAAAATACAAATGATAATTGGATGCAATTAATTCGCATACTCGTCAACTCGACGATTTAAATTTTACATTGTTCATTAAATAAAACTAATTACTTTTTCTTCATTTCATAAATAAAAGTAATATAAAAGAAAAGAAATTATGAATTCAAAAGTAGAGAAAATAAAAATGGAATATTCTATTATCACGGAAAAAGAACCAAATATTCATGGTCATTTACTTCATAAACAACACATAGATATTAATCAAACAATTTGAGCAATACAAATATATAAATAAATTAAATAAAAATAAAAAAAAAAAAATTAATAAATGGAAATCATTTAACTCAATTTAACTGCTGCATCGTAACAAAAGATAAAAATACTACAACAAAAGTATTCAACGCAGAGCTGGTGTAGAAAATTTAAAGAAAAAAAGAAAATAACAAAACATTAAATTAGATATTACGAATAATTATATTCTATATCGTCCAAAAAAGCAAAGAAACTATTGCGGTTTATATTTTATAATTTTACTACGTTAATTATTTACCAATTATATATATTTTATGAGTACTTACCTATTTAATAGGCATTAGCACTTCATAGTTTATATACATGAATGTTAAATATGAGAACAAAACAAAGTTTATTGTGAGATGAATAAAAAAATATACAAAAACCAAAATAATTATGTTTCAACTACGTTGCAAATATGATGTATATAAAAGAGAAAGAATGAAAAACAAACAGATAGATAGCTAAATGAACAAACAAACAAATAAACAAGAATAATAAATATATGGCAGGAGAATTATCATTGAATGAAACAAGGAAACAAAAAAATAAAATAAAAATGAAAACACACCTCTCTCATTATTCAGACAGTATTGCAATTAATCTGATATATCGAATAAATATTATTCTATTAATAAATCGCGTTCATTTTTCTTTTTTCTTTTTTTCTTTATGTGTTTTGTTAATGTGCACAATGATTGCTCGTTTGATTATGCATTAAACTCATAAACATAAAAAATGTATTGTATATGATTATAAAAATTAACAACCACGAAAGAAACTACAAAAACAAAGATAAAGAAAAAGAAAAAAAGCTTTGCATTATATATTATAAACGTCGTGTTAATTAGTGAACGACTTATTTCAAATGAATGTTCGTTGTAAACGAATAAAAGTGACATTTTTTCGATTAAATCACCTTCTAGGCTGTGAGACGTGAGCTAAGCAGCGATCTTGCTCGAAACCTCAATCATATGTGTCAAATGAAGATAAAACAAAAAAAAAAACAAAAAAAAAACAAAAAAATACTAAAAAAAAAAAGAAAAAAAAATCTCTATACCTCCTATCGTACTTATATAAATATCCACATACACTGTCCATATTTTACTTCCTTCACCCTGAGAAAATAAGAAACTAAATTATAAAATACGAATCGAATCTTTAATTTCCGAATTTCACATACAAAAAAAAAAGGAGAAATATTATTTAAATTATTCCTACAAAGAGAATAAACAAAATATTAATATTAAAACAAAAAAATAGCATTAAGAAAGATGTTTAAACAAAAATATACTCTAATTATGAACGGTATATTTGTAGATACAGAAAAATTAGTAATCTGACTAGAAAATTGAAAAGAAAAAAAAAATAATGAATAAAAATAGAGTCAATACTGTGAGAAATACCTATAACCCTGTAGTTTTTAGTTGAGAAATTGACTTGTAATTAAAAACAAAATAATAAATAAAAAAAAAAATAATTAAAACCTACAATTATGAACAGAAAAATATATTGCAACTCATGCGATTAAATTGAATAATGAATAAAATATATATCTACGATTAAATAACAAAAAAGTAGTATTATATCTTCAGCATATTAATAATTAATAATTAATTCATCGCTGAAAATAAAAATCATAATTACTTCATCTACAATAAGAAAATAAAAGAAAAAAAAAAATGATTATAAATAATTTAACAGCTGTAAATTTTTATTCAAACATGGAATTAATAACTATTTGTTATCGGCTGCAGGAAATAAAGGTGTGTAATAGTATAATACAACAATTAATTATGTTTCCTCTACAAACTTGTCATTATATCCGTCTGACCACAACGTGCTGCATTCACTATCCAACAGATGGTGAATATAAATTGATTTTTTTTCCTTCTATATTATCTATGACATTTATTTGCATTAGTGATTACTGTAGAATATATACATTCATACACATACACCATTTATTTATAATACTCAGCGGTATAAACAATTGACAAATCATGAGTGATATCTGGCAACATTGATTTTTAATTGCTGATAATTATAACATTGTTCACATTGTTCACATTATTATACATTGACATTCGATAATACAATTGACATAAATTTTCAAAGTTTATTCTCTTATTAATGCATATTAATTGGGCACAAATGCATTGTTGCTAAATCATTTTTGTTTATGTATACATTCACATAATAATTTATATTTCAATATTTTTTTCTCTTTACCCTTTTCATTGCCATAATAAATAAATGATTATTTTTCATTTGTTTTATCGTATTCCCGATTATTTGGTGATAAATATATATGTATATATTTGTTTTTTTATATCCACGATTTTATCGTATGTATATCAATTAAAACTGTGTAACATTTACATAATTTAACACCAATAATAACATCTATACATTAAACGTATACATTTTCGCCATGATTTTTGTTGTGGATAAATTTTTTTTATAATTGTGTAATTCGTTAATTGTACTTGCGTTTTATATAATTTATAATTGTCACCATTGAGATTAAATAATATACATAGAGATCATTTATTGTGTATCACCCAAATATATACATACTTTGTATGTGTATGTTTATTTAGGTGAAAAATAATTGAACATATTTTTTGTGCATTAAATTCTGTCTCAGAGTTATTTTCAATAAATGAATCGTTGATATTTTATTTTTTTTACGTTCATTCTTAAATTATCAGTTAACGATTGGTGTCTCGTTTTATCGTACGAGCTCTGAGGTACGTGTAGATATGCACTGAATTTAAATTCTTTCATCAAACAGATCATTACTCAAAATGAACTATTTTTATATATTCTATTTAATTCATTTTACTTTTATTTTCTTTTAGAAATCAGTTTGTGGCCGTTTTGCTAACCAATCAACAATCGCTGGAATTTCATGGACACGTTGCTTTAATCCACGTAAACCTGGATAATTATCTAGAGCACTAGTTCCAAATATTTGTTCAAAATTCTCCAGTGCAACGGCAAAAACAAAATCCGCCCACGTTGTCTGTTGATATTAAATCAATATAAAATTATTAAATTTATTATATTATTTATTTTTCATTTTTTTATTAACAACAAGATATTTACCTTGGTACCAACAGCATAGCCGCCATTTTTAACGATTGTTTGTTCAAACTTGTTGAGGTAAAATGGTATTGTCTCCTTGAGAAGTTTTACTTTTTTCTCTTCTTTCTTGAACATATCTTCTTCAGTTCTGTACTGAAATAAAACTGTAAAACAATATTTAATACAGTATTAATAATAATAATAATAATAAATATTATTAAATAGAGAAATATTATAATTATTATTTATTTTTTTATTTACCTAATTTAAGATCACTAAGAGTATCAACGAGTACATCGCAAAGCATTGATTCCCATTCATTTTCACCTGCAAGGCCATATTTTCTGGCCAAGAATCGTGCGACTGCGTTACTTTGTGCTATTGGATTTCCGTCAATCTCCAACACTGGTAACATTCCATATGGCATTGCTGCATATGGTAATATAAATTTTATTTATTGCACACTACGTGCACCTTGTATAAAATAAAATAACAAAATAAAATAAAACCAAAAAGACAACTGAGATATTAAACATTCTAAAAATTTAATAAAATTTCTTTTTCCTTTGACAGAATATTTTTAATATTATTAAATGAAAAAATTCTCTTCTATTAAAATATCAGGAGATGCTTTGTAAAAATATATTATCCATAAAAAATTTATTTAATCAAACATCTGATACATATTATGTATACTTACACTTTTTAATTTCTGGCCAACGTTCTTTGGGTATTCTTTCATCAATATAATCAACACCAGCATGAGCAAAAATATATCGAATGTGTTCAGCTCGTCCACGTGCATTGAAATAAATTAATTTATAGCTCGGTTGCTCCTCCGCCATCCTCAATAAATCACAAGCTAAAATCCAAAACAAAAACAAAAAAATATAATTATAAAACTAAATAAAAATATTATAAGACTTTTTTTTTTTTCTCCATTAAACAAATGTACAATTTAATTTGAAGTCATTATATTAGTCATTATCGTTTGTAACAATCGTCCAGATATTTTCGTATAGCTTTGAAGCACATTCAACTTAATGCGTGCCAAGTTTACCATCTTGATTTTGCATACCAACAATATAAATGAATGTATTCATGCTTACGATTCATCGAATCAGATAAAACCAAAGAGAGACGTGAGAACACGCAATACCATCGTTATATAAAGCAACTTAACCAAAATAAATCCAACGATCCGTCACGTTAGTAATAGAAAATCCAAATGCAATATATATTTTAACTAATATAGTTAATCATTTTATTTTTATCTATTTAAAATAAGTTTCACCTCAATAAATGAATAATCAAATTAAAGTAAAAGTAAATAAAAAATTTGAATAAAATTCTAATATATATTTAATTAATAAAATTTAAACATATGTATATTTTAATAATGTTAAGATATTTTTTTAAAATGTTGGAAATAGATGAGCAATTGGATTGGATTCATTTTGTTTACGGAATACAAGCGAGAATGAGGTCAAGATGTAGTGCCAAAGTTACTTCCTTCTCGAGTTGCGCCATTCGAACGACAATGCAAATGTATATGTATGTATGTATGTATGTAAGTATGTGTATGTGTTTAATATCTATGTATGTATTTGGGTATGAATATGCGTTATGTACGTGTGTGTCAGAGGGATGAATATGCCAGCGAGGAAAGATGTGGTGTTTTTTTTTTTTTTTTTTTTTTGCCTCAAGATACAGCCTTGAGGTTCCAAAGAGTATGTACACACGTATCAGTTGTCTCTTTTATTTCTCATGAAGAGTTTCGGAAAAAAGAAGAAAAAAATCTTGAAAGGGATGAAATGATAAAGTTAAATTTACAAGGAAATAATATATGAGATAAATATAAATTGTAAAGTTCTATAAATTAAATTATTGTAAAGTAATATAAATTATTTGTTTCTATTTATTATTCGGTAATAATATTAAGAAATAAATTGACTAATTAATTCAATTCATATGTCTTTATTTTAATAATAAATAAATAATATTTAAAATGGAATAAAAATAAATATAATTAAATATTTGATTATAAAAAATAATAAAATATAATAATAAGATATAAATTATATTTTTCTATTTATTATTCGATGATAATATTTAGAAAGAAATTAACTAATTAATTTAATTCATATGTCTTTATTTAAAAAACAAATAAATAATATTTAAAATGGAATAAAAATAAATATAATTAAATATTTGATTATAAAAAATAATAAGATATAAATTATATTTTTCTATTTATTATTCGATAATAATATTAAGAAATAAATTGACTAATTAATTCAATTCATATGTCTTTATTTTAATAATAAATAAATAATATTTAAAATGGAATAAAAATAAATATAATTAAATATTTGATTATAAAAAATAATAAAATATAATAATAAGATATAAATTATATTTTTCTATTTATTATTCGATAATAATATTAAGAAATAAATTGACTAATTAATTCAATTCATATGTCATTATTTTAATAATAAATAAATAATATTTGAAATAGAATAAAAATGAATATTATAATCAAATATTTGATTATAAAAAATAATAAAATATGATGAGTCTTAAAAACAATTCTCGTGCTGACTGTTATAAATGATAAGAAGCGAGAAACAAATGCGATATTATTATAATAAAAAAGCTTAATCCGTGTCTTATATTTAAATGCGTATGGTGACAACTGGTGTTGATAACACGAGAATAGAAGGAAAATATCAAGTGAATTTAATTCATTTGTTTAGTGCGAGCACGAGAAAAGTCGATTTATAACTCACATATATGTATTCTCATATCGTCCCCAGAGATTTATCAACAGCAGTGTTTTTACTATCATATCTTATTTTTTATAGCATTTAATAAACGATGCTATAAACTTACCAACATTTATGTTTGTAATTTAAATACACATGTAAACATTAGAAGTAATATAATATCTCTTGTCTATATCGTTAAAATAAATAATTTGTAATCGAGTTAAATTACAAGTAGAAAATAATTATAATGATTAATAGAGATAGAAATAAAATATAAATAAATAGAAATAAATAATAGTGACATACATAAAAGAGAGTTAGGAAGTATTTTTTTAATAATTATAATTAATAATCGAGAGATTTTTATTTTAGTAAAGCTTTTTTTTTTTTTTTTTTTGGTAACTCATCTTCATTTCGTGTTTGAAACTTCGTAATGGAAATAATTTTTTTCTCGTTCCTCCCTCAGTGTCAACAGTAAAGGGAAACGAAAAAAAAAAAAAACAATGGATTACGGAGTTTTGTGATTTATTAGCGAACGTGCCAGAAAGTAAAACAAAAGAAAATCCAATTTGACTGATCATATACTTGAGTTTGATAAGAAATATATATCTGAAAACCTCTAGATTCTGTAGTGGATATAGCAATATTATATTATATTATATTATATATATGTGTATGTATAGATAAACTATAAGTTGAGTATTGATGTTATCTTCAAGGGGAGGCAAAGTGATGTCGCTGAGAAAAATGATGAAAATAAAAAAGAAAACAAAAAATAAAAATATATTAAAATAAACATATGTATATCGAGATTGATTATTTATTTAATAATTTAATAAAATGTATTAAAAGTAAAGGAAAAATATTTATAACAATATAATGAATGAGTAGGAAGAAGAAATAGTAAATAAGATGAAGCTTTTATTTTTCTTTTTTTAAATAAAAAAATTTTTGAGACATACTGCACTGTTTGCAAAAGTGGATGCTGACCTCGATCCTGAGATCAATGAGTAATACCAGTTGCGCAGGTGCACAATGTCACCAACATAGTCATTTGTAAATGACTTGTCACATAACACGTGGAATAATGTAAAGAAAAATAAAATAAATATAGAATTTGAAATAAAATCCAACAATCATTTAATGCTACATTAAATAAAAGCAACATTATTCATATTTTAATATTTATTTTCCTCGATGCCAATTATAATTATTGAGGAAATAATAATACTTACGTAAAATAAAATAAAAAATTAATGAGTAAAAATAAAAAAAAAATTTTTTTAGTATAGCAATTACGTTTATTGAAATTATTTCAATGGAATAATTGAGCAACGTTGATTTATCTATATCTTCGTTGCCATTTCTCAGAGCTATATGATAGGATTTATTTCTTGTTTACGATCATATTTGTGTCGAGCCAATGGCTTAATTAATTGGACATTAATGACAACTGCACAGCGATGCAGAAATATATATATACATCTCTATAACATCAAAATCATCACCAGAAGCAACAGCAGAATGAGGCAACGAGAGTGTTGGCGATTAAAGAGATTAATTGCCTGGCAACGGATGGGTCGAGAGAGGGATCACGTGTATTCATCAATGCTCATGGTATTTATGTAGTGAATGTTACTCTATATATTGGGACAACAATTATGAATACAATATTCATTGTTATATGCATATAGATGAATTAATAATGTGTCAAAACAATCATTAGCATCATGAAGATTACTTTAAGGACACCATAAACAATATTATGTAGTTTATATAAATATTTTATTGTTTATTCAATCGATGGCTTGACAATAATTGATTTTTTAATGATAATTAAAAACATTAAAATGGAATTTATATTATTGATGTTAATTTGTTAGAATTTTTAATATATTATTTTGAATTGTCGAGCTTATCTATCTATTGTATTAATATGGATATTTGGTATGTAGTTTAAGGGAGGTGATTGAACTTGGTAAGCTTGAACTGACGTAAAATCAATGAATGGTGTAGCTCACGCCAAAAATTAATTCCACAGCGCTAGTTAAATTGGACAGTTGGCTTGAGAAACGCAATGGATATTTTACTGATGTGTATAGGGATAAATAAAATTTATATAAATGAAAAAATAACTGTGAAATATTATTCTAAATGGATTTCTTTTTCTTTTATTTCAATTCCTTCATTCCATATATATTCATGAATTGTCTTATATACGTTTCATTTACTTTCTTATTCGTGAATTTTATTCTTTTTATTTTATTTTATTTTGGGAATTGTGAAATGTCGATTATCGAATTCCCTTCTTAGATTCCTCTTTTTTATTTTTTTTTATCATT
This sequence comes from Microctonus brassicae, assembly GCA_918226075.1. Lineage (NCBI taxonomy): Eukaryota > Metazoa > Arthropoda > Insecta > Hymenoptera > Braconidae > Microctonus > Microctonus brassicae. The sequence goes on along the minus strand of OW445481.1, from coordinate 13,969,572 downwards.
ACATATGAATGTATTGGCAGGTGTAGGAAATGAGCTGGAAACTGTTCATTGATTATTCACACCAATGGAATATATATATAGAAATTAATGGATGATTTTTTATTTTCAGTTTTATATTCTATTGACATGAAAAGTTAATAATAATATTTGTCTGTGTAATGAAGGAGAAATATTATGGAAAATTTTCCGACGAAATAATTATGTATTATCCGAAATGAATTTATTTAAAAAAAAAGAATTATCTATATAAATAAATATTTATCAAGATGAATAAAAATAAATTCTTTATTATGAATAACTAAAAATAAAATAATCTTCAAGATTGAAATATTATATTTTATGATTGATTTTTGAAACTTTTTAAAAATGTAAAATTAAAGTATGAATAAATAAATTTCTTTTTAATCTTTATTTTACTTTTTTAAGTTTTTTTTCTTTCTCTCATCTTTACTTTTATCCATGCAGTAGCTCATGTGAAAGATAACCTTCTTAAACTCCGTGTTCTTTAACATTATACATACATACACACTTTTTTTTTTCTCTTATCAGCAGTAAAAGTTACAACTATGAACCATTAAAACTTCAAAACAAAATTAAAAATAAATAATTCACGAAAAAAAATTAGTAAATAAATTAGAATTACTTTTATGCCTAATCAACTATTTAATTCAAAGTGTTGTTGTTAAAAAAATAAATAATAAATAAATAGATAAATAAATATACTAAACATCACACGCGAAATATTATTCAACATCAGTTTCATTTCTATAAATAAATTAAACACATCTACACGTACTATTATGAGTAAATATCCTGTACATGAGTTGACAGAGTGAAATATGTCACTCATATACGTTGATTACAAGGAAGTAGAACCGATTTAACTATAACCCACAGGCATATTTACCATTATCATTAATTAAAATTAATTTTTCATAAATGACATACATAAGTGCTTAATTTAACGCACAATAGTATTACTTAAAATATTTTTTTCCCCTTTAACCATCTCGCCCCTTATCAAATCACCTCCTCCTAAACCATCCAACATTTCATATGTATGAATACATATGTACTTATACTACCACTAGATTTATTCAACCATGCATCGGAATATGCCACGAGGTCGTTATCAAATGAAGGTCAGATGAAAAAAAAAAAATAATCAAAATTAGTATTCATCGCAAAAATTATCTCTAATGTTTTTACTTTATATTCAATTAATTATTTAATTGTTATGTCATTAAAATAAAATTTAAATCAATCTAGATATCAAGAAAAAAAATCTGTTTTGCCGACTAAGCAATGAAACAGTAAGCTCTTCATATAGTTAAGTTTCTTTAGTCAAGTAATGGCAGATATATAAGTGTTGATATTGACAATTTCGTGTGTATTCTACAAGTACTTTGTCGATGATAAACACATATTATACGCACACTTATACTACGCTCAAGTATTTTTACCGCAATCGATAAAAAGGTGAAAAAATAATTCAATGAAAAAATCGTCTGATTGTTAAACAATATTATTAATTCTGAATATAATTAAAAATAAAATTATATTAATATATAAAGCATCATTTCTCCGTATGAATAAATTTATTAATTGATTTATGAAAAAATAGGGATTAAGTGTGTATCATCACAAAACTTGAACTCACCCGACTTTGGCCGGCAGTCGAAAACTAAAGTAAAGCTCGATAGACACTCGAGCAAAGCTCGGGACAAACTGAACACCACAGTGAACTCGTGTGAACCGATCCGGAGGTTTTGCCTTCGTTCCTTCGACTCCACTTGCCGCACTCTCTCTGTATGTTCTCTATCTTTTTATCTCCCTTTTACTCTCACACTCGTATTTCGAACCTGCCTACAGCGTTAAAACGTGGCGCGCAACCTCACAAAATTTATGACGTACCTCGAGGGGGTGGCTCTGGCGCCCGGCGTCGCGAAGCGCGTCGCTTCATCCATCTCCCACCACCTTTACCTCAATTCGCTCTCCTACAATTCTCCCATCAACCCACTGCCACCATTACACATAGCCTTTCTAACCGGCCAACCATATATATACATAGTATATGTATACCAAACCAAAAGCTTCATATAAGCTCATATATATATATATATATCAATCCCAACCTCACTATAATACCTGGTCGCGTTCATTATAAATACCTGATGTAGAGAAAAAAAATTATTTTCTTCGTAAAATCCGACATTCATATATAAAATATCACAAAATAAAAAAAAATAAATTTTTATCACTAATATATATATATGTATAGGTATATTTTTTTTATTTATATATTTACATTTATTTTATTAAAAAATTTTTTTTTCTTTTATTATTTATATTTTATTTGAGTTATTTGAATTATGAAAAACAAATAATATTTACATTTATTTTATTTTTTTGACGTTCATATAAAATATCACAATAAAAAGAAAATTTTATCAGTAATAAATATATATATATATGTATAAGTATATTATTTACATTTATTTTATTAAAAAATTTTTTCTTTTCTTTCATTATTGATATTTTATTTAAATTATTTAATTTATAAAAAAAAAAATAATATTTACATTTATTTTATTTTTTTGACATTCATATAAAATATCAGAAAATTTTCTCAGTAATAAATATATATATGTATAGGTATATTATTTACATTTATTTCAATAAAATTTTTCTTAATTTTTATTATTTATATTTCATTTAAGTTATTTAAATTATAAAAAAAAAAAAAGTAATATTTACATTTATTTAATTTTTTTATTTATCATAATTTTGCATTTCTAGAATTAATTATTTGATTGATTGAAAAAAAATATTTTGTTCACTTTTGTTTAATTATTTTTTTACAATTGATGATGATGGACAAGGTTAATTATTAAAATTTTTTTACAAACACACGAGCACTTTAATGAATAAAAATAATTATAATTTAATGAATGAAGTTATCATACATATATAAGATTGATAGATTATAAATATTGTTTATTCAAAATTAAAATATAAATAAATTATTCAGATCCGCAATGCATTGTTTATATCGGCGTCCGGGTGTATATAATAAATTGATGTGTCGCTTTGGAAATTCCACCAGCTCAGGATTTCCGCGTAACACTATATCGTCAATACTTTTGCTATATATTTATAAATATTTATATATGTACATATGTATATATATATATATGTATGAAGGAAGACGACTATATAAGAGCGAGTGAGGAGTGGACGTCAAATGTTATGCTGTTAATTGACCAAGCTTGAGCCAGTTAGTTTCATTATGTTCCCTCCATCTTCGTGAATTTCGCACAATAGCCAGTGCTTGCACATCAGCCACTATTTCCTCCTTCACCTCAATCACCATCAACGCCACTTTTATCTACTCAGTTTACTCCATTTCATATTTTGTCATAATAAAATAATAAAAAAAAAGAAAACAAAAAACAATGAAAAATAAATTTCTCCAAATGAAATAATTATTTTATCATTTATTTTTTTTTTTTCAATTCAAAATTATCTCACGTTTAATTTGTTAATTTAACTATGATATAAACTAACTGTTTACGTAGGTGAATTATTTTATAAGTTAATATAATAAGTAAGTCTTACAGAATTTGAAGAGCTTTTAATATACAAAGTCGCGTGCGTTTACCACGTGCTTTATCAATCTCATATATGAATATAGAAACGACGATGAGGATGCGTAGGATGGGTATAGAGAACGATGCTTTGTATAATATACTTATATACATATGTATATACATAGATGGTATTTGCCGGGGTCTTTTGAAAAGCCACAGCAATGTTCGTGTTGTTGTATGTCCGAGAGTATGAATTTTGTTACCACGCGCGATCATAAAGTAGACGATGCCAGTTTAGTGCAAGGTTAGTTGGCGATAAGTAAAGTGACAAACTAAGTAAATATTTTTCAAATTAATTTTTTTTTTATAGTACGTGATCTACAATTTAATTGTTATCATCAATACTGACTGCGTAAAAAAATCACACACGAATATTGTGAGTAATTAAATTGATAAATAATTAAATAAACGTATAATCAAAAAATATATTTCAAAATTATTTCGTAATAATTATTCATTCTATTTTGATTGTAAAATTAATAATCATTTGTATATACAATAATTATCGTAATAAGATGATAGAATAACATTTGTATTATGCAGTTAAATTATTATTATCAATTATTTATTACGTTTGGAATTAAATTTATTTAAAGGTATAAAGAGATTTATTAAGCATTTGTGAATTTTGTCATTTGTTTATTTTTGATTATTATCAATTGAATAAATAAATCTGTTTAATTAATTAAAATCTCGATGTACTTGAAATTAAATACATATTCAAATTTTTTTCATTGCTTTTTTATTATCGATGCTATAATAAAGTGTAAACTCTTGGCAAATACTTTGGCTTTTAAATTGAATAATAAAATTTGTATAAAGAAGATGTAAAATTGTTAATTGTTAATTATGTTGTCATCATTAATTATCGTTAATATGAATTTACATTAGGATTTATCATTGAATATTTAAAACACGTTTAATTAATTCATATAAACAAATATACCACGAGTGGAAATTATTAAATATATTTACATAGAATATCTATTTATTTTTTATTGCTGTTGTTTATTAAACAAATCTGATTGAAAACCTCAGTCTCATTTTTACTATATCGTGATTTACTGAATTTTAATTTAAAGTAAACACAGACAAACCCCCTCGAAAAATGTTTTATCTAACAGTGTCGATAAATTAAAAATTAAAAATTAAAAATAAATATTAAAAAAATATAAAAATATATTTACATTTAATTGAATAGATTATTGTATATCCCTCGTAATGCTCTAATTTTATTCACCATAATTCACGCAATTTATATATCATTATAATTATGTGTGATTTTTTAATTATAATTCACGACCTTGATATTGTTAGCTCGTAATTGTTCATAAGTACATTTTTCCTGTTTCAACTACTGTATATAAAGATTGAAAGACGTTAAAAAAAAATATATATAGATTTATATATTAACGATTAAACTTGTTTATTATCAGGGTATTTATAAATATGATGAGATTTTATTTAATACGAAACAATTGATGTTGATATCAACAGTGAATGAAGAGACATTTTGTTAAATATATATTCTTCTTAAACAATATAATGATGATCGATTGAGATTTTATTCTTGTCATTTATTTATTCTCAAGATAATAATTGTTATATCGTGTCGTAAATATTTAAAGAACACACAGTGCTTTATTATTATAATAGATAAACATAAAAAAAAAAAAACCAATATAATTTGTCTGCTGCTGTATCGTTGAATTTTTATTCAATTTAATAAATACATATTGCTTTTTCACTCTATCTATTTAACTATTTATGCATATATACATATTATATATGTATGTATATATTGATCTTTCTCTTTTTCTCATCTTAATTTACTTGCTTTGATATACTTTGAATGATCAACGCGATTCGTTGAGCAACAATTGTCAATTGTGGGTCAATTCCCTGTTGGATGTTCTTTTAAATTTGCTCAAGTGTTCTCAAGTGAATAGAGTCATGGATACGCCAGTCTCAATAAAATTATCGCTTCAAGCACGCGCCCATATATACATATATATATATACATATAATATATATGTACACATAAAGATAAATTGATAAAAATTAAATTAATCTATCACATTTATATATAAATATTTTTTAAGTTTTATCAAATTTTTTTCCTCACAATTAAAACGTAATTTTTATTTCTTTTATACTTTGTTATTTTATTTTTTTTCATATATTATTATTAAAAATTTCGGGATATTACATAAAGAAATGTCATGTATTGTTACGAGAGTTATTTATATACTTGAATATATGTAGATAAAAAGAAAAGAATAAAGGTGCACTCTTGTGTGTATATTGTTAGTGCGATTTGCCTGGTTTTTCTTTTTGAGTCCTTTGTTTCCACTTTGTCTTTGCGCACTATATCTCGACGATCCTTTCGTCTGTGAAATATACATATATATTTTATGTATACATATGTATATATATGGAGTGTCATATTCTGAGATCTAAATTTCGTAGTCATATTTCGCTATACTACGCCAGAGCCAGGGCCGTCGGTTTAAAAGCTGTGGAAGGAAATGAAAGAAAAAAAAGAAAGAAAGAAAAAAAAAATCGATCTAAAGAACCTTGAGCCAGCTCGTGGTCTGTTTTATATACATATTGTACATGTTCATTTAGACTTTTTTTATTTAGAAAATGGAGAAAGAGAACATGTGTGACATAGAGACATTGAATTAAAAATATTTTATAATATAAAATAATGAATTTTATAAATTTCTGTGTCATGTTTTTGTGCCATAAAATTTATTAACATTAATATTCGATTATGAATTTTATTTCTCGTGTCGTGTCTTAATTTTCTTTTCATGTTGGTAATAATTCTATGAGCTTTCGTGCTATTGAATTTCTTTGTTAACCATTTATTTAAACGTAAATGCGTGTAGTAAAACAAAACATGAAATTTGTTCAACATTAAATGATAATTTGAATTTTTTCTTTTATAATTTCATATTGTTTTTTTTATTGTATTTTAATTCAATTTAATCTGACAATTTAGTAGGAGTGATAATAATACTTCGAAATTTATATCTCAGGATATATTTATTCATATTTAAATATTGATAATAAATCAGATGTGAAACACGTGCATTCATTTAACCTTGTAAGTTTATTTGTAATTTTTTTTTTTTATTTTCTAATTATTATTCAATATCTATGTAAATGTGTATTTGTCATTGTGACGATGGAATAACTTTATAATGATACCCACATATTCACTTTGCGGTGTAACAAAATTTCAAGTTACCCGCATAAATTTACTCATAAACTTAATCAAAATTACGCAATATATTTAAATAACGTTTATGTGAAATCTTCTTTAGCTTAGAATTATTTTTTTTGTAATTTAATTTTTCGTCTGCCAAGTATGGATCTCATTAATGTATTTAAAGTGTCAACATGACAGATATAATGTTGGCGCCAACATTAAAAATGAGTAAACAGCGATAAAAACTTCTTGACAATAAAAAAAAAATAAGCGTTTTGTTGTGAGTTGAGATGAATTTTTATAACACGAATTAAAATGTTTACACTGTCTAACTCCTTTCCAATGATATTAACTTGTAAAAATAAAAAAAGGAAATAATAATTAAATTTAACTCTCAGTGAAGTTTTTATTTTATTTATCATCTTATTTTACAATTTTTAAACTTTGGAATGGTCGAATAACACCTCTACTTAAATTACTTTCACGTTGATAATAAAAAAAAAAGAAAAAGAAGAGGAGATAAAGAAATAGAAAATGAAAAAAAGTGCAGCACCTTCTGGGCTTTTAGATCTATATAAAGTCCCCTCGTAAATTTTCATTTTTTTTTTTTTTTTATGTTTCCTTCTGAAATCCGTAACATTTATTTGCTGTGGGGGAAAAAGAGAATTCCAACGGCTATTAAATTTAACACGCTATTCCCTTCTATTCCCCCAATCCCAATGCTACATACAATTATTAATAATTTGTTGATAATAAAATGATCAAAATACAATTAAAAACGAAGAAAAACTTCATAAATTAATTTTTCATTTTTAAAATAAATAGAAATAATTTTTTTGGTGAACTATTTGAGAAAAATATGTTTATAAATTATTAAAATCAAAACAATGCAATGAAAATTATTTTAAAGATTCCAATATTTACATATTTATTATTTATTAAAAATAATTTTCATTTGTTTCATTCTGATTTATATCGACAAACAATGCCACATTTAATTAATAATAATTTGATGATAATAAAATGATCAAAATATAATTAAAAACAAAGAGAAAATTTATAAATTAATTTTATATCTTTAAAATTAATAGAAATAATTTTTTTGTGAACTATTTGAAGAAAATATGTTTATAAATTATTAAAATTAAAATAATGCAATGAAAAATATTTACATATTTATTATTTATTAAAAATAACTTTCTTTTGTTTCATTCTGATTTATATTGACACCCACATTCAATTATTAATAATTTGTTGATAATAAAATAATCAAAATACAATTAAAAACGACGAAAAACTTCATAAATTAATTTTCCATTTTTAAAATAAATAGAAATAATTTTTTTATGCACTATTTGAGAAAAAATATGTTTATAAATTATTTAAAATCAAAACAATGCAATGAAAAAATTTTAAAAATTCCAATATTCACATATCTATTATTTATTAAAAATAACTTCCTTTTGTTTCATTCCAATTTATATCGACATAATTTTTTTTTTTTTTTTTTTTTAAATTCCTCTAAAATTTGCATTCACCTTGAATACAAAGGGATAAAAAACTAGAACAGCAGGACCTCAGCAATCACACAATCCATTATATCTACAGCAGTACACATGTTGAAAAATAAATATTGAAATGAAAAAAAAAAAAAAAAAAAAATAATAATAATTCGACCTTATACATCCAGAAAAATTTTCAGATTTCCATCTATATTGGATTGAATGTGAATATCCAGGAGAATAAATATTTGATTTATCGAGAAACGGATTTCCCCGCGAGCGTGCGTAGAAAAACAACTTGAGACACCAACATCAGCGTGAAATATTTTTTTTTTTTTTGTTTTCATGAGGAGCAAAAATAAATATTTTATTTTCGATTACACCAAATCGATATTATTTCCCAGCAAATAAACAAGTTTATAAATATATCAAAAAAATATTCATGCATATAAATGATGATAAACAAAAAAAAAAAATAAACAAAAAAAAAAAAATTAATCGTCTATAAAATAATTTGGTTTAGTTGAAATAATTATATGAATGAAATATAAATAGATAAATGTTAACTAAGTAATAAAAAGGCGTAAAGAGCACAAATTTGTAGAATTATCAAAGCATAAAAAAAAAAAAAAAAAAAAAAGAATGATAAAAAATATAATAATATAAAAAAAATAATTATTCATGACTAAAGTTGATGCTTCATACATTTATGTTTATATATTAATTATGTCCCATAAATATGATCAATATCGACATGCATATATACGTGTTTATCGCACATAAGTTGAATTCGTCCAAGAGGAACGTCCTTGGATTTATGAGTAAATATCAAAGGCGAAAAATAATGAATGGCAAGAAACTTCACATAGGTATATAATATCTTACACTCTTATATGCCGTCGTTATACTCAGACTAATTGAGGCCATGATTCCACACAATCCATTGTTACCGGATATCCTATATGGTAATTAATCGATCGACTTATTTTAATTCTCCATGAAAAAATTAAAAAAAATAAATAATAATGACGAAAATAATTTTTTTTTCTTTTCGTATTACTAATTTGATTGTGGGTCAAGGTTAAGTGTCTTTTGGAAACACATATATGAGAGTTGCAATGTCGTTTATTATTGAATATATATAATGTAAATTATATCCTCTATATAAACATCGCGTAAAAGCTTTCACTCTTTACTGACTTTGGTCTTTATTTCTATTCATTATTATTTTTTATTACGTTTATTTTCTTTTTTTTTTTTCAATAACTTCAAACATCGGTCTCGATATGTCTATATTCTTGAATAAATAAAATGTGTTAGCATGTTACTGGCACGCATTCACAATGAGATCTATCGCGTGCCTGATTTAAAGATGTTTTTTGATAAAATGGAATAAGAAATAAAATTGAATGAATTAATATGAAAGAAAAAAAAAATCATAAAATATGGCATTGAAATAATTGTGTAACTTGAGCAATGGAATTACAATCGTTGAGACAATTCAGTGAGGAAAATAATTCAAATAATTAATTTTGTTACATGCTGACATGTAGGTATATATGTAAATATTGATATAAATACTATTGCAACATTGCATTATATGTTTCATTGATAATTGATCTCTATCCATAATTTTTCATCTCATTAAAAACTGGAATTTAATAGTAAAAAATATTTAGATGTATTTCTATAACATTATGAAAAGGGAGTTAACTTTTTTTTTTTATATATTATTATTAACTTTATATATATATATATATGTATATCTGTATAAATTATATTATTATGTAAAATATTCTACAATATATTTATGGAGTTTGAATATAAATCTAATGTTATTGTTGTTTTTGTGAAAATCTCACATCATTTTAATTCATTTGTTTATGTTTGTTGTATTTACGTCGGATAAAAAATCTTTATTATTTATTTTTCATGTAAATATTCATGAGAAATAAACCATGTAATGCTGACTATGCCAGTCAACACGGAAATAAAATTCTAGTATATTACACGCCTGAATATATATCTTTTGAATTTGATTTTTGTTTTTTTAGTTTGGTGAGTGAACTTTTGCAATTATTTACGAAGGCAATGCATTAAAATTTTATCCGACGGGAACTCCAAGATATCATAAAGAAATATATACATATGTATACATGTATCAATGTGTGTATACCAAAATATAAAGTATGAGTAATAAGAAAAAAAAATAAATAAATAAAGTTGTGGAATTCACAACAAAAGGGAAAAGACAATTTACAACTCAGGATCTTGACCGTGACGTTGAGTGGACAAGGACAATAGTATGAATACTAAAAGCCAAGTCAAGTATAAATGAATTTATATTCATTCATTATTAATTAAATAAAATTTATATATATACATAAGAATGAATTAAAATATTTCATCGCAATATAAAATAATCTAGTAAATTTATTATAAGTAATTTGAATATATATATTAAATTAATATTCTATAATTATTAAATTGTTGCATATGTATACGTTACATATGTTATATGTATATATGTATATTTTAGAGGATTATTATTTTTCTAAACACGCGATAATACTTGAAGTCCGTGAGTCCGAGGTTGATCGTCATGCTCCATTGATGTATTGATTAGTGCACCAGATTATTAAGCCACAGACTCACTTGGATGTAAAATCAATATAAATAATTATTCTCAGAAATTCGGATGATTTGTTAAATTGCTTTATAAATAATAAAAGTAAAAATACAAGAAAAAAAAAAAAATATATACAATTAAGAAAGAAAATAAATTAAATGAAAATAAAATATAAAATCTTCAGGAATATTTTTTCTTCGAGTAACATCATTAATTCATTTATTCATTTTTTTTTTATAAATAAAATAACCAATAATTATCAAATAAAAAATAAATTCCTCTCACGTGAACGGTTGTCATGACCTTGCCATTTCTTATACTATCACTCATTTATACACGTGTTTATAATGTTAAACTAAAACAAATAAAGACATCAGTAATTTTTAATTTTAATTTAATTTTTAATTTTTTAATTAAATATTAATTATCAATCAAATATTATTTACAATAAATCATTAATATATCATTTATATTTTATATCATATATTCAGGACAAATAAGGTAGATAAATAAATCACTTGAATTGTAATGATAATGACATTTCATAAATGATGCAAACTTGATGAGCGCATCATCATGTGTGTATGTATATTAAAAATTTCTTTTATCCGGGACTAGACTTACACAGTCTCTCTCAGAATTGAAAAACCGGTTCAACCAGTCACTCTCTCACTCTCTCACTGTCTTTATTTTTCCCTTTCCCTCTCCCTTTTATTTATTTTTATTATATATATTTTACTATTCTCATTTGATATGTATAAATATTTTTCTGTTTGCATTCACTGTGTGAGTATCCGGGACTAATTAAAAACCCCTCACTTTACACAATGCTGTGGGGTAATGAAGATAACCTCGATATGGTGATCTTTACATTGGTTGCGTGTTGGAACGTAAAATGCAGGCTTTTTTTTTTTTTTTTCTTCTTATTATATTATTTTTATTCTATTTCTACCATTATACATCTAAGTAAAATTATCAAATATTTTTAAAACAATTAAATCATCGTTCATTAATATTTTATATAAATCTAAGAATTAATTTACTTGAGAAAATATTTTTCAAAGATTATAATTTGTCCGATAATTATATTATATAAATAATTACTGTATTTGTTGATATAATATATATTCAAAAGGAAATAAATTCAAATGGTGGAGTAACAGGAAAATTGTCTTGTAATTAAAAAAAAAAAAAAGGATAAATAAATAAATAAACGAATAAAAATATGAACTGATCAGTGGTTCAAATAATTTTACTAAGAAGTCAAACGTCATAAGAAACGTCAAGTGTTTAGAGAAGGGGGGGGGGCCCAATGGGCTTCCCCCTAAAGCCACGAGGGAAGGTCATAATTATAATATAGCCATTGATGCCATATATTTATTCCTAAAAATCACCAATGACGTCATGGACAATCGTCAATTATTGTTTTAACCAATGAGACAGACAGGACGATTACAAATGGCGAAATATAATGTGGTGGGAGATTTAAGTGAGGCCTCGATAGCGTACAAAGCACATACAAGAAAGCTATAAAAACCCTAACGATCGAGTGTGGGGCTTGAAACAGTGCACTATGCGTTGAATCGGGTGCGTGTTTATCGTGTACGATGGCACTTTTAGAATACAATTGCACGTGGAATTGTTAACATCAGTGATTGTGTGTATTTATATGTTTATATAAAAATAAATCAATAAATATATTTATTTATTTGTTTATGAGTGTATATTTGTGTTGATTCAAAATTAAATGAATATTTTTTAAGTCATTGGAGTAATTTTTAATATTTTTATTTGTGTTTGGGAATAAAAAATAATTAAAAATATTTTTTTACTGCTTTTATTTATTGATAGTGATTATACAATTGTGTTAGTAAAATTTATTTAATAATCAATTTTATTTCATTGCTTTTTTTTTCTTTATTTGTTTATTTATAATTTTATTTGTGTCAGTAAAATTTATTTAATAATCAATTTTATTTCATTGCTTTTCTATATTTGTTTATTTATAGTTTTATTTGTCTGAGTTAAATTTATTTGATAATTAATTTTATCTCATTGTTTTTGTCTATTTGTTTTATTATCATTTTATTTTCGTGCTGTTTTGTATCAATAAAATTAGTAATAGTGAGTATTTTTTTATAAAGAAGATTAATTTACATAGTGTTTTTGTGATAAAAGTGAATAATATATTTTACTTTAGCGTTAAAATTCAAGAATTATTAATTTATTTCCAATATATTTATTTTGATAAATATTCTATTGAATATGGACGAATTGAAAAGTGAATTATTCGAAAATTCTAGAATAATTTAATGGATATTTATCTGTACTAAGAAATCAATAATGTCATAAAATTTTGGAAAATTTATTGCTTCCGTCTGGCTGCTAATGACAATTGATTATTTGTCAAATTTCTTATCTATTAAAGATATCTCAAAGCAAATACATCACAGTACAATTATCGTTCACGTTATTTTGTAATATCCAAGATAAATATAAATCCATTATATTTATAATACATATTTTTTTTTTTCATACATCAGAATAAATACAAATATATTTAAATAAAATAATACACATGCAATATATGTAAATATTTAGATTAATAGCAATGATAGCTACAAAATAATTATTGTTTGAATTAATTCTAATATATAATTAATATAAAAATAATAATTTTATTGCATTCAGATTTTTTTTTTATATTTTTTTTTTTCAATTCTTTATAAATTATATTTTACAATTACTTTTCTAGGATAAATAATAAGATGACGGTGGAGGCGGTGAGTGCGAAGGCCGAAGAGGGTGAAACTCGGCCGAAGATTGATACATTTGATGATATTTTGCCGTACGTTGGTGAAGCTGGACGTTATCAACTGATTCTTTTTGTAATTCTCCTGCCATTCACGGTCGTTTACGCTTTCCTATATTTTACACAATTTTTTTTGACACTTGTGCCTAATGAACATTGGTGCCATGTGCCAGAGCTTGATGGATGGAATCTCACAGACAGAGAAAGGTAAGTGTTTATAATAAAAAAAAAAAAAAAAAAAAAACAATAAACATAAATAACAAGGAACATTAATATTTAAATACAAATATGACTCAATTAATTAAATAATAAAATGTGTGGGATGTTTTATTGCTATTTTACATTATGAATTATTTTATTTAATGAGAATAAAATATTTAATTATACGATGTGTATATATATATTTAGTAAAAACAAAATGTTATTTATTTCAGTTCAATATTGTTACGTAAAATCACCCGATAAATAAATGATTAAATAATTATTGATAATTATTTATTTATTTATTTTTTTTTTTCAATTGAATATTTATATGTATGTATATTGTATATTGAAAATGAATTCGTTATGAATGAGTATATTTGTATATGAAGATATGAATGTCGATATTTCAAGGATGGCGAACTTACGTGTAAAAAAAAAATAATTGTAATGTTTTATTTACTTTCTGGATGTGGGGCGTGTAATATTGAAATACGCGTGAGTTAAATTAAGAGAGTGCCTTAGGCATATTCACTTTGGAATTTTAACGACACGACAATTTCTTCTGAAGCTTACAATAATCAATTTCTTCGAGTGTGATTTCACTTCAATTTATGTTTATTAGGGTGTTTAAATAAAAAAAGCAACATTTTTTTTTCTCGGAAACAGGCTTAAAAATTTCGTTTAGGTTAAAGAATAAGTTCCTAAAAATATGAGCTCTTAATATTAATATTAAGATAGTGCGCATCACACTTTTCTATTTTCTATGAGTAATAACATGGGAAAATTTTTGTTTTTATCTTTCGAATTTTGTAACTTACGAACCAATAGACGGATTCAAATGATCAATACATATTTTTATTGGAAATTGAACGCTCTACAAAAAAGGTTTCTTGTGGTTAATCGATTACTCTGACCATTTAAAAGATATTTGCATTCATGACTTGAATGGATAAATTTAAGATATTTATTAAAAAACTATTGAAATCAGTACGGAGGGATGCGAATGCGAATATCTTTTAAATGGTTAGAGTAATCGATTAACCGCAAGAGACCTTTTTTGTAGAGCGTTTAATTTCCTACAAAAATATATATTGCGCGTTTTTTATAATATTTATTTGTCTCCGAGTTATAAAATTTAAAAGTAACAAAGAATTTTTGTTAAATATTCTTCAAACTTTAACTTCTGATATCTTCTAAACAGTAAAAGTTATGAAAAAATTGTAAGACACCTTTTTTGTAGAGCGTTCAATTTCCAATAAAAATATGTATTGATCATTTGAATCCGTCCATTGGTTCGTAAGTTACAAAATTCGAACGATAAAACAAAAATTTTCCTATGTTATTTCTTATGGAAAATAGAAAAGTGTGATTGCACTATCTTAATATTAATATTAAAAGCTCATATCTTCAGGGACTTATTCTTTAACCTAAACAAAACTTTTAAGCCAGTTTCCGAAAAGAAAAAAAATGTTGCACCCTAATGTTTATGCATATAAATATTTATAGATTATTTTTTATTCAACAATAATTAACCTTTCAGTCAAATATTTCGTGACAAGAAATACCAAATAATTATCGAAAAATATTTCAACTAACATAGTTACATTCATAGTTGTATTCATATTTTTTTATTTAAACTGAAATGAACGTGAGGAAAATTGATCAATTATATTTTTAAACAATTTTCATATTATCGTAATGTATCTTATCTTTTATTTCAACGACGTATTAGTAATTAATTGCAGAAAAATATGACACATTATCTACTATTAAATCAATTAAATATAATTTTTCTTCTTCTTTATCATCATATTCACTTAGACAATATCATTAATTATCATTCTAAACTAAACACTAATGATGGAAATTATTTTCAGAATCGACTTTTCCATACCATTGGCAAGTGAAATTGAATTAAAGAAAGACGGAACAATACCATTTTCACGATGTAATATGTACGCGGTGAATTTTTCTGAATTATTAAACGCCGGTGTGAGACAACCCGATCCATCATGGCCAGTAATACCTTGTCAACATGGTTGGAGCTTTAATTTTACTGAAATACCTTATGCTTCAATAGCCGCTGAACTTGAATGGGTTTGTGATAAAACCTATCTATCATCAGCAGCACAATCGGCATTTTTTGTTGGTAGTATTATTGGTGGATTAATTTTTGGATATATTGCTGATCATTATGGTCGAATACCTGCTTTGGTATCATGCAATGCTGTAGGATTTTTTGCATCTGTTGCAACAGCATTTTGCAATAGTTTTTGGACATTTGCATTAGCAAGACTTATTGTCGGTTCATCATTTGATAATTGTTTTAATATTCTTTTTATTATTACTATTGAATATGTTGGGCCAAAGTATAGAACATTAGTTGCCAATATGTCTTTTGGTATTTACTTTGCTATTGCTGCAAGTATTTTGCCATGGATTGCTTATTGGATTGCCGATTGGCGAATTTTAAGTTGGGCCACGGCATTGCCATTGATAACAGCATTTTTAGCACCGTGGATTGCACCTGAAAGTGCTAGATGGTATCTCATGGCTGGTAAACCAGATAAAGCTATTGAGATGTTGAAGAAACTAGCTAAAATCAATAGGAAAAAAGTTAAACAAGAAGTTTATGATGAATTTGAAAAAAGTTGCAAAGTTATCGTTGAAAAAGACCAAAAATTAAATAGTTATACAGTACTGGATTTATTCAAAAAAATTAGATTAGCAAGAATAACAATAATACTCATTATTTATTGGTGAGTGAACAATTTTTATTTCATAGAAAATAAAAAAAAAAAAATTATTAGTAAAAAATTAATTTTAATTTCAGGCTTTTGATTATTCTAACATTTGATGGCCACGTTTGGAATATGAAACTTCTTCATCCTGACGTTTTTACATCATTTTCAATAGCGGCCCTTACTGAATTACCAGCTGCTATTTTGCTGGCTCTATTTTTGGACAAATGGGGTCGTCGATGGATGGGTTTCGCATCAATGTTTATCTGTGGAATATTTTCCTTTATCGCTTTGGCAACGCCTGAAGGTAAAATAATAACAAAAAGCTTTATCCATATCGTCAATATACAGATATTTAATTTAGTTGAAAACCAAAAATAAATGAAGAAATTTTCCCAATCGATAATTTTATTTTATAAACATTTAGGTTCAATTACAACAGTTGCAATGGCAATTATTGCTCGACTTGGTGTTAACATTGCCGCTAATATAGGTTTTCAATATGCTGCTGAAATGTTACCAACTGTTGTTCGTGCACAAGGCGTATCACTCATTCATATTATCGGTTATTTTGCTCATATCGTAGGACCCTACGTTGTTAACTTGGTAATATTTGAATTCTTTTACCTATAAATTTATTTATTAATCATTAAAGATTTTTAATTAATCATTAATATTTATTATTTATTTTCAGTCTGATATACGAAAGGAATTGCCATTATTGTGCCTTGGAATTGTGTCGTTACTTGATGCTTTTCTAACTTTAACTCTACCAGAAACATTAGGTCAAGAATTGCCAGAATCTATTGATGAAGGCAATGATTTTGGTAGAGAACAGAGCTTTTGGTGGATTCCATGCATGTCAACGTAAGTATATCACTTGAATTAAATAATAAAATTAATTAATATAATATTAATATATAATTTATTAAAAAATATTTCAGGTCACCTGAGAAGAAATTAAAATACAGGAAAAAACTTGGCACAACAAATGCTGGTTTTAATCCTGGAAGTCTCACACAAATTGATTCCACTAGATTATAGTGTTGTCTATCTATTTTATAATCTTAATTTTAAATCGGAAATTCCTGTAAATACTTAGGGAAAAAAAAAACTACTTGAATGCCAATTTATTTGTACATACACTGACGTCATAGTCATGCTGTAAAATGGCCTTGTAACTAATGTGCCTTTCATTAGATGTTAAGTGACTTTTTATTTCTATACAGCAGTTGTGTTTATACTAGATTTTCCATTCAATATTAATAATAGATTGTATAACGATTAATATTATTAGAGTTTCATTTTGAATTAATGCAATCAATAGATAAATCTCTTAATTAGATATAAATTAAGATATTTATTTCATAAATAAATGTACTGTGTGTGGGGTGATATAAAAGACAATAGAGAGAATGTGACATTGAACAATAAATTAATTTGAGCTTCAATGTTAAAATATATATCCATTTAGTCAATATCAGTATAAAATACGTATATATATATTTTATATAACGTTATTAATGAAATTATTTCATCCATTGTACAGTATTCTAAACAAATAAATTTTCTTCTTTATTTTCAACTACATTTTATTATAATTTATAAAAAGTATAAGCAGCCAATTTATTAAATATTGATATTTGTGTTATAATTATACAATTTTTAATGACTAAAATTCATTGTATAATATTATAATTACTAATATAATATTTATAATTAATTTGACGGAAACATAAAAAAAAAAAATGATTAAGAATTAATCGAATAATGTTTGATGAAATGAAAAAAATAGTAATCGATATTACAATAAATATTATCGCTCTATAATGTGACAATCATTTTCATCATGTTCAGTATCTATCTCTATTTTTTCATAACATGGTAGTGTCCAAAAACGTTGACCTTTGCTAAAATCTTCACCTTGTTGAAGTGTTTGTGGAAGCTCACGACCAGCAGTTTCAGGCAAAAATAGTACCAATGTTGCTGTACCAAACGCCAATGTTCCAATTAACATCATCGGAAAACCATACCATATTTCAACCTATGATAAATACAAAATAATTTCAATTAATCATAATAAATAAATATAATAAATATTTATATCATTAATAATCATAATAAATAAATATAATAAAAACACATAATAAATAAAAATAATACCAATTGATCATAATAAATAAATAAATAAATAAAAAAAAATGAAAAAAAAAAATATATTAATATTTAAAAATAAAAAATTAAATTGATTTTTGATAAATGCAAAATAAATTCAATTAATCATAATAAATAAATATAATAAAAACACATAATAAATACAAATAATACCAATTGATCATAATAAATAAATAAATAAATAAAAAAAATGAAAAAAAAAAAATATTAATATTTAAAAATGAAAAATTAAATTGATTTTTGATAAATGCAAAATAAATTCAATTAATCATAATAAATAAATATAATAAAAACACATAATAAATATAAATAATACCAATTAATAATAATAAATAAATAAATAAATATATTAATATGTAAAAATGAGAAATTAAATTGATTTTTTTTCTCTTATTAATCTTACAAGATCAGTGATATAAGGAGCGATGGCATGTGCTATAATACCAAAGATATGGATTAATGCAACACCCTGTCCTCTAACTGGAGTTGGCAATAATTCAGCACTGTATTGAAGACCAATATTTGCAGCCATATTACCAGAAAATCGTGCTAGCACAGATGAACTCAGTTTTCCCGCAGCTAAAAAAATAATTATCAATAATTATTTGAACTCAATCATAAATTATCATTAATTGTATAATTGAATATACAATTTTTATTTTAAATACCAGATGGTAAATATAATTCGGTGAAGCTGAAACAACCGATTGCAGCAAGAGTGAGAAATCCACAAAATCTCCGTCCCCATCGATCTAATATTAATGTTACTAATAAACCTGCAGGTAATTCCGTTGACGATGCCAGTGAAAATGAAACGAAAACTGAACTAGGTAAAAGCTTCAATGAATAAACATGACCATCGAAACACATGATTGTCAAAGTCCTGAATAATTTGAGACAAAAGAAAAAAATAAAATAGATTATTAATATTTATTTTTTACATTCATTTAATTATTTATTATTACTTACCAGAAACAAATTATAAGAATTGTTGTCCTGGCTAAACGTGGAGTTCTAAACAGATCGAGAAGTGTTGCAGATTCAGTATTAGACTCGATACTCCTGGCATTTCTCTAAATAATTAATATTTAATGAAGATTGACAGTAATTTATAAATAATTTTAAATTGAATCAATAAAATATATATTTACCACATAAATATCATAAATTCTTGGATCAGGATTTTTTTTATTAACCCTGGCAATATTTTTTAAATTCTTTACAACCTTTTCCCATTGTCCAGTCGACGCATACCATCTAAAATAATAAATTATATCGTTATTTTTTTCTTTAAGTTGATTTTAATTAATTCTCCCACCGTGCACTTTCCGGTAAGATCCACGGTGTAAATAATCCAGATGCCATTGTCAATGCGACAATGTATGAGAAATAACGCCAATTTGAAACATAGTAAGCAATCCATGGAAGTACTGTGCTACCAAGTGCAAAATATATACCAAAAGCAATATTAAAGACTATTGTTCTTCTATTAACAGCCATATATTCAACCACTAAACAAATAATTAAAATGATTAATACAAAAATAAATTAAGATAATTGATAGAATTATTATATTATAAATTAAAATTTAATTATTACCAAGAATTAGTGGAATGTTTATGCAATTATCAAATGCAAAACCTGTGATAAAACGACATAGAGCAAATGACCAAAAGCTGGTGGCAAATGCAGTGGCAATTGTTCCAACTATTGCAATAATGCAACATAATGTAAGTGCAGGAACACGTCCACGATGATCAGCGACCCATCCAAAGATAAAACCACCAAGTATTGAACCAACAAAAAATATTGATTGACTACTTGATATCAGCTGTTCTTTGTCGCATACCCAATCTAGCTAATCAACAATAAACACAAAACAGTCAATTCGGTCATCTTAAACTCATCAATAATGATTAAAAAATAAATAATATAAAGCATAATGAATAATATTTTCTTCAACAATTGGTTAGCTAATTGATAAACATATTTTTTTGTTTTTTTTTTTTTAGCTTGGAAAAAATTATTGAAAATTCATTTTGCTTTATGTTTTATAATTTAATTATATAAAATTATTTCATTCATCGCACCTCACTGCCGATGCTGAGATATGGAACTTGTGAGGTATTATATTCCCATTTTTCACAGTTAACGCTGCGGTTTGTTTGCCACATTTTTGCATTTAAATCCACAGTATTATTTAATTGCTGATAATTCAAATCTTTACGAACACATTTTTCATAATATGGATATTCATCAGATGACGGTATGGAAAATTGAACTCTGAAATAGTAAATGAATAAATAAGCAAGTAAATAAAACTATTTTTTAAAAAATTCTAGCGAAAAAAAAAAATGAAATAAAAAAAATATAAATTAATTTATTAATATGTAAAACACGCGGAATCATTTATCTAATTTTATACCAAAGCTCATTGGACTTTCATTGAGGTCATATTAGTTTCATTGCTTTGGTTATCTATATAAAACGGTCATTGTTTTATCATGGCAATATCCACAAATAAATATATAGTTTGAAAAAAAAAAAAAAAAAATACTAATCACTTAATTATTCTATGGCAAACACTTGGCAATATTTATTATCATAAAAGTCACATGTTAATATTTATAATTTGATTAAAAATTTATCTAAGGTAGTATAAAATTAATTGCTAGTATGCTTACCGTTCATCCATAGTCATATTAAATTTCTGAAGTTCTGGAACATAACACCAGTGTTCTTGTGGAACAAGTGTCAAGAAAAATGTTGAGAAATAAAGATTAGAATAAATGATACTGTATGGAAATAATGAGAGTAATAAAAACCACTGATAAATTCCAAAACTTCCAACGTATGGTAAAACATCATCAATTGATTCTAATTTTTGTCTCAACGCCGTACGTTCGCTCGGTTCCATGTTCTGACTGATAGTGTCGAGCTGTTCCTTCATGATTATTCACAACGGTTCTTCTCTCTCTTTTTTTTTTTCTTCTTCCTCTTCTTCTTTTTTACTATCAATTTTCTTTTTTATTTCTCAGTAACCAATTGTCTCTTATTACACGCGCTGAAATAATTTTTATCAGTTTATTTTATTTATTTATATATTTTGTTTCAAAGCTCATGAATTTCGCAATGAATATTTATTAATTCATCTGCCATAATTAATAAATTATTAAAGATTATTCAATTGATAGATTGGAGATAATTAAGAGTAAATTGTTTTGATATAACAACAATTTACTCAATTAACTGCATTCAGCAAATAATTTTTCAAGAAGAATCTTCTTGATATAAAAAATAAAAATATAATAAATATAATGAAAAAAAAAAAATTATTTTTATACAATTTTTTTTTTCTTTTGTTTACAATAATATATAAAAAAATATTTAATCTGATTTATGATTTGTTTTAATGAATACAAAACGCATAAAATCCTATCACAAAAGTCGCTCGTAAACATCTATACAGTCTTGTATTAATAAAAAAATGAAAACAAACAAACAAAAAAAAAAAATTATGATAATACATAATCCATTATTAATGTTATTGTGCAATAAATTGATAGCTTTTTCATAAATTTTCATAATAAAAAATCTCATTGTTGTTCAATGATTAAAGAAAACAAAACGAAAAACAAGTGAAAAAAATGAATCAATTAATGGAAAAAAAAAAAAAAAAAATTACTATTATCAATTAATAAATATAAAGATGAAAATTATCACTTACTCCAAATATAATATATCCAAATATACTATTATTATTCGGTATATGATTACGTATTGTGCTTCTATAACACTATATAATAATTTAATTTTTTACTTCGTGACTCGTTTGTTCACTGCAGCTTTTCATGACTTTGTTTCACAATAGTCAATTCGCGAATGCTCACACAATATATTCGAATACTGGGCAGTGAAATACACAGACATAATATCTGTTGTGTGTTAGCTTAGCACATGTAGCACACGGTATTTATTCTTAACTTTGCCTGTTAGTATAAGAGTGTATTTGTACAATATACTATGATGACTCGATAATACGACAATACTACAGTGCTATGAAAAATAAATGCAACTATAAGATTGTTACGTAGCTAATAATTATCGTGAAATGATTGGCATTCGTTGCAATTCACTGTTATATTATTTATACATACATTTTAATAAATTATAAAATTTTATATTTATTTTAACGATGTTTATTACCTTCATGAATAATGCTTGGATAATTATCGAAATTGTCATTATTATTGTATTGATATCGTAACGTAATGTTTGATTTTATATTTTTTACATATTATTTATGATGCCATAAAATATAAATAACATGAAAAAACATTGTATTTAAATGAGTTTCATGTAAATAAAATTTATGCGACTGAATATATTTAGCTAAGAAAAGCGGAAATGCGAAAAAAAATTTTTCAAAAAAATTTTTTTTTTAACAATTGAAATATTATATTTAAACATTTTTATCCAATGGTCTATGTATACATACAGTGTAATATAGATTAAAATATATCACAGATAAAAATGAAATTTCAAGGACAAAATTTATCAAAGTTATTTAATAATTAAATTGAATGAGAAAAAAAAATTTTTTATTGTATTGAATTTTTTCTGGGTTCAATGATTAATTTATAAAAATAATTATGCACACAGTACTGATTACTTTTTATATTTTTATTTAATATATAATGTATAATTCTTATACACAAAATTGAATAATGGCAATTAAGCTGATGTTAAGTGTAATAAAATGCAAAATAAATTTCAAAATATTATAATAAATAAAATATATTGTGTATGTGAGAACTGATAATAATACATCATACTCACAAAATATTATCATTAAAAAAACACAGCATATTTATTATTCAAGACTGATAAGACAATTGAAGCAGAGCAATTTTTGTTTTATATTAATTATTAATTAGATGTGTATACATTTATATGGAGGGAAAGAGGAATTAATTTTTTTATTTTAATAATACACCAGACAATCCGTTTTTAAATCATTTTTCATGCACAGAAACGAGAACACAATACAAAATCCCAATTGCATTTGGTATTGACTTAAGGTAGAAGGGTCGATTCGTCGCACACTAGTCGTTGAGTGTACAAAAAAAAAAAACCATGAATACAATAAAACAAAATAAATGATAATATTCACAATAGAATTAATAATTATTCTTTATATAAAATTCCGGAATCATAAATAATTAATTTTTTTAATTTAATATTTTTTTTTTTAACCCATTGATAAATTGAAACTATATCTCGCTTGACTAGTTTTTTATTCATGCATATAAATACACATATGTATATATATATTTGTGTATACTATGAGCCGAAATGAATCATTTTTATAAAAAACTAGATGGAAAATTTTTAAAAAATTATTTTTAATTTTTTTTTTCTCTTTAATTTATCCTCAATTTTTTCCAATGTTTATTGTCTGCATATAAATATACTATAAATAAACAGATATTGATGTGCAAAACTTTCCATTTGATGATAAAAATACGTGAGACAATTAAAATTTGTTTTTACTAAAAAAAAAAAATCATACGATGAATTGAACTGATATGGCACAACTATGTTTTAAATTAATATCACCTTCAAGTTAAATAAATAATTGTTGGTTTTATCTTCGATAAGGAAGAATGACCCTAATACCTTAATTGGAAAAATCGTGACAAAAAAAAGAAATAAAGTAATACAAATACATATATAATACAAATAAATTTTTACATGCTCACGATTTCATCAGTCGTATTTTTCGATCTATTTCGTGATCTTATACTTGATCTTGAGATCATACTACTTCTTAAAACTTCACCACGTAGATACAGTCGTTCTGAATTCCTCACATTATCTGTTATATTTTGTCTGATTGATTCGGGTTTCAATTCATCATCCGCATTCCTACAATAAAATTAATGAAAAAAGGAATAATAATGATGGTAAATTGATTGGTTTGTTAGTAATTGAATTGGATATGAATAATGAAAATTACTTAATAAAGCAAGGCATATCCCAAAAGCCCTGATCCTTCCCAAAATCTTCACCATCCTGCAATGTCTGTGGTAATTCTTGATTCAATGTTTCAGGAAGTAAAAGCGCCAAAGTGCCACCAATAATTCCAAGAATACCAAGAAGTAATAGTGGTAATACAGGCGAAATAACTACAAGATAGACAACAAATGGTGACAGAATATTTGAAATACAACCCATTAAATGAATAAACGCAACTCCTTGTGCTCTAACAACAGTTGGAAGTGATTCAGCGGCATAAAGAAGACCAATATTATAAGAAATATTAACAAAAAATCGGCCAGCTATTGCCAAAGACGCTGAATTAATATCTAAAATTAATTGAAACAATTATTAATACACATGAAACTATAAGAATTATTAATAAATGATAAATAATTGATAATATATCAAATTTACTGACTATTTGAAACAGTACATGCCAAGATACTAAAGAAACCAGCAATGACCATTGTACCAAATGCAACCCATCTGCGTCCCCAACGATCCAGAACTAATGTAAGACAAATATCAGCTGGCAATTCCATTGCCGAGGCAATTGTAAATGTTATAAATATATTGAGTCCAAGATTGTCTATGTTACGCACGTGACCATCAAATACCAATGATATAATCATCCTAGATGTAAAGAACAATATAATGAGAATTTTTTTAAATTATATTCTTAGATAGAAAAATTAAATTATATATTTATTCATATTATTATAAAAATTTTGTGCAATCTCACCAAATAACTGTTAGAAGTATTGTGACTTTGCGTAGTTGTGGAGTTCTAAAAAGATCAATGGCTGTATAAATTTTTCCTTCCACTTCATGTTTACGTAATCGCTCACAACTCTCCTGTAATAATTTATTATTTTACTCTTAATGGAGTTCCTCCCGTTCATAATTAAAATTAATTAAGATTATAATTATAATCACCTTGAAGCGTTTATAAATATTGTCGGGAACCTTGTTACAATTATATTTCTCAATTTTTTTTAGTATTTCAATGGCTTCATCAACTTTTCCTTGACTAACTAACCAGCGTGCACTTTCTGGCACTATCCATGGTGTAAATATTGTGAGAATTAGTGGAATAGACACAGCCAATACTGTGTATCGCCAATTAGCCAAAAAATAAGCGATCCACGGTAATAAACAAGAGGCACAAGTGAAAAATATTCCTATGGAAATATTAGCGACAAAGGTTCGCCATTTTGGTCCAACGTACTCTAAAACTATTTGGAAAAAAATGAAAAATAAAAAGAAATCATTGATTGTGATATTAAAAAACACGTTTGACAGGTTATCAAATAGTTTACCTAAAATGTACATCATGGCAAAGCAAGTGTCATACGCCATACCAACGAAAAATCGTGTGAGAGTAAATTGCCAAAAATTATTTGTGAATGCAGTTGCAATTCCAGCGATGCATGCGCTTAAATTGGCAAGAACAATAGCGGGAATACGTCCATAATGATCGGCAATACCACCAAATAATATACCACCAAATATTGCACCAACAAAAAAAATACTCTGGGATATTGTGGGAAGTGCTGCGTTATCACATACCCAGTCATTCTAAAAATAATCATACAGTTGACATTTTATTGATTTTCAATGACAAGAATAGTCTTGAGAAAAATATTTAATGGATGATAAATTCACCTCCGTTGCAATGGTCTCATATGGAATTTCATCAAAATTATATTCCCAACCAAATTGACACTTTTGCGTTGGCCATTTTGGATTACCAAATAAAATTGTTCCATTTATCAGTATTTCAGTAAAATTTACATTGTACATTAAACACTTGGAGTATCCCAACGAGGTTGCATCATCGGTTTCTCCTGCCAGAGGTATTGCTAATGCCATTCTGCAGTAATGAGAAAAGAAAAAAAAAATATATATTCAATCACGTTAAACAGACACAAAACTATTATTTTTACTCGTCAAAAACTCACCTCTGTTCAACCGTTAAATCTTCCAGTTCCGGTATTCGACACCAATGATCACCAGGCACGAGGGTAATAAATATTTGTCCAAAGTATACAAAAACAAGAAAGAAAATAAATGGAATCATACAGAAAAATAATTGTCTTTGATAAAATCCAAATTCACCAACACATGGCAATAAATCATCAAAATCCATATCAACATTTTCATCTGTTGCTTTTTTATCAGTCATTTCTAGTTGATAATTTGCTACTGAATCATGACTTGTACTATCATTATTTTGATCTTCATCATTATTAATAGAAAAATTCATTGTCGATTCATTATTTTCCATCGCTACACTGTTTAAATATATCCTCCGTCAATATCTTCCTTTCTTTTCTATAGAAAAGATCAATTAATTTATAAATTAATTGAATATAACGATAAAACACATTCCACCAATTAGATTGATAAATGTATCAATTATTTGACGTTGATGACACACCGTTTATTTATAAAAATATCGAAAATATTAAATTACTATTAACAAATAAAGAAAAGTGGATGGTGAACGTTACGAAAAATGAAAATAAATAAATTCAACGATACGTTCTAACTTAATGAACGACACACTATCACTCGTCGAAGTTGTTGCAGACTGTTCTATGGTCTACAACTACAGGGCATGCTCCCGCTCTCTTACCACCACACTTGCATTACAATGTAAACTCAATATCATTTTAAAAGTTTACACAATGTTGAGTGTTTTTAAACGAAAACTTGATAATGACCATTTACAATTTGTCATGATAACATACATATCTCATAGACTGCAGGTAAAATCAGCAAAATGATAGTTAAATAATAGACATTCCAATATTATAATAAATAAATGTAAACTATTTATTCAAAAATAATTCATTTCATTGTATTCAGTTAATTATTTATATTCACGATTATATATGTTTGTGTAGACATATAAATTATATTTAATAAAGATTAAATGGCATGAATTGCGTCAGTGAAGTAGGGGATATAAACGGGTATAAATTAACATTATATAATGAAAAAAAAAATATGTACAAAAGGTGAGAAATAATACTGATATCTATCATTTAATATGATAAAATCAGCGATTTAATAATATTATAATGACAAGAATGAAAAAAATTTCAGTGCATGTTTGACAAGTCGTTGACACTTATTTCAGAATTATTATTGCACACATTATGTGAACGTATAGGTTTGGTAGATTTTTCAAATAAAAATATATATATCCAGTTATGAATATATATTATATCATTGTATGTATTTTATATTCTACAATCTAACAACTTCGACGGGTGAATTTGTTACGCTAGCTCGTAATTTTGAATCTGATTTTTGAATCATGCTACTTCTTAATATTTCACCACGTGAAAAAGATAATCGACCAGACTTTCTCAAACTGTCTGCTCTATATTGTCTGATAAATTCTGGCTTTGGTTCATCCTCCGCTTTTCTAAAATAAAATTGAATAATTTAATTAATCAAACCGATAATGATGATGATAATTATCCCAAGTGTTATACTTGCGATATAAATAATAAATAAAATACTTCATAAAACAAGGCATATCCCAAAAGCCCTGATCCCTTCCAAAATCTTCACCATCCTGCAATGTTTGTGGTAATTCATGGTCCAATGTTTCAGGAAGTAAAAGCGCCAAACAGCCGCCAATAATTCCAAGTAATCCAAGAAGTAAAAGTGGTAATACCGGGGAAATAACCACGAGATAAACGATAAATGGTGCAATAATATTTGCAACACAGCCCATTATATGAATAAAAGCGACACCTTGCGCTCTAATTACAGTCGGAAGTAATTCAGCAGCATATTGTAAGCCAATATTATAAGAAATATTAACACAAAATCGTCCCATCATTGCCAAAGATGCTGAATAAATATCTAAAATATATAAAAATAATTGACAAATAAAATAATAGAAATAAAATAATTTTCATTCAATAAGAATATATAAAATTTACAGACTACTTGAAACAGCACATGCCCAGAGGCTAAAGAAACCTGAGATGATCATTGAACCGCATGCCAACCATCTACGTCCCCAGCGGTCAAGAACCAGCGTGAGTAAAGTATCAGCTGGTAACTCAGTTGCTGCTGCAATTGTGAATGTAATAAATACATCGAGACCAAGATTATCAACATTACGTACATGACCGTCAAATACCAATGATATAATCATCCTATATTATAAATAAAAAAATTATTTAATTAATTTATGTAAATAAAAATGGAAAGAAAAATAAAATTAAGATAATATATTTCACAATATTACCATATTATTATAAGAAGTATTGTAATTTTACGAAGTCGTGGGCTTCTAAAGAGATCAATGGCTGAATAAATTTTTCCTTCCACTTCATTTTTATTCAATCGCTCACAACTGTTCTGAAATAAATGTTTTTTTTTTTCTTCTTCAATTACACTTGCGTTGTAATAATTAAAATAAATTGTGATAATAATCACCTTGAAGCGGATATAAATATTTTCAGGAACTTCGTTACCATTAATTTTCCCAATTTTTTTCATTATCTCAATGGCTTTCTCAATTTGTCCTTGGCTAACTAACCAACGTGCACTCTCTGGCACTAGCCATGGTGTAAAAATTGCTAGAGCAAGGGGAATGGAGATGGCCAATGCTATGTGACGCCAATTAGCCAAGAAAAAAGCAATCCATGGCAGAAGGCATGCGGCCAATGTAAAGAAAATTGCTATAGACATATTAGCAACGAAGGTTCGCCACTTTAGTCCAACATATTCTAACACTATATGAACAAAGAAAAAGCAAAAAAAAAAATTATTTAACATTCATTTTTCTCTCATTATTTATTGTAATACAGAAAAAATATCCAGTTAAAACTTAATAACTCTCCGACTCGACATAAACTTTTACTCATTAAGAACTGTTAGTCACATATCAGGTATGTCTCTATATAAAATTATATAAATAAATTATTGCATAACATTTAAATATCATCTTGCATGATGGCAATTAAAAAATCTAAATGCTTTTATAATAATTAAATAAATGATTAATGAGAATGACCTGATCAACATGATCTATTCGCAATAATATTACTGAACTCTCAGCCTTGTCATCAACAATAAAATAAATTAAAGTAGTCATTTAATAAATAATTATAATAGTCATCATTTTTTTTTTCTTTTTGTTTTGCTATTTTTCTTTCTAGTATTCACAATTGTTTTTTTTTTCTCGTGTGTGCAATTGTTTACTATCGTTTAAAATATATAATCGAGATATCAAATAGTTTTTCAATTGACTGAGCAGCAACGTGAGAATGAGAGTGAAAACATGCAACAGTTGAATTATAATGAATAAATCAGATCGTGATTGTAAATGAGGTGACAACAACAGCCTTGAATATTCCGAGGGAACGCGAGTGCAAGAGACTTTAAATTATAATAATAATATTATTGAAAACAGATAATTATCTATACTAATGTAAGTTCAATTTGTACATAGTTAATGTGTGTGCATGCTTACATATAAATATATATATATATGGTTATGATTGCAGGTTAATTGAATCGGAAAGTGTTTTTCACTGCCTCTCAAATTGCTACTCAAATATCAAGAACATTTTTATATCAGGGTTGAATTGCATATACACTCACGCACGTGGGGAATACTATCGGTTTTTTCTTCAATATTATCAAGGTCGTTTGTTATGACTGGCGTCACGTTTCAAATAGTTTGTGGTATCTTGAAATACCCAAGCAATGTACCTTTACTATTGGTAACAATCATAATATATATATATGTAATTTAGAATTATACTCACGGAGAATGTACATCATTGAGAAACAATTATCAAAGGCAAAACCCACGAGAAAACGTGATAGTGTAAATTGCCAGAAATTATTTGTATATGCAGTTGCAATTCCAGCAATACATGCAACTAAATTGGCAATAACAATTGCTGGTATACGTCCATAATGATCGGCAATCCAACCAATTATAAAACCACCAAATATTGCACCAATAAAAAATATACTTTGTGCTATTGTTGGTAATGCTGCATTATCACAAACCCAATCATTCTAAAAATAACCATCAAGTTAATGTATTAATGATTTATGTCTTTACAATGATTGGAATGATCTTGAAAAATAAAAAAAAATTGTTAACATTGAATGATAATGTTACCTGAGTTGCAATTGTTTCATATGGAATGTCAGTAAAATTATATTCCCAACCAAATTGACATTTTTGAGTTGGCCAAGAGGGATCACCAATTAAAATTGTTCCATCTTGTAAAATTTCTGTAAAATTAACTTTATACATTGAACATCTAGAATATCCTGATATAATTGCATCATCGTTTTTTCCTGCTGGAGGTATCGCCAAAGCGATTCTGTAATAAATAAAAAATAATGATTCATATAGAGACATTAGATATTGTTTTGAATAATATTAATTTATGTATTTGATTAAATACGTGGGTGGAGCAAATCAAAACGCAATATATTATTTCGAAATGTGTGTAGTATTCTGAAATTTGTTTTATTTATTTATTTTTTTCTTCGATGTATTCACGCTCTTATTGCTCATGCGAAGGTTTTATAACTTTTAAAGATGTAGAGTAGATTAAAAAAATGTTTAATCAACTTTAATAAATTGTTCTCGATAATTATTCAACGATTAAGAAATATATATTTATTATAAATTATTATAATATATATTATCGAATCGTAATAATAAAACAGTGAAATTCTTGACAGTCTGATTATGAGAAGATAAAAAAAAAAAAATAATAGATAAAAGAACATGATGAGGATATTAAATTATTTCTCTTGTTAATGATCCAAAGTGACGTGTGAAAAAAATTATTTTCCATACATGCGCGACTGAATTCTTGTATGAATAATTATTATAACTTTTGACGTATCCGTCAAATTATTTATTCATGTTAATGATGATAGATTTAATTTAATTATTGTGTGATGTAGCAATACAATGTTGCAAAGGATTTATCAATAATGATTAATTGAATAATTTATTTCTATTTGTATTTTTGATTCAACTTCAATTTTACATTTGATAATTGAATTAATTTCCAATATTTTTTTTTTTCTATGGAATGTTACGATAAAATTAAATAATATAATTATTGACTGTCAATGATTTTGACAATGTAACATTAACCTAAATAATAATTTTAATACCACTTTTTTTTTTCTACATTATTCAGTTTTTTTGTTTTTTCTTTTTTCTCAATTTTTAATATCAAGTCTCACCTCTGTTCGACCGTTAAATTTTCCAATTCGGGTACTCGACACCAATGATTAACTGGCACAAAAGTAATAAATATTTGACCAAAGTAAACAAATGCAACAAAAAATGAAAATGGAATCATAAAAAGAAATAACATTCGTTGATAGAATCCAAATTCACCAACATATGGTAGCAACTCATCAAAATCCATATCATCATTGTTATTTATAACTTTTTCATCATTTTTTATTGGAGAACTATTTGTCATTTGTTTAATTTGACTTGTACCAACGTGATTAGAATTCTCATCATCCCTAACAGATGATTTTTTGACTGAGTTTCTGGTTGCCATAGTGAATATCTCTAAATATTTTTGTTAACCTTTTTTTTTTCCCCAAAAAAAAAAAAATTTAGATAAATAAATTTAAATCTACTAATGCTACTCATATATTTCACTCATGAATTGATAAAATATTCAAGCCACAAAATGCCACAATTAAACAATAAACATAATGAAAATAAAAATAATTAGAAAAAAAAAAAAAAAAAAATATTATAAAATAAATTATTAAATGTTTTAAGAATTATTCAACTAAGTTCTGACTCAAACAAACGACACTGCGACTCTTTGAGTGGTTACAGTCTGTTATAGGTTCGACTAGGACGCTCTCCCTCTCTCATTTTTACTCTTTCTTTCGACAATACACAACATAGAATTTAATGTTTTTTTCTCTTCAAGGTGTCATTGAGAGTATATGAATGTGATACTTGTTTCACGCACATAATATAAGCAAACCATTACTCATATTAAGTTATCAGTACATACAAAAAGATAATGATGAGATAAAATTACCTATGTGATTAGTAAATATAAATATGTTTAGGTAATTATGATCTTAAACACATTACATTCATGAGAGAGAAAAAAAAAACAAACAAACAATCTCATTCTATTTAGTTCCTGAATAATAATCATTGGCCTTTTATGGATTTACAACTTGCCACGTGTTTGCAAAATTAAAACAAAGTATAAAATAAAATAAAATAAAATGTAAAAAGGCAGATTATTAAATTACTATAAAGGTTAAAGTAAAATATGTATAATTGTTTCCTTGAAATATTCCTTCATATTATCGCGATGGATTTTAAATGATTCCAATTGCAAATAAAATAACGTTTAACATCAACTTCCGGGGGACATTGAAAACTTCATTGGGAAGTTATTCAAGCATCAATCTTACTAATTAATTGGTGATTGAAATTAACGTTAAATAAAAAAATATATGGGTCAATGATAATGATTGTTAAGTGTAAATGTACCTTCAATATTTAATATATAATTGATAATGAATCATTAATGTTGTCTGCACATGATGATTGTCGATACAATTTATTTATAAATATATATTGCTTATGATAATCATTAAAAAAAATAACCATGAATTTATGATTAATAATTTTTTTTTTTATTTATTTTATTTATTTTATTTGAACTAAGAGAATAATAATATTATTCTACACTTTCGTTTTTTTTTTTTTTTATTATTGTATTTGTTGAATGTCGTGCGAAAGTTTTATGTATCAGATTACGAATTTAATTACCTTGTATTGAATCATAATTGTTTTTTTATGTATCTAATTAGCTGGATGATTATTCTGATTATAAAGTTACTACCCACATTATTTTTTTTAATTTATATTCAGTGGTGTTGAATTGATTGTTTTTTTTTTCTCTTTTATTTTTCATTAAATAGCATTTGTGTAATTTAAATTATTATTCGTATTTTGTTTTCTTAATATACAATGACAATAGAATAAAATAATTGATAAGATATATGGAAAGAAAAAGAAAAAAAAAAAGGATAAACTCTTCTGAGTGAACATTGAGAACGTGAGAGATCTTAATTCATCTATATGTAAAAACAATCTCTTTATAAAGTTCAATTACCGTCGGTAATTAATTCACTTAATTTGCCTTGAAGGACACGATAAATTCGCCAATCCATCAAATTATTTAGCAATTGATAAACTTGAAGTTATAAATCATAAATAAAATATACACAAGTAAATATTTGTTTTGTTTATTTTTTTTTTTTTTTGACAATTTGAATTTGGGTATTTATATAATTCCCGCCAGACATTTTAAATCGCTTGGAGTGGTTTGTGAATTAGCCGTTGAAGCGCTAGTGTCGATAACGCGTCGTCCACGAAAGAAAAAGAAAAGGAAAAAAAAAGAAAAGGAATGGATATGCACATAGAATACACAGTTACAATTGTCGAGACTTTTACATTCTGGATAAATATTGACTCTGTTTATGCTTTCGTTATTTTTAGATATATTTATTAATTTCTCTCTGCAAATAATGAAGTCAGTGCCACTTTATTTGTGTGTAGTATACTAATAAAACGTGAGAAAATTTATCGCAGTTGTATGGTCGTGATTTATTCTTTGAAATAAGATTCGCATCAATTAGTTTTTTTCACAGCATCAAGGTTAGTTTCAGAAAAACAATTTATGTTAATTAGCATATATAGTAAAAAATTTTTTCATATTATTTCAAGTAAAATGAAATTGGTATTAATCATTAAATTCATCATATAAAGAATTTATGGTTTTGAATTCAAATTACATGATATGTGATATATGTATAATAATATTTGAAGGTTATGAAACATGTTGGATTTGAGAATAAACATCGTGCGCATTTCTTATGTTACTGAATGCAAATAAACGACTATCATGTCGCTTCAATCAACTAATGGTAATCAAAATAATGGTAAGAATATTGTGTTGATGAAAAATATTGAAATTAAACAATTGATAGATGCAATAAAGAAACATTTATTGGCACTTTAATATTGTCAAAACTTTTGCTGCAGTAATGATTCCAGCCAATGACGATAACTTTGATGAAGAACCTACTTCATCATCAGCATCAAATAGTGAACCAATTAAATCACCTAAAATAATAATATCAAAAAATTCACCATTGAAATCAGGTAATTATTGTAAAATTAATGTGAATAAAAAAAAACAATTAGTTTAACTGTATTTAATTATTCTAGAAAATGAAATGGAAATTGAATCAATTAATGATAATTCCAAAGTAATTGAAACATCAAAAAGTAATAATACAATGGTAAAAACAAATGAACGATTGAATAATCGCAGTATAAATTGTTCAAAAGTGCGAATAAAATCATTACCAAAACGCCAATGGGGCACTCCAGGTGGTGGAAAATTGTTGAATCAATCGAAAAATAAAAATGGTCTAAAACTTGCATCCCAGAAAAATGTTAAAACACAACCTAAACGGATTGCAACATTAGTAACCACAAATTCATCAATTGAAATAAAAGGTATTGGCGGTAATACAGAAAAAATTAAACATAAATTACCCGAATTATGTGCATCGAGTACTGATTGCATAGCATGTAAAGAAAAATTTTTAGATAGACTTGAATTGTATAATCATGCAACAATTGCACACCCCGATGTAACAATTAAATTTTGTGAATTATGTGATGACACTTTTTTTAATGAAACTGAATTACAAAATCATATGTTAGCAGTTCATGGCGGATCATCGAGATTTATTAGAGACGAAAATGATTTAGCACGATTGAATATCATTAATCAATTAGAAGGAATTGATGAATGTTCCAATGAAAACATTCCTAATGAAACTGCACAAGAAATAAATCAATCGACAGCAAAATCTAATCCACGAATGTACATTAATATTCATGGGGAAAAGGTTTCTTCAGAAACATTGGAGTTCATGGAAGAAGCATCTACTGCGTCGGAAAGTGCTATAGAAAATTATTCCCACGCTGTTCAAGTCCAAATTGCTGATAAGGATAGTGATATTTTTTCTTATACAGCGTTGGATGAAAAGAAAGAACATTCAAAAGATTTTGAGGGTTCCCATGAAATAAATGAAACATCCATGGCCGAATCTGAATGGGATAATCCGAAAGATAAAAATCCGGATGAAAACACTCAAGTTGCAATATTAATTGGCAATGAAATTCATGTGGAAAATCGTTTGACATCATCGATGGAAGTATTTCAGACCATTGAGGGTGAAGTGGAGGGTATGGTTAAAATTGAAAATGGAAATCATACATGCGATAAAAATGACATTCAATTAATCTATGAAATATCACCGGATTCCAATGAACCAGCAAATCAAACAATTGAACTAATGGAGAGTGATCAGCATGATGAATTATTAACTGAAGTAAACAGCGATAATTCGGCAGTATCACCAGCATGTTCATCAACCTGCAGAACATATTCGACAAAAACCAGCCCTCAAGTAAAAAAATCATCATCAGAAATTAATAATATTACAGAAGATGAAATTAATTTTTGTATAATGTGTCGCGAAATATTCAGTTTAATTGAACAAAAAAGTATAAATACAACTTCTGTCATTGAGTCAATATTCAGATGTCCATTGTGTTCACGTCAATTTATATCGCGTTCATCATTGGAAAAACACGTAGCATATTATCATTTAAATTGTGAATGCACAAAAATTGTTAAAACACCATCAAAATTAACTACTGTTGATATCGAAACTGTCCCAGAATCATATGAATGTTCTTTATGTTCAGCAGCATTTAATGATTATGACGGATTGAATAATCATATTTTAACATTACATGAGCCAATGCCACCATTTAAAGATCGTTTAACAATTGGTAAACCTGAATATTTACGTACAGTTCGATGCACTTATATGGAATCAAAATTGTCAAATAAAACTAAAAATATTTGTAAAAAAGAATCAAAAGTAAATTGTCCCATTTGTGAATTATCATTTTTCACTCATGATGATTATTTATCGCACGTAAAAGAAGCACATGAGGAAATGGTGATCATTGAAAATACATCTTTGGTATCAGCAGAAGATTCCAAAATATGTGATGATTCAATTTCTCATACTCCAATAAATATACAAGATCTAATTGCAATGAATGAATTGAAAATGAATAAATCAATACAACATAATAATAGCTCGGAAACAACGAAAAATCCAACTGAGCTGCGAAAGACTTGCAAGCGTTGCAATAAAGAATTCGAGACTGTTCGTGAATTGAGTGAACATTTTTATTTTTCACACGATGATGCAACAGAGAGTCAGGCCTTGATGACCATGGACTCAACCATGGATAAACGCACTCATGATTGGAGTTGTTTACATTGCTCACAACGATTTAAAGTTCTACAAAGTTATATACGCCATCGATACTTTGTTCATAATGATGAATCAATGGTGCATGTATGTGAAAATTGTGACAAAATATTGACATCAATAACCATGGTTAATGTTCATGTCTGCTTAAATGTTTTATCATGGAAATGTAAACCGTGTAATGAAACATTTCACAATGGTGTGGAATTACGTCTTCACAATACGGAAAAACATTTGGAATCATCGGGACCGCATACATGTTCAACTTGTGAAAATCGATTTTTAACAGCAACAATGTTAATGCGTCATCGAGAAGCAAAGAAATGTTATCCGCGTATTCGACCACCTGAGAAATTAAATATCGTTCAAAGTCGTATTAATGAACGTGGTACGAAAAAAAATACAACTATGAAAAAAGAAAAATCGCCACGAAAAAAACCTAAAAAAGAGTATCCACGTATACAAGATTTACCAAATATGCGGGTAATACAAGAGGATGTATTTGTTCGTGATGCAAAGAATAAAAGTCTTGGTCAGAATAAAAATAAAAAATTATCATCACCAACATCATCTAAATCACAACAAAATGATGAAATTTATCAATGCAGTATGTGCAAATTATATTTTTTATCAAAGGCTGGATTGAAAATTCATATAAGTCGTGCACACATTTCAGCTGTAGAAATTTGTCAATTATGTTACAAAATGTTTGTCACGGGCAATCTCGTCCGACATATAACTGATAATCATCTTAAGCACGATAGTAAAGATCAAGCGTATTACAATGCATTGAGAGTTAAAGAACACAATACATTTCAGATAAATGAGCATGATATCGAAAGAGACACGGAGGAATTGATATCAACAATTGGAATAACTCAATTATTGGGTTTATGTGAATATCAACGATTCACAGAACAATCAGATGACAATGATAGATTTTGTCCTGATTGTCCATTAGCATTTGATAATTCGGAAAAATATCGACGTCATTATGTTCAAACTCATGATAAATTATGTGCATTATGTAATATGGAATTTGAAACTGGACAAGATGCAGCACGACACAAAACTCGAATTCACGGTTCAATGGCGTGTTATGTTTGGTTTGCACATAAACTTGTTGCAGCGATAAGCGATACAAAAACATTTAGTGAAATGGCGGAAAAAATAATAACTGATTCGATACCAATTGAAAAATATGAATGTAAAATGGAAATTGAGGATAATGAGCAATATCAACATTATATTGTAAATGATGAAGAAATTAATAATTTTAGTAATGATAAATCTGATGAATGTTCGAACAATAATGAATGGGGAGATAATTATATCTCAAGAGAAGATAGTTTGTCTGAAGATGCAATTGCATTAGCAAATTTGAATGTCAATACGGAGCAAAGTGTTGATACTCATGCTGATCTTGATGATAATAATGATAATGATGATGGCGATGAAGATAATTATAAACTCTTTATATTGGTAACTGAAGATGATTTGGAGAAATATAAAAATAATATTTCAAAGCTCGCAAGGCAAATATATTCAACGTGTAATATATTTTCAATTGAACAAATTGAGGCAATGTTAGAGCCATATACAAGAAAATAGTATAGATAGTATTTTATTAAAATCTTCATATAAAATACTATTTAATATTAGAATTATTCTAATTATAATTTTAACTATATTATTATTTTTTGTTTAATTATGTCGTTCTTTAGAATAAAAAAGAAATTGATAAACAATTTCTTTTTCATAATATCATTCTTTAAATTTTATCAGTTTGAAAATTAGAATATCAAGAAGCAAAAATTAATTGTGTACAGTATATTATATAAAAAAAAAAAAAAAATGTAAAATTTCGTGGATTAACGTCCACCAGAACCAAAATATTTGAAAAAAATATAAATACAAATTTTTGTAAAATATAATTTTTACAAATGTGTTTCATTAGAATGATTATACAATTACAACATATTGTATCTTGAATTTAATTGCTGTTAGTGTGATAAACCCTAAAAAATTACGTGCAACATTTGAAACAAAAAAATGAAGAACATAAAAATCAGGAATACAAATTCAATAGCAATTATTCATATTTATTCTTATTACATATTATATGTATACATCATCTACCACCACTATTGTCAAGTGCTCTAAATATATGCATACATATTCTCTTATAAACTCATGACTACATATATTTATATCAGCAGTGTTTTTCTCCTAGCAATAATTTCTCTGGATAGCAACATGTCTCCTCAATGGTAAAGTTGCGCCATCGTTCGTGACTCTCATAAACTATCACTGAATCCCACATACATTAATACATATCAAGCTACATTCAACATATTATCTACATAAATACACATACATATATAAAAATGAACGTTAGTACATATGTAACATAATGTGTATATTATGTGAAACACACTACAGTCACTGTAGGTTATGTACAGAGCAGCAGTAGCCAGTAGCAGCAGCACAGAGAGAATTAGAGAAAAATTTTCTCTCTGAAGAGTCTGGCAGAACTCAGAAAACAGATTACTGTATGTCTGTATACAATACAGTAGTGGTCAGTGTGTCTGTCATTCTTCAGCGAGGTCCTTTAATCATTAATTAAACAACACAAGTAATAAAAAAAAAATAAAATTGTAGGCTGTGCTCGATCATTTTTATCTCAGATATTAAAAACAAAAAACCATGGCTTCAAGCGATTATGGAACAAAAAAACAAAAATTGAATAATGCATCGAGCACGGCTTGCAATGGAACTGTAGTACAAAATGGAATAAATGGACTGGAAAATCATACATCAATTGTTGATCCAGAAATGGGATTTTATTGTTTTGATGTATTGTATTCTCAATTGCATCAATTGGACCCACCAAGTTCACCAAATTTTAGCAATGAATCATTGTAAGTATTATGATTTTTTAATTATATTTATAAACATTGAATTTATTTGTTGATAAATTTTACCTTATTTTTATTATTTTGTTTATTTATTTGTTTGTTGTTGTGGATTATTATTGTTCATTTCGACGCCATCTTATTTGCTTTTGATTGTCTTCTCTTTGTTCCGCGCCATCATTCGTACAATTCTCACAACCTCTTTAGAATTCCTTTGTTTGGTATTTCAATGTTTTTGTTGGATTTTTCATAGGATTCGTGTTCATGATTGATGGTAAAGGTTCATCAATTTGATATGTGTATTAATTAATAATGATTCTGATGATTTATAATATTTTTTATCATTTATTTGTTTTATAATAAACAAATAAATTTTTGCTTCTAGTCCGCTATTTGTAACATGGAAAATTGGAAAGGACAAACGATTGCGAGGATGTATTGGAACATTTACTGCCATGCATTTACATGCTGGACTTAGAGAATATGCAGTTACAAGGTATAAAAAATAAAACAAAAGAGAAGATTTTTTTTTTGATAGATTATTTATTAATATTAAAATTCAATATTTTATTTCAGTGCATTCAAGGACTCGCGTTTTAATCCCGTAACTCGAGATGAACTTCCACGCATGCACGTTTCCGTGTCGATTTTACGACACTTTGAGGATGGTACAGATTATTTGGATTGGGAAATTGGCAAACACGGAATTCTTATTGAATTCTATAATGAAAAAGGGAACAAACGTACGGCTACTTTTTTGCCGGACGTTGCGTTGGATCAAGGCACGACAAAAAAAAATATTAAACATTTAAATAATCAATTTGAAAGTAAAAAAGCAAAATTTTTTAAATTAATTTATTTTTCTCTTTATCATTTAGGTTGGGATCACATACAAACAATTGATTCGTTGTTGCATAAAGGCGGCTACAAAGCATCAATAACATCCGATTTCCGACGTACACTTAAATTGAAGCGTTATCAATGCGAAAAAGTAACTGTCAGTTATCAGGACTACATTTCAAATCGACGGTGCTAACAAATGGCGAATAATTCATCAGCCAATCGCGTCAGTGCAATGAATAAAAGTCATTAGCAGGTATCGCTAACCATTTTAATGGTTTCCATTTATATGAAAATTATTTAGAAGAAAAATTGTTTGATGAATTTATCCATCTATAGGGCTATGATAAATGCCCGCTAAAATTTAATAATTTTACTTTTCATCGTCAAAAATTTTGTTTATGTTATTAACGATGTAAATTCAACTGATTCATTTTTTCTTAATAATGATTGCCTTTATGGGAATATTATATAATTATAAAATAATAAATAAATTTGGAATATTGTCAAATGAGCAAGGGAAAATAGCGAATGTGCGGCGATTATTACTTGGGGGCTTTTTCGTTATTTGAAATGGTTCCTATTTATTATTATTATTATTATTATTATTATATATTTGTTTGTGTATACGTGGCCGTTAATATATGCACAATATAATAGAACTTACTATCAATTAAACTACAATAAAATCATTTTTCTCTTGCGTCATTATAAATTGTTACGCGTAGAAATAAAACAAAAATAATTGAAGCTGAATATCATATTTCTGTTTTTTAGTATTTAAAATTTTTGGAGTACCTGGTTAGTATGGGCTAGTTTTTGATGATGAAACTTGAAGGGTGGAGATAGTTGAATAATTTGTTGAATTCAATTGACCAGGATTTATTTTTGAAAAGAGAAATTAATTGAAAAATCACTTTGTAGTTTTGGTTATTTTTTGTTTTTTTTTTTCATGGTCTATTGATAAAAATTATCTTGATATATAATGTGGAATTCAATTAAAATGGTATTTACAACAGCTCTATATTGAAAATATTAGTATTTAAGTATAAAAGTACTCAATAAAGACGATCTCATTATAACTTTTTTTTTTCTTTTTTTTTTTTTTTCATTTACGTAAATGCAATGTACTAACTCTAACTGTTGATAAAATAATAAGAAATGAAAAATGAATCAATGACAAGAAAAACAACTAATTGATATGTAGAATCAGAAAAAAAAATATATTTGAAAATTTAATAGCAAATTAGATGTGATTTAGATTGACGTATGCGACTATAATATGTACTTCAATCATTAACTAGCGAATTAAATGGCATCAACGGGTGATTAATAATATTATATTATAATATATTTATAAAATTATAAAAATATATTGGTATAATATTTTCATGTGTTACGATGTCCTTATTTCTTATTTTTCGCTTTTATTTTACGCCGGCTGAATTAAAATGGCAGCTGGTTTTATTATTCACTGCCACAATTAATCCTCATTTATTATTTTAAAAAATGGAAAAAAGCTTCCTCTATAATAGACAAATTAGAAAAGGTGTGTTGTTATTATGTTAATTCCAATAATTCCTACATATTCGGAATTAGCTACGTAAATTATATTGATTCACTTTGGAGATCACGATCTCGTAATTAATAAATATATAAATATCAATGTATGCATACATTTTAAGAAAGCTATGGAGTAAAAACGCCTATTTAACTGCCAATAATATTTGTTTCACAGTAGCGAGAGTAAGAGCACTTTGAATTTAATTGAGAATTGGGAAAAGTTTAATGGAATAATAAAATTAATTTACTCATACGACAGATTCAAATGTCGTTGCAAGAAAATTATTAATTATTTATAATGAATGAAATAATTATTTCGTAATTGTAATGTCATTTGAGAATTATATCGAGCATCATTTTGTGGATAAATGAAAATAAATTATTAAAAAAACTATGTATTGTTAATTAGCTGAATTGCTCTTTATTTTTCTGGGCATTTTGGATAAAAGAATCGATGCTTTAAGTGAGTAAAAAGAAATAGAGATAAAATAATTTTATTTCGTATGATAGACCAATGTTATCTCGTAATTTTTATTGGTTAGTCGAAAAAAAAAGGTGATATGTAACAAAATTCTTATGAAATAAATCGTTATGAAAATTATTTGAAGTCTAATAGAAATTAAATTATGATAAAATTCAGTAATACGTTATTAAATACAGATCATTCGTTTACTATGTATCTTATTTGATGAAAATTAATAAAAAAAAAAAATCTAATATTGATGAACTTTTTCATTTGAAAATAAGAAAGAAATTTAAATTGTTGAAATAAAAATGCAAATATATTCATTTTAAATATACATTAATACACTGATTTTTCTCCATGCATGAAATTAATTCAAGTATAAAATTATTCGCATTTTATAATTAATTTCATAGATTTATTTTCACTATTAAATATCTATTTCAGGTAAATCTTCAATTTCCTTATTTTCTATTTTTGATCTAATAGTATGCAAAGATACCGCTTCCATATACGTGACCAAACCAGCAGCAAAAATTTGTATTGGAATATTAAACATCATTTTTGGTGCAAGCGATTTGTTCATTGTAAACCATAATTTTAATGTATTTTTGTAATCTTTCCAATATGGCAATGGATATGTTCCATGTCGAGTTGCAAACTGAGATAAAGATAAAAAATAATTAAAAATTAATACGATTTTCTCATTATTCGCTAAAATATTTTAAATAAATTTTAATTACCATAAAATTAGCA
Source organism: Microctonus brassicae (assembly GCA_918226075.1). Classification (NCBI taxonomy): domain Eukaryota; kingdom Metazoa; phylum Arthropoda; class Insecta; order Hymenoptera; family Braconidae; genus Microctonus; species Microctonus brassicae. The sequence goes on along the minus strand of OW445481.1, from coordinate 13,925,625 downwards.
GTTGGTGACATAACAACTGGATAAATAATTGAATTAAATAATTGTAATGCAATAGCTCGAGTTTGCAAACACAAGATACAATTATTTTCATTAAGAAAGATATCCTGAGTCACAAACTATAAATCAAATTAATTAAATTATTATTTATTGAATATTCATAATAGTTAAATTTTAGAAAATCATTTATTTATTAATTCGTTATTTTTACCAGAGTATGTGATGCCACTGAAAATATAGCTGGAGTTAAAGACATTGCAAGCGATGTACTCGAAAATCCATAACGACGCAATTTTAATTTCAATCTGTAATGTTCATTTATCCTTGATCCACTCACTCCAGCAATAAATGCAAGCGTTGGAATCCCATATATATATGGCCACCTATTTACAAACATAATTAAAACATAAATCATTATAATATTCGAATATTCAAAGTAACTTTGATAATATTCATATAGCTCTTACACATCCCAACGTTTTGGCCAATTTATAATCTGTTTCCACTGATATATGAATGCTTCATCAGTTGTTAATTGAATACAATCTTTAGGCACTTCTCGACTATTCGTAATTTTTAATGCCATTATTAATAAACAATTCACTATTCAAACAACAATTGTTATCACCATTTATTTTACATTACCCTGCAATGTTCAATCATTGCATAACCTATACGTCCAATGTATCCCTTTAAAAAGACCGGCCGCCATTTTGACGTGTAATAACAATTCAAATTTACCCGCGTGTATATATTTCCCATGCGCATGTGCTCAACATGCAAATTCTATATCAGCTCCATTTTCAATTCACAAGATGGCGTCCCAGTAGAACGCCATTCAGTAGCGACACGATGTGGCAGCCATTGAAACTTTATCAACCTCTCCAATGTAAATTCCGTACTTTTATCTCCCGCGGTAAAATTAATACAAATATAGTGTCTGCAGCGTTCGCGTTCGTGTGCCTGTATATGCGTTCAAGTGTTTATCGTGAGTGAAAAAGGGCGACTTGACAGATGCATTTGTTGGCGTTTGCGGCGCCCGGCGTCGTACTATGACGTCATACGACGCAATCGACCAATCAGACTATTTGCCAGTCAGTTTTCCGGCAGCTAAACTCGCGCGTCGCCATATTGTCTCGGTCGCGGTTGTGTTTATATTATATTAAATTAGTTTGTCGTAATTGTTGCGTTATGAATTTGTGCGATTTTGCTTAATCTCACAATTGTTGTTAATGTTTTACAATAAATTTATCTAGTTAATTGTAATATTATTGTGAAATGACAGTGTATTAGGTGGAAGCAAGTGAAGAAATAATATAAAACATAAAAAAAATAGTACAGAGGCTTCCCCTAGTGTTTGGCCTTGCTCCAATTCCGTTCCTGTGTGATAATTCATCGTCCTTGGTGCTTTAGCTCATCTCATATCACTCATCAACATCCCCCCTCACTGACGAATTATTTCATCGAGGGGTACGTGCGTGTGTGTGTGTGTGACAATCAGCTGGATTTATAATGCCCGTTCGTAAGCAAGGTGGTAAGCTCGTTAAATATATTTAATGTTTAAGTTAAATAAACAGCGTCAAATCTCATTCTCATATATTTTCATCCCCCATTGAACTTTACAATATTTTTTTATTTTCCATTTTCTCATGGACTTTGGCCCCATTTTACAGGGGGCGTATAGGTCACTCGGTCAATTGTCAATATATTATAGTCTTTATATATTAAATTATCTTTATGAAAATTAAATTTTGCTTTTGAGCTTTTATAATATTGTTCTATTATTTTTGTAATTTAATTTTTTTTTTGTTTTTGAATTGTGTCTGTGAGATTGTCCTTGTGATTTGCCCTCGAGACGAATGAGACACAATCGGTTTTATGTCAGTTTACGCAATCAACATTGTTCTTCCATCATCACTAGCACGACATGTTGATTTTCCCGAGCGAGCTTTATATTAATATAGGCCAAGATTCTGTTGCAATAATCCATAGATATATTATATATATGTATAAATGGTTGGGTGTGTTTGGGTGACAGCCAAGTAAATGTAATAATTTCAGTGTTGGCGCGTGTACTTTAATGTTAAAATTTGATGGACATTGCATTTAGGGGTCGTGAGATTCAATAATAATTTACTACTTAAATTAAATGCCAAAAATTTTATATTTAAATTTTCTTCTTCATTTAATATATCAACATTGTTAAATATCTTATAGAAAACTAGTATTATTATTATTATTATTATTATTATTTTATTTTTTTCATTCTATTTCATCAACTTTTATATAAATTTTTTTCTTTTTATTTCTATCAGTGTTTTGTATATTGTTATTAATATTTCTCTTTAGCTTTTGTCTATGGGGAATTTCATGCAAAATCAGCCACTCATTTGACTTTGTATCTAGGATTTTTTTGATAATTTTTTAATTTTTAGTACCTATTGAAAAAAACCTTTATGATTTTTTGGAATTTTTTTTTGTTCAGCCGTTTTTGAGATATTGATTTTCGAAAAAAAATGGCTCTTTTTTTTTCAAATGTTTGTAACTTTCTGAAAAATGGGAGGATTGTGATGATTCTTTTTTTCAAATTTGCCTTTTTTATAGTACTTTCAGAATATAAAATCAAAAAAATTTTAAAAATCGTATTTCTATAAAATTTTTGAGTTTGAATTATAAAATGTTGATTTTCAAAAAACATGTAACGATCGTTTTTTTTTTGAAAATTTTTCCTAAAATACTGTTATCTATTACGCAACTTTTTCCCCTAGTGCGCTGATGGGAAAATGATTTGATCTTATTTTTTTTTTCCAATTTTGAAATTTTCATGTTCAGTGAAAAGTGATGTTTTTATTTTTCAATTTTCGTCTTTAGACGCACAATTAGATAAAGAAAACCCTACGAAATTTTCATATGATTCTCGAGCTCTGAACATTGAATGTTGATTTTTTAAAAAACGTAGCAATCGAATTTAAAAATCTATGTTTTTTCGAGTTTAAAAATTTTTTATTTCCCTCATACATATATACATCAAAAAATATCTGAAATCTAAAAAATATTATCTAATATAATGCGTACTTTATTCGACCCATTTCTTGTGCTTTTAATCAATGTCCAAACTAATTAATAATTATAACGTATCACATAGTCCTCGGAAATAATAACTTTAACGTAAAATATCATGATTTCAGATATTTTTTCAATCGATACTATAAGTTAAAAAATTATCAAAAAAATTATCAATACACTTTTTATAGTAATCCATCTATTTTACTTTAATATTAGGCATGTATATGAGTATTATTTTGCACACTTATGTGTCTGGTTGTTTCATGTTGGATAATTTGAGTATTATAATACTTAGTATGTGAAAAAAAATTATGCAAACGTAGTCAGTGATATACATACTCTTCATATCTCAATGTGAACAACACCTGATACTATTCAGACACATTATAATAGTCATTGCAATATACATATGGAATATATACCCACATATGTATATATACATATATATAGTTATATATGTATATGTATTTATGTTGATAATGATATTTAAATATCTCAGTCAGCGTATTTGAAATATTTATTTCATTATAATATTATTAAAATAATTATTATTTATGTAATTATAAAATAAATTACAATTAAAAATTATTTATATTTATTAATAAATATTTTATCTATTTATTAATTGTATTATTATATATATAATGGTAAATAATAGTCAGAGTTTCATTGCTGAGGTGTCATTTTAAAATTTTATATTAATTTTATTTGTTTATATTTTTTTTTTCATTTATATATTTATTTATTTTTTTTATTCAATTTTATAATTTTGTTTTTATGTAAGTTTATTTATTTTGTGTTGTGATTTTTTAAACAAATATATATTTGTATATGAATATATTTATTTATTTATTAAATTTTTGTTTTAAATTATAAAATATTATTTCAGAGTAATGATAAAAAAATAAATAAATAATGAAACGTATATGGAATAGTAAGTAAATAATGAATGATGAATGGAGGGAAAAATAATAAATAAATAATAATCATGGAAATGAGTGATAAAAAAAAAATAGGCAAATTTTATTATAATGACGTCATGTGCGAGTATGCGGGTGCGGTGCGTGTCGATGTCATTTGCATGCAAATGGCTATTTCCAATTGTGCATGTGGTACACAATAACCACATATATCCATACATATGTGTGTGCATGAATACGATTAATATGTATGTATGAATTTAATACATTTATGTTTTGTGGTTTCGGAGGTTGAAACATGACACATGGAAATTATTACTGATATTCGGGTTGATACATCAGGGAAATAGAAATAGTGTATAATTGTTTAAAATGGCGTGATATTTATTAAAATATAAATACCCAAATATTTGTTTTTTTTTTTTTTTTTTTTTTTTTTTTTAATAAAAATTTCATTGCAGTTATGAAAATAGTGTAATAATAATGGTAAAAAAAAAGTATCATATTTATTGAAGGGTTGAACTAGCTCGTTTTACTGTCTCCGTTATTATTTTAAATGCGTAATTTTATTTTTTTAAAGAAATTTTTTTTTACAAATTTAAACAAAAAAATATTATTTACTCACTATTCTATATACGTCTCATTATTTATTTATTTATTGAATATTACACCGAGATAATGTTTTACAATTTAAGACGAAAATTTAATAAATAAATAAATAAATATATGTGCAAATTTATATTTGTTTAAAAAATTACAACATAAAATAAATATATTTATAAAAAAAAAAATTACAATCAAAAATATTTTTTATTTATTATAAAAATTGTCACATATTTTAAATGCAAAAAAAAAAAAAAAAAAGACTCGAAAGGAAAAAGAAAATATTCTATATATAAATACATTCATAAAAATATATTTTATCATATTTTTTTTTCTTTTACAAATTTTCATTGTTTTTTTTTTTATTCCACTTCGGTTGCTCCCTTGTCATCACTTCGGAAATTGATTCCCAATCATTTTCTTCAGTTCCTCGAACATAGGAGGGTAAAGAGAATATATATATGTGTATGTATATATATATATAAATATATTTTATACAGGAAAAACTTGGTATAGGCGTAAGAGAGATTTTATATAGAAAATGCGAGGTTGTATTTGCGCCATCGAGATCTCATTTCGTGTGCTCCGATTACGTCGTGCCGTTTATTACATCCCTCAAGATATATATCTTTGATACGAGATCTACACAGTGGTGATGGTGTTGGTCATGAAGATCGAAGTACACGAGAGAGAGAACAAAAATAAAAATGAATATATATAATAAAGAAAAGAGGAATATATCCAATACGAACTATTTATTTCAAAGCGTGAAAAAAATAATGGATGCCCAAGGATGATTTGAAGGGGAAAATTTTTGTAATAAATATAATTTTGGACTGTACATCTAATTACATATATGAGCACTTAATTTTAATATTAAATCCTGCTGTCATCAATTTGAAATTTTTTTATTTAATTAAAACGTAAATCTCAATTTTTTTTTTTTTTATGCATAGCTTCACGGAATTTTATGCTATTTGATTGGTTCTCAGCAGAAATTGTACAGAAATATATAATCTTTAAAAGTGCTGATCACTAAATTAGTTTCTGTGAACTGCCCGTCCGGTAAAAAATCTAGATTAAACAGGGAAATTTCAAATTTATATGTGTTTTGGATTTTTCTCAAAAACTTTTAGCTCTACGGTTTTTAGTTAAGAATACGATTCTGTAGGAAATTTGATTTCCTTCAAAAAAGGTCATATTAACTTCTGCTGTAAAGTTGATAGTTTTCGAAAAAAATCGAAAAAACCATGAAATTCGAGCAAAAATCGGCTTTAACATTTTTTTACCGATTTGGCAGTTTATAAAAATTAATTTTGTGATCAGCACTCTTAAAGTTTATATATTTCTGTACAATTTCCGCTGAGAACCAATTAAATAGCATAAAATGCCACGAAGCTATACATGAACGAAAAAAAAAATTAAGATACACGTGTTAATTAAATAAAAAAATTTCAAAATTTTTTTTTTTTTTGAATATTTAGAATAATATTTCGTCTATCCCGCGAAGAAAAAAAAATAATCCCCTCAAAAAGAGCACCCTAATACCTATAATACATGGGAAGAGGGAGAAATAAAAAAAGTGAAATAACAAAATTCCATCATAATATTTAAAAAGACATTTCTACTCCTGATATTTCTCTATATATATATTAATTTATTATCAATATATACAAATATAAATACATGGATCTATGACAGGAAGTAAGTATATAGATGATGGATGCAGTATGTATATAAATGTTTAATGTTTGTGCGAGTGAATTGAAGTTTGGCGAATGATCAAAATTGAGGTGTGACGATGCACATTCTTCAATGGACGATATAATAGTTCACTTCGCATGCTAATAGCCAATGGACATCACTTCCGTGTCCGCAGTATACTATAACGTACCCTATATATACCCTGTACAACCACGATCAGCTGATTAATATACATATTAACCAAGACATTTACTCGCTATGTCGTGATGTTTGACAATAAAAATTATACATCTATGAAATAATGCAACAGGCCGTTAATCAATTAATTTATAATCTTATAGGTAAATGTAAATATACATGTACAATATATTATACTTATTTATATAAATATATATTTTACTATGTGTATAAATATAAATTATATGGATGTATAATTTAATAATGAGAGTGTGATAATATAATGAGATGTTTAAATATAGTAATATATTGATTAGTTTTTGAGCATAAAATAAGTATGTATGTATATATATATATGTATAATTAGCATTTAAATTGCCACTTCTACTTATTCTGTAGGGGAACTATGTGGAACGCGTCCGAGATTGCTAAATTTAGGCGAAGATCGAGCAGTTTGAATTTGATTCGTCTAATCAATCTCTCACTAGTGGATTTAGTACGATTAAGTATGGCGAATGGCATAGGTTTATCTCTTGTGTGTTTTTTTTAAATAAATATTATGTAGAGCCGTTAGGGGATAAATAAAATTCAAATGAGATAATTGTTATAATTTTATAAAATAATATTTTTTTCTTTGTTCGGTTTTTAATTGGATTTTTTTTTTTTTCTAAGTGATAGAAAATTTTTTTTATTTGATAATTTTAAATTGTTGATAATATATCGTGTACATCCACGTGTGAATGTGTAATAAATAAATACATCAGTTGATATAGTGGGGCATTTAGCCAGGAGATATGTAAATAATTTTTGGCACTTCAATTTAAATTTGGAATATTAACACGTCTTTATTTTGAGGATGAATTTAAAAATGAAATACAAATAAAAATGAATTATTTGGCAGAGATATATTAAACTGGTAATATATATTATAGTGTATGTACTGGAGATTTAACAATTGTATAAGTTTGAAACGTTATATGGATAATTAAAATTAAAAATTATAAATAATTGATATGTGGGTGCCAGTGATAACTATTGCGTGGAGTATTTTCTACTTAGTTCAAAGTAGATTGCGACAAACAAAAGCATTGAATAATTCAGTTTCAGGAAATTTAAAAGGTATATATAAAAACATTTTTAATATAAAAATATTAGATTTTTAATTATTATATTTATAAATGAATTATAATGATATGTTAATTATAATATTTTTACTTTGAAAATAATTTTTTTTATATTCTACCACGGTCATTGCTATAAATATTATTTATCCAGTTGCATTTTTAAATTATTACCGTTGCGTGTCAATGAGAAATTTATATAAGATCAAAGTTATAAAACACTAAAACTGTGTATAATTATTTTTTGGTTTATAACTGTTGTTATGCTAATAATAACATTTATAAATTTGTGATTGTAATAATTTAGTGGAACAATGTCCTGAGATAAAAAAAAAAAAAAAAGGGGCCGGACATTATAAAATACAGTATGGGAATTATGGGAGCCGGATAAAGTGAGAGAAAATAATAGTGTGACGCAGATGAGAAATTATCAATCAATAATTCATTGTCCATTTGTGGGATTTTCCATTTTCAAAGTTTCAACAGCCGGAATTGAATTTAAATATTAACTATTCATTGCTAGTTGTTATTTATATATTTACATTGTTATTTTTTTTATTCATACTTTTAATTATTCAATAATCAATACAGTTTTTATAATGGAGATTGATTATTTATTTTTATTTATATTCAAGCAAATTATTTATTGCTTTTAACAATGTACAATTTGTTATCGGTGATTAAAATATATTCAAAATTTTTTTATTTTTACAAAAGTAGATAACTGTTAGTTTTGATTCAAAGTATAATTATGAGTATTCTACTAACGCTTGCAATAACGAAAATTGAATCTCAACATCAGGAAGAAGATAAAAAAGAAAAAAATTGGAGGAAAAGTAAAAAAATAAAAGAAATGAAAAAAAAAAATGAGTGAAGTAGAAAAGAACGAGTCGAACTAACCAGGTAATTACTGAAAGTCCCTCTCAGACTGCAAGAGGAAACGAAGAGCCAGGTTGTAATACTTGTTAACGTCGGTAGAACACACTAGTAGGAATAACTTTTTTTAATATGCAAACACATTTCCATAGAAACGTTGATTCAATATATATCTGTATAAATTGAAATGATATGGTGGAATTGGTATCAGGCACACTTGATACACGAGTTTTTATGAGCATTCCAGAGATAACACATTTGTTACAGATATTGGACAATTGGGAATAGACAAGAAAAAAAAAAAATATGAAAACTTTGAGAGTAAATAGAATGAATAAATAAAAATGAAAAAAATATTCACAAAAGTAAAAAATTATTTTCACAAATTTATATTTTAAAGAATTATCACTTGATATATCATTAAATTAAATTAAAATAGTAACAAATGTTTTATATATATATCAAATTAAGTATTATATTTAAACAACAGATCGTGGTAGAATAAAATATCACGTGTTGATTATACAAAATTCATTTATAGAAATGGATAAAACAGCTGAGCTCAATGTCTTCTCTTTTATAATCTACCTTCATTGTATATATATTATTTGCACCATCGAGAGGGTCAAAATGTCTGATGACGTAGACGCAACACCCAGTTATATTTATACTTTATCATGTGACGTAGTGTACTTTGTACAGAAATAGTACCGCGAAAAAGCGCCAGGTGTATGAACACAAAATAAATACATATAGACATGTGAGCTAGCACACATACTGTGTCGCATCACGTCTCGCCGTCTTGTTTTCAACATTGCAAATATAGTTCCTAGGCCAATTCCGCAAACGGAAGGTCGAGAGCTTTTGCGGTCACTCGCACTTGTGGTTTTTCAAATCCACTATGTAATCAATCTTCATACAAACAAAAAATAATATTATATAAATGAGCTGTGTGGCAAAAAGAAAATATTAATAATAAAAAACATGACATCAAAATTATTCGAATATATATTAATAAATAAAATATTTTTATCTTATAAAGTACTTGAATTAATATATATATTTTATCATACGCAATCACATATTTATCTTTATCTCAATTTACTCGAATATAAATCAGTCAAATAACAAATATTTGTTTGCACTACTTGGGTCTACATATTTTTCATTTATTATATTTTTATATTTATTTATTTTTACCATTATAGACGAGAGAGACTTTTCTTGTATCATAAATTTATATATAAATTTCATTTATCACATTCTATACTGATTCACTGCATTTTATTTCCCTCTATTTCAATTGTAATATGTCTGCTTGTGGCTTTTTTACGGCAAGCACAAACCATCTAGCTATGCCATTTACTATATCCAAATCACGAAAGTATAGGGAGAAATGATTGCTATTCATTTTCTGAATTTAAGTGGGTCAGGGACTTTTCATTTATATATACACAAGAAATCTATATATTATTCGTGTTTTTAAGAAATATTCAGGGACACCATAGAAGAAGACTGAAGAAACGAATTTCTTTTTGTTGCATCTCCATAAATGTCACTATCTGTCTAATAAAACAACAAAGGACATAAATATTTATATATAAACATACAGCTATGTGTACTATAATTTATATTGACTGCATTACTCTTGCTTACTCCCAAGTGACTGTAAAAAAATATTTTCAAGACATATCACAGAGCTTACGATGTTATAAAGTCTTTAATTACAAAGGTTGTACGTTAACGAGCGTAGAGAAAATGCTTCTTGAATGACGTAGACTTGAGCACCCTCTTGAGACACACACTATGGAATGTTTTGGTGTTATATATATCTAAAGTCATAAGGGAAGGTGCGTGGTATTGTCGTTGAATAATTTTATACATTGAATGGGCGCGTTTTATACAATTGTTATTTGCATTTTGTTCATTCTTATATTTCTCATATGTTTTATAAAATTTTATGTGTATTTTCTTTGTTGATGTAAGAGCACACGATGTTTGCTTGCGTGGTGGTCTTTGTAATTTCAGTTTTGAAGTGAAAAAAAGAAAAAAAAAGAACGAGAAACATTGAGAGTAGTATAAAGCAAAAGAAGCCAGAGTATATTTTGTTTCGTTTATTATATGTTTGCATTTATCAGTGACTGTAATATTCTGTTCGGTTGATTACACTTGTGGTTCTTTCTTGAGTATATATGAAATGAGATGCGGAAGAAAAGTAATAATAGAATAGGAAAAAATGTATGTTTTATATAGACTGAAAAATGACTGTGATGTTTATTGTGTAATTTTTGTTTGTTATAGGTGAGTGCATCGTCCTTGCTTCACAGACGCCGATGAAAAGTAAAGTGTCATATGCTCGAGGCAGTCTACGATTGAACTTTAAAGCAGGTATTTCTGTGCAAGAAAAAAAATTTTGAAGTAAAATGAAGTTATCTTCCTATTATTTTTTATGCTATACATACCTGAGTCGAAAGTTTTGTGATTTTCCAAGTCCTCTAGTAGTTGATTAAACATCCTGTGGCATTAGTTGGCTTATCAATTCTACTTTGAATCTGGGGAACCTCTAAAAATCTAGAATTGAACCTAGTTTAATGCTTTTTACATCCAACACAATATTGTAATATTTTATTTCATAATAAACTCAGACGCAACCTAAGTCGAAATTTTGTTTCTACTTTAGACCTGCATGTTATAGCTCGTTTTGTAGGAATTGAAGGTATTATTAAGGACGAGATCTCTAATTTTAGTCCTTTTTAAGACTTTAGAAATGGCAAATATTTTCATTTCTTCCACTTTGAGGTATAAAAAAGAAACAAGTTAGGAAAACTAAGAAATTATTAAGGTTCGAATGATTATGAAGGATATGAAAGGTATTGGGAAGTCACTATTTAGGACTCACGAGGTACAATTGAGATACAGTAAGGAGAATGTAAAGAACTAAACTTCGTTATATCTTTTTCATACCTTAAAGTGGAAGAAATGGAAATATCTGCCATTTCTAACGTCTTAAAAAAGGCTAAAATTAAAGAGCTCGTCCTTAATAATACCTTCAATTCCTACAAAATGAGTTATATGCAGGTCTAAAGTAGGAACAAAATTTCGACTTGGGTTAACTTCCTCCTTTGCGCCTTAGAATGGAAGATTTGGGAATATGTGACTACTTCGAAGTGTTGTGGAGGAGGATTGTATTTTCTATTAAAATATTCCTAAACAATCTTCCTTGCTCCTGAAGAACCTCACTAAATGCCAATAATGAGGTTTAAAGTAGCATAAAAATTTCGACTCTGGTACTTATTCAAAAATCAGTTTGTCAGAATTGATTATTTTATTATATTGCATTAGGAAAATATTGACGTGATTTATTTTCAAAAATTTATTGTTGGATGATGTAAAATATAATTTTTATAATATAAGTTCTGCATGCTCACTGCATAGTTGCCGCATAGTGACGCGGTATTATGAGAATCGTTTTTCTTCGTCGGGGAAATGGATAAACTTGCAGTATATTGAGACGCAACGTGTATGGAAAATAAATTTTTATTCATTTCTTTTTTTTTTTTTTCACGTGCGCACTTGCACTTTGAAGTTGAATGATCGCATCAGATGTACGACAACGTTGACGATGAAGATGTCAAAAATAAAAAAATAAAAACATTCTCGACTCCATCTTTCTAGGACTTCGGGTTGATGGAGTCGAGGAAATTTCGTCGCACATCCTCTGCCGGAACGAGAGTTACTTGATCGATAATTTCATTTTTTTTTTCGCTATTTTCTTCTTCATTCTTCCTTTCATATTTTTTTTCTCTCTTCTTTATGTAAGAACACTCCGCATCGAGCAATTTTGCAAATGTAAATTCTACCTTCGTGGACAAGGATTTTTTTTTTTTTAATGTAAAAAAGAAAAATCTTAACAGTATAAAGTTGAAATAAAATTATACGAGATGAGGTGAGAGCACAAGACATGGTATTCTCGCTTGTGATAAACCATTTTTCACTTTTCATATTATAATTGCATATTAAACTACATTTTGTACGATGAAAGTTTACATTTATAATGAATAACGTGAATGAAAAAAATATATTTATATATTGTATGTATGTATGTATGTATGTATATGAACGAATATATATTCCATGTTGTCTTTGAGAAAAAAAAAATGGTAGAGTACTTAACATTTTGTTATAGTACAGTATATATTTCATACAGTTCATTCACATTAACATGAAAGGGTGGCGTCAAAAAGGGGTTGCCTCGAGGTCGAGTACGTGCGTTGCACTGAGTTTATTGGGCAATGTCAACAACTGTCAGAGAGAAATAGTGACGTAAACGCAATTTAAAACTTTACTATTTTGTATTATTGACATTTAGATAAAATTGATTGTCAAAAAAAAAATTGCTGCAATTTTTTCGTCTTTCATTCTATGTATAGTTATCTTTACTCTATCTTTCTATTTATTTATTTCCGTCGTTTTATTTTTTAATCTATTTAATAAAATATTATACCCTACATACTGTCATCATCGTCTTGAAATTATTATCACAAAATTATATCTCATGAGGAATATATCTCGAGGTAATTTTACTTAAGCATCGTACAACGCTTTGCCTCAACGCTTAAAGAGGGGTTGGTATTCTTATGAGAAATTATGATGACGTGACAGCCGTTGCTATCGTGTATATAAACGTGGACGAGGGATTGAAAGAGTAATAAGACAAAATTGTTCATAATTAGTGAAATAAAGTTTCTCTCTTTTCAAATAAAGCGAAACATGAAATTCTAATTTTTATTAATCAAATTCGCATATTTATATAAATTCTACACATTCATATGAAACATAATTCGTCAAAATAAAAGAATTAAAGTGTAATTAAATAGATTTCTTAACATCAATTTAATTTTAAAAATAAAATTTATAGAAATTTTATTTTATTAAATTACAAAATGGTCCTTTGTCTTTCATTTGTTGTTTATTATTCTCTTCATTCTGTTCTCTTTGACGATGTTGGATCCGCAAAACGAACAGAATTAATCTTACGACGTCGACATACTAGTTATGTTGTCTGGTGAGAATCAACAGCACATGACACGTTATTCCTCCTGTTTTCCTCACCATTTGTCCAATGTCTCATTGCAGACGTGCTCTATAGTGCTCAATAATACGCGCGACCACTCATCTGATGTCATGTTATCCACATTACGTCGTATAGAGATAGGTATATGGTCATTTGTCGGTTATACGCAAGCTTCTGGATGACAATGTGTGGTCATAAAGTACGTATATCTCACGAACTGGTTAAGGGGCGCGTCGGTCATCGCGTGCCAACATATCTTCTCGCATCTAGAAACTTGCACCACGTATACTCGTACATATATTTATGTACACGCATATGTATATGTATAAATATATATCTCGGACGTTCTAAGATCACGATTTATTCTTCACCAATCATTTTTATCTTCTGAAATATAACGTAGATAAATAATTATTGTTTTATCAACTTGCAACTCTGAAATACTTGCGAATTATTGAAATATAAAATTCAAATAAATTTTAATATCATAAATATTAGGGTGTGCTATTTTTAGGCAACTTTGTTTTTCATAAAAAAAGATTGCTTAAAGTGGAACTCTTAATTTTAATATTTAGAGATTGCTTTTCGTAATTTTCGTTTTTCCATTTAAATAACATGGGAAAAAAAATCTTTTTTTTTCTTTGGATTTTTGTAGCTTGGCATTTGTGCATCGTAGAGATAAGCTCATAGCATATTCTTGTAGGGAATTGAACGCTCTACAAAAAAGGTCTCTTACACTTTTTTCATAGAAGCAGCCATTTTAAAGATATTCAAACCCAAAGTTCCAAATGTATGAAATATTTTGAGTTTTTTGTTATTAAATCGATACAAATCACATTATTATTGTAATAAAATAACACTTCAATAATTATACTAACATTGCTTAATATTTTTTAGACAGCATGATTCCTATTACTATGAAATAATAAAATTTATTCAAAATAAGTTATAAATAATTTTTATTATAGTGAATAAAATAAAGAAAAAAAAATATCTGACGCGTGAGTATTTTTTTTCAGGTTTACGAAAATATTAGCACACTAAAACTAGTTTTCCGATCAAAAATAATTTTTAAGACAAAAAATAGTTGCCTAAAAATAGCACACTCTAATAAATATATTTGTCATTGTGAAAAAGTGTAAAAATAATTATTAAAAAAAAATAAAATCGTATTTTAAATTATGTATTATTATTTACTACGATCTTTCGCAATTGTTGTAATTAATTTTATAGCTTATTTGTAAATGATTGGTGAAATAATTTTTATGTTATATCGGGGCAAATTGGTGAATGAGTAAATATGTTGGAGTATTTAAGTAAGTAGACACATATAGGTATGCTTTTGTGCTTGAGTGAACCACGTTCATTGGATTAGTCGTCAAGAGAGTGTAAATGGCACTGGTGGGATTACACGTAAATCATCGGGGGTTGGTGCAGCGTTGCTTCACGCAAACGAACGCGGCTAAATGTGGTGAAGGCTGTAGGCAAAAAAAGAAAAAATATATAATAATAAAAATATATATGGGGTTGAAAGGGTGGAGATATGATGACATCATGGAGGGTATGAAATGAGAAAAAATGCGACTGGTTGTGCGATATAGTGTATTGCCCCTTGCGAGTATATTGTGAGAGGTAAAACAGTAAAGTTGAGCGAGGTAAAAACAATGAGCGCAAAGACTGTCATAGAAAACCTAACAAACATAAATAATAGTTGATATATTAGTTTTTTATGGATAATAAAAACATTTTGATGATAAATAATGGGAATTAGTGATTTTATATATAAATAAGTGATTTATATTTACATTAAATATCATATTATAAATATTGTATGAACATTGAAGCAAAAACGAAATTAACTGATAATATTTTTTTGTACTATCATTAAAGATATATGATATATGTATTATTTATTATTTATGTTGATTTTTCTTGCTAAGAAAGTCACCCAAAAAAAAAAAAAAAAGACTTGAAACAAGTCACTGAGATTTGATTCAAGTCTAAAATTGATTTGTGTTAAAACTATTAATATTTTTACAAATAATCAAAATTTTGGACTTGATACAAGCGAAAAATCGACTTGATGGAAGAATTAACACCTCAAGTCTACAAATGCCTTGATCCAAGTCTACGAAATGTCTTGATCCAAGTCTAAATATGACTTAATCCAAGTTTAAAAATGTCTTAGTTTAAATTTGGAATTTTCTCGTTGTAAAATTAATCATTCGAACAATACCTTAAGTCAATATTAAAATCAAATTGATGACTTGAATCAATACTAAAAAAACGACTTGAATTAAGACTAGAAAAAACTTGAATCAAATTTATTTTCGACTTAACCTTTTTCACGACTGATTTAACTCAATTAAGGCATGTGTAATGTCTTGATTCAAGCATATTTCAGACTCGGATCAAGACTATTTGTGTCAAGTCTGAATCGCGACTTGATTCAAGACTTTTTTTGGGTGAGTCTTTTGTTTTATTGAGATACATTTGGAATTTATTTCGTCTACTTTTGTAACATAATTTTTTCATTTTTTAAATATCTATAAAATCTGACATGAAGAGATGATGTAGTTCTCTAGTCTTTTTCAATATACTTGCACATGAGACAGTATTTTATATATCTATATAAAATTTATAAATATATATACTAGAAGCCAAACTTTAAAGCCGGAGAATTTGAACTTTGGGATTCGCTTCTCCTAACTTCTGTTTCGATGGATTTCAAGAGAGTAGTATAGATGGTAGAACAAGACACAAAATCCAAAAGCTTTCGCCACTACAGACATTTCCGGTAGTTATACACCTATCTACATAAATATATAGATGTAACTTGGTGTATGTACCATCACCTACACGCGTAAACCTTTACACTATGCATTATTCTGGCGTTAAATCGTTTGTGAATAATGGAGAGCGATAAATCTTACCTCTT
This sequence comes from Microctonus brassicae, assembly GCA_918226075.1. Taxonomy (NCBI): domain Eukaryota; kingdom Metazoa; phylum Arthropoda; class Insecta; order Hymenoptera; family Braconidae; genus Microctonus; species Microctonus brassicae. Next base: position 13,909,149 of record OW445481.1, on the reverse strand, counting down.
TCAAGGAAAACTGCCATCTATTGTGGCACTTTCATTAGCCCTCAAATTAAATTTATTAGAAATTCCCCATTAAATTAACTAATTTTTTTAATCATCATCGATAATAGATTTCTATATTTCAGATAACGAAACTGATAAATTTAATTGTGTATTGTTGAAATTATGCTTGAAGTAAATTTATCGAATATATTTTTGTTTTCAATTTTCATTTGTTTATGATATAGTATCCGTAACTAAATTGCCAAAATATCGATACTTTGTTATACAATGTTGTGTATTGTAAACGATTGAAGTATAAAATTACCAAGCCCATTAGCGATACAGAACGCTTAATTGATTAAATTCAAAATATTTCACAATCCATAAATAGTTCAAATAATTGATTTCTACAAATAATAAAATAAAATTATACATAGTGTATCGATTTTATTCATTTTTATTATCAGTATTTTGTTATTTGTGTTTTCGTTGTTTGAGATTCTTTAATTCTAATTTGAAAATATAATTCAGTGAATTCGATTAACGTTTACGAAATGTGAAAAGTTTTGTTAGTTTTTTTTTAACATCAAGTTTTTACGTAAAGTCCAATGAAAAAAAAAAAAGGTGTACGAAGAAAAAGGGATTAAAAAAGTCGTTAAGAGGGTGAATTTAGTTTGTTGGTATGGGGTTAACACCATCGGGCGATTTATGATCTTCCAATCGTTTGACTTGCACATGCTGCTGAGCAAACTCAGCAGTTTTTAGTAATCTCAGCAAGTTATTATACTTTATTTCTGTCACTGTAGATAAATAATATATCTGTATATTTTTAATATATTCTATCTACACTAAATTGAAATTCCTTGCGTATGATACTTGTTCATTTTATTCTTGTCTTCTTCCTTCATATTATCGGATCCATGAGATATTCATATAACTTTCGTTACAGTTAAATGACTATGAAGACATCGTGGCGCGTTAAGATATATATAAAATAATGGAGAAACTTTGCATTAGCAGAGTGAGGTAGAGCTCTGATGAGAAGTGAAAACACTTGTGATGCAAGTGGCCGGTGCTTGAGTTACTCTGTGGCGCCCGGTTGCAAGCACACTGCACAGTTCAAAGCTCACCAAGTGCCTATACCCCCTTTTATAAACTCACTGCCATCTTCAACCGTTGGCTGCCATTCCATATATATCATCCTCATTATGTTGTTACTTTTTTCATATACTCGACTTCATTTCAATTGGTCACTGCACACTATTCATTTTATTGTTTATGCGATAATAAATAAAATAAAATAAATATGTTATTTAAATTATTATAATTATAAATACATATAATAATTTATATATGTATATAAAATTCTCGTGTCACAGTGTTTGTCTGAAAAATTTGTTTTAAATTTTTGGATAAAATTTTTTATTTTTATTATTTTATGATTTGGCATTAAAAATACATAATTTGAGTTTTTAATTTTTGGACAAAATTTTTTATTTTTATTATTTTATGATTTGGCATTAAAAATACATATTACCCTTAATTTTCACCCTTCTACCACAAACCCCCATTTTTTAATAGCGATATTAGTATACTGTAATAATTCCTTTTGTTTTTTTTTTTTTTTTTTTTTTTTTGACCACCAAATATTTTTATATTTTTTTTATAATAATTTATATATATATATATTGATAATTTAACTACTAAAATATTCACTAGAAATAATTTATATAGCAAAGCAACGTTTGCTGGGTCAGCTAGTAAACAAATATAAATAAGAAAAATGATAGTATAGAATTTGCATTAAATTATTAATTTTTATTAAGTATGGAAATATGTATAGTAGAATTATTATGAAATTTTAGATCCTTGTGTATATGAGAAGTGGTATTTGGTATAGAAAGATAATTGAGGTTAACCGTGTTGTTATCCATTGATCGATACGAGCTTTTCGTGGATTACCGGAAGTTATTCGGAGAAAATTTGGGTCAACTCGTACACGGTTAACCCATATACGCGACTTGGCGAGCAACCAATGTACTCTTGCGATTTATCCCCACTACTATCGTCACTATTGGCATCTAATTTTTCTTAATACTCGTATGTATTTCGTCTATAACATGATGTATAGCTTGAACTATGTGTACATATGCTTGTATTGTCTCCAGTAGATTGAAAATTTGGTCGCGTTCAAGGTGTAACTCATTGTTTATTATAAATGGTTTTAGCAATACGCAGGAACAAATGTTATACAGTTTAATATAATAGCAGGAATGAATATATAGCATTCTTCTTTTGTTTATAATATTCATATTTACTTATGATATCATTATTATTTTTTTTTTGTTTTTTTTTAATGATGGGGAAAATTTTCAAATTATAAATTTGACGTAAATTCTTTTTCATTTCGTATTTTTCGGAAATTATTCCGATGATTGTTTTTATCTTTTATAAATATTTTTATGGTAAATATAAAAAGAAAATTGTTGTCATTGATAAGAAATATATTTATTTTCTTTACGCATTAGCTTTAAATAATCTCAAGTAGGTTTAATCCTCAAGATTTTTATCGAATTATTTAATGAGATGAATAAAAAAAATGTTACTTTATTATCTGTGAAATAATCAGATGATTTACAATTAATTAATCATTGATTTTATGTAAGCATTATATATAAATTAATTTTAATTTATATTTGAATTAAAATTAATTTAATTGTTGAGAAGAATTCTGATAATCTTAATTGTTTTTAAATTATATTTATCATGACTACGACGTAGTGAAGTAAAGTAGATCAGTAAACACTTGATGATGCTTAATTTTTATTATATCATTTTAAATTGTTTTGTGTGTTTTATATTTTATTTTGGGTATTTATAGTACTGTGAGATTAATTCAGAAAATACACTTGTAATAAAACATTATATGAATCTGATAAATGTTTTATTTTTATCTGAGTAAATTCCAATTTAATGGAAAGATGTGCAAACGTTTTAAATAAAAATGACGAGGAAAAGATTCTATTATTTTATGATCTAGTACAGATCAATATCACCCAACCAACTGCAATCATAAAGTCGTTTTTTTTATGTCATGAGATATTTAATTTTCTGCATTTCATTGTATACATATTATTCTATTATTATTTAATATCAACGTTACGAAATATTATAGTATTCTAAACATACATGTAGCTTTAAAAGAGGACGATTTTTTAATTCTAATTAATGAATTGTTTTCAAATTGGGAATCAATTTAGCATGTATTAAAATATTATATGATAAAAAATATGATACATTATATATTTCTTTTTAATTTTGCGCATCAAAAAATACGCTCGTTCTGCTATTGCGATAGAGACAATTCATATCTTTATCATTGTGTATTTTTGTGTGTTTACACAACGGTGACAATTTAAAGATATACGCCATAAAATTTCTATATTTAAACAAGTGTTATAAAATTTATTCATCAATATTCGAGGTTAATGTAATAATGATTACGCTCGTTATTGTTTTGAAGCTTATTACGACTAATGGAATCATAAAATTTACGTTCAAAATTATTATTCACGTGTTGTCAATTAAAATATTATATTACAACGCTGTTTAGATACATTATTGAGCTTCGTAGATTAATTTTCATAAATCAAATTATATTTACAGTAAAACTAAATGAGATAAATTTTTTAAATATATATCATTTAATATTTAATATTATGATTGATTATTCAATACTCCTCCTGAAAAATCAATCTTGATTATTGCTCAGTAATGTTTTCAAATTTTTTTAATATAAAAAATTATATGCAACGTTTTTTTACAGAGTTATTTTTTTTTTATCATTTTATAGATAAACTTTTTTACTCTACAATTTAATTCCATACTTTATTATTATTGTTGTTTTATTATTATTATTACTGATAATGTTAAAATGCGCCGATGTAAATAATTCGATGATAATAATCAATGAGCATTATGAAGATTTTAAATATTACAAACAGTTACAGATTTAATGAAGTAAGACGGAAGTAACACTTGGATATGTTTGTGACTTTAGTTATAAATAATTTGTTTATGAATCAGTGGTGGGTATTAATGAAATTAGTTAATAAATGAAAACGAATTAGCTAAAACGAAAATCAAAATTGGCATTTAAGATGTTTAAGATATTAAAATAGTGAATGAGTTTATGAATATAAATTTTTTGAAATTTTTCTGCTGCAAAGTATCATTCAATTAATATTCTCTACTACTATTTTATCAATAGTTGTAAGTCGGTTATAAAAATTACCTTTCGAAAATATTTAACCAGTATATTGAGAGTTTCATAAAATTTATATTATAATAAATCATTTTGTATTACTGACGTATATTACGACCATGTGTTTAATGTTTATACTTTATCCAATGACGTTTTTCGATCAACTGCAATTTTTTTATTAAAATTTTTCCTTTTAGCTAACAATTCTTGAATTTCTGCGAGTGATTTTCCTTTTGTTTCAGGAATACAAGTAAGCGTATATACTGCTGTTATAATCATCAGCATTGCATAAATCCAAAATACAAATTTTTCCGTTAAATATTCCACCATTGGATGATAACTTCGACTAGCAGAAAATGCAAAAATTCCTGAAGTTATATTTATAATACATGCGGCAATACTCTTGATTTTAGGTGCAAACATTTCGCTCGTTAAAGTAGTAGGCACAGGCATCAAGCCTACTGCCAATGTTATTTGATAAATGAAAGAAGCAACAATCGATAGCCACTGAAAATTAGGATTATCATAACCTAAATCTAACAAACAATAATTAATTCCCCATAGTGTCATTGCAGTTGCTACACCACCACATGAAATTGCAAGCATAATGGTTCTGCCAAACTTGTCATTGGTATATATTGCCACCCAACTTCCAACAACACCTGAAATATTCACCATAATAACTAAAAATGACGGTGTTATCACTGTGACATGAGCTCGAATTAACATAGTTTCTAAGTATGCTGTCACTGTAAAAAGTCCACTTAGTTGTAAGAAAGCATACACAGTACCAATCATTAATAATGTCTTTCGATTTATCGGTGTATTTAATTCACGTAATGTATCTAAAAATGTCAATTGTCGATCGGTTGCCATAAATTTTTCTAGATTATTAAGCTCCATAGTGACATCAGCATTACGATTATACAACTGAATTGATCGAGCGGCTTCTTCATTTCGATGTTGACTTACTAAATAATACGGTGTTTGCGGCATTATGAAGAATGTTATTACGTATATTACATTAGGCACAAAACTTATTGCAGCAAACAGCCATATGTCAAGATAAGCACCCATCACACTGCCCAATGTTGTTCCAACAAGGAGACCCTGCATTATAAAGCTCACTAGTGCTCCGCGAATTTTTGGATCGGATATTTCGCCGATGTACAATGGAAATGCACTATAATACCAGCCAATGCCTATGCCACTAAGTAATCGGGATATGTAAATGAGCGATACTGAATTGACAATGAAGAAACATGCCCATCCAAGTGCAAAAGGAATTCCAATGAGTAATGTCGATATTTTGGTGCCGAATGTAGTCACAAATATTGCACCTAGAACAGCGCCCAATGGTCTAGAGATATTGATAAGTGATGCAAACCATGCTGCTTCATCGTCAGTTATTGGTAATGGTGAATCTGGTCTGGACAATTTTGCCAAATATGGCGATGCCCAACTGCAGACTATACCAACCATTACGCCCATTATGAATACTAGGTAAATTTAAGATTAAAGACAAAATATTAAGTTATCATCGAATTCAATGGATGAGTTAATTTTTTCTTTAATTTTAAGATTTAACTTACTCTCGATTGCAGCAAACCACTGTAACCAAAAGCCGAACCGATGTTCTGATACTTTTTTTGGAAGTATCATTTTAAATAGTAAATTTATCGATCGTTAGTTTTTAGTAATTTAGTGATTTTTTGTAAAAAAGAAAATAGATTGAAAAAATGATTAAACACTCAGTATTTGATGCGATTCAAGTACTCTAATGGCTGTAGTTATTTTATTATCACATATCTCTAGTATGCTTACAAATCATTATCATCGCTGTGGCGACAGTTTTATCACGACTGATGCTCGTCAAATTGTGCGCATACTATCAAGGCAGTAGTTATTTCGCGCAGTATAATATTTGGCGAAGTGGGATGACAAATACTCGTTGAATTAATTTTATATCCAGTCGAGATATTAATATAAAAAAGTTCTTCACTCGCATTATTATTTACCCACAATCACGATACTTAAGAAGTGTCGTGTTTACCTATATAGATATTTATTTAACATGATTGTATATGTATGATAAGAATCTGGATGGAGAACAGTTTGTATAAATAATTTTATATTGTCTTCACATGCAGAATTTACGTATCTAAAAACATAAACAAATATAAATTGTATATTTATGTACAAACGCATTTTTTTAAATCGGTTTCATTTGTTTGATTTTTCAAAGTTAAAGTAATTATTTTAATGTAAGTGTAATTTTGGTTTCGATAATTTTATTACTTTTCTCTATCATTTCAATGTCATTTTAATTTCTTGATTATTAATAATGAAGGTGAACGAAATTTAATAACGTTTGATCGATTTTAACATTGGCTGCTGAAACTAATGGATATACTTCTAACGTGACCGATTCATATATATTTTCAATTAAGAAAAATATTTGTGTCTATGATATTTCATAATAGCTGTGAAGCTTGGGTTATTTGTCGTATCGAATCATTCGTTTGATGAAAGCCTTGAGTAATAAGGTATAAAAGCCATTAAGGTTCTTCAAATCTAATATGACCCTACATTTTACAAGGCGGCGGTGCACTCGCGTGCGATGAAAATAGATTTTTCACTCGGGTTGTACAATGAGGCTGTCGAGAATAGTTTTGAAGACGCTTGTCGAGGGTTCAATCGGGGATGCCTCTATCCACTTCTCCTTGTGTTTCTTCATTCTTCGTTCTAGCACGTTTTCTTTTTCTTTTGCGAGAGTATATTTTGTCAAATTTCAATTTTCAAGCGGAAGTACTTTCATAATCCGCGATGCTTCACATCTTCAACATATTTCTCAACATCATATTATGAAGATTCCAAGAATATTTGTTGAAATATATACTAAAAATATGTAAAGCCTTTTCGCACGTTCGCACACCGTATCATAACGTCTTTTATATAAAAGTATATGAATATGTCACGTGAACCACAAGATTATTTTTAAAGAAAAAGCTCTTGAAGGAAAAGAGCTTTGTTAGCAACGGATATATGTACTGTGTCGTAGTGCGTGGAAAGATGATGTACATGTACTGGAAAGGTTCGGAAAAGCCAAAGGCATAGCAGCACCAGCAGTTGATGATGGTACTGGTGGTGGGAAATACAGAAGATGAGGAGGTGGTTGCGGGGTTAGGGATGCTGCTTGTTCGTTTGGAGGGTGAATCGGGGCGAAGCCGCCAGTCGGTGAATTCACGTCGCACTGTTCGGTTGTTGGGTAGGGTTTTGTTTCGTTACAAACGTGATTTCCTGAAATATCTGAGAATACCAACCAGTTGCAAATATTCAATTCTTTTGTTCGGTTTTTCTTTTTTTTATTTTTCCTTTTTTTTTTTTCTCTTCATAATGAATGCATGATAACTGTTGGTAGAGGAGAGCGGTTACTTGTGCATAAAATCCCGATGGATTAAAACCAATCGGAAAATTTGTTAGTAACATGAATGTGTATGTAATTGATTTGCTATTTCCGACATTTATTGCATTTCATTGCAGAAAATGGTAGGATACAGTGATAATGTCGGTCCTATTTAATCATGTATATGCATTTAGTATTCAACTTGATGATCGACAAGAAGGTGAGAGAGTGACCATGATCGATTAACAGAGAGGATATTCATTATGGGATTCGGTTTTCATTGATTTACGTGATTTGTCTAAGAGCTATTTAGAAACGACATTGTGTTTATGGCTATATAATCATTTTCTAGTTGACAATAGGTGTAGTGATGCACGAAATGTGGTTAACCGTAATTCGGTGTTTTCCTTGTCAATTGTCCTCTTGTCATGTGAGTGTTGGCTTTAGTTATATGAATAATAATACGTTCAACAGAAAATATGAAGTTTGCTTGAGTAAAATAGTGAAAAATTTATAATCAACTGTCCGAAACAATGTTCCTTTGGCATTGCTTTAATAATATTAGCAGAAGGACTCATTAATGTGACAAAATATTGACAAATGCTTCAGAATGAATGAATATTTGTTTCATAATGATGTTTCTGATATTGTTGACGAATTTCCATCAGGAAATAGTAGTTGAATGAGAAAAATAGAAAAATATTTCTTATTTAATGATGACGTTGTGATTATTTACGTGTGACAAGTGACAAGTGTGTATAAAAGTTCCGGATTGGTGAATGTGATGTTGATTCAATTTAATCGATGCTATGACGAAGGATTGACGTGATACAAAACATAAAAGTTCAAGTACAAGAGCGGATATTGAGTTCGATTGGAATATATATTTGTTTCGAAATGTACGCTCACGTTCATGGTGAAAATGGCACGTGCTGTTATCTACCAACTGTACTTTACCTCGAGCGTTACCGTAAGTTATTTAAGGAATATATTTTTTTCTTTTCAAATAAATATTTAACGTTCACGAAAGGAATGATTTCAAAATAATATTTGTTTAGATTATTTTGTCAATTATTTCACATTTTGTATCCACAGATGATGCTTGCAATTATTCACAAAAATATTTTATATCGATATTACAAATTGATTGTGATCGAAACGTTTCAGTGAGTTCGCACGACCAAGTCCAATTAAAATATGAATCGAACAATTTTAATTAGCTTCAATTTTATATCCAACTAAATTGAAAATAATTTCTGAGGCAAAACTTGTGACGCAATAAAAATTTATATATAAATTATTATTTATAGTTAATAATAAATTGCGATATATCTTGCATTGTTTCATGAAAAATACTAAATTACAATTAAAATCTTTTGAAGGATATTATTTATGTGAATATTTTTGGCAGAAATTCATACTTTATTTTGTTTACGCTAATAATCCTATCCATTATATAAAATGGAATGAAATACTTGCTTTTGACTCACGAAAATCTTCGTAATGCATCAATTGAAGTGGAGATCAACAACTGATCCTGCAATGTATGTTGCAGCTAAAAAAATTACATATTGTTTTGGAAAGAAAACAAATAATGAAACACTTTCAAACACCAGTTTAGAATTTCAGCTCGTTTGGTACAGGTAGTTGACCAATCATATGCTTTAGTGTGTGTATGTGTAACTGGTTGGCTCCCGCTGACCTTTTTTCAATGCTTTCACCATCTGAACCTGCGCTATACCGTTTTTTTGTTTGCCCATATCCGCTTTTGAATACAAAATCCCCTCGTTCAACTGATGACTATATACTACTGCCACTACCATCCTATTTTCATCAGGGCATGATGTGTTTTTGCTGAATAAAACTTATCCAGCGCGTCCATTTTTTCATTTGTGTATGCAATATAAAAATTCAACATGAATCTTTTTGTTTCACGATTAAATTGATATTCAATGATGATTGATAAAGGCAAATTCGTTGAAGAATCTTTATTTTAATTGAATAAAATTTCAAACAAACTTCATCAATAGCTTTTATAAATTTCCAAAGTTCCAATTAGTTAAAAATCTTTTTACCTTGATTGATTTATTAATAAGAATATGCTTCAAAGTAAATTTTATTTCCCGATTAAAGCCAAGTCACTTGTAAACTGATGTGTTTTTTATGAAGCTCATTTCCTATTTATGAGATAGTAAATAGGATAGGGGTCTGCAATCAATTCCATTGGGGAGAGAATATATCTAAGAAGTTCATTGGCGTTTGATACATCCCCAGCGGACATTTGCGCAAGTTGAGTGCTTAACTATTGAGAGATAGATAGAGGAATTGATGAAAATGAAGGAGACATCGACAATGATGACGTAAAAAGGTCGTTTCATTTCGATATTACTTGACGCCATGTTTCTATCGTTGATAATATTCTAGTGAACATATAAAGAGATATTTAAAAACTTGTTAATTAAGTAAAACCCTTTATAGAATATTAAACCAAAATTGATAGATTGCAATTTAATTAATGAACTAAATATTTTTTCTTAAATGCTTCTTTTAATTGAACGAATGTTCACTTGATTTATCATTTTATTTTGAGAATGATTTTCATTATAATTTTATTCCAAACGAAATAGAGTTATGGCATTTTATAAATTATAAACAAATATTTAATGTTTGAATGCTGTGAATGATTGCAGTTTTAATGTAAAGTATATATAGAATATGGTTATTTGTCTGTGAATCGTTGGTAGTAGGTTGACGCTTTTATGTTGGGTAATAACGCTACGAATTACCGTTGTGTGAAGAGAACAGACTAAAGAGGAAGAGAGAACGAATGAGGTTGTGAAGGATAAAGTAAAGGAGAAACGGATGCTCAGGCGCAGGACATTCTTCTTGTCACCAGCACTTCGCTTGAGACATTTCAAAATTTCATGCCTGGTTATATGTTCTACGTATTCGTTTGTGTATGGATGTAAATGCAGTGTATGAAGTTTTTCACTGAGACAAATCATAAAGATATGTTATTGTTGCATATAAAAGTGGTAGTCACTTTTATTTTTTAGTGATTACATCAATTGTACTCTATTTTCACTTCCTATATTCTTTTGTTCTTCAACTCTGCGTAGTTAAGTTGAGATTTGTGGCCCGGGTAAATTTTCCAAGTAATAAAAATTTCTGACCTGAATTTTGCATGTTTGAAATAATGACAAGAAAAATACTTATATATTTTTCTCAATTTTATTTTTTTGTTAATGAAAAGGATCATGAACGTTTAATGATTTTTTTCTTTTTATACATATATAGAATTCATCATGAGTATTCATGACTCAACAGGAAACTTATGAAAAGACTATTTTCAATATGATATTCTATATGAATTGTGTTTGACGATTGATGGATATCATTGGAAATACCATGATTATTTATCGAAATTCAATGTACCATTAGTTGTAAAGTCTTTGACAGAGCGAACAAGTTCTCAATGAGAAAGAGGATTGCTTCTAGAAGTAGGTTAACTTGTTTGAACAGTTAACTGCCGTTCACTGTTCTTGAAAAGAAATTTCATTTTAGAATAAGTGAACAGTAATTCATCTATTTTTTAAATTTAATCAAGTTTTCGCAAAAGCGTTCGGTGATATACTTTTTTGTTTTTATTTCCGATTATACTCTTAATTCATATATCAATGATGTCTTGAAAGAATTATGCAATGTTTTCATTTTTGTTTGTGTACTTCAGTTGATGTGATTATTTTTTTTTTTTTTTGATAAAATTCTTCTCACCAATCAATTTTCGACCATTCAAGTAATTTCTTAGGCTGTCCACGTACAACCCAGCACTTCGCCGCATGCTACATCTTATGGCAACCACTTTAAGCTGCATAGTTGAAATAACAGCCAGGATACAGTGGTTGTTGTTTGAGAGTGGGTAAAGCGCATGTGTATATATGAGAATAGGTATTCCATTGGTAGAATTCTTGTAGACTTGATACGTGAAGAGAGTAGACCAAACAATTTATTTTCGTGTGTTTTTCGTATTCTCTTTGTTTCGAATGGTTCTCACTGGATTTTTTTTTTGTTCAAGCTCATTATATATTTTTTTTTTTCGGTTGAACATTTTTTGTGCTTCCTACCTACTACATAAAAGGTCTGAGGCGTCTAAGATGCTTATTTACACAGAGGTGGATTATGTGTAAGTGTATTTTGTGTGATTCTTGCTTGAAGTCATGGCTTTTGGTACAGACATTAACGATCGAGATTCTTGATTCGTTTTAGTGTTGTACGCAATTTGTAGGTCTCATTAGTCACGTGCTTGTGTGTAAATTCTTCAATTTTTATCGTTTAAGAAATATTATTTTATTATAAATAATTATTATATTCACATCAAAATAATTTTGCGTCAATATAGAAACCAAGAGAAAAATTGATTACCATTAGACTCGAAATTTTTATGCTTTTCTAAGTTTTCTAGTAGTCGATTAAACATCCTATGGCATTCGTTGAGCCATCAATTCTACTTTGAATCTGACGAACTTCTAAAAATCTAAAATTGAATCTAGTTTGATGCTTTTTACACTCAACACAACATTGTAATATTTTATTTCATAATAAATTTAAACGCATGTTTCTCCTTTGTGCCTTAGAATGGAAGATTTGGGAATATGTGACTACTTTAAGATGTTGTATTTTCTATTAAAATATTTCTAAACAACCTACGTTGAAAACCCCTCGCTAAATCACTAAATGCCAATAATGAGGTTCAAAGTAGCATAAAAATTTCTCGGGCATAATTTCATATTTGATTATTCTAGTTTGATCCTGCTTTGAATTATCACATTTCCTGATATATTTCGAGGATTTATCCAATGCCACGTTCAATATTGTAACAAATTTTATTTGATGAATTTTTATTATTTTTAAAACTTCAATTGGAAAAAATGGTTTAGTATTTTCTTCAATATTCTCCAACTGTTCTGTTATACATATATGTATATATACACACGAGACAATTTATTTCTTTCCATGCACATGATTTTACGGTGAAACCGATAATCGCGTTAACGATCATTTTATCTGGGCAGGTCACGCCCTCGTTATAGATGTGGTAGGTTAAATTATAGGTTGAGGCGATACTTTCTTTTTTTTTCTTTGGCACGTGCTTAGGATTCTTCTCGACACATCTATTCCTCCTGCACTACCACCATTACCAATACCATCAACGTTCGTAGCAGTAGCAGCAGTAAAAAGAGTAAGATATCCACTGCTATAAATAATCGCAATAATATTAATGATATTAAACTGACGGGACGCACTTTTGATGATTGAAAATGTCAAATACTAAATTTCATGAGTGCAATAATATATATAATACATTGATAAATTCTATGATAATCTTGAAGAAACAATTTCAAATTATATATTGATTCCTCATTGGAATGTAATTCACCAATAGTTCTTTCATCATTTTCTAAATTGCTTTATACAGTTACATATAAAGATCTTGGATCAAGAATGATCTGAAGTATGTCGTTAGGAAGATCGTGTAGGAAATAGAAGGCGATAGCAACGAGCTGAATGGCAAACGGAAAGAAATAAGATAGAATATAAAGGATGGAAGTAGGAGCTTCGCAGCAGTAACGCAAGAAAAAGAAATGGCACGAAAGGGCCTTTTTCTTCAGTGACATTGTCACGAAACTGATGCAATCGCCATTATTTGTTCAGGGACTATGCTTCTATATGTTAGGAATTGGGTTGGGAGAGAAGACATTTTCGCGTCGTTTGCCACCAACTTATAGCGATGCTTGCGTTCAACTTTACGTCGACTGAATATGTATGTTACGGTTGGTTCACCCTATTTTCACACAGAAAAATATGGTAGCAATTCTGGCGAAACAACAATGTGTACAAAGTATCTATTCACCTGCATGTAGTCGACGTGGTAAAATATATAGTAACGGTTTTTTCGCTCGCTTTTAGATTATCAGCGTCAGTACGTTTTTTACGATCACAGGTAACAAAATCGTCGTTGGTATTACTTATAAATTTTTCTACCATGCTGAAAGGTATTTTCTTTGATAACTCTTTCGAATGAAGATTAAAAATACCTTCATCGTCACGATTTTTTCCTTAATTTCATTCAAGCTTGTATGAATTATTATCAAAGTAATCTGAATTCTAATTTATATTCTCTGGCAATCAGAACATCATTCAAGACTTTAAAATTTGATATATCTCATGTAATTAGTTTATTAAATTCATATTTAACTTGAGCAATGAATTTTTTTTACTATTCATCAACTGTTTAAGCGACAATGCATTTAAAAAATGGTTATTATATTATTTTTTTCACTGAGAAAAATGTTCATTTTATTATTGCAGAAGCTCATAGGGCATTGGAGTTGCTTGAGGATTATCATGCAAAGTTAACAAGGCCTCAGGATAAACAACTGCGGCTTGCCATAGAGCGTGTCATCAGAATCTTCAAGAGCAAACTCTTCCAGGCGTTATTAGGTGAGTTTAAAATTTTAATTATCAATTTTCTTTAAATTTCCATCATAGGGTTTCATTTATTTTTTTAATGGTTAGTTTTGGTTATTTAAAACCACTGGATTATCTAGATAATTAAAGCGTTCACGATAATGGCAAATGTGAGCTGTCCGAACCTTGTGTTTAGGTCTGATAACCGGTTCTAAACACGAGTTCTAAACTATGCGATTCAACTAATGATACAAATCATTAGACATTCTATATAATATATATATTATGAGGCTTTTGTAGAGATTATTGTACAGCAATATGATATCTAAATGTTGATTGTTTATCAATTGCCAGTTTAATAATAATTCATAGTTATAAGTATAATATAAGATGTGAATTTTTTGTGATCTTATGCAGATAGTTATGTTGAAGAAAAAAGAAAATGAGAAACGATAATGTGAGGTTTCATTTCATTCTCAAGTTGTCATTCTATACATGTATTGCAAGATATGAAAAGCCATTCGCGACATTTTCGCTGTCGCGAGCATTAATCATCGCACTCATATAGTATTGTCAAAGATTAAACATTCTGTCTGCGCTTTTATCTGAAAGACGATGAATGAATGCGTATAATATGTCGTATGAAGTATAGATACTAATGAAAATTTGAAATAACGGTCTAGACTCATGAACAGTCATTCCAAAATTTCGAAATGAGAAGTAGAAATTTTCAAAATCAATTATAAACTCAATGAATTAATTATATTATTCATTATAATAATTTTCAATTGAGTTTTAGATATTTGATTTTTATCCATAGCTGCAGTTGAAAAAATGATAAATGGTTATTTAAATTTTTTAAACTTTATACGCTATTGCTTTTTCACTTGTTTCTTATATATTATATGTCTTCATAATCTCGATGCAAATGAGCAATACATTCCTATCATACTTGGCAAAGAACTCGATCCTTAACTCTTTTTCTTCATCTTTTATCACATACGAAATATTTTTCGCATATAAAAGAATTAAACCATTCTTGTAAATTTATAGTAAAATGTATGATAATCGGGTTTTTACTTTTACAATGAGTATATACGTAAAGTCACTCACATATATATTAATGTACATATTATATTATAATGTCTAAATTAAATGAGTATGGTCGAGGAATAATTTTTTAATTTACTCAGAAAAAATTCACGTATACGGACCAAGGTACGCGAACTTTTGTTCTATTTCCAAGAACGAAGCGATGAATTACTGGCGGTCCATTGCATTGTCGTGCACCCAGTATTATATTTTTGCGTTATAAAAAAAAAAAAAGTTATGGCAGCACTAGAGCGCAGTTTTATTTCTCGATTAATCGTACTTTTCAATAAAAAGGCAAAAAAGAAATATATACATACATGTATGTATATATAATAGCAGTGTGAATTCTACAGGCAGGGTAAAGTAGATGGTGAAATGAATAAATCTAATATTAAAAATTATTTTCAGTGATTTGTCTAATTTTTTTTCAAATTGTTCCTTCCATTTTTTTTTTAACATAAAAAATTAACGGTTCCTCAAAAGATTGAGTATTGAATTTTCTCATTCAAAGGTTTGGGTTTTAAATGAAATTCGTGAAATTTCACTACTAACAATGTCACACACAAAAAATTACTCAACATTTATTGGTGACATAATGCTAGTGATGTACATTGCGGTGATTTGTACGAAATTCACGTAAAACTTTTGGGAGTAAGTGATGGACCTGTAAAGATGTCGCTGTTAAAGTGCGAGCATTTTACTAGAGAGATCTAAGCCGCTTAATTCACATTTTATTAAGGTCTCATGAACATTGCAGATGAACAACTGAGTTTCAAAGTAACTAACTAGTAGAACACTAGTCTACCCTTATATAGTTTAGAATTTCATGATGCACTTTTGTCCAGTGTAATAGTGTTGTGCCGTTGTGTTTGTGTAGTGTTGTGTAAATTAGTACTTGGTTAATTGGGATCAAATTAGTACTCTCTCTTGAGCTTTTCATTTTTTTACTCAAGGATAAAATCACTATTTCGAATTATCAATTTTAAGATTGACTAATATTTTATGATTCGTTGACTTTTCATGGATTGATTTATATAATTATTGAAAAATTTAATGGTTTTATTGTTATTGCATTCAAAAATGAATCCATTTTTTGCAATCACAATTCAAAAAGTTATTTTATGTTATCAGATTCTTAAAACCAATGAAGTATTTAATTTTTGCTAGTAGTTGAAAAAATTTAGTTTCTCTGGTTATTTCTTCAGGTACCTGATATTTCAGGAGAAAGTATTAAAAAGTAAACTCATTTGAAGCTGAGTGTAGAGTTTATAGTTCTGTTGGAAGTGAAACTTTTTGATAATTTTTACTACTTTTATTACGAAATTATTTTCACATTGCTGCTGATGATAATTTCAAGTATTTTGTGCAAGTATTAAAAATAATGTTATTTCATTTCTAAATTAACTATTGAAAAGTCCTGTGTTATTGTTTATCCGTGAGCACAATAATATGATAAATACTCGCATTTCAGCGAGCATGAAAATCATTACACAATAATAAATTTTTTTTCTCCACTGCTGACGATCGTTATTTTATTTTTATTTGTTGATAACTTTGCTCGTGCTCATTTCGAAACTACATGGTGAGGTATTTTCTACATTACCCAATATTTTTGCTACAAATGATTCATTATTGAATTGTCCAATTAATGATACTTTAATATTATTCTTCAATTGTTTGGACCTCTTTAAGGAACATGAAAAATGAATAAGCAGATTTGATGATCTAGAGAATATATACTTGATTAAACTATAAATAATTTGCTTTTGTATATATAAATAGTATTTTAATTTATTTTATAAACTTGCCGAAATGAATGTCTGCACTGAAAGACTGAAAAGACCAGCAACAATTAAAACCACAGGTTTTTGTTGTCGACCCATAATAATATTCATAACTTTCGTAAAATTTGATGAAGTTGCTGGCCATCGACATTTATAAATTGCATCAGATAAATCTGAAAACTGCGAAATAAAAATATTATTAAAGCATTATTCACTGATAATTATAATTAAAATAACAAACTTTAAGTGTTAGTTCATTTCCACGCCAACAATAAATAAAAATTTGGATAATCATGCATCCTTGATATTGTAGAAGTGAAACAAATTGAACACTGGCTAAAGGTACCTAAAATTCAAAATTTATCCAAAGAATTTATTGTCAATTTTTAGTTTTTAAATAAAATTTACTCAATTTTACTTGTAGTGAGAATGATATGATTATAAATAAGCGTAACATGCGGAAAATGAAGAGAAGCTAAGGATAATATTATATTTATTATTTATGCGCACGCTAAGTACATAGACATATATTCATATGTACATGTATACATGTATGTACATACATTACGTGGTAGGTAAAGCTAACAAGATATGCAAATACTTTACCGCATTAAATGTTCGTGCCAGTTTATTTCATGCTTAAATATTTATGCTTATACGTCTTCTAAGGATTCGAATTCAATATTATTGTCGTGCTAAATTTTCATGTAAATGTATTTTTTCTTAGCATCGTCTTAATCAAACATTTTTACAGAAATATAATATTTCCCTATTAGCAATTTATTAACCATTAGAATGTTAGTTAATAGATTTACCATTGTTAAAGCAAATGCAGTGGCGCATATAATAAGACAGCTGGCGATAAATTGCGTTAAAATTCCATTCCCAAATATATCATTGATCTCATAAACAAATCTGTTATTAAAATAACGTTAATTATTCAGGAATTTGTTTATAAATATTTCAATAATAGATTTACTTTTCAATTGCTAATGCGTATTTAACGCATGCTGTAATTCTTGAGCTAAGCGTCTCTGTGGAAATAGTTTGTTGAATAACAGTTGATTGTTTCATGTTGGAATTGGGTGACGAAATTGTTTTTATTTTTTGAAACATTGTTTGTTTCTCTTCTGGATTAATTGAAAATTTGTCGCTATTAATATTACTTTCCTTTGTAATATTGTTAATATGTAAATTTTCCGGCAACATTTCGCCCGGGGAAATGAACGTTTCATTAAATATTGACTCGTAATCTTGCGCCAAAACATCAAGGTGGCCACTCATCATTCTGAATAATCCACAAATGGTTGTGTCCGCCATGGTGTTGAAAATTGTATTATATGTAATAGCTATTACTTGGTATGTATACACTAATTCGAAGCTTGGTGAAGTAGTTGTATTTATAGGACACCACATTGTGTATGCCAATTGTCTGCCCTAATATTAAAAATTATGCATAAATTCAAATCAGGTGGTGATAACTATAATTATTAATAGATACTTACTGTAGAGCTGTCGAATAATGGATAAAAAGTCCAAAATATAGTTGCCGAGATGCCGGAGGAGAGAAAAAAAATCGAATCTCGTCGTACAATTCTCATTGCTTCATTCATAAAATCATAATGTTTTGGCAATCGTGGTAAAAATATTGGATCGGTTAATATGTTAAATAATTTTTCAATGCGTTTTCGATGCAACAAAAAACACGTGAATTTAGATAATATTGCAAAATAAGTCACCATTAAATATCCAGCATCGATAACTTGTTGTAAATCATTGATCACAAGCAATATATGTATAAATTGAAATATAAAAAAAGATCCGAACCAAATACCAGGTGCCAAAATATTGTAAATAACATAGAGATATCTGAATTGAAATTAATAAAATAATTCATTTTCACAATTAGAATAATCGCAATTACACAATCGGCCATCAATTAACTATCTATTGAATATAATTTTAGATTTTTTTCGAACCTTAAATTTTGTTGTTTCACACCAGCAGGCCATATCCCCGCCATTGTAAACATATTTAAATTAAGCCGAAATGCATTTCTAGGCTCATATTTGCTTCGTTCCATCGTAATTCTCCGGATGGAATTTCACTGCACAAAGTTTGAACTGTATCTGCTTGAATTGTCAATATGAAGCTTGTGACTGTAGAGGAAAGGTAAATAGATAAAATATAGTCAATAGGTAAACCTTAATTGATACGTTGAGACATGGTAAATAACCCAGTTGATATTACCCTATTATTTTGCGTATTGCAACACATTATTAATTCATAATCCATTGGTATAAATTCACACGCCCCTCTGCAGTCTACCAAAACTGTCGGAACTATTATTCCAACTTATTAAGGGGGTTGGGTTTACATATGCGGACTTAGAACTGGAAATGGTACACAATAATTTCTAATTTTAATTATATAGAAAGCAACTGTATATATTCCACTGAATGCAACTAATTGAAGGTAATAGACTAATTATTATCTATACTGAGTCGTATTCAAATTTCACCTGCATGGCAAATATACTGGAGAAATGATAATTAATAAAGTCATATTGATTTCCATTGTCTTCATTGTTTCAAACAATTGTTAATAAGTAACGTAGACTTGGAACTCTCTTAGCGAATATTAATTAAAATTTTTGGAGGAATTCGGCAATGTTTAGTGAAATGTTTGCTATAAATGTTGGTCAATATTTCATAGTCACTGTTGATTCATAACAGCAGTGGCAGAGGATGAACTACATACATACAAATAGTTTCTCTTCATTGCATCGTTATATGCCGAGGGATTCAAGCAATTTCGTCCTGTTCTAACTACGAATATCTCTCTGGTGTTGAATTAACAGTATAGGAGTCTTCGTGTTTGACATGAACAGTGATGTATCTAATAGTACAGATAGACCTAGTAACTTTCCCTCAATGTTTTTGTATTCCGTGGTAAATTCAAATAGTTTGAAATAAAATTTGCGACATTTACAGATTAACAAATTGATGCATGGAATTTTTTATTTCGAATTATGTTTAATTTATTAAAGAAATTTGAATTTCGTTTTGAATGTTAGATGGAAAGTTATGATTAGGTAGTTTGCGGACAATTGTGTGCGCAAAAAAATTGAACTGTAAGTTAATCGAAAGTTTTGTCATTGAGTTTTATGCCGAGTAGAAGTAAACAGTTTCGGCGTATATCTCTGGTACATACATAATATGTATCAAATATAAACCCTGGAGGCTTACTGAAAGAAAAAATAATGTAGCTTATAAATTATTATATGTTTTTGTTATTTTTAAATCATTATATCATGGTGAAAATGAAGAAATCCATGAAATTGACCAACTTCAACTTTGACCTCGAATAACTTTTGAACCAGTAGAGTAACCCAAAAATCATAAGATACCTTTTTTGTAGAGCATTAAATTTCCTATAAGAATATGTTTTTATCTTACCAAGAAATTGTTCCGTTAATGAGTTACAATATTTGAAAGACACAAAAGATTTTTTCCCATGTTATTTCCATTTAAAACTTTGGTGGCTGTGGGGGCCGAGTTAATATTAATATTAAGAGCTAAAATTTGACTTGAATTTTTTTTTTCTATATTTGGAACCAATTTAGGACTATGGTCAAAAAAAAAATTCGAAAAAACCCCAAATAACGACCTCCTTAATGTATATACTTATTTCCGCCGACACCGACCTACATGAATAAGAATTATGTTGCTTTTCGTGTGCAAGACATTTACATTGCATTCAATTTTTACCTCATTTCCTCCTTTTAATACGCCTGGAAATGCAATGTTCATCGAAAGAATTATAGAAAAGAATCCACTGTAATTTCATATCCATTACATTTATCATAATTTTTTATTCAATAAATTTCAAAAATAATGTTAATAATGTTGAATAAAGAAAACTTTGCAGGTATATTTAAGAGAAGTTGATTTCTCAATGGTTGGCAAATGTTACACAAAGAAACTGCTTGGCGTCATAGGGATGGGGTGAGGCAAGACGAAACGATGCTCATCATAACCTGTGTTCTCATTTGATGTCCATTCCTTGTCTCTCTTGTGCTGTAATATGTGCTGCATGACACGTATATGTATGCGGTGTGTTTGTGTTGAATGAAGCTCAGAACTGACAAAGTGTGGGTTCTCTTTGAATGCTTGTAATTTTCTTTTTCTTTCAAGAATATTTTCCAACATTGCAATTAATAAAACAATATATCCATGGTATATATGATACGCATGATTGTTAAAAAAGGGGTTTTGAATATTTGTTGTCATAAATTTCAACTATATTCCATTGGAAATTTTATTTATCATATTTTTATTCACAAATATAAACTGAGGTGAAATTTATTTCCTGACCTTTTGATAAAAGCCATCAATAAATAATGAGATAAAAAAAAAAATTTCATAAAACATCAACAAAAATTTCAAGCCAACTCTCTCTTTTTTTTTTATTGCTTTTGTGTTGAAGCACATTGGGTTTAATGAAAATGGAATAATCCCAGTGTTGAGTTGTACATTGTCTCTGTTGGTATAATGAATATGAATGTTTGAAGTTTTCACAACGTTTATTATCCAATAACCTACATTTGAACTTGGCTACGAAATAATAGGACATATAATATCATAATCTGATATATTAGTCATTTTTATATCTCTCGCCCATACTAAAAGCATTTAGATAAAACTTTTTTCCCTTTCTCATAATTCCAATTTTTTTGCTGCTAACTTCATCAACATTAGCACAATATTATCGCATGAGTTTTAAACAAATGAACATTACTATTATTAATCATGACTCGAAAATTCTTTGTATTAAGTTAAAAAATACGAATAATCATCATCAATTTCCTTTTATCATTTAAATTTTGTGCTTACAATCGGCATTTTAGAGCTCTATTTTATCGACAGACTTTTAATTTATCTTTCTTACCGACACAGTTTTGCAAGCTGTGCTTTTTTATATTTTATAGAGCTTTTCCCTACTCTACCGACAACCTATCTACACACGAGTATTTAGAGATCTTCATTAACCAAGCACGCATACCGATCGTGCACTTAGTGCATTTTATAGATGCAAATCCCTGTATAGCCTTTGGTGGAGTGCACTAAATGCTATTGGGCACGATTAAATACTCCAGTGGCTAAGTGCGACCACTTGTTTCCTACTGTAAGTCACGTAGTAGTCTTATGTGTTCAATGACGGTAATTACCAGCATAAAATTCATCAGTTGCCACGGAAAACTTTCAGGGTATGCCGTAGCTTTTTTGTCATTGACATTATTGTTCAAAAACTTATAATTAAAATTCAGAATATCAAATATTTTATATTATTAACAGTTATCAGTAGCGTTATTTTGATTTATTCCTAGCAATAAAGTTGTTCATCTAAATTAAATGTTACTCAAGTTATCTTTAAATAAAAATTTAATATTTCGTTTGATATTTACTACTTTAAATATGAAAAAAAAAAAATGTAATTTTCTCAAAAATTATAATTTCTGGTTTTAATTATCATAATAAATATTTTTATTATAATGAAAAATATATAGATATACATATGTATATACTGATAAATAAATTGGCCACGATGTAAATGAACGTAAGGTAATATCGTAAAATTCAAAACCAGCGTCTCCGAATTTAGGCCGACAAAAGTTTATGAGTGGGTAAAACGAGAAAGCGACAGGGAGGAAAGAGAATACATAAAAGTAAGGAAAGAAAAGAATGAAAGACAGCGGGGGAGTAAGTCAACTCTCGTATTTTCGTATAACCTATATAAGAACACAGTGAAGACGAGGGCAATTTATATGATAATTGCTTTCGTGGTGTGCGCGTGTGGCATCTTTCGAATACGGAGATTCGTTTACCAGCGTTCAAGTGCAGCTATGATTTTCTCTCCTTCCTCCTTTACTCCATTTCATCCACCCTATCATCCCTTTTCTCCTTCATTATTTTCTCTTACTCGTCGTCGTTCTGGTAGTCATTTTTTACGACTTATCATTGAATGCATTCTGTACAAAGAATTCATATTTTCTTATTAATTTATATTTCTATCTACATTCATGTGAAAGGATGAAAGCTTCAGCATTTAGTGCAGTCAGAATATTATAATATTATTCAATGATAGAAAACCCTTTGAATTCGGAGGAAAAATAATGGTCCCAACCAATATATATTATAGGGCAATTGATTGGTTGTAGAAATGAGGGGAAAAAAAAAAGACATCTGCAGGGAATCGATTGAAAATAATTTGGACTTTCATTGCGCAAGTTGCGATCCCCACGAGAAATCTATACCTTATTTTATATACAAATGTTCATGCATGTTTTTATGTATTACGTTGTAGTGTTAGCTATTTTTCATCAGATGTGTGTATGTGTATATTTATTTACATGTTCAACTCAAAGAACGCATGTAAAGTGTGGGTTTAAAGTTCACCTATTCGTTGAATGTAAGTTGAAGCGTACAATAGCATCACTTTTATCTCGTAACTTCGTTCATCTAGTCTTGCATAATATGAGAGGGATGAAAAGACGAAGAACACACGCGTATAAAATAGTTTTATTGAGGCGTATAGATGGTACACAAGTGAAGAATATTTCTTGTTAGAAGAGATCTTTTGGTTGGTTAGGTATATACCTTGAATACGAAGGTTGCTTCGAAGGTTGAATAGAGAAAGGGAATGAAAAATGGCTAGTCAGGATGGTTAAATCGATCGCAATTCTCGATTCATCTAGAAGCAAATCGTGGAAGTATTTTCATTATTGTGAACTATTGTGCTGAATTTGGCCGATAGCCTGGTGCATTTTAAATAACCAAACATGTCTGTATATTCAGATGTATATGTGTGTTTTGTTATTTATATATGTACGTAAATGTATATGAATGAATTTGGCATGCAACTGTAATCAATCGCGCCATGCATTATGAATAAATTGGACTGCTGGAGTTTTTTAAAAAATTTTTATTTTCAAGTATTCAGTAAACTGGAAAACGATGAAACATTAATTGAAAGCTGCGATGGTGAACTCGTTTAGTGATTGAAAATTATTCGGATAGAAAAATATTTGGTTTTGTTTCTATATATGTGGTAAAATAAATTTGATGCAGGGAAATTAAATGAAAACGATACTTTTAAATAGTGAGAATTTTAATTAGTATTATTGTAATATATTTTCATTATGTATTTATATTTAAATATATATAAATGTACTTTATTATCATTTTAATACTGTATATAACGATATTTTGTTGTTATTAATCTAATTATGGTGACAATTTATATTGCGCCAATTACTGCCAGACAAATTCAATTTATTCTCCCCTAAAATTGATTTCCAGAGGTAATTTACATCGCCAGATCTCATAATTTTAAATTTATTATAAAACTCATCTTCTTTATTATTTTCTTTATTAAAAAAATTTCAATTTCTTTCTCTCGTTCGCAAAAATGTCGCTTGAGGCTTCATTAGAAAATAAAATTTTCATTTTACATTACTCCATTGATTTTAATAAAATGAAATTGCATTAGCAATATGCATAACGTGTTAGTTGTTTGAGGTATATTATGAAATGTATATTGAAGCAGCACTTTGATACAAAGAGCTACACACTCATTATGACCCAGGTTGTTGAAGAGATATGACACACATAATATACACTTGCATTCTCGTTTGCAACAGTTTCTCATTAGCATCTCTTGACCCATTTAATAAGTATCCAAAAAATAAGTGGAAAACTATAAAGATGAGCGATATACTTTATGCGATCATGCCCCATATTTAATTGAATAATATTAAATATTAGAGATATAATAAACAAATAATCATTAATAGTTTTGGAGATACTGAAGAAACTATGATTGAATTTTTTTTATTATTCCTTTAGGATTAAATTGATTTTTTTTCAAAAACATTTATAAAACAAATCCGGACTTAATTTTATTTATTTATTTATATATTGGAGATGAAACCAAATCCACCATCAGCGATCAATTGTCGATGAATCCGATTTGTTGTCGCGTCGTTCCAGTCAACGATAACGTCCAGTTGGATAATTTACGAATATCAACCTCGCTCGAGATAGTGTTTGCTATGACGGATATTGCCAAATTCGTACCCCCGTGAATATTTGGTTTTCGTGAATGTGTATATCTACAAATAATGTTCGTGTATGTATGGGAAATGACGAGTAGTGTTTTGGTTTGTTAGATAACATAGAAATGGGATTTGGATAGCTGATAAAATTGTTATTACTTCGAAAGGAGGAGGCTCGAGGCACTATAAAAATAAAATATTTATTAGCAATCAACTATTATTAAATTGTCTTTTTTTTTATCGAATTGAACTTAATTAAAATTAAATGAACGAATGAATAATATATATGAGATAGAATTTTTTGTCTGTATTTGATTCTAATATATGTGAAGACCACTGTACCACAATGATGAGAGACAAGCGAGATATGAAATGGGGTTATGTCATGATTATCGTTTCCACTACTCTGAGCTTCAGATTGTGGTGGTGCGCTTGCACTATATATGGTAGATTTAAAGCAGTTTAATTTAAACTATAACGCGATCGTTGAATCT
This sequence comes from Microctonus brassicae, assembly GCA_918226075.1. Classification (NCBI taxonomy): domain Eukaryota; kingdom Metazoa; phylum Arthropoda; class Insecta; order Hymenoptera; family Braconidae; genus Microctonus; species Microctonus brassicae. The sequence goes on along the minus strand of OW445481.1, from coordinate 13,883,546 downwards.
GCTTGCGGTTTCACAACAGCACGTATCCAGGAGCAATGATCGTTATAACAAATTTACATTTTTATGTTTGAAATTTAGCGAAATTTTCATATTGAATTGCTTTTATTCTATATATTTAAATTGAATTTTATGAATATCTGTTGAATTTAATGTCTCTTACATATGAATGTGAAAAATGATGAGATATTATATTTGAAGGAAATTTAATTTAGTTTAATATATTGTGCGCTTAATGTCACTGTATAGGTATGAATTTATTCAAGTATACGCAGTCGTTTAGTTTGTTAGATAGCAAATACCATGAGATAATTGCTTCATGTCACACTTGGGAAGATTAAGACTAGACGGCTCTTGGACCAACATTGCAATGGTATAATTCAGTCGTGTATGTTGAACTTGCAAGACTAATTAGTTAATGAGATAACGCGTGTAGCTGTATACTACTTATATATCTGCAAAGAAGTTAATCATTGTGAGGGACTATGAGAGTAAACTGGTTTCTGTTTGTCACCTTTAATTAGATTCTTCATGTCAAAGAATTTCTCCTTTTGCACTCGAGTGAATTATATAGAGAAATAAAGGTCAGGCAGAAAGTGCGAATATATAGTGGATGAAATGGATAAAAATTGTTGATTTTGAGATAGTTTGATGCACATTTAAATTGGGGAGAGGAGGAAAATTTTAATGAGTTGTAAATAAGTCACTAAAATAGTTAATAAACACTGTAGTGAAGTGGAAAAAGCTACTAGATTTATCTAAATAATTCTTAATAAATTATTAAATATTTACTATGTACTAAAATTACAAAGACTTTGCATTTGTAATTGCTTTTTATTTTTTAATTTTCTATTTAATATGGTAAAGTATCATTGATAATCAAGATTTTGTCGTCTCGTTTGCTTGGAATAGGACGCAAGTAGTAGAATTAGAACGACCAGGAATATCTCCGGTTAGACTTCTATGTGCTATACACTTTTACTTCGTCTTTACAACCCCTGGATTAATTTAGCAAGTCAGAAGTGTTCAGTAGTACATTTATATTAATGAGACTTGCCTCTTTGCTCAATTTCTACAATGCAAATAAGCATCAGCTAACTTTTTTTTGTTTGCCAACAACCAGAAATATCCACTTTTTTCCCCGCTGGTATAATAATTATCATGATATCTTAAAATAGCGATCGTCTTCCCTTCGGTAAATATTTTTCATTTTACTTTATAATTATTATTATTATTTCACTTTGGTTAATGACTTTTTGTCTGGCAATAAAGAAAGTTAAATGATATAATGGCCAAGAGATAGTTGCTTGAATATGAAGGATATTACTGAACTATGAATAAAAATTCGTTCAATACTTTTATTAAACTTTTGAAACTTAGTTTTGTTTTTTAATACGATAAAAAATAAGGGTAAGTCTACATATTGACTTTTTATGTATTTCTTTCAGTTTAGTTTAATAATTCTTAGCTCAGGATTTTAATAATAGTCTATTGTCAAGTATCAGTAAATTTTATTATTTTTATATTATTTTCAATTGCTTTATTCAAAGAATTATTTAATTATATCAATATAGTGCGGTAGTCAGGACATTATTTAATATTCAAAAAGGTTTTTTAATTGTGTTAGCTCAAGAGATTTGATAAATAAATGATGACACATGTGATGAAACAAATGGAATAAAATTAGTGCGGAGAATAATTATTATGTTCGATTATTTGCTGGGATCAGGTGAGCAATTGTGGTATTGAATGATCTAAATGATTGCGTTAAATTTTCTACAGCTGCACCATTGCGAGTTAGTCAATTCTATTGTTAATTCTCGTTTCGAGTATAGATGTGGAAATTCTAACACATACATTTTTTTTACCACTCTGTGAATGCACAAAATTAATTAAATGTCTCGCAGTGTTGAAATACCAAACGTGAGAATCACACATTCACTACCGTTCGTTTTTATTAAAACATTTACGTTTCTTCACGTGACCAAAAGTAATTAAGATAAATAAATAAATACTTATTTTTGGGTGATCAACAGTACTGGAAATTTTTTTATTGTGGGGAAATGAACATTGAATTGTAAAAAATAGAAGTCAATAATAGAACTCGCAATTATTTATGATAGATTTCAACATAAATTATTTAACACCAAGAAAACTTTCTGGATTAATTATTTCACTAAACATGCAATCCTTTATATCTTTGATAATTTTTCGAATGGTTTTGTAAGCCTGATCAACCGCTTTACGATCACACGCCATCATTTTTATAATATTTTCTCGGCGTTCTGAAAACTCTTTTTTCGAATGTATTTCAGCTTTTTTTACCAATGTATTTACTCGCTTTGATAGTCTTGTTAAATTTTGGTTTAGAATTTCACAATTTCTGTTATTTTCTTCTGTACACCTTGCCAAATTTATTTCAGCATCTTGCTTTAGTTTTACCGCTTCGTCGTGTAGTACATTCCGTTCGACTTTTAGTCGTTCAAAAACTTTTTGCCGAGCTTTATAGCAAGTGAGAAGATTTTGTATCAAATCATCTCGGGCTTTTTGTAATTCTGATCTTTTTCGGGAAATACAATGTTGGGCCTGCTCACCGTATCCTGATAACTCTCTTAAAAAATCCTCAACGTCCCTGAATACCATGCCCACCTGTGTACAAAATTAAATCAACGTGAGATTGTAAAATTAAAATTTTTAAGTTGAAAAAAAATAATATAATGAAAATTTTTATACCTGCGATTCGGCACGGTCATTCAGTTCTGTGATATGATTCATCACTATTTCTGATGTAACAGAAACTACAGTTACAGCTGTATTGAGAATTCGATTAGATTCACTGACGATCCAGTCCATCGTGGGAGCAGGAGGAAATGATTCTGCTACACCCATTGTGTCACTTGTCCTTGATTTATTTTATTTTCAAATAATTTTCATTCAATTTCAGTTCCTGAAATAAAAATGAAGAAAAATTATATAATAAAATTAATACATTTAATATTGGGAATTTCTAAATGAAGAGTAATTTTTTTTTTTTCATTCGTACGATTGAAAAATAGTTTTGCCAAAATTATAAATTATCATGAATAGAATAAAATCTTTTATAATTTTAAATGTATAATTTTCAAGGATTATTCCAAATATTACTTTTAATTTTAATTAAATTTATAAAAAAAATTTTGATGCGACGTTTCTGATACTTTTTTTTTTTTTAAACAACTATCAACAAATATATTGTTAGGTTCGTATCTAGGATACTCATGAATGATTAATCAAATTGTAATTAGCTGCGAAATTCGAAGAGCCAATATGCGAGGAAATTGATTAATAATCCAAAGTATATATAGGGATCATTTATTTGCGGTCAGAGAAACTCCTGTGAGCATAAAACATGCAAGCTTTATTCTCTTCGCTTGGATATTACCGTTAAATCACTTACAATGTAAATTAAACTTACCCCACAAATAATATTAAAAAAAAATTATAAAATATATTTTTATTTTTTCTTATATTTGTATAGAGTAATGTACAACTTTTCCAAAAAATTAATCAAGACTAATGGAATTATTTAAATAATTGACAGAAAAAAAAAATATCGAAACAAAAGAAAGTTGTATCGATTACATATAAATTGTAACATTAATCGCAGTAGTCGATGATAATTGTGTCAAACTTTTGTATGCAAATATATAACAAAAATACAATTGCTAAGTTGAATAATAAATTTACAAAACAATTATGACATCGTACATTTCATCCTCAACAACGTGGAACTTGGAATTAAAGCCAAATCTACATTAAAAAAAAAAAAAAAATCATGAAGATAATGAAAAAATTTAGATAAAATAAAAATTACAAATTCCTTATTTTATATTAATTTAAATCAATTAAATAACTAAAAAGGAAATGGGTAATTGTTTTACAAATGATCAGCTCGGTGATGAAATACCTCGTGATGATGAATCATTAAATACATCAATACTCCGTCACATAAATGTACCAATTTTATTTGTTATCGGTGGCCCAGGTGTTGGTAAAATAAATATTGCTAAGCGTTTAGCTAGTGAGCACGGTTTCACTGTTATAACTACAACTGAATTGATAAGACTGGAAGTGAGTGCTGACACATATCGCGGCAGATTATTCAAGAAAATAATGCTGGAAGGTCGTAATATACCAGCAGACGTTATTGTCAGAATGATACTGAGAAGAATGTTATTGTTTATCGGGACGCCAGGTTATCTCATCGTTGGTTTCCCAAGGGATAGGACTCAGGCACGTTTATTCAACAAGAAAGTGAAACCACCCGATTTGCTAATTTATCTATGGGCACGACGACAATTGCTTGATGAGAGAATGAGGGGTCGTGCTATTGCCAATGAAAGATTTGATGATGTTGATGAGGCAATACAAAATCGACAAGAATTATTTTACGATTCAACTATTCGGGCAATTAGTTTATATAAATCATCAATAACTGTTATTGATTCACAACGAAGTATTGATGAGGTATTGGAACTTTGTGCCAATGCTATTGAGAGAATGTTGGAAAAACGTAGAATGATGGATAAACAAAATAATTGATTGAATGTATATGTGTTATTGTGTGATAAAAAATTTCAATTAATGTAGTGAGTGAATGGTTTTTTTTTTTTTATTTTTTACCAAATGGAATTTTTATATTAATGGTTTGAAATTAATTTCTATTTCAATTTCATTATTTCTGATGTCTAATGGATTGTTGCTGACGACGAACAAATGATATCGATGACGATAATATGGGTACTAGTTGAATGAATAATGTGTAGAGAGCTGGATGATTTTAAAAAGGGGAAAAAAAAAAAAATGGGAAAATAGAGAGTGAAATGTTGAAGTCAACGCAACCGCGGGTGTTCAATTTAGACCATTGAATTTGATCAAATCTTTCACAGTGGTATTGAGTGAAAATGCAAGACTGGAAAACGAATATTTTTCGATGCTATTTGCCTTTTTTCTTCTCTCATAGTTCCTTAATATCCATTCAGTCTGTCTTCCATTCCTACCCAAAATAAAAGAACATTCTCCTTGGATACGGAATAATTGAGGGATATACCTTCGAGTATTTACCCAGTCACGTAAAGCTCGTCTGGATCTTTAAGTAACATAAAAAAAGTGTCCAACGCCGCAATTTTTTAGAGCACACCTTGTTCATTTTATTTATTCATCGACATTTTATATTTCACATTGGAATTATTCTATACGTAAAAGCACAATGATCATTTCATGTCTTCATTTATTTTTTATTCCAAGGACAACAAAGGAAAAAATAACTCTGACAAAGATAATATTAGAATACATGTCAACATCACAATGAAAGATAAAATAAAAAAAAGAGAAATAAGAAATACAGAAAATGAACGAGTATTTGTCGAAGATGAATTGAATTTTTGTGATATTGTGGTTGTGACGGTGTTGAACATAGAGTTATTGGATGGGAAAGGAGGTTGTCTATTGAGTATATTTTGGCAGCAACAATAACTCGAAGACTTTTGAAAATGGGATCAGATATTGAAGATATCTATACTGCAGTTGTAGTTGTGGTTAGTGGCTATTCTCTTGGTGATTGGATAACTTGTAAAACTTGAGCAATCAGCTGCGGAATTGCATGCGCGACTGTGCCAATGCTGCTACAAATGAACGGGTCAATGTCTTGATTAGATATTCCATTTGATAACCAATTTCAATTGCAATTTTATTTCATTAATTATTTTTCAATTGTCAATTAAAGAAGGATAAAAATAAAAATAAATATCATACAATATCAGTAGTACATATAAAGCATTTTAATATTTCTAAACATTTGTATACAGACAAATTAATTCATAATAAATATTTCTTGAAAGTACACGGCGATAATGTACGACGACATTTTTCACCCGAATGCATATCCCATCTTGAGATTCAGCATGAAAACATCGTCGTATGCATCCCCGACCTCTATTCACAGTCCTTGGTATAGTGGCCTTTGCACACTGACAACGCTCCATGTTGCATGAAGTTGAATTTTTCCCTTTTTTTTTTTTCTTGTATAATCCCGACGGATACGTTGTCGTTTCATGTCGTATCTGTCGTTGCCGACAAGCACCAAATGCCAGCGATGACATTACTTTATATATACGTATTCTGAGTGAGAGATAGTTGAATTGGGGTGACGAAGAAGAGAAATAAATATGTGAGAAACATAGAAGACACATGTATATATTTATGTATTGCATTACAAGAAGAAATATTTTAGTGTTTTTTACTATCGTTGGCACTTGGCAAAGAAAAAGTATATCCTCTATAAACTCTACGGTTTATGACTTGCAATTTCAACTCTCTAAAAATAAAATATGCAACAATGACTAAGGTCACTTGCTTATATTATTTCTTGTGTTGTTGTTGTTGTTGTTATCGTTATTATTTTTGTTCTCTTGATGATATCCTTTATTAGAAATATTTTTTTATACAAAATATTTATTCTTTATACTATTCCCTTGAGTATTGTAAATATTCATCTGAATTTCTTTTTATTATCATCTTCAGTATCTTATTGTAACAATAGACAATAATTTATATACATAAATATTTTTTATTCTTGAAATTCTAAAAAAAAAAATAAAATCAACCAAGAGCACATTCAAATGTGATAGCTTAAGGTAGACTATGCAGTGTGGACATATTGAACTAAGTGTGTGTATATTTGTGAGGTCATCCTCAGACTAACCAACTTGATGTGGATGTGTCTGCGGCATCTGGATCGATTACGAAGGTCTCTCTATACGTATGTAAATTACTGAATGTCCATTGTTGGTATATACAGACAACTACACAGCTTCCAGTTTCACTCGCATCATCAGCGTAATTCTAAGTATCTTAATACTGGTCCCGCATACTCATCTATATTAGTTCAGTTAATGTTATTGCATATTACAGATGTATTTATATAAATAAATAATCTAAATTTTATTTTCTATTTATTCTCTCACTTTTTGTTCATTTCTATTTCGATTTTTCACTTTAGATTATATTTATTTCTTAATGAAGAATAATAAAGTAGAAGTAAAACATAATTACGATTTATGAAATATTAATTAAAAAGTCTATTACATTGCTTTATTATTTTATATATATTAATATTCTCACATCATAAAAAAAAAATGATATTTACTTTAGAAAGAAAAATTTATTTGATAATAATTTGTAAAAATTATTTTGTGAATAACACATTATATATTTTCATTGAAAAATAATAATAAATAATATTTTTTCGTTTTTTATATCATTGTGAAATATTTTTCTTTTTATTTTTGTTCATTCATACTGCATCAGTGTTCACTTTTTCTTTATTCTCATTAGAGAGAATATAAAACTTTTTGTTTTATTCTTTCAAGTTTTACACTAGTCGCTTTTATATAGTCCGGCAATCAAGAAGGTAGACGAGATGAGGAAGAGAAACACACACTGCTGTTAAATTCGCCTGTGGCAATGTAGAAATACCATGAGAGATGTATATGTTTCGTGCACAGCACACAGAGTTTCGGACAAATGATCTGTATATATAATATATAAAGCTGAGGGAATCAAGATTGCGATAGAATTGTTTCTGAGGGTAGATAGGTAATAAAATTAATGCAAGTAAAATAGAATTAATATATGTATATGTATATTGTTTTAAATAAATAGAAAAATTAAATTAATATAATACTGTTTTACATTAAAGCAACAACTTTATATTTTTGAATAGATTTTTTTTGTTGTATTTTATTATTTAAAATATTCCTTCGGTCAAGAAATCCATCATTTCTATGAATATGTGTACATATACATATGTACGTATATGTATATATAAGTCGATATGATTTTATTTTATGTCAAAAACTCATGTCAATATAAATTTTTAAAATTCTATAAAACTTTGACGATCGAGTGAAATCAAATTTTGTAGATATTTCTTGAAATCTTTCAATAATTTATCAATTTTATATTTTTTATTTTTTTTTATACAAATATGCAGTTACTAAAATGCGCAAGGATTTTGATGCATTACTGAACTGAAGCTAAAATTCATGAAAAAAATATATCAGCAGATCCCTTTAGTATCCGATTATCTTTTATATTTATAACTTATAATGTATTCATATATTATATAATATTACTTATATAGATTTATGCATGTATGTAAGTAGATAAATATGTAGGTAGATGTGTTCAATACATGAATTTTCCTTGAGGAACTTTAGTGCGTCTAGACAGGACAGTCTACATTTTTACGGACCACTTCACTCTTAAATAACTACGACTCCATTTCGTGATTTTATCTATACACATGCGAGTCCACTTGAAAATGACCGAAGAAACGTCGAGAAAATTGCTGAGGATACATATATTCCTCAAAATTAAATGGCAGAAAAATGTTTAAAGAAATTTTAATGTATAGTAATTTCGATTCGTTGATGATAAAAAGATTTCTGCAATTGTTAAAGTTATTTCATTTGGAATAAGTGATAAATTAAATTATCCTAAAGAAGATTTTATTATTTATTTTATATATCGTTTATTGTGAAAAATTTTCTATTTATTTTTATTCATTTTATAAATGAATTTTTATATATATTTCTTCGATGATGATCGATGAGCCGGCGAATTGTATGACGTAAAAAAAGTCACAGATGTCACAAAAGCAGACTTGGTAAATCGGCAGTTTTGGTATCTTCAATAAAAATGCACGAAGACCAGTACCATTTTTTACGTGATTCGGTTACGGTAGACAGTCCTCTGGTATAGTGATTTCTCAACAAATATATATATATATATAAATATATAAATTATTATTATTTTTTCAATTTAGATATATATAAGTTTTTTCGGTTGAGAAAAGAATTCTCATCTCTTTGCTTTGATTTTATTCTATCTGCTACTGCTACTAACACTGCGTTGCGTTTCTTGTCTATATATGTATTCTCATGCTTCTCTTTTGGACGTAAAATCTAAACTGGGCGAGAGTGAAATTCTCGACGTGCCGAGAACGACCAACTACACCAGCAATATTTCAATTCAAGTATCGGTTTTATTTCATTCGTCCAAACAAAATCTACCACAAATATGTAATGTATTTTTATATAATGGTAATATTTATTTATTCAATAATAAATATTTGAATATAATTTTAATATATTTTGATTATTGAATATTTATATTTATTTCTTGCTATATTTAACAATTATTTTTATTATTTGATTTCAGGTGAGATGAATTTATAATATAAATATGTAATATATTTTGATTATTGAATATTTATATTTATTTTTTGCTATATTTAACAATTGTTTTTATTTTTTGATTTCACGTAAAATGAATTCATAATATACATATCTAATATATTTTTTAATAATGATAATATTTATTTATTCAATAATAAATATTCACATATAATTTTAAAATATTTTGATTATTGAATATTTATATTTATTTCTTGCTATATTTAACAATTATTTTCATTATTTGTTTCATGTAAAATGAATTCTTAATATACATATCTAATATATTTTTATATAATGATAATATTTATTTATTCAACAATAAATATTCACATGTAATTTTAATATATTTTGACTATTGAATATTTATATTTATTTCTTGCTATATTTAACAATTATTTTCATTATTTGTTTCATGTAAAATGAATTCTTAATATACATATCTAATATATTTTTATATAATGATAATATTTATTTATTCAACAATAAATATTTAAATATAATTTTAATATATTTTGATTATTGAATATTTATATTTATTTCTTGCTATATTTAACAATTATTTTCATTATTTGATTTCACGTAAAATGAATTCTTAATATACATATGTAATATATTTTTACATAATGATAATATTTATTCATTCAATAATAAATATTCACATATAATTCTAATATATTTTGATTAATGAATATTTATATTTATTCCTTGCTATATTGAACAATTGTTTTGATTTTTTGATTTCAGGTAAGATGAATTCATGATATTTGATACAGATTTAATGACATGCGCCCGATATACGTAAGTTTTCAAGATATTTTTATCCAAGTATACACATAATATATAAATATGATTTGATAAAATCAACCAACAATATTTTTATATTTCGTACAAATCGTATTTCAATATTTCATTTCCTATTCTATCGAGATTTCTCTTGTACAAAGGAAGTAATACACACTTTATTCATATATATTGTATACATACATATATGCATACGCATTCATACATAAGATTTTTATCTACATAGTACATACATATGTACTATTTTATCTTTGACTCTCACCCGAATATATTATAATTTTTATTTTCCTTCAAAACCGATGTGTTTATTTATGAATGTACAGCAATGAAATAAAAAGAAAAAAGTGCCCATAAAACAAAAGATGAGGAAAAACTATTTGCCGCAGTTGTATAACGCTAAAACATTTGTGACAAACAGTTGAAGAAGATAAAAAAAAAATATAAAACTAAAAGAAACAATGTCCAACAGAGGAGGATCTATTGACATGTGAAAGGATGAGTTGAATTTGTGGAGATGAAGTTTTCTAGCCGCGATTGGTATAGGAAATAACAGGCCTTAGTCCAAAGTTGGTATACGTAAACCGACGTTTGGGAGGAGGGAAAAGAAATGCGAGCCAGGAGTATAGTAAGGTACATAGTAGTGACTGCGCCAGTGGCGGTTGTGGTAAAAGAAGCGGTTAGAGTGAAACGGGGTCGAGCGTTGCCCGGGGCTTCATATAAAGTCGCTTGATTCTCCGTTACGATGGTCTCCAAAAGCTCCGGAGATCAGACACTATTTTTCATTTATTTATTTATTTATTTTTTCTCCTTTTCATCTTGAAATAATATTATAACCGTACATTACCTACCCAGTGCACTAATTTAATCAGCTGTCTCGACCACACATTATTTTTCTTCACTTACTAATGTTAATTTAGTTAGGTAGAAAATTTATTCGTTTTTTTATTATGCTGTTATTTCAATTAAACTCTAGTGTCCTTATGATTAAATTACAGTAGAAAAAAATAAATATATTTTTATATATCTTGATTCTATTAATCGAAAATTTGCGTTAGCTTTCACTTGAGCAATAAAATTTGAGCCAATTTTATGTGTGCATAGATATAATTACGTAGAATATATATACAGGAAATTGTAAAGAAAAAAAAAAAATATAAAAGGGTGCTTGAATATTGTAAGGGAAAAAAGACTGTCGAGCAAAAGAGAGTTTAAGATGGCGAGAATAAATTAGTAAAGCGTCGTTTTACAGGTCTATTTGTTAAGTGTCGTAATTTATTTTGATTACTTACTCTATATCACCATTAAGATATTTATGTCAAGAAAATTTATATTATAAGTTGTTTTATGTTAAAACATTATTCATTCAAGTTATCTTGAGTACTATGCAAAACATGTAAATACGTGTTACACATCTCACCGAATGTATTTCTCTGTATTTACATAAGTATATATGTTATTGGGGGAATTTTGTAGTAATGTTTTAACGTAAAACTCGATTAACAAAAGTACTTTGTGGTAAATTTCATGTTTATCCGACATTTTGTGCTGAAATGTTGAAATTCTTAATTGAAAGTTTCTCATTCATCCAACAATAAATAAGTAATAAAATTTATTTATTTTCCTATTTAACAATTTAAATCAATAAATATTAAATTATTTTTATTCATCATTTATATTTTAATGTTTATTCTCTGAATTAAAATTAGTTTGTCCTGTTTATTATATATTTACATTGTTTGTAAAAAAATTAATTAAATAATATTGCAAATCGTTGTTGACAGTAGAATAAATTTTGTTATTAAATAAAAAGTACAAATAAATGATAAATATTATGCTCTTGCAAGTGCGTTCGAAATGAACTCAACAGAAACTCCTTTGTTTCACCTGTGCTTTCTCTTTTAAGTAGTCAATTTCGTAAATCGTTTCACATTTTCTCTTTCTTTCACTTTTGCTCATTTTTTTATTTTTTATTTTGCTTTATTCGTGGCTAGATAGATACTATACGAGGACAATAATGAAATTTTAGGAGGAACAATTTGTCCAACATGACTCTTGAGAGTCACCGTAAGTGAAGACAATGCTCATAGGTCAGACACAGTACAAATGAGATTATATATGTATAATTCAATCAACATTGTATAGATGTCACTTTTTCTTTTTCATTCTCGCCTATTCATTCCCATTGATTTCATCTCAAATACGGGACAATTGACTTACGAGTTACGATTATCTCAGTGCTTTTATATCCTCAAAAATTCCAATTCAATTTATTTTTATATATTTATTTAAATTAATCTTCTACTTTTAACAGTAAAGCAAATAAATAAAATAAAAATTTGTCTCGTCTATTGTATTTTCTTAAATCTTTATTAGAAATAATAAAAAATGTTTCTTAGTTTTTTATTTATCCATATTGAATGAAAAGAAAATTTGATGAATTGTTTTAGATAAAAAAAAAATTACACAATCAATTGATATAAAATATTTTTTGTACTTAAAAAATGATAAATAAATGGATAAAATCGTAATGACTGTGTGATAAAAAATTCGCCACGTAGATGAAATAATTACAAGGTTTTTGTACGGAAAGACTGAGGTATATATAAATGAAAGGGAATGAAAGAACGAGCGAGTGGAATGAAGAAAGTAAAGTAGGAAGTGCGAGAACTGTGGCGTTTGCGCCGAAGGGGTTGTGAATTGTAGAATGGAGTGGTGGATAGAGGGAGGGAAAATGCCTGGAGGAGAATAGTTGATGTGGGAGGTGAAACGTAAAAGGGAATGGCGTGGATACTGTGAGGGCAGTCAGTGGCTTGCCGCGCGCCACAACAACAACTGTTAGTTATTTGTCTCAATTTTTTCATTGATCTTTTTCAACATCATTTCACCATTTAATAATCGTTCATGGATAATATTAATAAGTGATAAGTGAAATAATATTTGAGTGATAAAAGAATGGACGTGTTTTTATTTATGTTTAATAAGTGGATTTTTTTTTTATAATTATTAATTAATAACAGTAATAATTTATCATCGTGAAGTGCGATGTATGTGAAACTATAAACAATAATTGTGTCATGTTGTAAAATTATTAAAAGAGTGAATTTTTAAATTGTGAATGATATAAAAGTCAATTTCATCGATATATGGGAAACAATTGTTGGATAAATTTTTGTTTATTTTATTTATTTTTTATTTTTTATAGTTTTATTCATCGCAGGTACAGTATAAATGATTGTTGATGAACTGAAATGTTTGAAACCCTTCAAAATATTCAAAATTTTATTTATTATTCAGAATAATATTGACATTTATATGGCTGACTATACAATGTATTGAACCACTAGCTGATATTTCAGTTACAAATATGTACAATATTTTTACTCTTTTTTTTTTTTTTTTCTATTAAGGATTTTTCATTTTCCGTTAATGTAACACGTTGATTACGATTGAATGAATTCTATTCATGCTCCTGTGGAGAAATGAAATGCACATAAAAATTGACTACATAAAAATCATACAAACATAGAGAGAAAAATAAATTGAAAAATTATTTCACGTCAAAAATATTGGCTATGAAAAGTGAATTTATTTTTGTTTATATTTTTGATGAAAAGTTTATTATTTTTATCCAGATAAATATAGAATTTTATTACAATTACAGTATCGTAATAATTTTTGTAACCCTTTATTTATTTTTATGTATCATTTTATTATTTTTATTCCTTCCCAAGATTTATCGTACTCATTCTTCTAAATTCACGTTTATTGTTGAACAAAAAATAAATTTATATCTGCTAACTAAAAGGATTAAAGTAACTTTGGTCTCTTAATGTGAAATACAAGTAATGTGATTGCACGTTCAACCAACGACGCCTGGTGTCTCCTTATACTTCTTCTTCTTCTTCGTCGTCTTGTAGTTCTGTGTTAGTAAACGAAAGCGAAAAAGTGTATAACAGAGAAAGAGTAAGAAAACGGAAAGGTGAATAATAAGCAACTGTTCTGCATTCAAAAAGTTTGTAAGGTAATGTTTCGTAGTTACTGTGGCGCGCAAAACAATACTGAAGAAAAAGATGTTACGAGCTAGTATAAGAAAAGAAAAATAAAAACATTATAAAGATTGACGGGGAATAAGAAAGGGGCATAGTTAACGACTAGTGTGCGAATGTAACGATGTAATAAGAGTAAAGAAAGTCACTGGTTCTTGGACCGTAACGTGGTACAGACACTAGAATCCTTTTACATTACTATAACATTATTGTGCTTTACTATAAAATCCAAAAAAAAAAAACATTTTTTTACTTTATAAATAATTGTAAAATTTAATATTATGTTATTAGTACTAATAATAAAATCCATTTTGAATTAAATTACCTTGTGATGAGAGAAAATTAATAATAATATTATTAGTTTCCTTATAAAAGAAAATAAAATAAAATGTATTAATAATTTTCATGACTTTATAATTGCATTGAACTACGTTGGTATTAATGAAATATTTGGAAAATTGTAATATTATGAAATGAACATTGTATAAACTGTGAGGCAAATATAAATGCATGAGCTATCAAATTTGTTTATAGAGCCCTGAAGCATATAAATCAATTTATGATGTAGTAGAAGCTAGATCGAATATTTTCTATCTATCATCGTGTTGTATAGGTAATATATATTTTTTTGTTTTACATATATACTCACATGTATATCTATGTCTCTATGTTTGTACAGTGGAATAAATTATTGACAACAGAAAAATATGAAAAAATAAAACAGCAGATGTATATAAAAAATAAAAAAAAAAAATTCAATGATGAGAAAATTTAATTTATTGTTTCTATTATTTTTATTCGAAATAAAAATGTTGACGTGTCAGTTGAAATTATTATTGTGTTGGATTTTTTGAATTAAATATTGTTAGTGTCATTATTGATATTAATATTAATATTAATATTAATATTAATACCAATATTTTTTTTTCTTTGTTATTAAATTGAACTGGGGGGTTTTTTTTTTGTTTGGACTGACATTTCATCGTCATTTTTTTTTTCTTTTACTTTCATTTGACATTTTTCTGTTTATATCCATCTTCATGCCGTCACTCTGTACAGTGACAAAGGTACTTTACAAACACACGAGTGCACAGTGGAATAAATCGAGGGACGCGACTGGAGTTCAAAGCACACTCATACACAAATATGTACTACATATGTATATGTATTATCTATGTATAGATAATCCAACCAACCTAAACGTACTGTTCACACACATAGTGTACGATCGATTCTGTTAGATCTCTGTCGTCTTCGACAAACGGGCATTCAAACAGCATCAGAATCCATTTTCAATATTTGCATTTGCACATTTTACATATCCGAATATTTTGTTTTGAAAATAAAAATATTATTTATTTATTTATTTATTCAAATGGTAAATCAACTAAAGAATTTCTGGTTTTATTATATATCATTTCATGAAAGAATGAAGAAAAAATTCTTGGCATCGTTCATTCTAACCAAAAGAAAAAAATTAAAATGGAAACAAAAAGCAAACTGAAATTTTTTCTTAGGATTTTATTTATTTGTGTGGATGACATCGAACCAAAATCTTTTCGCCCTAGTTACCCTCTTTGAGCCTATCTTTCAACTCATCATATAATGCCCAGTCTATCTTACAATGCAGAGTATGCAAACGAAGTAGCCCGTAAGGCGTGTTCTATCTCTATCTCCATTCATCCTTGGTTTACTTAAAATTTTTTTTATTTCCCTTTTTTATTTTATTTTCCATTTTTTTTTTGACGGAAGTACGCCTTCTTCTTCCGGTTTCTTGCCTGCGGCTAGTCAACGTTGTCTTGATCTTTTACATTTTCTTACTCTTAGTTTTTCCGTTCACTTTATTTTTTTTTTTTTTTTTTTTTTCGTGTGAAAAATTCACATTCCAACGATTTGCCAACCGCATCATCTTCGCTACTGTATATTCCACTTTGCATGCATGATGTCTATGCAAAAATTGTTACATATGCATGTGTATACATACAGTCACTTCGTTGATAAACGACCGCACCGATGGGTGGTTCATACTTCAAATATATTCGTTATTTTTGCCCCAAATTCATAAGTTGCAATCCCATTTTGTACTAATTTTTTTCTTTTACTTATTATTCCGTTATTTTTCTCCCTCCAATCATTTTCTTTTATACACAATCACTACCATAGAAATTCCTAGTCATGACGTCTATAAAAATATAATAATCCTCGTATAAAACTTGTGATTTATAGTAAATGAAACTTTCGAAATTGTATATTAATACAGCTAGATTATATTTCCAACAACAATCACACTGTAGTTAGCTTCAGGATAGTATTTAGTATAGCTGAATCTTGAAACAGTTTCAACAAAGTTATTAAGTATCTTATAGTAGTTAACGAATAGGTACACAGTCTTTAAATATTTTATTTCTGTCTTATTTATAAGTTTGAATATAAATAAAAGATATTTTTTACTACGGCGTCTGCTGACTAGTTAACTCTTCATAGAATTACTTAACTTTTCCACTATTAATGGACATAACTAAGTGAGTAATTATGCTGACGCTTTATTACATAACATAATAATATAGTTATACTTATAACAAATGAAAAAAAAAAAAAAGAAAAAGCTTTGGAAGTCAAGATTGAATAATTTATAATCACCATATTTATTTCTCTGAGACAAATTTTTTTATTATTTCACTTATATAAATACACAATTAATAATATTATCTAATTTATATATTTACATTTAAAGTTATAAATGAATAATTAACTTGATTTATTATTTGCCTAAAATCACATGAAAGCTCTCTATCTGACTATTCGTGTGAAAGCTATAACTGTTCAAACACACATTATTATTTTCCTATGGGATTAAACAACCTCATTGACGCAAATCCGTATTAAGTGGTGTCCTGAGTGTCCTTCAGTTTGAGACTCGTACCTTTGGGACATGAGTAAGAGCGAGAGTGTATCCAGAAAGTGATGGTACAGAAGGTTTAAACACAAACATCCTCTTTCTCTATATGTACTTATACATAGACACAGTACGAAACACAAGTTAATGGACAAGTAGTTTGAGTTTAGACACCATAACACACGTGACGATATGTATGGCTTCCCATACGCAACATAGATTTCCCTTTGGGAAACATAAACAAACATGTATATTGCATTTTCTCCATTAACTTTCAAATTCATTTTATTATCCTTTTTCTCGCTGTTTGCCCTCATACACTTATAGACTTTATTTTAGTATCAATTTCACTGTCCATTATCTGAATGACAATTCACTTGGTTATTTTCATTGTTGAACGAATTAATTTGATATAAACAATTTTTATTTTATTTATTTATTTCAAAATTAATTTTAATTATTGTCACAAAGTGAAAACAATTGCGAGACATTTTATAAAGTTACACCGATGATTTACTTTGTAGTTTTTTCAACAATTTGAGATTAACAATTCAGATGAAAGATACATTTATGTATATAATTTAATATGATATATAGAAATAAAATAGTATATAAATAAAATATATATGAAAGAAAAATGAGAGAAGGGTAGACTATAGTGGCTTGTGAGCTTTCAAAGTATAGTCAAGTATATCTGGTGGGACTAAAAGATTGGTGTACCTATCACGAGCTTATATATTTCACTGAGTATATATGTATTATACATGGGATATAGAAGAATAGAGTGGTAGTGAAGAGAGAGATTGGTCAAAATGGTGGATACTTAAGTCTCAATGGACTTGTGTGATGGTGCTAACAATGAGAGTCCATAGTTTTCTTGACGTTCATGAATTACCTTTGGATTTAGCTCAATATAGCTGTATAAATCTATGTATATAGAAATATATATTGTGGAGAGGTGGTATTTATTTGTGTTAAAAATGAAGTATTCTTCATTTGACTGAAGCCATTTATTGTTGATATATAAAAAATTATAGAGGAGAAAAGAAAAATTCATATTATACGATCGAAGTTGAAATAATTTGAAAAGAAAATAAAAACAATTCATGGCAGAGGATTTTTATTTATTTTTTTATATTTATTGCAGTTGGTGATGACGAGGGATTAGAGGTTCATGGTTGAGAAAATATTTTTTGCTTCGTCTGGTATATATACTATCGATTACATTCCATTTTATATCGTCCAATGGACAATTTCTCATGTAATTCCTTTTACTTTATTTTTTTTTTTTCATTTTCTCTCCATCGTTTTTTTTTTTCGCTCTTTATCATTTTCCTTCTTTATATACTGTATAAGTATTTCGGTATTTACTTTAGTAATTGATAATAGTCATTTATCACATTCAATAAGTTGTGTATAAATATATAAAATGAAAATAAATTGGACAAGATAAATAATAAAAAAATTTATATATACCATTAATTTTTAATTTATTAAAATCTCATCAACTTTGTATGAATAAAATTAATTAATATCAAAATTCACATTCATCAGTGTTGTAAAAAAAATTTTACATTTTTTTATAATAATTAAAAAAAAATTATTTCTCCATATCATTTTTCATATCATTTCATGAACAAACTCATTTTACACCAATGTTTCTCATTACGACGTCGTATACAGACACTCATTACATTTCTCCCTTCATAATTATCATCATGCCACTCATTATAAACATAAAAAAAATTCTAATACAATCGTAGTCGTGGTTGAAATTCCATTAAATGTAACTATATAAACGCATAACCTCAGGCATCATATAATAATTATTCCGTCGGTTAAAACCTCAACTTTATCCCATCTTTGCCATCACATCAACTTCTCCTAAAGTCATGTCTCATGATATTCAACATGAAGTTTAATCATCCATTAATAAAAATAATAAAATAACACAAATAAAAATAAAAAAGAAATATCTAAATAAATAAATCGTAATAGAATGTATCACCTTCTTCAATAACTACTCATTGAGCATATATAATACATAAATAAATACATATATACCCTTGTCGCCGTTGGTTATTCGTCGTCATATGCTATACAAAAGCTCGTATGTGTCTAATGCGTTGGAGCACGTATATAATCACACTCCTATATACGGTTGAACGTCGCAGCTAGAGAATAGAGCACCAGGGGATAATAACGGGGACAAATAAGAGGGAGGAAGAGCAGATATAGACGTGTATTATACATATATATATACATATGGAAGGGATGAAATGAAGCGGAGGTTTAGTGAACGTGTGTGAAGCGTAAGAAGAGCAAAGAGAGATGAGAATGCAGCTCTAGTGTAGGTAGATAATTGCTTTGAAGCTCTTGCGCACCTTTAAGCGTTGTGCTTGCAATAGTATGTATGTTTATACATATATACAAACGTATATGTCATTTATGTATATACATACAGGTGTGGCTGATATAATTTACTGTACTAACTGGATATATGAAATGAGTTTGAGGGCACGTGCTTGTGTATAAGAGAAATGTCGTGATGTTGAGTAAGAAAATTGAGATGTGTTTTTGAACTTCTGAATTCACGTGCGTGAGATGATATTAAAAATTCATTAATGTTTTTTATATTTGTGTTGAGTTGAAATTCGTTGGGGATGGATGTCTTTTTTTTTTTTTTTTTTTGTAATTGCAATTGTGGAAAGAAGAATAAAAAGTTGGAGAAAAATAATTAGAAATAGACGAATAATTAAATTGAGAAAATGTATTTTATAAATATATAAGTAAATTAAATTTGAATATTTCTTATCAGCATTTTAATTTGGATTATTGAGGCATTAAAGATATTGCGCGTATAATTATCTTCAATTTTACGAAATTGTTCAATTTGAGAATCTGAAATTGAATTGGCAACGTTGCATTTATTGTATGTATATTATTATATATCCAATTTATTTATTTATTCATCGTGCAGATGTATAATTAAATAATTTTTTCTATACCTAAATTGAAAAATAAATAAATTGAATGATAAGAAAAATTCCATAATAAATTTCTTAATAATCATATCATTTTTTTAATTAAAGAAAAAATCATAAAAATAGAAAAAATAATATATTTTCACATTATTTGATTCACGGAGATGTTATGGGCAATTTTTCGAAGCATTGCAAAAATGCCCATAACATTTATGTAATTTATATCATGCGAAAGAAAAAAAAAACAAAAAAAAAATTAAACAAATAAAAAAAATTATAGATAAAACGTATATATAAAACTATAAATGTTTGAGGCAAATGGTTTTCTCCTTCATCGTTGCAAACGTCTATCGTATAAGTTTTTATTTATACACATGTGAGGTAGAGAGCCCAGCGTTACACACACTTTGTGTGTGCAATCCAAAATTCTTGGCGAACAATATATTTCAACGCTTCTCTCCCTTACTGAACAATGCGATGGATAGAAAAAAAAAAAATAAAGAAAAAGAAAAAGCATTATAAATATCGGGATAACCATAGGACAATATAACTTCCGTAATCGTATAATTCCTGTGGCTTCTATCGCATTGCATTATTTTTTTTTTTTTTTGCATCACTCTATTCCCTCCTCTGCCTCACACTTTTTATTCGTACATATGTATGTATGTATGTATGTATGTATGTATGTATGTATGTATGTTCTCTCTGTCATCTTTCTCTTTATCTATCCCTCGTTCTTTGTCTTCAATTCCGCTTGGATGCAGAACGATGCATCACACTAGCGGATGTCCTAACGCGGCACTGCAACTCGTGCACTTCTCCGGGGTACTTCACTAACATTTTCCCGCACTCATTTTTTCTATACATTCTATGTATATTTTTTTGTTTTTTTATTTTACGCTTTGTTGATTCTTTTGTTCTACTCATCGCAACTATTCACATCCCAATGCCACATGAAATTTTTATATATGTAGTAGATTTTTTTATATGTACATGTGGTGATACAATTTTAGGACACTCGGTTTTGTAGTATCTAAATCGAAAAAAATAAATGTACATTTTTTTATTTTTAATAGAAGTTTTAACTGATTTAATTATATTTAAAAGTGCATGGAAATAAAATCGTGTGGGCTTATGAAAAATACATATTTAAAGTCCGTTATAATTATTTTATATTCATTAAAATTTACATGAAGCTATAAAGTATACTCACGTATATAATTGTGCAATGCTATTTTATATAATGATATTATATGTCGTTCAATTGCGATGGTCGAATGTGCAGTGGTGTAAATGAATGCTCACGTGAATATAATTATTTTATTTTTAATTGGGTGCGAATTGGTCACTTCGTGCGTTAGGTCATTTTTTTTTTCTATAATTTGCGCATATTATTCAAATTTAATTAACAAATTACCTAAATGCGTTGATGGCGTGAAATGGGAACTCGCAATGAATGTCAAAGTGACCAAGAGGAGAAAACAAAAAGCTTGGGGGAAAAAAAAAACGAAAAGAAATAAATAAAACTGCATGTTCGAGTTTGAGAAAGTTTAATTGAGCAGTTAATTAATGATATGTTAATAATTCTCAATGTTGTGAAATTATTTTCATTAATTCATGCTGGATAAATACAGAATTTTGTTCACCCTAAGAACAATTTTTTAATTAAATTTAAAGACACAATTCTAACAAAATATTTAAGCTAAATGCTCATTTTATTTCTATCTAAATTTCCATTATAAATTTATAAACGTTCAATAAAAATTTACCAACAATTATATTAAGCCTATCTGTGCAAATCTTTATATTTTATTCGCATAAGAATTTTTTATATTAATTATTCAAATGAATATTGTAAAAATTATGAATCATTATCGACTGTGTCTCAGTTACATAAATCATTTTTAAATTGCAATATGATTCAACAGGTTGTAATTTAAAGTTCAATTATATTTATGTCACTATATACTCACATCAATAAATCATTAATAAATTAAATGAATAAACATTATTTATCTCAAATGTCTATTGATAGATATTAATATTTCTTATCTTCCCCGCTATAGAAATTTATTTACGACATTCATCACAATATTTTTTTGACTCTTTCCTTACATATCTAAATCAAATAAACATAGGAATGCCCAGGATCTCATTGTCAACGAATGCAATAAACAAAAAACTACAACACATATGCATATATCTATATAAATAAAAAATAAAAAAAAAAAACACAGTTTTACCTGAAGGAAAAAAATAAATAAATAAAAAGTTGAAGGACTTTGTACTCGACACAGTGCTATTCAAATTACAGAATTTGTTTTCATCCTCTGACGTTTACATATATGCACACAAACAAAGGAATATATGTATACATATTCGTATATATTTATTTATTTATTTATTTATTTATTTTCTTTTACATATATTTAATATGCATATTGTACATAAGAACAAGAGGCAATTTATTTCATGAATGCATTTAATTAATAATTGACATTGCCTCTCTATTTACAATTTTATCATATAACAACATATAAATATATAAGTTTTATTACAAAGTACAAACTCCTATGTACAAAATAAGAGGATAGTAAATACTTATGTACTAAAAATGACACATTGTATTATTAATGAAAATTGAAGATCTTTTTTTTTTTATCTTTTTTCCTTTGTTATTTACATACATGATGTCACCATTGTGTATTTATGTAACATACATATGCAATATACATTTCGTCCACTACTTTTACTCTGTCCATACTTTGGCTATCACATAAAGAAAAGCTCTATCCATTGGAATATATCCCTTGTGTCACTTTTCTTCCGGTTTTTGCATTTATTTTATATATTTTTGTTCCTCTAAATTACTCTCAATTCCCATGGCATAATGCACAAGGCATGCACGAAACGCCAAATATCATGGTCATGTATATTATTCAGGTTCTATACATGTGCAACGATGCAGAATTTAGTGCTTATATAGTTTGTGTATATGTGTATTAAAAGTGTACGTGGTCTGGTGGCTAAAATGAGTGGCCAAGTGTGTATATGAAAATGAAAATTTATGATAAGTCAGTGGTATTAAAAATTGATTATAAATATGTGGTTATATACTGATTTATTATTTACTTTAAAGTTCAAGTAGTTATGGTTGAAGTGTAGTCAGACACGTGGATGATATTCAATATTTTAGTTTCATTTTTGATAGTTTTTAAAGTTGTTTAATAATTTAGGGATATTTTTCGTACAAAGTTGTTGTGGGGATTCTATTATGTAATGAAGTTATTAATAGTTTGATGTGCATGTACATTGTACATGTTTAATTAAATATTCACGTCGTATTATTGGAAAATATCAGAGAATTTATTAATTATTAAATAAGGCAAATAAGTACACTGAAAGATGTAAATCTTAACGAAAATTTCCTCTGCTTGAATAAATAATTGCTGCATTATTATGCAACAAACATAAATTATTATTAATAAACTTTATTAACGTTTAATGAATATTCTTCCTATATTGGTAATAATACAAAGTAAATTATGAAATTAATTCTCCAATTGTTCTTATCGTCCCACAATAATAAAACCAAACTTAATATTTTATTTTTTCAAATAAAAATAAACATAAATACATAAATTTTTTTTTTTAATTCAATCAATATATATTTCTGATGTGTATACTGAACGTAAGTGCATTGTGAGAATGATACAGAGGGGATGAAATCAAAGTACTAAGAAAAAATTGATCTTATAAATAATGAAAAAAATAAATAAAAAATATATCTTGGCATAATATCAAAACACAAGGAGTAACAACACAGCAATACATAGAAACGAAAAGTGTGTACATCAATTCGTGCAACGACCCGATTATCAGGACGCCACATTACACGTTTATATATACATATGTATTATGTATAATATACGTATACTCATGCTCGTTATTTATTATTGGAAAGACGCCAGTTTCACGAAGCGTTCGTGTATCAAACAGCCAGAAGTATTGAAAAATATTCCCATCGTCTTTTGATTTATTTTTTATTTTTTATTATAAATCATCAACTATTTTTTTATAACTTTGAAATTTTATGCATAACACAATATCAATAAATTCTAATGTATTAAGAGATTTATTGGAATATTATTGGTTAATATTATAGAGAAATGTTGAATTATTAATTCAACTATAGTGAATTGATGAAATTATTTCAT
This sequence comes from Microctonus brassicae, assembly GCA_918226075.1. NCBI lineage: Eukaryota > Metazoa > Arthropoda > Insecta > Hymenoptera > Braconidae > Microctonus > Microctonus brassicae. The sequence continues at coordinate 13,859,327 of OW445481.1, read as the reverse complement.
TCAGTTAAATCTTTTGATTATGACGACACTATTTATTGGGGAGGATGACCTATAAAGACACGATCTATTTGCTTTAGCTCTGAAGATTAACTTCATTGTATGTCTATATATGAATAAATATCTCTGTCTACAGATGTACAGTTGAAATGGAAAATACACTGTAGTGGCATATATTAAACCCTGCTCGCCATCGAATATTCTGCTAGCAGAGCTATTGGCAGGATTAATATGGTCCACTAGGTAGATTAGAAAGCGTTGTATGCCACTTTCATGCATACTCCAGATGTGTTATTATCGAGGATTTACTGTATAACATAAGCAATGGATTAAATTTAGAATACTTGAGTATATAAATTTTGAAATGGCTATTAAATTATTAGATAAAATTTTATAGAAATGTTTAGCAAAAGATTAAAGAGGTTATGGATTATTCGGTCATAAATTAGCTAATTTTTACGAATTTTTTTGGCTAATATGACAAGTGTAAATTCATTTAAATAATTGGTACATGGTACTGCAATATGTAAAGTATATTTTGTGAAAATTTCTGTATGAAAAATAAGGAAAATTGTGCCATTGACAATAGATATACGCTGATGTTTCGAAAAAAAAAATTATCATTGAATCATTTGAAATAAAAAAAAATCTAAAAGTTTTTATTAGGTAATCACTTTCTCGAGGTAATGATGTCGAGTTTTCTTTCAATTGTTGGTCACATTCAGAAGTGAAAATTACGATTTTTGATGAAAAAATCAACTACTCGTATTTGTAAAATAAATAATAAATAAAATAAATAGAAAATTTTTTTCCAAAATTTAATCTTAAATTTTTTTTGTTTCTTCATAATTCAATATATTTATTTTCTTTTATTAAATATCATTATCTATATATTATATTGCATTATATATACAATATAGACTTATGTTATGTATCTAAATACATATAATTATCTGATATTTCGTGAAAAAAATATTATAACACAATTTAATATTTATGTACGATATATTTTCTTTTAGTGTTTATTTTTTTCTTCATCAGTCAGCGATGTTTCTTGGAGACCAGTTTGTGCACTTTATGCCTCTGCCAATACCATTTCACAAGTTATGTATGTATATAAGTGTGTATATAAAACGATATTTCACAGCTGGGTCACGAACGATGCCAGATGCAGACACTCATACACACACGTTGTCGGAACTTTTTTCCATCGCTCGTCGATTTTTCTACCGAATCACATGAGAATGAAATTGTTCTTTTCGTATATATGTCTTCATATATATATTCACAAATACATTCATGTATGTATATAATATAAATATGTGACACAGTTAGAGTGACTTGCTCCTGCTTTTTTGCAAACGTTTATCCTCACACTCGTCAGGCCATTTAGATGTTGCCGCTTTCATACAACTCACTCATTCTTTCTATTCTCCTATATCTTTTTCACTCTCAATTTTCTGTCTCTTCAACCAAATGTCATGTTGAATTGTGCTATATCGTTATATTGACATGAAGAAGTAGTCAAATGAAAGGATGAAATAGACTATAGTTGCCTTATTTTTTGATCCTTCGATATGAAATAAATTTCAAAATCATTTTTTTCTTTTTTTTTTCGTCTTTAAAAAAGTTCCAGATTTTTATACACCATATAAAAATTGTCCTTGGAATTATTTTGATTCAATACAATAAATATGATGTATACTTATGAGTATTTGAGGTTTTTTTTATCCATTTAATTGAATTTATATTGAGTATCTCCATTATTTATTTTCGATATTGAGATACGGGGAATTAGAAACGGAAAACAAAATCTTTGTTTGTTCGATTCTTTTTAACTGATTCCGCCAACGCTCATTGGGTTTTTTCCACTTGAACGCCGATTTTTTTTTCTTTCTTTAAACCTGTTAGAAATTTTCTCGACGTACCGGAAACGATTCAATTGCGAAATATCGATGGCATTATTGATGGTGGTGATGGAGGTGCTTTGACTCTTGAGAGCTTTTCGTGAACAGAATTACAATATTATAATATTTTTTTCTATATTAACGTTATTTCTATTTCCTCCTCATTGATATTCTGATGCGAGTGTGAAGGTTATTTTGTATTTTAATATTGTCATTTCGAGTTTATGTGGAATTTCTCAAAGCAAAAAAGTCATTTAAACTGATTAATTTCTTTTTTTTTATATATCAATTCTTTTTATTAAAAGTATTTGGGATTTTAATTAGGTACATTCAATTGCATTTAAATCTTCTTTAGAATTACGGTAATGACTAATGTCAAATGTAGGGTTTAAAGTTCCATCATATAAAATGAAAGACAAATATATGAAGCGTAATTAATTTCACGAATTAAAATTTCTCTTTGAAATTATCTGTATTACCTCGTGTGTAAATTTTCATTAATTTTCATACTCTCTATCCACATATAAACGTTTGAATTATTTATTGAAAAGCTAATAGCGGTTTAAATACAAAAAAAAAAAAAAAATAGAATAAAAAGAAAATTAAATTCAATACATTTGTAAACAAACATGAATATAAATATGATATTACATGAGATAAAAGCTTTCAATATGGACGAAACTAAAATTATTATAACTCATCGATATTAATAAAACGTTTCGAATGTATTGAAAATCTATTAAAAATTTATTTCCAATCTATATTATTAAATTTTCAATTAATTTTCAATAAAGTTTATTTTTTTTATAGAAACTAAAAACATTTAAAAAAAAATCCCAAACATTTTTAATTACCAACAGACTTGTTTTCTTTACTGTAAAGCTTTGTTAGAGCTTTATAGAATATATATATTTAAAGAAAGAAAAATTTTTCTTGGTACATTATGACGTGAATCTAATTATCTCGTAATTAGATAAATCTTTGACTTTGACTGGCCTCTTTTCTCTTCATGGATAATTGAGTGGAAAGTCGCGTTTCAGAATCTTTTACTTTATTTCTCACTCTCTCCCTCACTAACTGCTTATATTATATATGTATATTCTCTCTGTAACTTGTGTGTATGTATGTTTGATAGCAAATGCAGGAGAAAGCGAGAAAAGAAACCGCGTTCAATGCTGAGATTTTAATACTCCACTTTATCCGTTAAATGTCATCACCCCTTTTTCAACATTCCCCTCTTATTTCATTCACCCTCTTGGCCATTTCCCTCAAGCTTTTACCTTTTTCATTTTCCTTTCCAAACTCATAGTCGTCATCGAGTCAAATATTCGTTTCCTAACTTTTTTACGAATTATTATTATTATATTTATGCTTGGCCACTTCTGTGCTTTTATCGCTTTTGAATTATAAATTCACAAATTAGATGATTATATATTTAATCTCTGTGAAATATTATAAATAAACTCGTGAATTTTTATTCATAATATTTTTATGAGTTTTTAAAGAGTTAAATTGTAATAATTAATAAATTTTGGAAATTCCCTTTGATGTGAGGATTTTGTCATAGCAATTGGGAATACGAGGTAAATGTTTTCCATCCCACGAGAAACCATATCAAACAGATTCTTTGATAAAATGCTGATAACTGTATATATACATGTTTTTAAAATCCATCAATCGTTTCGTCTTTTCAGCCATAAGATTTACATAGGTTAAATCACTCGGGGATTTTATCCTGTGGAATCTAGAATGACATATAGATTACTTGGGTGAGGGCTGTTGTAAAATGCAAAGAAAAATTTCTTTTCCATTGGAAATAAAATAAGAAGAAAAAAAAAATATATAATGATAAAGCAAAACTATTTTATATTTTTGCTTATTTTCTTTCTTCAATTCCATTGGATTATAGATAATTCTACTAATGCTTGATTAACACCAGTATGATTGGAGTGTCTTGAAGCTGACATGGTCACGCAATTCGTAGTGATGTTGTAGCTGATGGCAAACGCGCATCAACGCCTCTAAGTGATATTAACGTGGCATTGAGTGCGCACACGATGGCAAACATTACGACCTATTGATCGTTCAATGGCGTCCCGATATAATGCACGCAACAGTGGATGCAGATGCCGCTCTATTTATCAATATATACATATGTAAGCATATACATATGTATACTGTATCGTATATATGTACATATATACGATATGTGAATACGTTGATGGTACGCAAGTGCTTATTTCATCGTTATTGCTTTGCGCACATCAGTTGGGTCATTGGAATTGCGTTGGAATAATGTGCGTTCTCGTTTCACCAGAAACTCCAGGTGTCCAATGTATTGTGCATGATCACATATGTATATAAAATTTTTTTTTTTTCGTTACATTTTTCACATGCATTTCATATATATTAATATTTTATTTTTATATCCATCATTACTATAAATATTGTAAAATATTCATTTTTATAATATAAAAATATGTCACTTGTTTAAAATTTTTTATTCATCTTATTTTTATAAATGGCGAAACAATGAGATGGAACAAAAATTTTATATTATAAAAATTTCCAAATGATCCGGTTCTTTTTATTTTTATTGGATATTTCATTTTTTAATATTTTTAACATATATTGTATTTTTAATCTCTATATATATTCTTTATAAAGTTTTTTAAATAAATGTTGTATTATATACATATATACATATAGAGGAGAGTAACCAAATATGGGCTACCATTTTGTTTTTGCCTCAAAAATAGAAAACTATTTAAAAATTAACTATTTATTGACGTCAAAGTAATCGCACATACATTTTTAAAGAGCTAAGTAATAATCTCATGTTCTTAATATTATAATATATTATTAAAATGAGCATTAAACAAAATATCATTAAATATCAATGTTACTAGCCCATATTAAAGCACTAGCCTACATCTAGTTACTCTCCTTTATATGTATTCTTTTTTTAATCAAAATTAATATTCTTCAAAAGCTGAATTTTAACTGAGAGCAAAAATAAAGAGGCGAAAGCATGAAGGAAATGATTATAATAAAAGAACACATGAAGAGAGAGGGGATAATCGATATGCGCACTTTTCTAAAAACATCTGATGCGAAATTAGGAAAAAAATGAATAAATAAAAAAATAAAAACATTAAAAAAAGTAGAAAGATAAGTGAATGTGTGCACAGACGACTGACCGAGGGCATGAAAGCGTAGAAATGGTTCGTTAATTACAGAGCCTATTGCAACTCTGTGTAAAAGAAAAATATGAATAGAGAAATATAGATATATGTATATATTTAGATGAAATCTCAAGCTTGAGCGTGCGCCAATGACGGCGGTGGTTATTTGGACTAACTACTAGTTCTTTGATAGTTCGTTTGCATATCATTTACGTGATCATTATACATATAAAATTATTTTGTATGGTGAATATGTATGAGTAATATTTGTGAATATTGTTATAACTGTGATTAACAAAGAGATTGTTAGGTAATAAAATTTGTGTACATATAGAGGGTAAATAATTCTTAATCATTGGTAATTAATTCTTGTGAAATGAATTATTATTATTCAATATGTTATAACTAATAGATAGAAGGTTTTTATTATTATTGTGTTTGGTGAATAAGTATGATGAGAAAATTATCGAAATAATAAAATTTATGAAGCTTTTTTTTATTCTGATGAGAAAAAAGAAACTTTGTGATGAATAAATTTGAGCTTTATTAATGCAGATTTATATTCAAATACATCAACAGTTGTTGGGAAATTATGCTTGATATTAAATTTTTCATTTTACCACTCGATAAAAACAAAACTTTTGTGACAATGATAATAACTTTTGTTTTTTTTTTTTTTTATCTCTCGCAGATTTCATCCAATTGCATTTATATATTTATCTCGTTTATTTTGTTATATTCATTTTTATTTTTATTTTTTTTTTTTTAATGTTTTGCTTTTTTTTTTTCTCATTTCAACATTTTTTATTTCGTGTGTGATAAACTTGACCAATTGAACTGCCGCACATCCGAAATTTTACCTGTGCATACATATTGTTGACATTGAATTGTTGCTCAGAGGTATATTATTCAGTTCACATACATAGTTTCGCATGTACAACACTCCACAATTTATTCTTCATTTTTTACGAGTGAAAAAAATATTGTATACAAAAAAGAAGATGAAGAATAAATAATTTGATTTATATTTCAATGTGTCTCCCGTATTTGTGCAATGAATTCTCAATGAGTGGTCGTAATTTTATAAACTAATTAATTGTCATGTACAAAGCCACGTAAATTTATTTTCATTCAACTTTCTCAATTTATTTTTATTATTTGCCACTGATCATTAAGAAAACAAATTTTTGCATCTCCAATGTCCCATGATTTTTTTATTCATTTTATTCTTCATAAACTTGAATAGTTAATAAATAATAATATATGTATATTATTTATTTATTTTTATTTTTTATTATTTCTTATATATTTTCATTATTATTATTATTATTATTATTATTATTATTATTATTATTATTATTATTATTATTATTATTATTATTATTATTATTACTGTAAATATTATTATTACTATTACTATTATTATTACTATAACTATTATTATTACTATTACTATTATTATTACTATTACTATTATTATTACTATTACTATTATTGTTACTATTACTATTATTATTACTATTACTATTATTGTTACTATTATTATTACTATTACTATTATTATTACTATTACTATTATTATTACTATTACTATTATTATTACTATTACTATTATTATTACTATTATTATTACTATTATTATTACTATTACTATTATTATTACTATTATTATTACTATTACTATTATTATTACTATTACTATTATTATTGTTATTACTATTATTATTACTATTACTATTATTACTATTATTACTATTACTTTTATTACTATTATTATTATTACTATTACTATTATTACTATTACTATTATTACTATTACTATTGTTACTATTATTATTATTTGTTTATTTATTTATTTATTTATTTCTTTATTCATTCATTTACTTGTTTGTTTATTTGTTTAGTTATTTATTATACGATATATGTATAAAAATATATATATCGTAGAAGTAATCAATTTTTTTTTCTTTTTTCTATGCAATCATCGCCAGTCAAAAAAAAAAAAAAACATGCACGTTTTAGAAATTTATTTGTCTTTATATAGATAGATAGATAAATAAATAGATACAGACATGTAAAAAAGCGATATCTTCTGCGTTGCAAACTGAAAGGATTTTCTATGTACCTATATCCTGTAAGGAAATAAATATATCTGTCTTTCACTATTAATACTAGGAGCTTTTAAAATGTGAGTATACAAATGTGTATATGTTGAAGATAGAGAGTATATTGCTCTGACTAAGTGGATTTACCACAACGTTGGTCAGTCCAGCAACCTAGCAACAGTCATCATGTATTTTTAAACGTTTGTCTAGCAGCATCAAAGAAGCATCTGAATAAATAATTCATCCATATATATTTTTTTAGTATATTGAAAAGATTGCACTGAAGAAGAGAAACAAATAAATGGAAGAAATTCACAGAGTTGAACTCATGTTTTTATAAATTTATTATTATTTTGTGTATGATTGAATGAACATTCTTTGATGTGTTGGCTTTGATGGAAAAAAAAAAAAAGGAAATAAGTAAAGAAGGAATGAAGATGTATTGATAAAATTAGTACTGATATATATTTGCGAAATAACAAAAAAAGAAATATAAATGCAACTGAGTTGTGGATGTGAGAAAATATATTTGAGATTGTCTCATGTTTTATTAGATTTTTCTCTCCATGTACTCGTCTTTATCTTTAAAGCTAACGCAAGTGGAGTTCTATGTCTTTCAAATTAGTTTGCGAATTGGTTTATCGAGTAGGCGTCAATGTCTGCCATGAAATTCTCACAAAATCTTGTCAGTCGACGCGACATGAAAGATGAGATTTATATTTTCAAATATTCCTTCTGAATATGATGCATATGCATGACGACATTTCTCATCAGTACATAAGCATACAATATATATATATATGTACATACGTATATTAATTCTAAAAATTAACTTCTATATTTGTTATATACTAATTGCACAAAATAATTGAATTTAAATTGACTAGCAATAAGAATTTATTAAAAAAATTATTTTCCACTTTAAACTTTTGATTGAAGCTCTCAAAATTATTTCATTACACAACGCTCTTATCTCTCATATTTTATCCATATATATGTATGTATATTGTATACATAAATTATCCACCAGTATAATTATATAATAAATTGAGAACGAAAAAAAAAAAAAAATAAATAAATAAGTTTAATGAAGTAATATAGAGTCTTGGCTATTGCAAGTGGTATACGATAGCTATCTTCATTTAGTTTCATAATGCCTTAGCGACATTTCATTCCCGCAAGTCGCGAACAAAACTACCCCCTATTTCTCCCTCTTGCACCCGCCCACCCTGCGGCGCGCGACCATCTCGTTGCCATCATCGTCATAAATATAATGAGAATCGAGAGGGTGCAAACTGCTTGGATATGGCAAAAGAAAATGCAACGAAAGCAGAATATTAAAGAAAAAAAAATATATATATATATATATATATATATCTATACATATACGGGGTAGGAAAAAAATATTTAATTAACAATCCATCTTGTTTATATCACGTGCATCTTTTATCAATTATCCCCTGGCATTTTTACCGGTTATAAAAATAATTATTATTCTTATTATGATTATTAAACCGACGTCAAAGGACTTGACAAATATATGTATATGAAGAAAGTGTGGTGTATGTAATCTACCCTTTATGCGACACGTAAAGCCATCTCATTTTCCGCTATACTCTCTTGCTCTCTTCGTCATGAACATGATTAAATCATTTTCTAAATGGGAATAGGACGAGAATGCAATTCCTCGCAGTGAAGCAAAAGCCATATGGTATACACACATTCATATATGACATACATTGCCAAGAATATATTTCACCCTTATTTCTCATCACCCTCTGTCGAACTAACTTCCTCTCCTTTATTACTTTCACTTATACCGTCATCCATTTCGTTTGAATAATTCTACAGTAATCTTTAATTTGTTTGACAATTAATTATAATTTATAGTCTCATATAATTTACCAGAACATTCAAGTTCACATTGTGCATTGTATAATTTTGTTATATATTTTATTAGATAAAAAAATTATGGGAAAGAATATTTCGTATAATTTAATTAATAAACAGATTTATAAAAAGTCTAATTTTATGTATCAGCAAATATACGAATAATTGATGCATATAAAAATGCGCGGACGTAAAAGGTAAATGTGTAAATGTGCAGTCGATTGTATCCGAGACACGAGCAACAGGATCCCCCTCGATATTATTCTCTACCTATACACTGTCATAAATATTACATGAAATTCAATGCGTACAGTTTCGCTCTCACCATCTGCACTTATATGCAAATATTGATATTTATAAATGTATACAAAATACATATTTGCATATCCATATTCAGTGCGTAGATTATTACACAACTTACAAAAGTGTAAGTTTTGATGCATGATGTTATATTCCTATCTACGAATATGTTTCATTTGTTTAAAATTGATTATATATTTTCTACTGATACCTGTCAATATATAGAAATTACTAATGATACATAAAGAGCGTGTTGCTAATGTCGAAAGTATTTTGTGATGCAGAGATTAGTAGTATTTGGTAAACTTAATCGAGGATGGAAATTCACATGGAGCGTGATGTTCAATGCTACTGGATTTCATGGTATTAATTGATTAGAAAGAGAGAAGAAGGAAGTGAGAATAAAAAAAAAAAAGAGGAAAAAAAAAGATGTATATAAGTGAAATAGTTAGAGATGTGAATATATAATAATAAAAGCTCGCACAATTTTTTTTTTTCATGTTGTAACGATGAAATGAATTAAAATGATGAAGTATAAATATATATAGAAAAAAATAAAGAGACTCGTAATATCATTTTTTTTATTTAGAAATGGAAATTTATTTATTTTTATTCTATTCAATTATTTCTTTTAATATACAATTGACGGGGGAAATTTTCCGATAATAATTTTTGCAATTTTATTTTGTCCTCAGTAAATTACTATAAAGAGGAATTATTGAACTGGATGAAGCTATAGAGATATATAAATGAATTCGAGAGAAAGTTTTCATCATTTATCTCTTGCTCGATATATATGCTTTATATTTTTAATGTGAAAAAGAAGAAAAAAAAAAAGAATAATTTTATATACGTATATATGGACAATACAACAATTTTTTTTTTTTTGATTTTTATTTTTACTTTTTCTCTTTATTCATTGTCCAGAATGAAGCGTCCTGTATTTACCCTCATTTATTACGCCCACATAACTGCATCAAAAGTGGAGAGAGCAAAAGTCATATGAAAATAAAATATAAAAAAAAAAAAAAAGACATCGCACAGTAATGAAATTTTATGCTGTAAAATAAAAATAATACTATATTATAAAAGAATTTACAGATAATAGACTTGGTTCATTAAATTCATTTATATTCTATTTATAAGATCCTTTACTTATCGTTCAAACTTCCGTGATTAAAAATATTTCTTTCTATTTTTTCTTTGTATAAAATATAAAAAAATAAAAATGAAAAAATAATTAAATAAAATAAATCAATAAAATGATCGATTTCATTAAATTTTTACGTATCAAAAAACATCATATACCATGATAATTTTTAAAATACAAACGTGCTTATGCAAAATTTATTTCGAAACAAAAGTAATGCAGTTTATTACATATTTAAACACGTAAAATTTCACGTATATAACTATAAATATATACGTATGAGCTTTTTGAAATACTCTGCAATATATGAATTTTATGAACGTGTTATGTGCCATAAATATTGGTCAACATACAGGAGTTTTAATACATGTATAGAGTGATATATAAACATGGATATATAGAAATATATTCTCATAAGAGGAACAAAAAAAAAAATTAAATATGTTGTTTGTGAGTCGTATAAAATTTCATTGCAATACAGTGTCAACGATCGCTGGCTTTGATTACTTTTTACCTCCGGCAAGTTTTTATTGCGTGAAAACATTAATGGACATTTATTTTCTTGCGGTACATATAGATTTTATAGATGAAAATGTTCATTTTCACATTGATGTAAGTGTTCATATGTGTGTATGTATATACATATATTCTCATATGTATAGTTTAGTCGATGGATAAGTAATATATACAGATATGAAATCACGAAAGAGGCGAGTTGACTAACCGATCGCAGATTTTCCGTTTACGATGTCGTAAAACACCTCAACATCCGCGTTAAACGAAAGCTCCTGTTAAAGAGGTAATATTTCTTAAAGCAATATAGATATATATCAAATATATTTTTACGTTACGAAGAGTCATATAACTAGTAGATTTAGGTTGAGAATATACTAAATTATATCAAGGTTTAAGATTAAATTCATCTGTAAAAAAATTCGACGTAGAAATTTTTAAAAATATATTTTTCTCTTAAAATATTTTCGTTGAAAGTTTTCCTGAATAAAATAAAATTGTTGTAATATCAACTGACTGATTGATTTAAGATTCTTTCAGTTCTCTCATGAAATAGGGGATGAGAAAATTCAATTTTGCATAGAAAAAAAAAAAAAAAAAAAGAGTAACAGAAATAACTTTACGTTTATTAGAGGTAAATAAAAAAGGTATTGTGTGCCTAGAACATAAAAAGACTAACAGTAGCACGTGCAATTTCACAGCAGCAGGTTTCGCATTCGAAAGACATATCAACCCTGTTGGATACATTGAATAAGACATAGGTAGAAGCAACAAAGAAAAAAAAAAAAGATTAACTTAAAAATAGATAAATAAAAAAGTAAATGAAAATCAACAGTTTCAGTATAGTTTAGTAGAGGGTAAATCGTGATTGAGTATTGAGTGTTTACCTCCGACAGTTATATATACATATACAGGATTATAGTATAGTGCAATGACCTGGATACGTGTAACTGTTGACAACACGAGTTGAAACTTGTTTCACAATAATCACAAGTCACTGACCAAAGTTTTCCTTGAGTGAAAGATGAGTTTCTTCTAGTGTTTTTTTTTGTCATTTATTTTTTTATCATTTCTAAAAATAAAATGTAATGAAATAAAACTAAACTTCAATTTTGAACTAATGTAATGTCGTAATTCTTCAACGTGAAGGTGAATTTATTTTGACATTTACTTCGTTCTCTCATTCTATTTATTCTCTTGCTCTTTTTATCCCTGCTCTTTCTCTTTCTCACTTCACGCTTATTACACCCTTTTACAATGATGCCACTTGGTAACTAATCCTCTACAATATATATATATTACTGCATTTATAGTAGGAAACTTTCCTTGGGATCATTAACGAACCATCTTCTGAACTTGCGATTCCATTGCGAATCAATATATCAACAGTGATGGAATGAGGCAGGGAGAAAGAGAGAATGAAGTGAAAGAGGGCGGTGAGAGGGAATAAAAATGAAAAAGACAGCGCTACTGTTATTTATGCCATCGATTAAATTTATTTCTAAAAGAAAATTCAAAAAGAAATAACGATTAAATTCTTTCGTTAACTATGTGAATACCAACTCATATTTTATTTTAGCATTATTTATAAATGTATTCAGGTACGTTGATATAAAATAAATAAGTATAATGTAATATTCATCATGGCAAGTGACGGTGAGGTATAAAAATAAAAACAAATAAAACACGAAATGATGATACGAAAATTCGTATAAAAAAAATATATATATTATTTTTTTTACTTCACTTTCGTGAAAATGGTTTTTTCTCAGGGATAAACCCTTCATTCCTCATGTCGTTCAACTTTATGATACATTTATACAACGATCGCATATATAAGTGCTCATCATCTGATGTTCAACGGTATATAATAGACACTACAATGATTCTCGAGAATATCCGCACAATCCTCTCTCATATATGTGGACATATACATACATATACATTTATCGTTATACTATCATTTCATTTTCAACTTTGGTTGGATCATCTTTATAATGATAATCTCACGAGAAACCGTTGCAAATATAAAATGATGGAGAAAAAAAAACGAAGTTGAAAAAGGTTTTTATCGTTTCACCATATATACATGATCGTAACACACAACATCGTGTGACATAAAAACAGAAAATATATGAATATACGAAGCACGATTTGACTTTTCAGTTCGTTTATACCTTCATATATTTTAACGCTACTTTATTTCCAACACATACCAATGCAAAAATATACAACACAAACAATAATATATATCACTCATCAATTGACAATATTTAAATTCTTTTTTTCTTCTTCTTCATGACTTAAGGACGTTCATGCGCGACGCTATAGAGTCAAATGAATACTAATTTGTTTATAAAATTTATTCGAGGCTTAAAACAATTTGTGAAATATATTAATAATTTAACAATGATTTATAATTGTTTTTTATATGTGTCAATTAATTTTGAGGTATTTATTTTAAGAATATCATTTAATCTACATTAACAATTGATTTGACGCCATTTGAATTGTTAAATAAATTTGGCAAAAAAACAGTTTTAATTATCTTCATTGAAATAATTAATATTTAATTCAAACATTCGTCAACACCTATTTTTTTGTAGAGTTATATAAACTACATATTTCAAAGAATATTTTCAAACATTATTTATTATTGTATCTACTCTTACAATATACTTTTTGTAATTTTGAATACATAAAAATGCTAATTTTCCAAAAGGCACAATGTTGAAAATTTTAATTTTGATCTTTAATAACTTTTTTAAATTATCAATAAGGCGTCTTAAAATTCCAAGAATAGATAGCTACATAATTTAACTTATCAAAACTGAAAAAAAAAATTTTTTTTTATCTACTAAAAAGTCTCCAAGTCTGAAAATGTCTTAGTTTAAATTTGGAATTTTCTCATCGTTAAATTAATCATTTGGACAATATCTTAAGTCAATATTAAAATCAAATTAACGACTTGAATCAATACTAAAAAAACGACTTGAATCAAAACTAGAAAAAAACTTGAATCAAGTTTATTTTCGACTTACCTCTTTTTGAGTCAAGTATATTTCAAACTTGTACCAAGACTATTTGTGTCAAATCTGAATCCCGACTTGATTCAAGACTCTTTTTTCTCTTTTAAATGTATTATCATTTCCCAATTATACTTTTAATTATTTCATTTATTCTTCTGAAATATATTATTATTTATTCATATATCTGTCTAGATATATTTGTATAATTCAGTGTCTATTTCACTTGGTCTTCGCTATTCTGTCTGCGTATCTCGTCTCAATCCCTACGGGACAGACGTCCCTAACTATAATGCAATTTTGTTTGTGGATGCAACCAACCAAGGTATAGGGACACACACAGGTGGTGACGTTGGCAGATTGAGTTAGTACCCAGTCACGTCACCACGTTGTGGAAAAGGGATTGGCCAAAATGAGGGTGAAAAAACTACAAGATGACATGGGAATAAAGAATACCCGGATATATAAATATACATATACATATAACATATATATAAGTACACACATATACATCAATGTCCACAAAAAATCGAAGAATTCAAACATCATTTTGCACTCTTACCGCACAGAAACGTGACGTCCAATATTAGTTCTTCAAATATCTTTTTGATCCTCACTTTTTTATTATATAAACATCCACATGCATATATACATTATACATATGTATGTCTATTGTGTATTATGTAGGTATTTGAAGATTTGCATATCCAGTAGGTATGAAACAGTTGGCTTTACAAAGAGATATGTTTCACGAGAATTGAAACAGAATTGTAAAATGTATTGACGTTTCATCGATTATTCCCAAACGTTGTATAAATATTTGAATAAAAATGTTTTGAATTCATCGTTAGGTTTTAATATTCATTGAATAGCGAGTTATGAACATCGTGTATATACACGAATTTTAATTTAATTTATATACAGCAAAAAATAAAAAATAAATTAAATAAAATACATATTTAAAATTAACTGCGCAATTTTTTAACTGAAGTGGCTTTTGTTTTTATTAAAATTAAAATGTCATCTTGGTTAGAAGATTAATTTATGTTTTAATTTAATTTATAATGTCAACGCACGAAAATGTAGAGGAGAATAAAAGAGAATGGTTTAAATAATTAATTTAACACTTCATTGTTTTTGAATATATGTTCGTGTATATATTTCTTTGAATATTATTCTCTTTTTGAATGGTATTTTTGTTTTTAATTTTGCATACTGGTATGAAATGTATATGAAGGGAAAATAAGAGAAAGGGCTTGGACGAAGCGGATCAACGTGAGAAATGTTAAGATGGAGAATAGAGTTTACTGCTTGAGTGTTGCTAATGAAGGTATGCGGGAGCAACGTTACTTGGGTTGTTTCTGAATTACATCGGAGAGGGTACTTTATAAAGTACGATGTTAGCGAATCCTATTTCGGATAAGTATCCAACTACACATACATACATTTATGAATGTACTCGTGTATCATATACACATAAAGATATATTCATAAAGTCTTCGTCCAACAAATTCAACTTGGTTTCATCATTGTTTGAAATTTAGTTTATTTAGAATTCAAAAAGTTTACTCGCAACATTTTTATTATAGAAGATAAACAATATTTATGAGGTAATGAAACAAAATTTTATGCTCTTAACTGTCAAAATGTATATGAAAATTATTTAAATAGATAATTAATGGGGAGGGGAAAAAAAATATCAAATCATCAAAATAAATAATTGCAAATTATATTTCAAGTGAATTAATTATTGGATAATTTTCATTGCAAGTACATTAATATTTGCAAATGGAGAATATTGATATCAATATTTTTACATACTTGTGTAGATATATATCTACTGATTCATTTATTTTGTTTGTTTGTTGATACAATTATATAGAATTCATTCATCCACGTAGTTTAATTTGATTTATCGCAGTCTCAACAGTAATGAATATAAAATAAAATTGAACTTTGGAGAAATAATAAATTATAAATATTTCATTGTTAAAATATCTGTTCGATAAAATTATAGCCATCTTTTACAGTTAATGAGAAATATATTGGCCTATATTTCCATACAATATGGAACTAGCCAGACGAATGTATAATGTATTCATGCATACATTTTATCCATCTAGAATGAGATAGATAATTGCTTCCTTGCTCGAGAAACATGAAACATCATTACCCGATCGTCTAAGTTTCGCGTGCATACGCTTGAGATAATCCTTTACTAATCTGTATTCTGATATCCCGTCACTAAACTGCACCATATCTTGTAGAGTCTCTCAGTTCATTCTCTCCATTTTGACCTCCAAGCCTTCAACTCTCTTGACTCAAGCATCGATTCATTTTGTACTTGTATGATAAACCTAGTGCATTATCCAGTCTTCCATCATTCATTTCTCATCAAATGCTTTACCTAAATTTACATTATGGCAAATATCGAATTGTTAGTGAGATTTCTATGTAAATTATGAATGATTATAAAGAGGGAAATGAAAGAATCTTTTAGATTTTTTAATCAATTTTAAGTACAGGTATCGGATTTGGAAATACAAATTATATTTGATGCATTAATATTTATTTATAAAAAGAGTAATGTGCATATTTGATAGTTGGATATTTGATGATATTTCAATATTTATTTTAACATTTATTTCCCACATGGACACTGAATATCTAGATTAAATAGGGAAATTTCGAATTTTCATATGTTTAATTGGATTTTTCTCGAAAACTTTTAGCTCCACGCTTTTTAGTTAAGAATACTATTCTGTAGAAAATTTAATTTCCTACAAAAAAGATCCTATTAACTTCTACTGTATAGTTGATAGTTTTTGAGAAATATAGAAAAAACCATAAAATTCGAGCAAAAATCGGCTTTAACATTTTTTTACCGGTAGGCTGATTCACAGAAAATAATTTTGTAATCAGGACTTCTAAAGTTTATATATTCCTGTATAATTTCTGCTGAGAACCAATTAAATAGCATGAATTTTCCCGAAGCTATGCATGAATGAAAAAAAAAAAATTAAGATATACATGTTATTTAAATAAGAAAATTTCAAATTGATGGCGGCAGTACTTAATATCAAAATTAAGAGCTCATTTTTGATGGAAATTTTTTATTTGAATGTTTAGAGTAATACTTCGTCCATCCTGCGAGAAAAAAAAAATACTCCCCTCAAAAAAAGCACCCTAATGTACATATATTTATATATCACTTATATAATGGACCTTTTTTTCTTTTCATTAAATCAGATGAATATGTTTTTCTTTGTAAATAAAAAAATAATATTTCCCACTAAAAAATACCGAGTTTCCAGCATTCAAATATGTATAGATATTAATAAATTAGACAATTATGTTGGAAGTATATTTTAAGAGACAATTCTGATATTAAATTTATCATTTATTGAAGAAAATACGTTTAATATTATGCACTAGTGATTAAAATCATCGCCATTTTCTAGATATGTGTACAATGGATGAACGCCAAGATAACACAAAAGATCAAAGTGAAAAAGTGAATGAAACAGAAAGAATAATCTTGATGGTGAACGAACAACATTCTGGCGCCTCGTTATTAAACTCTTTGGTGTACATTTATATATGTATATACTTTTATATTTTTGCTTGTTGTCTTGAGTAACGACTTTCGCATCCGATGTAGGTGGCGTATACATACTTTCTTATTGGAGTGCATGTATAGAATGAAAGATAACGGATTTCAGCGATAAAGTGATTGCCCAAACGCCTGTTTGTCCTATTCTTTTGCTCTTTCTCTTATTTTCTTTCCATCATGTTTTTTTTTTTGTTCAGTTGAAGCCAAGTGAACTCTCGCAAAGTGTGCCAAATTTATTTTCTCAAGCTTTTGCCGACTACTGCATTATATTCACGTTGAACATTGAGGTAATGGCGGAGAAATAATGATCTTGGTTGGTGTTTGACACAATATATAACAAAAAAAAGAAAAAAAAAAAGGAAAAAAAAATTTTAGTGATATATTTTCATTGTGACAATTATTGAGATATCTCCCAACTATATTATTGCACTGTAATAGTATTAAAAAAATATATATATTTCTTATTTTAATTAAACAAAAATTCATTGAAAAAAAAAATATACATTTTTATTTTCAAAATATTTTTTTGTTCAAATACTTTATGAATTTTATTTTCTAATGTTTATCCATTAAATTGTTATCAGTACTTTGTCAGCATATTTATAATTCATCTAATAATGAATTCACTTAATTATCATTGTTATCATAAAGTACGTAGCAGATCATATTATAATTATGTTTTATTTTTTATCATTGATTAATTCAAGCTCTTTTATTTTCATGTCATTTCCCACTAAACCAACAAACAATTTGTAAATTGAGTTAGGGCTATTGCGTAATGATGTATGCATTCGTGTGGTTGTGCTTTATCTTTATCCATTAACAATGTGTTTTGTCCATGATGTTGAGAACAATCAGTAGATTAATGTATTATAACCTCAACTGAGTTCACATAAACCGAATGATAGTGCGATGATGAATAATTTTCGCTTGTCTAAGCGAGTGAAAACTCTGCATGGTTTGATTAATAGGACAACCAATCATGCTCTGGACTCTTCTGTATGTGTATATGTGTGTAAATGATGTAAAAAAATAATATTATCACTGTATTCTATGTTATTAACATTTTATTTTTAATTTGGAAATTTTTTTATTGAATTTTTCAACGAATTCTTTTGAATAAGACATTTAGTTATTTTTTTTTTTACCAATTAAATTTCAATTGAAATTCAATGTCAATTTTTTGAATTCATGTCTAGTTATCACAATTTAATTTGTGTCATTGTCAAAACTGACGTGTAGCTCAATTTATTTATTTTTTTTCTTCACTTCTTCAAGGAATTAATATGAGTTCATTCAGGATTTAAAAGTCATATCAGTTGAACTAGTCAAGTGATGCCCATTAGAAATTTTACTATGGTCTATTTGCAATTACACTATCGCTGTGCACCCGGAAATTGAAAGGAAATGTCTATCTCCTATACATATGCACTGTATAACCATTGGGTTAAATTTATTGACCTGAAATTTCAAACAGAACCGGAGACAAAATAAATTTATCGTCCAGAGAGCCATATGTCGTCTAGCGAGATACCTTTGACTATAAAAGTAATGAAATAAAAAATTAATTACTCCTACAACATAAAATAAATAGAATATTATATACAAATCAATATATATTTCTCATAATTTTTAACTTTATAAAAAAATTTGAATAGCATTGGTAAACACTTTAATCTTTCATATCGAAATTTATGCTCCGAGTAAAAAGTTTCATTTTTTTTCTCCCGCAATTTCCCATTTAACGAAAACTCAAATACTCCCGACGCATATCAGTGAAATGGAATTTCCTATTACATGCTTCAAAGCAATGGCATAGTTTACATCAATTCCTCTTTCAAAAAAATACCCTAACAAATAAAATAATTCAAACATAAAAAGAAAAAAAAAAAGTCGAAAGAAATATTATACAAAAATAACTAAATAAAAAATTTCTTATATTAGAATTTTGTAGCTTACGAACCAATGAACGGATTCAAATGATCAATACATATTTTTATAGGAAATTGAACGCTCTACAAAAAAGGTATCCTACAATAATTTCATAACTCCAACTGTTTAGGAGATATCAGAGTTTAAACTTTAAAGAATTCAACAAAAAATGTCTTTATCACTTCTAAATTTCACAACTCGTAGATAAATAAATATTAAAAAAATTCACAACATATATTTTTGTAGGAAATTAAACGCTCTACAAAAAAGATCTCTTGTAATTAATCGATTACTCTAACCATTTAGAAGATATTCACATTCGAATCCCAATGCGTACTGATTTTAATAGTTTTTCAATAAACATTCTAAATTTATTAAAAATCAATCTAATGAATATCCTAAATGAGTTTTGGAATATTTAAAAACACAGTTCAGCACAAACATAAAATACTGCTTATATGTATTTGTGTGTGGGTTTAGGTACAAGGTGGGTTTCATTGAAATCAATTTAAACGTTGCATCTGGTAGTAGGGTGATAATACCTATTGATTTTATTGTCGGTATAAAATTCACTCGATGAACTATAGACATATCTTTTGAATTGACGCATGTGGTGTGAGCGGTTGGCGCAACATTGAACGATTATAACGATGTGTGGGTGGGCCATGGTGTGCGCGATAGTGGTCTGTTATCAATACAGTCATATCATATATAATATGTACGATAATGATGAGTTAAATTCGATATCAAGACTATGATGATTGAGTCTATAAATAATAAAGACAAACGCGACACACATACACATATGTATAATTATATATTATATATATAATACATAGGAAATCTTATGTATATGAATATTAAACATCAATGATGTAGAATTCAATTGAATTTCATTCATGTCTGACTTTATGACGATACTGTTGTTTAAATTGTTCTAAATGAAATGTGAGATTGAGGTTAGTGGAATATTTGCTTCACAATGTGTAGATATATCATTATATTTCTATTTTATATTACCTCAGACGTTGGTTATACGATATAATACAGTTAGAGTAAATTAAATACACCATAAATGTCATACAAAAATGTTATTAAACAAAACTATTAATATGGATATATAAATTCTGGGAATTGTTTCGTTTAATAGACTTGGAAAATTATAAAATTTTCATTGTAACTATAAAATGAATGATATTAGTTTGCGATTATTTATTTTATTGTTACAATTGTGGAGTTTATTATATTTTATATGATGTATAAAATAAGAAAATAATATAAAGGTAATATTGATATTTATTTTCTTTGATATTTTTTATTTTATTTTAGACACAGTAATGTTAATATAACAAGTAAAGTGTCTTTCATAATAAACAACGTTGGTATTTCAAGTTTAGTGGTCTAGACTAATTCTTTGAGAGTGCTTTTCGATGTTATGCCCTGTGGGAATGTCATTTATAAGCAGGATTTCTGCGCGTTACTTGCATTACAATATTGCAATAATAATATTTCCAAAAGTGCATTATATTTTTATCTGTTTATGTACACCACAGTGTATATACTCTGCATATTTAATACCTTTGAAGATAAGTCAGTGACCGGACTTTTGCTCTATGTAATTATTTATTTATAATTAATTATGATTGAAATGTAAACAAACAGATATTTATAATGAATAACTTGATTCCTTTCACCTTACTAAGTAATGTGCATGGTTTAATAAACATACATAGACGTATATATACACAGACACACAGTTGTTATATATGATAGCAATTAGTATTGCCAACATAGTAGTGCACGATCGCTCAATCTCTTCTCTATTTACTCTCAAAGTCAAATTTAGTTTCTTGCTGAGTATCATGTTTAAATTGGAAGACGAATGTTGGATATACTAATTATTTCCTTTTGCAGTCAGATACTGTCTAGTTTATTGCAATTATAAATGTTGTCTTGTTTATAATACTATGATAATAGATGATAAAACAATGATTGAATAGATAGATAGTCAACAGAAGTCAAAGTTAATAATTCATTATTATAAATTCTTTATTCTGTATATTTTATTTGCGATGTCACATAAAAGTTTGCTGTTTAATATGAAAATGAACAATATAAATTTAAAGGAGTATGTTAATGCACTTGAGATCAAAGAGAATTACTGTGAAGAAAATAAAATAGCGATACGTAAGCGATTTATTTATGGAAATTTAGTGAAGATCCCAATTGGAAATTGATGTATCCAAAGAATTTAACTCTATTATGATAATTTCAAATGATTCTAGTACTTGGTAATTCTTTCTCAAACAAATGTGTATATTATATGGTCTTTTGATAACACTTATTTAATTGTTTTCTTTTTTTTTTTTTTCTTAGTTTAATGTCAGCAAAACTTCTAATAGGTAAAATATTTTTTTCTTTCCACTTTTAGTTTTCATAAAACTTTTTATCCTTTGTTTGCTTTTATTATCGTTGGTGTTTTGACGACGTCGTTGTTATTTTAGCCAAAATTCCTTTTTTGTATTTCTTTCTCTTTTTTTTTCTTTACAAAATAAATGATTGTGAAAATTATTTCGATGAAGGTAAATCATTAAAATGATAGTATGAGCATGACACAAGAATGAACATTGCCAACAAAATTTTCTGATGATAGTTTGAAAAGCATTTTTACCGAGCCATCAACTGGTCATTCAATCGTATATAAGATGATCACACAGAATGCCATAAAATCCAATGGCTTTAGTACTTTATCCCGATATAAACGCTTATTGAATTTCTGGTAAGACATAATGAAATTCGGTGGTGGATGAAAAGAAAAAGAACAATAAAATCCTGTTAATAATTTGATATAAAAGTTACTGAGGCCTCAAATTATACAGCATGCTCATATACTTCTTGTTCACTTTTTTCTATCATGTGCTCGACAGATAAAATTTTCTTATTGTCATTTTTTAAACAAATAAACAAAATGATTTCCAGTATATAAATACATAGACATATTTTTTTTTTCTCATTGATAATTTGGATTTGAAATTCACACTGTCAAATTTAATTTTCCAATATTTTCCCGGAACTTTGTCCTTACACTGGGATTAAAAAAGTTATAAAAGCTTTCTTCAAACTCATACTTAAATATTTATTATTGTCATTTGCACATTTTTTTTTTTTTTTTCGAGTTCATTGATGAAATACTTTATTTAAGAGTGCTTGGGCTATATATTGATGACATTGGTCTCTGAAATATTAGGAAAGTTTTAAAACTATAAATCACTACGGAAAAAAAAAATAAAAAAAAAAAAAGGTCGCGAATTTTGTGTGTGAGTAACACAATGCCGGGTCAGCTACTCGTGCGCGACTTTTCAGTCTACAGATTTCGGTTGAAAGTTACTGGACACCGCCACACAAAGTGTGTCAACTTTTCAATATTGAACTTTTTGAGAAAACGAAAAGTCTCCGGATATATTACTGTATTATTATTTCCAATTTGAAACAAATGTTTAGTTGTACTGACAAGCCAAATAAACCAAAAAATAACCAAACATAAAATAAAAAAAAATGGAACAAATATTAAACTTCAATATAGAAGAACTAAATAAGTTTATTTTTATTACAAAAAAATTTTTTTAATTTAGCTAGATAAATTATTTTGCATATTTACTTTCAGAAGTTGATTCAAATCGTCCAAATTTTATTTGAATTCCTTAATTTTCTTATGAACTTGAAAATAAAGGAAAAAATAGTGCTCGTAAATAATACGAAAGGAAATTTTAAGATATTAAAATGAGGATATTTTCATTTCATTGAGAAATTTCATTAAAATTGAAAAATAAAAATGAATTTAAACTGGTGTCATTGAACTCATTCGGTTATACAATCTCGTTGATTCAAATAGACGACTTCAATGTTTCTCATTCTAGATGAACACGTACAGAAAATCTGATCGTCTAGGATTTAGTGCAAGGCGTCTAAAATTTAGTGATTTACTGAATTGGACACGTGACAAAATAGTATTACCTAACGAACCGTGTGCAGCAAAGTGTCTATGAAATAAAAAAGAGTAAATCACAGAGAAAGATAGAAAATAACAAAATGAAAGAGAATGTTATCCCAGTGTATTCCGTCTGCCATACTTCACTCCGCCAATTCACGTCGATCCGCTTTCATCTAACGAAGGATCTTCTGTGTCAACGGAAATAGTTATCTGTAGTCAACTCCACATTTTCGCATGTTCTATTTCAACCCAATGTCATTTTATGCTCTTCTTCATTCTCTGCCCCATCACTTTTCTCTCATTCGAGGTAAATTTTTTTTTTTTTCCATCGTTTCATTTCTTTCATTTCTTCATACGAAAAAAATTTTTCTCCAATTTGTGAATGGAATTCAACACACAAATTCTTTATATTTATTCTTCATGCCAGATCCAATTTCAAACTCAACATCAATTGAACATTATCTTTGAAATAATTTTTTTACATATATGAATTTTGTTGAATATAAAAATAATAATTTTATCTGTACTATAGTAGGGAAAGAGCAGCGTGTAAGAGCTAGTTTTGAAAAAAGGGATAAATAATATAAAAGAAAATAAATAATTACAAAAATTTGTATAATAAGTAATCGTTTATTCATTTATGTAAGTGATGTTATAAAACATTTTTCAAAATTATCGGTATTTTTGGACTTCTAAGCATTTATAAAAATAATGAAAGTCGACTCTTTTACAGCACATAGGCATTGAAAAAGCCATCCAATGTTTTGAAAGAGCCAATTAGTTCTTATTACATGACTGAAATTTTAGATTAACAAAGATATTATTTATTAATAATGTTAAGATATAATTTTATATCTTTAATAATTATAAAACGTTTTATATAACGCAAACTCTGGATAAAATATTCACTTAAATCTAAGAAATTTTCATGAAATTAGCCGTTTGAAATCAATCATTGCAATCTGACTAGGTACGATCTTTTTAAGAACTCATATAATTTTATTTGATGTATCTGAGTCTGTATCATTATTTATTTTAGATTTCTTAGTAAGAGCTTTTTGAAGGGACCATATATAAAGCTAGCTTTTTCATCACACTGCAACCCAGCTCTTTCAAAACATATTCTCCCAAGAAACATAACCCCGAAAATTAGTATAAAATTAAAGATTTGCCTGCAAATTATATATGGTTTTAGAAGGCCTAATATATCTATAAAATTATTGTATAATTATATTACTATTAATTTTGTCCGTATAGACGTCAAAAAACAAATAAAATGAACTCAAAAACTTAGTTTTTGACGACGAAATCTTCAATATGTCATATCTAGTGTTACTATCTTAAAATAATAATATATCAATGATTTTTTCGAAAACTACTGCGTAAATAATAATGGCTCTTTTGCGCCACTCGTTCTCTATACTCAAGTTTATTTTATAATTGATGAAATAAACTAATATATTGGTTATATATGTATGTATAATAATAATAATGAATATATTTGTATCTTAAACCCAATGGAGTTAGCTTTATTTGACATAGAAAATGAAGTTTTATTCTGTCTTGCTGATACTGAATTTTCTTTTTTTTCTTCATTTTAGCTTTAAGTCTACATCATCTTGTACTTGCTAATACCTCAGAGAAATCTTTTGACCTTAGAGAATACATTTGTAATCATGCGACTATACAATGTCTCTATTCAAATATTACCATCTTTTCTTACAGTCAATGGACATTTTGAATTCTGAATTAAATTAATTAGACACAGTGATACTATATAAAATGCATATAGTATTTTATCAGAATAGTTTAAAAGAACAAAATAAACTATTCGACAATAATATGTTAGCAATGTCAACTTTATTTAAAAAGTTCAACATCTATTATTCATTTCTCATTATCATATTGAGAAACTTTTTTCTTTTACTCATACAAGCAATAATTTTACAATTAATTTATATTCATAACTTATTCAAAGTCCTTTTACCGAAACAACTAGCATCAAATTGCAATTTTTTTTTTTTTGGTTTCATCTCATCTATCGAATGTGATAATTGAAAATTTTTGTTCGTATTAAATTCAACTTCTCACTTCTTTTCTCATCCTTTTGTGCCAATGACTGTAGTTATAGATGGCACTTTTACATTACACGACCACGAACAAAGAGAGAACAGATAAAACAGTGAACGAGAAAAGAAAAGAGAAAGTTTATCTGATCGTTGACACGAACACGTTTCATCCCTCGAGATTCAAAGACACTTTTCTTATACCATTTTCCGACCCCAATTCTCGTTCTTGGCCTCTTTTTTCTTCTCGTCTTTTCATTCGCCAACCTCACTCGGTTTGGATAAACTAAAAAAAAAAATAATGCGGAATGTATATGTACATGTGTATAAAGTTGTACCGAAAAAGTCATTGGCCAATGTCCCATGGGTTTCATTGCAACTTTTCTCGATACACGAATCGTATAACTTAAATGTAAAAAAAAAATTCCAAATAAATTGCAAGATAAATTCAATCTTTTATTTATTATTGTTTCCCTCTCAAATACCAAGGTATATTTACTGTCAGAACTTAGTGATGATTAATTAATAATAAATAAATACACATGAATGAACGTTAACTGAAATAATAAATTTTTAGTTTATTATAAAATTTTTAAATTTATTGCCATATGATATATAATAAATTTCACATATTCTAATTATTATTTTATAATAACATTAATTTATTTTCATGACTATATGATAATATTTTTAATAATAATTTCATTTTTTATTTTTTATATTATTTTAAATCTTATAATTAATAAATTTGATTGAATTGATTTGAACAATTATTCCTATAATTGTTTTATTATTATTGGCTGATTCTCCATTAGGAATTTTATATGTATTTGATGAATTATTATTAATAAATATGACTATTAAAATTTTAAGGCATCAATGATATTGAAGTTATGAATATAGAGATTTTTTAAATTTAAATTTAAGGTTTGATTTTTATGTATTAGATAAAATAACTTTAGATATTGGTATATTTCAATTATTGAATGTTGATAATCATTTGATTTTGCTTCGAGGATTATTAATTCGTAGATTAGTAAGGTCAATGAATGTTATTTATTCATAAACTATTCCAAGGTTAGGAGTAAAAGTTTATGCAATTCTTAAATCGATAAATCAAGTTGGAATATTAATTGATCGATCAGGTTTATGGACAATGTTCTAAAATTTGTATAATGAGTTATAATACACCTAAAAAAAAAAAGACTTGTGTTAAAACTATTGATATTCTTACGAATAATCAAAATTTTGGACTTGATACAATCGGAAACTCGACTTGATGGAAGAGTAAACAATTGATCCAAGTCTAAATATGACTTAATCCAAGTCTGCAAAATGTCTTAGTTTAAACTTGGAATTTTCTCATTGTAAAATTAATCATTCGGACAATACCCCAAGTCAATATTAAAATCAAATTAACAACTTGTATCAAGACTATTTGTGTCAAGTCTATATCGCGACTTTTTTTTTATTGGTGTAAATTTTCGATGGTTTATTAAAGCAATTGTTATCATAAATTTAAGAAATATTTCATGGTGTCGAGATGCATCAAGCATAAAATTAAAACCCAAATATTTTATTATAATTTTATATTAACATAATATGGTCATGACTTTATAATTTTCATTGAAAATTATTCGACATAGTTACATAGACATGCGGCACGTTTAAGACTCCATGGGGTAAAAGTCGCGACGTGAATTGAGGTGGAATTATGTGGTCTCTAGAGAATTATACAGTTCATCCATGCACACAAGACTCCTTGATCCCATCACATAGCTACAGAAAATATAAGTAATATGTATACATACAGACATTCAAAGCCATGTTCATCTGTATGTATCTGTACATATATGTAATTCTGTGTACACGAGAGACTGTTGTTGCATTGGCGCAGGATTACTCAGTGAAAACTCTAGAGGATTTCAGTGAAGAATCACAACCACTTTGTTGTATACAGAGATCCGAGCAAAGTTCACTGCGTACATCTCAAAACTTAATCTTACAGAGATTAAAATTGAGTGCATGCAGTTTTATATATAAAAATTCTACTGAAATATATTTAATTATTTTTATTTACCTCGAAATTTTCATATAATTTTAATTATTTTTCAATTCATTATTTTATGCATTGTGTGAAATACTTTCGAGAAGTTCTAGTTGATATATTATTTGGGAAGTTGTGATGAAGTTGATGAAATATATATATTATACAGATACTTTATAATGAATTCCTGTCATTTGCAGACGCGTATTTATTTATGTACATATGATATACAATTACAAAAGGAATATCCAACATGTCTCTAATTAAACGAAAGTATCGTTGGGATATTTATAATGAGAACGAGACAGTGTCACTGTACAATAATAATTATTTAATGTCACATCTAGGGCGTTAAATTATTCTGTAAAGAAAATGATCTATGAAACCTGGTTGAACTGCACGAACGAAAATAGGAAAGTGTAAAATTTAGAGAAAGAAAATGAAGTAGAAAGCAAAATGTGATTTCCGTTGTGGTGCAATGTTTATTTAACATGAGACGATGAAGGAATTGTGTTGGTGGTGGTGGTGGGCGACTAAAGGGGCGGTAAATAAGAGAATATAACGGAAAAGCTTGGAATTCGTTGCGATAATAGCTTCTTGAAAATCACTAGTCTGTGGAACGAAAATTTCCTGAATTAAACTCATGGAAAAACTATTCTGACTTCTTTGCACTTCCTATATTGTTATTCACTGCTTTTGAGTGATTTAATTTATTATTATTATTTTTATAAGTTGAATTATTATTATTTTTATTATTCTTTTGAACTATACTTATTTTTCTCTTGCTTTTCATTACCAATATTTCTCAACTTTCCAACTGGATGGAGAGGAAATTAACTAGGATAAATTTACTTTCAAATGTAAATTGAGAGTTTTCTTTAACATAAAAAAAGAAGAAGATAATTCGAATTTGTTACCATTATTATCGATAGTGGTAAATAAAAAAAAAAAAGAAGGTATATGTACGGAGAAATTAATTGAGACGCATTGAAATTCGTTAATTAATTTCTAGTAATTGAGAAAATTTGTTGAAGTAAAATGGCGGTGAAAATTTGTTTTAAAGCAAGTTGCACAAAGCATTTCTGAAGTATATCTAAGACATTCAAAAACTTTCTAATACTCATACTGAGGAATTATATTCCTGTCTTATCCCGTTCGCTCAGACTAATAGTATATTCATCTATCATGACATATCATTCATATTTATCCTTGTCATATAAGTCCTTTCAACAATTGTATTCATTTCTCGAGATACATTATACATATACATTAATGATTAAATGAATACTTTAACTCGATCGAATGAGAGATTTTAATTAGATTATGCCAAATAGTTTGCTATACACTAGTGGAAGAAATTAAAGAGTCAAAAAAATTTCTGAAATGTTTCCATGTTTTTTAAAAGGTTGTATTTCAGTGAAAAATGGTCGTATCGAGTTTTCAAAAAAAGTATTTTAAAGCTCCGAGACTCTAGTTTTCAGATCTTGTATCGAAAAAATTTTTAGAAGCCACAGTTAATACGTAATTCTAAAAAATAGCACAAAAAAAAAATTCGCAAATTTTGTTTCTTTTTTTTTTTCTTTTTGAGTTCACGAACTCAAAAAAAATTTTTTTTTAGCTAAGCCACCATTTTGATTAGATAGCTTGTTTATTCAGCTTCAATTTCATTTTTCCAAAACCTCAATACGACCATTTTTCACTGAAATACATCCTATTAAAAAACACGAAAAAATTTCGAAAATTTTTTTGACTCTTTAATTTTTCCCACTAGTGTATAATATTTCTTTAACAGATCATTTAACTACACAATTGACGCTTTTTCAAATCAAAATACCCCAGTGTAATATGATGAATATTCCAAGGAATATATTTACTAAACAAATAAACTATTATATAATATTCAATACAATTATGAATTGGAATCGATTATATTGTATACGCTTTTTACAAACGTGCATGATGCTTGTAAAATAAAATCTCTCACAATTTTATTTCTATTGCAGTACCACGTATAAACAATATATAAATAATCTTGTATTTATTTTTTCTCGATAAATATATTTCCTCTTTGCCGCACAACATTTACGCGATTGAGCCCATGCATCAAGTCTCACTTCAATTGCACACAGTTTACTGCTGGAAAGCCCAGTTGTTTTGTAAATGGTTCTTTATATATACATATTGAATGTACATATACATATATGTATATAAAGATATATATTTTGTACTATCCCATTTTAGAGAATTTATGATCTTCAGGCATAGATTGGTTAAAATTTACAGCTATATCAACAAATAGAATAACATATATCTACATCACACTTGGCAAATGCAACCATCAATAATTTATTTGTAATTTATCTACCTACATATATTAAAAAATGTTTTTACATTTTAATTTAAATTAATTTTTTGATGATAATATAAATGATTTTATTTAGATTAAATTAATTTAAAATTTTTATAAATTAAATTGGTAGTATTTTTTCAATTAATCTTAAAGAAAATTTTATATTGAATTGTATTTGTAAAAGTTTGTCACGCCATCAAATTCTCTGCTTGATCGGTAACTTTTTCAAATCACTTCCATAGAAGTTGAGTAAAGAAAATATTTTTCCAACTTGACAGTTGATGGTATCGATTCGTTTATATTTGAAGCCCATCGGGAATGAGAAAGAGTAAAGCAGTGATAGTAAAAGAAGTGAGGTAATATAACTGGTGCAACTGGACGTGCATGCGTGTCGAAAGTTTCTTCTCTTATTCGCATTGGAGTCTCCATGACAACCAGCAACTTTGCAGCAGTATATGCATTTTTATCCTGCACATAGATATATAAAAATTTTTAGATGTATGGATTGTTATTTATAGAAAAGTCGATTGATACTGTCAATCCCATTTGAGTATGTTGCTCCAGATGGTGGTGGACTATTGAGTTATACGTCCAGTTGTTATATTTCACTACTCAAACTTATTTTAATTACTTTCGTCTTTTCATTATTTTCCATTTTCTTTCCATGGTTTATTTTTTATATTGAGAGAAGTATTGGATTAAATTTCGAAAGTTTAATACGATAAAGTTAAATTGATCTGATATTAAATCGAGTCAATATTTTGTTTCATTGATTCAAGATTGGTTAAAGTAGAATTTAAAAATTGTGATTAATTATTTTAAGAGCATGATTTTAATAAAGTCTTTGTGACAATTATATTTATTTCAGTGAATTCATGTTCTTCAGATAATATATCTTAATTTATTTTATTAAAATTCCGTTGGTTTTATGATAATAAAATATTGATAAATATTAGAACTGAGATATCCACAATAAAAATAAATTTATATAATTTTTATTGGATTATATTTTGAAGGGTTTTAATACATTTAATTGTAAAGCAAAATTTTATGAATTTTTACAATATTTTATCTTTCACTAATTTTCAGAAAAAGCACAAAATTTATTATTGAATACTTTGTATGGAAATGAAGGAAATATTTTCCGAATTGGTGGTATTACGATGGTGTCAGTGAATAAAAAAAGAAGAATGTGGAACAATGGATTCGATACAGTGTATATTTTATGCATAGCAATTGTGTTTCCACCATTTTGACTTTGAAAAAAAGTAGATTTTGCATTTTTATCCGACTGCACTTTCTACGAGCTGTAAGAAATCTCATCACTTTTATAAAAGACGCCTGCTACATTTATATACAAACGTGAATCTACCATACAAATATATATGTATATTTAACCAACACTATAGAATGTCTTTTTGCATTTTATTTTCTACTTCATTCCTGTATGTACCAAACCATGAAAGCATTATACGATTCGTACTTTACACCACTTCACGATGATTTCCATTTGCATTTAATTTAAGTGCACACACCCAAATGGACGAATCCAAATGAAAATTAAACGAAAGCCAAAAGTCTATTTATTACGAAAAAGAAACTAAAATTATCTTGAAGATATTGACAGACCAATCAAAATATCATTTACAATAATTTTATATTCGTTAAGACTAAAAGAAATCTAGCAAGAATAAAATAAATAAAAGAAACCCATCAATCATTCAATAAAAATAAAATAAAAATTACTCAACAACTATTCTATAAATCAAAAAAGAAAAATATAAAAGAGTTCACAAACAGATAAAGTTCATATAGTAAACTGTGATGATTTCATTCAAGTGTCTGTGTTAGAGACAATAGAGAGGAAAATATATCCTCATGGATACTCGAATAACCATCAAGATCACTCGAACGTATTAGTCGCTTGTGATAAACAATGACTTGTCGTGAACGTCTTGACATTGACCAATTACTGATTTTTGTGGCTGTGATTGGTGTTTCTATATACACTGTATTTGCCAGCGATAAATAATACAACTCTTTACGCTCGTTGATTGCACTAAAGAGATGAAAATAAATCAGAGTTCATACAAATAGAATGAGAAAACAATTGCTAACTTGTTTTTGTGGACATTGATTGCGGGAATGTAGAAAAAAACATTTTGCGTCACAAAAGAAGAAGAATAGACTCGATAAGTTGTTAATAGCAAGAGTTGGATCAGTGTTTGGGTGTGTGTGTGTGTGTATGTGTGTTCGCTAGTGTCGGTTGGATTAGTTGGTGATGTATCGCGAGGACGCAGCTGGCCTCGATGAAAGTGATCCAACGAGCATGAAGCATCCGTCGCGTGTGCTCGTCTTTGAGATTGCTATGGCATTGTTTGGTATGGTATGGCTGCTGCGTGTTCGCTCTGAGATGCGTCGTTGTTCAAAGTGTCATCGTGATGAACTGCCAATTGGACAACAAAATCAACAACACAGTCATCATTATCAGCAGCAACAACAACAGCAGCAACGTAATAATGAACAGCAACAAAATCAGAATCGAACATTATCACAAACTACTAGTTTGATTCATACACCTGAAGATGGTGTTACAATGTCATCGGCAAATACATTATTTACTTTGGATACACCTGGTGCAACTGGACCTGCTGGCAGTTATTGCGAGGTTCATGGATATATTCCACCTAAAGAAGGTATTATTAGTGTGATCATTAATTGTTATCTTGTAAGTGTATATTATTTTATTTTTTATCTTCTATTCTTTTGATTTGATAATCTTTGTTAATTGTCAGTTATAATTGTGTATTATCCAATGTGAATCAGCTAATTAATGGGTATCAGTTCTACAAACTAACAGATGGTGTATATCTATGTGGCTAATGAGCTTTTGCTCCCAAGGATAATAGCCTTATGCGGTTCTCGGATTATTTATGATGACCGTACTTAACTTTTCACCTATATATCATCAAAATTATAACGGTCAACATATTCACTTGCTATATATTCACAAAAATCTCACGCTATTTTTATTATAAAATTTAATTATCAACGTTTTATCCATCATAATAAATTTTAGGAAAACAAAATCTACATATATAAAATTCAAAAACTATTTTTTATTATTAAAATCTTTTTTTTTATTTTTTATTTTTATTTATTTATTATTTGAAATTTAAAATACATATAACCCCTTAATTTTCATCATTCTATTAACAACCCCCATTTTTCAATAGCGATATTAACATTGTAATAGTTCCTTTTTTTTTTTTTTTTTTTAACTAAAAAATATTTTTATATTTTTTTTATAATAATTTATATATATATAGTAATATATATATAGTGAAATATATATTTAACTACCAAACATTCACTAGAAATAATTTATATGGCAAAACAACTTTTGCTGGATCAATTAGTTATTTTATAAAAAAAATAAGTGATGGTTTATTTTTTCATATAATATTCATGAATTTTATCATCAACTACGAGTAAATCATCGTGTTACCATTGCAATTTACATAGATGCTACTATAAATATTTAATTTTCCTAGTTCAGTATTTATTTCACATTAAAAATAAAAAATAATTTAATCTACAAAAAATATGAATTCATTAGCGTATTTGTAAGCACACAAATATTTTGCATAAAATCACATCAATATCCATGTGTATGTAAAGCATGCTCTACATTATAAACATATTCATATTTACCTCGTTGGAATATATACTTCTATGCTTTTGTACACTGCTGTTTAGTTTTCGTTCTCATACACAGCACAATTCCAAAAGGATTTCAAACATAGACACTCGCACAAATAAATATATATTTTCACACGTGACTCTGTCACACCATCATGTATTTCCTCAGTATAACGAAAGCATAACTGACGAGTCGAGATGAACTTCAAGCCAACTTTCTCATTGTTATGAGACAAAACTCGTGGGTCCATTTCATTTTACTTTTATCTCTGTCTCAACTTTTCCGGCCTCTTTTTCATTGCTACTTTCTCAACTACAGTTATATAATAGCACTACTATTCTCTTTCTCGTTCGTGACTAGGTATTATATTCGTTGCTAACGGACAAACCTGATGCTTTGTTTGTACCACCACATTATCTTATATACGTGAGTAAAAGACAAACATCCAGGCTATTATGTGATTGATGTTTATATCTATATGTTTTTGCGTGTGTACCATTTAGTCAACGATATTATTCTACGTGCTGTAAAATGTCATGAACTCAAGCAATATACATACCATCATGAAACATTTACTCATATCAAACCTGCGACCAAGTACACATGATGATGATGAACAGATGAAAAGTTCATTTCTATTCATCTCGTTGATGACACATTCAAAGTGCTACCTACTTCACTAAAACTAACTACGTGACTTCATTTGCACTGTTTCAATTTACTAAATGACAACAAACAATTTTCATATACACATATACTATAAGGTTATATGAATAGTGAATATATTCTCGTGTATATTCATCATCATATATATTGAATATGACATAAAGTCAAAATGAATAAAAATACAATTGGAAAAATTCATCTCATGTCTGGTTTATATTTTTACGTATACACTTTGGTCACCTGACCCATCTGAACCAGCTGTAAAACCATGTTTCATTCGTTTTCTCACAAGAAACCAGTAGAGTGTAGAAATACTTCGTATATGTATCAGAGTCAATGGGTGTCCGCGCCTTGAAAGCCTGAAAGCTTGTTCATGTCTACACCTAGTCTCTGGCGACACTGCGGTATTGCCGCAGAGTTTATTACGTATGTGGTAAAGCTACGTAGGTTGACCTATTTCAAAACAGAAATATCCTTATATTCAACCAGCTCACGGTATACATACAAACACACTTCATGTCAATGTTTGCAACATTTCATAGCGGACATAATTTTATTTGTAATTTACTTTCCCACCATCGCTCCATATGGATTTAGATAAAAGCAGTGCTTTATCTTTTCAATACATACGTTTCCTTATATAAATACGCAGAATTATTATAAATGTGTATGAGTAATTTTACAGTTGATCGAATAAATAAAAAATGAAGGAGAATTTTTTTTTTCTGTTCTATTTTTATTTATTTATTTATTTATTATTATTTTTTTTTTTTTTTTGGAATAAGCTAGCACAAATCCATCGGGTGTGATATCTCTAGTTAAATTGGGTGCACGTCGGCAACTTTCCAGCAGCAAAAATGTCGCAATAAATAGTGCTTGAAAATTAGAAAGCTTGGGGTGTATGTGTACTTTACCAAGCTTACTTTTTCTTTTTTTTTTTATTTTATTTTTCTCCCCGTCTTTTTCGATTCTTTTCCTCCGACAATTCCACTTTCCCTCAACACTCCTTTGCTATTCAGGAGTTTAATTTTAGCGTTACACCACGAAATCGTGTTATTACATTTTTTTTTTCTCTCATTTTTGTCCCCCTTTAACTTTTTCGACTAAATGAGCTCAGCTATTTTTCAGCTGGACAGTAGCTTAGTGAAAGTTATAAATTTCAACACCCAAGTACACACGTACTTGAGTATATTGTGCGTGTTTGTGTGCATATTAAATGAGAAAAGGAAACGAATGGCTGGAAAGGCAACGCTGAATAAAAACTGAGAACAAAAATAAAAAATGTTTGTATACACATAATGAATATTCTGCAACACTAGATACAAGCAAGATAATTATGTGTACTTAACTGACACCAACACCACTCTATACCAAGTGTCGCCAGCTAATAAATCCAGTCACACTAGCAAGAGGCTAAATATATTTACATTGGTGTGAAAATTCATTTCCCCAACAGCTATTAATTTCACAAACTTATTAATCACATAAATTATTTTTTCACCATATAACCAACGTGTTAATATCAGCAAAATTCTACACACATACATACATTGCACAGATAAAAACTACTACATTACCCTGCCAGTGGAAACAGTCGAGCTTTGGTCAGACTCATTCGCCGTAAGGAAAAAAAATTCAATAAATTTCTCCAATAATTTATATACAAATATTTATCCATTCAAATAACAAATATATATTCATTATATTTTTTAATTCATTTAAAATTCACATATAATAACGTTGAATTGCCAAATGAACTATATATTATGTGTCTCTAAACATTTTATAAATAGACAGGCATTAAATGATGGTCGAGAACAGTTGGTTCCAGTCCATTTAAGTCGCAGTGCACCAACCACCTGAGTGGCTATTCGTCGTTTGAGAGCAATACACGAATGGTATATAGATAAATCGTGCAGACATGCTCGAGTAATTCTTTTTCTGCTACACTCAATACCAATCGTATATATGTATTTCAATACATATATACATTCATACACATATCTTTATGTATCTTGATATTTTCACTTGAATTGTTCATATCTGTAAAATCGATTTTGTTACTGGTCCATTCATGTCTTTAACAGTATATATTCCATTCTCTTTCTTGTACTTCACATTCTCTGACTCTTTGTAAATATCTATTGATATTATTATCATCATTGCAAGCTCTCTAGTATATTGTCTCTTGGTTTTATCTTTTAACAGTATTAGTTATTGATAATATTAAATCGATAACACATGACAAAGGAGAACAATGAAAAATTAGGCATTGGCCATGTATTGATGAGCAATGGAGTCTGGTGTTGGTTATATCAAAGTGCTTTCTAGTTTCACTGGATATATATGTATATAGATGTCTATGTATGCTGAAGGATAATAAATATAATAAAAAAAAATTAGAAGGATAAAAAGAAAATATAATAAATAGATAAAAATAATGTGATGGATTTTTTTTTTGGATTTATTTGTATTAAATGGAGACATCAATTATGGTTAGTAATTTGTTTAATTTATCTGGATTTATGTTAGTTGTTGGCATGAAAATTTGTCATTTATTTACATTATTTTCTTGCTGTTGTCTGTGTTATATTGTTAGGATGAATAAGTATCCATAAAATTATCAGATTTGCATATATTTGTTTTTTTTTTTATATGTTGAATATTTAAATATTGTTTAATCCCCGAGTTGACATTTATTGGAGAGCTTTCGAGTATTTTTAAATTTTATGTATATAAAAATATAAAAAAATATATCCAAAGAGAATAATAAAGAATAAATAAATAAATCCTCTATCGTCTGATAACAGAATGGGGTTGGATCGAGTTGATAAATTGTCGAGACAATATCAAGCATATGGAATTAAAATGAAAATAGTTTGTATGAAAATAATAATGCGACAAATTTTTTTATGGAACTATATTAAAGAGGATTTTTAATTTATTTGAATTATTTAGAATATACTTTTAAAGAACTTGTTATCATTGTGTTTACAATTATTGCATGCAGACGTAATTATGCACTCTTGGCAAACGGCGAGTTTTACTCATAGAAACTTTTCCCATAAAAAGAGAAAGTTAAATAATAAAATTGTGAATAATGTACTATTATCACCCCATGACTAGAACATAAAAGCTCAACAAAATAACCAAAAAATAAATAAATAAATAAATAAATAAATAAAAGAAAATTATTCTTAACTGCAGAAATCTGCAGTGAATATTTTTTTTTTTTTTGAGCCCAATACAACAAGAAAAAAACTGTTAATTTTTTTTTTGTTGTTGAAAATACTGACGAAGCATGATTTGTAATATTCATGTGTAAAAGCATCAGCGAGATGAAGCTGAAAGCAAAATAAACTTCTCGACTACAATGGAATAATAATGGCTTCATGTTTACCTGATTATCCCAGAATTTCAATAAAAAAATAAACAAAAATATAATGCCTCGAAGCGTAAATAAAAATCAACAAAATATGTATTTTTCAAACAACAACAAAAAAAAAAATATCAAAAATAATTATTATTCTGGCAAATGGAAAATAAAAATGGCCACCTAATAATACAAATAATGTTAATTTATTATTATATCAGTTTCTATTTATTGTTGAGAATATATTGAGAACCACAAAGGGATATTGTTGCTTATAGTGTGTATGTGTAGAAAGCATATTATCATGAAATGTATATCCAAAAGCCTATGTATGATTATTCTTGTTACACCACAAAGCTGTCGACTAACCATTGGCCTCATTGGAGAGAATAGTGTATGCATGGACGTTGCAAGATATAGTGAAACTAGTTGAGTGCTGCCAGTATCCATAACTGATATACATTTTGACAGCCTCTCACATACCAACAAAGAGAATCAATATACCTTTGATCGTTAGAGAGTACATTTGATATCCTTTAATCAAATAAATGGATAACCAAAAGTGACATATGTACAAGGGCTAGAAATAATATTATTTGCCTCATCATTTAATTCTGTTGTTGCAAAAAATTTTCAACTTTTATTGAATATAATATTTAAACATGAAAATGAAATTTTATTCTTAATATAATTTCGTTTTTTATTTTTATTGTTATCATTCCAACGAGGTGATAAATTACTTTGCTGGTCCATGACATATTCACCCTTTGGAAGTCTCAAGAACATACTTGGACTTGCAAATGTTTGAAGATCGGAAAAGTCTCCATCAGAAATCCCCTGCAGAATTTTTTCACTCTGATTTTAACACGAGTGAATGATATGTAAAAGTCTGTGAGAAAGTTAGTGAGTTAGTTTTATTTTATTATGACGAATTGAGAATTGTAATTTAAAAATATGTTTTCATGATATCAATAGAAACAAAAAAAAAACAATTAAAGGATATGGTGAATGAATATTTTAATTGTTATGATATGGATTATTTAATACTTTCATGCTGTTATTTATATTGTGGTATTGGATTGAACTGAATTTTTTATTCACAGTAAATATCCAGTGTGTGCTTAATGCACAAAACAGGAGTTCATTAATATATGTAAATTTATCGAATGATAATTGTTTTAATAAATATACTGTGGCATGATGAGATTACTTTGAATTATCCATAAATTCAGAGCATATGTAATTTAATAATATTTCATAATTTGCGTAGACAATTATTGACACCACATTTAATTTATATTTCATTGTCTATTTATTTTCAACCATTTATATTCATTTATGAATGTATATATATGCATTAGTGTTTGGCATGGGATCAAGCTTGTCATAAGTTGCCCTAGTTTCGTGTGAAAAATGTGTTCATTCAATACCACCCACATTTTATGTAAAAAATAAATAAAAAAATCACATTATTAGTAAAGTTTTCAACATAAGTATGAAAATTTTAAAAAAATATTCATCTACAAAGGGATTTTATAAACATAAAATATTACAAATTCACACATAAATGTGCGTTTTTATCGTTGCTAAACTCGGAAAACTTATTGCAAATGGCTTTTTAATTCCTTCGGGGTAAAGCCAACATGATAAGAATATTAAGCTACATAAACTCACATATACTTCACATAACTTTGTCCCTAAAATAACTCCTGGGACACACATACATATACTCCTGGTAGGAGTCTCGCATGACTATAACGAAAAGATTATTCATTGCATTAATGGTAAAACCAGAAAATGTGTATCATACATTTAGTATTATATGATACTATAACTGTAAAAGTATATACATGTTAAATTTTATCGAGCAGAAACGAATAAATACCTTTACGATGAGTACGTGTATCCATGAGAAAAGTACCACCTCCCACAAAAGGTTGGACAAGTTATGCGTCATCTACATCAAGAAAAAACTAAGGGGTTGGATCTCCAAGAATATCGTGGGAATTTTTTAAACGTCGAAAAAATTTACGACACCATGACACACACGGTATATTCCCACTAACGTTGCAAACTATTACGTTTTTTTTTTTTATCATAGCCCACCCTAAAACGATTAAATGCATCCCTGGATAGTAGTAGATGGGGTTGGTGACATGCAGAACAAATTAATGGTCGATCGTTCTTTTAGAACTAACCGTTGTACCTTTGTAGACAATTAATGTCCTTTGGCATAACGCTTTATTTTATTTTTTGTTCAAAGTAGAATTCAGAAAATAAAAAGAATATAACTGTTTTATTCAAATGAATTAATTTTTTCTTTTCATTTTGAAATATGTTCATGAATTATTCTCGATGGCTCTGTGATGAAACAGGCAATTTATCATTCAATTGGGTAAAAATATGCTGATTCTAGTTTGACATTCAAAGCATGAGCAAAGTTTGTTTGTCATGAATCAAATTGTGAACACTTCACACTGATGAAATCATAACAATAATTTCCAATGATTTTTCATTATAAATATGACGAGAATATAATTGATTATATATTCTCACACTTTAGTATCATAAATTTTGTGAATAGAATAATTAAATTCACAAAATTTTCCAACTGAAGTAACATTGAGATGATGACAATTCACAAATTTACATATAAAATATATTAAACGCTTTTTGTCTTAGATATTTTCACTAACATCTCTTTTTCCACACCATCGTCTCGTCTTATTTTCACTTCACTTCTTCTTCAATTTACCCTAATCTCCCCCGGAAAATCTATCCGCATGCAAGTTTTCATTTTGTTGTTTATACACGAGCTTGGTAAACTTTGTTATACAGCATCAATTCGATGAGTTACACTAGAAGTGCTTCGAACTCTCGTTCATTACTATCCCAAGAGCGTAACACATTTTCGCACACTTTGTCTATAGTCTCTAATGAGTAACTTGCAGTTTGAAACTGCCTCAACATCCTGTATTTATCAGCATACATACGTTCAATACAACAAATAACTTTATTTGTCGACATATTTTATAAATTATTACGAAGAATATAAGTAATATTTCATTTTATAAATTTCAAATTAATTTTATTAAATCTTCAACAACGTAATTACAAAGTGTTCTTGGTCAGCTCGTGAGAATATTTGCTTGAAAGCAAGGAATTACTGGCCACCATTGCCCACCACGATCTGCACTAGACACATCGTCGTGGGTGATATATTCCACTCAGAAAGGGCGGTCTTACACCATGTATCCCAATGTGCACATGAGGTAGGATGAAGAGAGGCTTGCTGGTAGAAGCTATTCTACATCCATGAGCTGGTCTAAACTATTGAAAATTATTGTCCCCCTTATCGCTACATTCTACGAATATATATAGTGACCTCTACGACTTGACTCACTACCCCCAAACCAACGACTTCCATTCAGATTATTTGACTATGAAACTTCGCTTTCAGTTACTGAATGTTTAATTGTGCAATAGTAACTGCAGTTACTTTTCCATTCATCTAATATCTAAATTAATAATCATGTTTTATTCTGTCTATGAGTTGTTAGAGGAAAGGATGCAAATTTGGAATACCGCTTTTAAAAAAAAAATCGTATTTATCATGGGTTAAGAGATAAAAAAGTAATAACCACTTTCAATGTTGGAGAAACTTGTATTTTATTCAAATAAAAAAATTAACAGTCTCGGATTATTATAAATAGGATAAATTTTGGTTTAATCATAAAATTGCAGATTGACGTGGTTTAACCAATGTGAATATAATTTGGAATAGGGTATTCCAAATCACATTCACCTAAATAATCAACTTTAATTAACTATATAAATATCTTTAAACTTAAATCTCAACTATAAAATTTAAAAAATTCAACTTCAAGCTTATATCTAAATCAATTATATTTTTTTGTAGTCTTTGCATTAATCACAAACGTAACAACCTGAGCCATATTCCAAATTAGCAACATAACCATTTGTAACCTAAAATATTTTTATCATTTTGTGTTACGAATAATTTCTCAAATAAGCGCTGGTTTCTACCTACAAATGAGACATTTAACTATAGATCTGTACAAATATAAACATATAAATATAAGTTACACTCAAGATGCAAACAGATTTATTACTTACTTTGAAAATTTTCTAGATAGCACTTTCACTTCGATGCAATTTGTCACGGCACTATCAATATGGATGCTTCTAAGCGATACTCAATTCCTTTGTTGATACTCACACTATGTAATACTAGTATTCGTTAACAGATAGCGTTTTCCTATACTTTCATGATATAATATTCCAAATTAGTATCCTTTCCTCTATATTTCCATGCACTTGGTCATAAAAAAATCATAGCTATGAAATTTTGAAATAAGTTATCTCAAATAAATTTTCACTCATAAATCTCAAGTTTTTTGTTTTTGTTTTAATGTTTTAGATATTCAAGAATTTTATGAACTGACATTGCTCGATGAGTCGAAATCAGTGCAGCAAAAAACAGCTGAAACCATTCGTATTGCAGACAAATGGGAGTCTAGTGATGGACCTATTACACCAACATTTGCTCAAAATGATGTAAGTGTTTAATTGATTATCTCTGGTATATTTAATTTTATTTAGATACTTAATTAAATAATTATATACAACCAATTCATAAATATGCTGATCTTATGTTCTCTCTGTATTTATCTTCTTTATCGCCTCATGTATACATAAACATCGCAGATTAAGTGTTAATCAAATGCAGCATGACAATAGTATTTGTCCGCGTTCATATCACCACCCAAATATCAGTGAACTAATGATGTATCACCAAAACAAATAGTAATTATAATTCAAAAGTCCGATAGCCATACGCTAGAATAATGTTATCGTTAATGCCGATGGAGATAGGGACAAAATGGAGAGTGGATAATGCTTAATATCTACGCTCCAATAAACCAATTTGAATTCACAAAATCAAATAATTTTCATTGGCAATTGTGTCTAATGGTACGTAGCAATAATCAAACTCAGTAACATATCAGTTGAAATACCAATTATTATCTCCATGATCTCGGACAATAATATATCAAACGTTTCTGTTGGTGTTTCATTATTAAAGGTATCAATGAAATGAATGTTGATATATAATGAAAGTTTCCTGTGATTATAACCATAATTGTTGGGGGAGTTATTATTAATCTGTTTGAATGGGCAGTTGATATTGTTACTGCGTCGACATAAAAGCGACCAAAGCAAGGAAGGATGTCACCAAGTGCAGGATGGTTATAAGTATAATGTTTAATTAAGAGCTCTTCTACCAGCGCTCACAATCATTTGTCAGAAAGATAACGTGGTATCGTTGTTATGAAATGGCCGCGGATGACGACCCATATGTACTTTCCATGTGGTGAAAATCGCTGAACAAATATTTCCTGCCAAACCACGTATAGCAGTTGGTGCCGTTGCACTTGAGAGTAATACGAGCACGATGCGGTTAAACCAACATTCCGACCAAGTCTTTGATTAAACGGACGCGCGTTGGTGCTTCGGTTA
Organism: Microctonus brassicae; assembly: GCA_918226075.1. Classification (NCBI taxonomy): domain Eukaryota; kingdom Metazoa; phylum Arthropoda; class Insecta; order Hymenoptera; family Braconidae; genus Microctonus; species Microctonus brassicae. The sequence continues at coordinate 13,815,972 of OW445481.1, read as the reverse complement.
TGTAAGGGCGCGGTTGGAACCCTAACCAGCGTGACATGAGTGACCTTATGTGTGTAACGTATACATATATAGCTCTAACTATATTCATCTATGTGAATTTATGCATTTACATGTATGCTTGCTCTCTGTCTATTTAACAATGTCGGAACATCAGGTATGTTAGCTAGTAGGGAAATTTTTGATGAATATTCATTCAATGAGTTTGTAGGAAATGTGTAAAATCAATTTTGCTGCGATAATAATTGATGTGATGAGGTAATTCTTTGTTATAATTCAACGATTTGAAGCTTTTAGCTGAACGTGTAAGGTAGAATCGATATAGGGTGTCTGCTACAGTTGGAAAAGTTTTTTTTTTTTTTTGTAAAAGTCAGATATCAAATGTGGGAAATGATTTATACTGTGAATATCTTTTGAGGAAGGTTATTTTTTTTAATAATTCGTAATTGTCGATTAGAAAATGTGCGATGTTGAAAAGAATTTGAGTTTTTAATTTTTAATAAAAATTAAGAAAGTTCCGTTTTCTTTATCGGTGGTGAGCACAAAATGAAATAAGTTACTTTCATATATTCAATAATAGAGAAAACTTTAAAATCTTGTAAAAAAAACAACTATAAACTCGATTTTAACTAGGTGGTAATTTTGGCAATATTTTAAAATTAATTTTTTCATTGTAGTTTGATGACTTGGAATAAAAGTATGAAAGAAAATCAATACAAATTAAAAGCAAATTCGTTTTTATCACATTATCATCCATTCAAAAAAACATTAATCATCCGAAATTAGAACATATGAGAACATGGCGACAACGTTGAGAATGTAGACTTGACCTGAATAGATTGCAGACCTGAAAGTTAATATTTACCGAACCGACATTTGCTACGGTTCACTTTGAGGGTCCTTGATCAAACAAAATAGTTCCACTATAAATGTACAAACCCGATATGATTCATTTTGATTTCTCCTCTTATGTCTATCCTATCTTTCCATGAACAGAGCTTTTTTTTTTTATTACATCATGAATATTTCGACAATACAGAAAATAATAAAATTTGATTGGTTGTATCTATATTTTGTATCCGTTCAGAAAATTCAGTTGACGTCTAGTTAAATATTATTCCAATATAGGAAGCGCCCTTATTATCAAGAGATTCAAGCCACATTCACATAAATCAGTGCCGCCCCAAAATAATGATACTATACCAGGATAATACTAACGTTTGTAATAAATAGGTAATATCGATTCACAAGCTCAAGGAACTGAGCATGTTACATTATTTAATCAAATATTCTGAAGAAAATTCAGATGATGGTATCACATTTCAACTGAATAATAATTCTATCGTTCAAATTATCAAATGAAAATGAATCTCTTCAATGAGAAGAGAGAAACAAAAAGAAAATTAAATAATAAGTATTATCCTTACCTTTAATAATGCAAAATTAATTGAAGTACCGTACCATAATATAAAATCCCATGATCGTCTCGAAAGCCGGATGACGACGTCACATTCATCAAGCTACATCTCCACAGTTTACCCCCGGGTATGCGGACTGAGAACTAATATCGTCGCTTCCTCTGCCAGCACTGCTCGCATGTAATTGCATCTATGACGTAGCATGTGAATACTCGTAAATTAAGTATAGTTCTTACAATCTTTGGCATATATTGTATCATAATACAACAACTCAATTTTGGAACAAAATAGCATTCTGTAAGGACCTTATCATTTAGATATATTTCACCTTTATTTCTAGGTATTCATAATTGGAAATGGATTTCTTATCGTTCTAGTACAATAAATTTCAACAGTCTCGAAGACAAAGAAAAATAATCCTTTATGACTATACAGCATTCTTTTGTTTCATTCATTTCTTTTGTGTCAAGACTATTATTTCTTGTGCATCAATTGATTGAATAAAATGATCGTCATTATATTTCACAGGAGTCTAATCTAAACCTAACATTTCTTAAAAAAAAATCATCTTCACCGCCTGTTTAAGAGACGCTGTAGCACGTTTACCAGGTGTAAAAGTCCCACGCAGGAAAGCTATACCAACGAATATTTGTCAGGCAGTGATTAATTAACTGGCCTACGAGTCGTGTATTCGTTTCCTGCCTCTATTCCTCCCTCGCTCGTCATGCGCCCCTTTGTGCTAAATGCAAGATCGTGGCCAGTGAAGCCAACGCAATTTATGTCCGAAACCGCGCGTGGAAGTGCAGGATGACGGGCGCAGCAGACTCTAGTTAAGCGAAGCGTGTGAACATCGCGACTGGGGTCAACGAGCAGATATTTATTTCATTCTTTTTGTATATATAACGAATCAAAGCGAGATAATATAACAAACATTATAATATTTACATTTACTTTATCAGCGATGTGTTTGTTATTTTATTGTACATCTAAATTCAGATAATACCAAAGAATTGTAAGGTTTATTTAAAGTCGGGATGATCGATAGCATATGTAAAAATGATAGACAAACAACAAAACCGCCAAACTGATGTGTAGCAACAAATGTATTTACTTGAAAATTGTGTAGGTATAGTTGTATGCTTTTTGCCAAGACAATCTGTTAGTCAGAAGCTTTAGTATCGTACCTCAGGTTTCGTTCTCCTTCAACGGTGTCGGATCGTGTATGCACACACAAAACAAACCTGTTACCAACACCCGTGAAACACCAATGGCGTTTCATTCTACTTGATAGATGTGGCAAATATAAGGGTGGATAGAACTACCCGCGCGAATGCCCTTAGATATACGCCTGACTTCCTACTTGGCGCGCTCAGTGTAAGCTCCTTCAATGGCGGTAGACATTGCTGGGCTCTTGGCAAATACTGAAGATAGAGCTGAAAAGAGAAATATAGAGAGGAGACAACGTGACACTATGGTGGTATATGTCACACTAAGTTGGCAATGAACACATTCCTCTCGATTCTCGCCTGAATTGTTACGCTGTCAACGTTTATAATAGGGAGAGAACAATTGATAGAGTTATTTCGTGCTTACTTATTTCATATATACTAAGGTATTACAATGAATTCTACTTAATTAAGATAAAATTTAAATATGGTATTATATTTATGTCGCGTCATTATTAGCTTTTATAATGTAAATAAGATTTTATTTCTAAAGATAAAATTTCAGTTTAGTCATTTGTTTTTTTTCAGTTTAATCATTTTAAATTGATATGTTAGGAATTCATTCATTAATTATTAACTGGAATAATTCATATTTTATATATTTCAATAATTATTGTGTATGTTTTATAATGGTGAAAAATATGAACGGCTTAGGTGGTAAAAATGTGAGTTAATATGAGACAGAGAACAAAGATAGCTGACATGACTCATATGTGTTTAATAAAATTCAGATCATATATTTACATGTTGTTCGTGCATGTATTTATTGCGAGAGCAGAGAATTTTTCGATTGAGTGAAGAAACCAAATTGAATCTTCGTGTGTGCGTCCGTGAAATTTGTTTTTTTTTGTGTTTGAGGAAACAGTTCAAGCATTTTATGTGTGAACTTTTGTAAAATTGTCACGTTCAAAGTAAATAAATTTTTATCGTAGATTGCTCCATGCGAGTTAATGTACTTACTTTTTATATATTATAGATTATATGATAATTTTGCATGGGGGAAATGAATTATTATGTTGGCCGATGAATTGAAGAGACCAAAAATGGCGAAAGAAATGCAGAAAGAGGAAAGGAAAAAAGTTTTAGCATTTTGTTAGATATGATCAACGTAGTTGGGTTAGTGTGACTTAAAATATTGCACAACCAGTGGGAATAAACGCGTCTAGTCGCGCGTATTTCCCTTTCTTTTCAGCATCTTTTTCATGCATTTACGTCCCTCTGCGCCAGTTAGGTCGACCTAACTCTAACGCGACTTGACGCTTTTCGTACTTTTCTATCGAAACCAACTTTTCTACAAAATAGAGGAATGAAAGCTGAATTTATCGTTTTCACCGTCTACTGCAGCACTTTAGCATTGTAAACTTATCGATTTTTTTTTTGTTCGTGATGACATAACAGAAAAAAAAATATTTTGTTTACTTGGGAATTCTTTTTTGTTCTGTAATTTTTCATTTTGTGATCCTCTTGAAACTTTTACACATAAACATTTGAACTTCTTTCACATCACAATCTAAAAGAATTGACCGAAAAATTATTATTACGTTACAAAAATACTCATTTTCCTTTGTCTCAAGTACCATTAAATAAAACAAAAGAATTGATTAAAATAAATCCATTTAACAATTAAATGAACCAAAAAGTAATAATTGTATTATCAATGACCAAGCTGCATTCTAAACTCAGGGTATTTTTAAATGGAAAAATAATACAATACGAATAAAATCCACTTGAAGATTGTAAAGAATGCTATGAGATCGAGAAGCAACTCTTAAAGTAACGAACAACTTTCCCACTCTAATGAATCTTGAAGTGGAGACGCCAGCCATTTTTCGATAAGACCAAACTTTACCGTAAAAACAATTTTCATTCCCTTTCCAATCGTGTCGCCAATCATGACGAAAGAGGATAAAGTCAAACCTATACATCCATAAAAGACGTATATATGTATGTATGTTCGTATGCATGTATGAATAGATAAATAGATAGATAGAAAAAGCCAAAAGCCAACGAAAGGAACAAGAAAAACAGAGTGACGATGAAACGAGTTTTCTCAATACTCTGGTCTCGTTCAGTTTTCTTCGATCTGTTCGCCCACGCACCCTCTTTTAAACTTAATCTGCAATTCGATTTATTTCGATTAGAACCCTGACTGTAACGCCCGCTGATGAAAACAGCTGAATGCCGAACATTGGAATTTACAAAGAGGATTATTTCGTTTATTCTCATTTCTGTTCAAAGACTAATAATCTTCAGACTAATCCTAAGTGAAAAAAAATTGGGTAACACAAATCTATTGCAATTTCTTACTTCATAATTCCCTATATATTTCAAAAATATTATCATCAGCCTCAACTTCTTCTTCTTCATCTTCCATTCACATATGTAGTATACATGAAAATCTCAAGACAAATATTAAAATATTTCAATCTATAATTTTTAATACGCCAAATTTTGGAAGCACTTACAATTCATGATGTAACAGAATAAAAATCTAATATTTGCAGATTGTAATTAATTATTCCAAAGTGTATGATCTTTGTCATTTACATAATATCTAAAAAAATTTATAAAAAAAAACTAGCTAACTCGGCAAACGTTATTTTACCATATAAATTATTTCTAGTGAATATTTTGATAGTTAAAAAAAAAAAAAAAGAAATTATTACAGTACTGATATCGTTATTAAAAAATGGGGGTTTGTGGTAGAAGGGTGAAAATTAGGGGTTATATGTATTTTTAATGCCAAATCATAACGAAAAATTTTGCCTAAAAAATAAAAAATAAATTTTTGGAGTGGGTCACCTTTATCACTTAGGGGTATAAAGCATAGTTTACGACCTATTCTCAGACCTACCAAGTATACACAAAAAATTCCATAAAAATCAGTCAATCCGTTTCGGAGGAGTTTGTTTACAAACATTGTGACACGAGAATTTTATATGTATAAAAGATATAATTTTCCTTCCAAGAAATTTATACAGAAAACGTAAAAATTTACTAAATAATCAACTTGATCATGATAAAATTGGAAAGTAATTTCGAAAAACCTCTATCAGTGTATTATATACCCTGAATTAAAATGCATTCTCCTCACCAGCATCAGAGCTTTCCTATTGTGTATCCTCACTATCACGTTGATGTGGTATACTCAACGAGACATTGATCCACGTTGTTTACGATAAGTACTTGAGGTGAAACCAACCCAACGCTGATTACTTAATGCTCTCTGAAACCTCTAAACCTGTTTAAGGTATACATTACTATTTCTAATTGTATCATGTATTTCTACATAAACCTAAACCTTGCAGTGAACCTCCTCCGTTCAATAGATCCACAAAGAACAATTATTATTAAGTTGATAATTCCAAATAGTTATCGATTACGATATATCATATATTTCTAACAAATATGAGTATCAAATTCATCATGTCATTAGTTGACAATTAATTTCACCCTTAGTTCGAGGCTAATTCGAACTTATGTAACAGCAACTATCGCACCTTTCGAATATGCCATTGACAAGAACCCCTGTCTTACACTCTTGCGTGCTGTTGATAGTTTGGATCGATATCTGAAGTTCTTGTGGTTATTTCAACTTTAGTAACCAATCACTACAAGCTTTAGGGAACCTCCGAACGTTCGTTCCACATTATTTCAGCCAATTCCTTAGTGATGTTTGTCGTCATTGACCCATTTGAATACCGACGAGATAGGATACATTGGATACAACCGCACCAAAGGCTTTGACACTAATGCTATAGAGGCTAATTCTACTGCTATCTAACATAGATGTGTATATTCGTGTAAATCCATGTCATGTCTATTTTAGAATTATGATTTGAATTATTCACAGTCTGATAAATAAGTTTAATTGTCATGAAAACATGGAACTATTACATTCAAAAAATTCATTATAGATTAGTTCAAATGAGCAATGCATGATTGCAATAATAAATTAAATTGCAGAAAGAATTTGTGAATGAAATGTCTAAATCATTATCTGTCTCATGTGTTAGGATTTTATATACACATTTAATTTGAATGTACTCGTATGTATTAGCTACATGCACGTCACTATGTATTGAGCTTTCCCAATATCGTTGATTTTGGTCCATCAGTCAGCCCGAAACGTCCAAGATAATCCTGCTCGTGTTTCATGTTCAGGAGCTGGGGCCACATCGAAAATCGATTTTCGTTTACGAAACAACGTTCACTGCGTGACCGATTCAATTATTTTTTGCATGTCATTTTTTTTTAGTTCTATTAAAAAATTATTTTTCCAATTTTTCTTTTTTCATTCTACTTTCTTTTTTTTTTTTATTTGAATCATGCGCCAGTGGTTTCAGAAATTTTTGGGTTCTCTCAAGCGTATAGGTGAGCACAAAACGCTGGCTTTAAACGCTACGCTGACTTGGCATCAGAAATTCGTTGTCAATGAATCACTGCCCGTACAATAACTAAAGAAAATCCGAAAGAACAGATGAAAAAAAAAACCACTCATAAATAGCTGAGAAAATCAAATTTTAATTTTAGAAAAAAAAATAATGGAAAATAAGAAATTTAAAAAATGTATAAAAAATGCAAAAAAGTAAGAATGAGAACAAGGAAATTTTCGTCGTTCACTTTCTGAATAAATGAAGCTCAAAATTACCATGCACTCGCTTCGCTCCACCACAAGACAATGCATAAAAGAAAAAAAGAAGTGATGGTTCTACGTGCTTGAAGATAATGCAGGAAAAAGCCCTTTTTGTGAACACTATAACCAAGCGCACTCACATCATTGTGCACTCATATATTATACATATGCCTGCAAACACACACATGGAAGTAACATATAGTAGCACACATACGTATAAACTGTGAAGAGATAACTGTGAAATCTACCAAACGGCCTAACCTATCCGAACGTGAATGCTAACCTAAATGCTCGAAGGACCTCACTAGACACTAGCTTTTGACCCAGTTCTCTCATGAGACCTGCAAATACGGCGTTTATGATTTAGGATTAACTGGCAAAGAATGCAATTTATTCAAATAAAATTTTGAGAATGACATCAAAATATATAAAATTCTATTGCTCTTCAAACTCTTAAAAGTCTTGAAAGAAAAAAAATATTCTCTACACACTATCTTTGATTTCTAACTCTAATCATCCATTGTTTTGTTTTTTTTTTTTCTACTATTCATTATTAAAATATTCACAACTATATAGTATGTTAATTACCTTTATTAATTTAATCGAGGACTGTAATTTCTGCAGGAGAGCGTTACAATTTGTTGGCGTTAATTCCCGCCATTAGTTAATGTGACAGTTGATCCTACCACCCCATTTTAACCTCACTGGGATCTCTCACCTCCTCTATCCACTCATGTCATGCCAATAAATCCAATTATCGTGCATGACTATTTGGTTAATGCCAAAATAATGTCATACAAATAAATAATATATACCTACATATTGCACATAAATATAAATAGAATACTATGGACAATTAGCAACTGATGCACTTTGTGTAATATACATACTATTGCAAATTCCACTGGGGAAAATTTCCATCCACTTAACGAATCTTTTATATATTCACGTATAAAAAAGAAAAAAACATCTGTTATATTTAATCGACATTTGGAAATATCAACATAAATTATTTTCAATTATTTTAATGCATATTAAAAAATTAATATGATGCTTGCTATTAGTAAGCAAAGTAAGATAAAATGTCCTAACGCATTTAGGAATTATAAAATAAATATTAAGTTAATTATGAGGTAAATGATAAAAGTAAAGTTAGTTAATAAAACCACGCATAAATATTGCGTTCTAATATCGCGGCTTGTTAGCAGCTGTTGGCTGATAATCACCTCATTACTTTCCAATTTACATGATAATATTCCATATATATTTATCTACAATATATACACATTGTGTATAGAAAATATTAATATTGTATAAAGGTAAATACTCTGATGTTAGCTTGATAACATGATAATCGCCTTGGGTAAATTGGCCATCACGTTTAAACGATTATTTACTTTAGATATAAGCTTTTATAAATCTACTTCTCTGGGGAGTTATTCGATATAATTCAAAGTATCTTCAAGCGTGCTTTTTACTTCTATACACTTTTATGGTGAAATGATATATACTTTCATATTTTCAATTCGTTTTTCTACGATTGCACTTGAAGTATTTTTCATATTTTCAATTTTATAAGTCTGTTACATCGATGATTGCTGATAAATAAATAAAATATAATATCACTTGCAGTGTGTACAATAATATTACATCAGATTGAAAAATAGTATAACAATTGATGGATAAAAATAGAGAGCACTTGATGTCACTGTCGAGAAATTCGTTCGATATACCAACGCTTCAGAATTTTAGTTGAAATTTTTCTAGTTTTTTCTCTCCATCTCTAAATAAATATATATAAAAATAATATAGTCAACCGTAAATATATATACATTAGAGTGCTTTTTTTGAGGGGACTATTTTTTTTCTTGTGGAATGGACGAAATATTACTCTAAACATTCAAAAAAAAAAAAAAAAAAATTCCCACTAATAATGAGCTCTTAATTTTAATTTTAAGTACTGCCGCCATCAATTTGGAATTTTTTTATTTAATTAACACGTAATCTCCATTTTTTTTTTTCATCCATGCATAGCTTCGAGACATTTCATGTTATTTAATTGATTCTCAGCAGAAATTGTACAGAAATATACAAACTTTAAAAGTGCTGATTACAAAATTATTTTCTGTGAACCAGCCTACCGGTAAAAAAATGTTAAATCCGATTTTTGCTCGAATTTTATGGTTTTTTCGATTTTTCTCAAAAACTATCAACTTTACAGCAGAAGTTAATGAACCCTTTTTTGTAGGAAATTAAATTTTCTACAAAATCGTATTCTTAACTAAAACCCGTGGAGCTAAAAGTTTTCGAGAAAAATCCAATTAAACACATGGAAATTCGAAATTTTCCTATTTAATCTAGATTTTTTATCGGTGGGGCAGTTCATAGAAAATAATTTAGTGATCAGCGTTTTTAAAGTTCATATATTTCTGTACAATTTCTGCTGTGAACTAATTAAATAGCATAAAATCCCGCGAAGCTATGCATAAATGAAAAAAGAAAATTGAGATTTCCGTGTTAATTTAATAAGAAAATTTTTAATTGATGACGGCAGTACTTATTAAAATTAAGAGCTCATCTTTGGTGGCATTTTCTTTTTTTGAATGTTTAGAGTAATATTTCGTCCATCTCACGAGAAAAAAAAAGATGAAAGAATAATATCAATATGTGAATTATTAATACGCACAATGATCATTAATTGAAGTAATAAATTATCTGAAATAACGAAATAATATTGTGAAAAATTCATTTGTCATTGATTGATACGAGGATGTTTATACATATATAAATACTGGTATATAAGTACATATACGTATACATTCAAGAAAACCAATGCACAATCGTGATTGTCATGAAGAAAAGTTTTGCCTGTTGATTGTATTATTTTTGATACATTGAAACTGAAAAACAAGTCAGGATATACAGAATCGCACAGAAAATTATCTAATGTGTATTTGTATCTCGGCAAACTAATCCTAACAATCCCGGGGCTATTGAGCAACTTTACCAGACATCAAGGAAATGAAATACATGAACATATGTATACATAGAAGTGATCAAAAGTAAAGTGAAGACGAAATGAAAAAAAAAAATGAAAAACGTGAGATGGAAAAATTAATGATTTAAAAAGAAGAATTGAAAAGAAATACAGCTTTTCATCCGCAGTAAATTAAAACGAAAAAAAAAAAACTATTGTTCACTAATTATATACATATACATGTGTAAGTTTCTATTATTAATTAATAATTGATACGAATATATAATAAGTAATAATTAATAATGAAGAAGAAGTGAAATTATATCAACATTATTTTATGCCAATTATTTTTTGTTTTTTATATTATATTCATATTTTTTTCTATTACATATGGACCAAAATTTCTGGTTTTTATTATAACTGGACCAATATACTTACCTAAATATACTCATACGAATATAAATTTATGTATTGTGAATAGAAAAAAAAAACTAAATTGAATTTTCATAAATATTCTCGCGTATTTTCATTCTTGGGGTTAGATTTGTATATTCGATGGTGGAATAAAATCACATGGGAGCGATGTACTCGGAATAAATGCGGGTATTTTCAGAATGTATGATGTAGATATACATGACGATACGATACAGAGGAGAATATAAAAGGGAGGACACACACGGGCAACTATATACGGATAACAATCCAAAGTGTGCTTGCTTGTTATCGAAAGCAAACTCATTTTTCATTTACTATATAATAATCTTATGTGTTATTTTTACCATCATTTTTTTTTTATTCATTTCACCCCTGCAGGTATTATCTTTCTTACTTTTTTTTATTTTAGCTCTTTCACCATTCTCTTTATTTTTTATCGCACATGCACTATTTGAATGCAGTTGATTTTATAATTGTTTACGCTCTAATATTTCACTTTATCTTCAGTCATTATTCATGTCTATATTTAATGACCATTGATTATGTGCTATATTATTTTGTAATATCACCTGCACTTGATTATAAAATAAAAATACAATTGTGCAAACGAAAAGTCAACAGAGAATATAAAAGAAAAAAATTATTTGTGGATAGGGAGAGAAAAAATAAAAATTTTCTATGTATTTCAATCTCTATAATTCTTTGCAACGTGCTCGAGTGAATATACATCGTATATGCATACACAAATGTGCATCATACGTGTATGAAAAAAAAAAATATATATATATACATACAGGTATACACTCGCGATACTCAACTGAGAAAATGGTATTAAAATTTGAACCGTCAGCTGTGTGTGCCTGTGTGTGTGTGTACTGTGTAGGTATATAATGGAGGGTTGAAGAGGAATAAAGAGAAAATGTGAGAGAAAATACGATGTATATAAAAGGGATGCCGTGCAAAAGTGGATGTTCTGATAAAAAGTTAGCTGTCGCATTTTTAAGATGTCACTTTTATGCATTTTTTCGATCGTCCCTCGTCAATTTGCCACACCCCTTCGTCATTACCTATTTTTTTACCCTTCCATTCGTTCGCACATCCACTTGATGTAAGCAGAAAAGAAAGTGAAATTAAATTTGAAACACTTTGTTCATGAACTCTGTTACTTTGACAATCAAAAATTCATAAATTTATTCATTTGAAAGCAACAGAAAAAATGAGAGACAATTTTATTTATTTGCTACAATTTTATTATTATTATCAAAATATGTATTTTTATTATTTTCTTTAATATTTTATATGTTAATATAAAATTCACTTACCATAATTGAATTTAAGTTAAAGTTTTATATTTATTATTCATAAATTAAATATATAATTTGTTGGATTTTATTAAGTTTCAAAAAAAATATTTATATACATAAATATTTTTTTATTTTCACATAAAATACATTAAAGTTGATGAACATAATTTCATTTGATAAACATTAAAAATAGTTGTAAAAAATTTTAAACTTATATCTGAATTTCTTTTTTTTTTTTTCAATATTTTTCGTTTTCATTTTATTCAATAAATTGCATTGACTTGTACATCAATAAACAATTAAACAATTTATATACAATAAATTATTTTTTTATTATTCATATTGTTCAATATCAAAGATAACATTATATGATAATCATAAAATAAAATTATATAAAGTAATATCGTATACAACAATTGAAATACAAGTGTAGTAAAAAATAAAATAAATTTTCATTCTCACAGTTGCGGTTTAAATATAATCATAAAAGAAACTAAATGAAAATACAAGTTCACATACACACTCATACATAAATATAAAAATATAAAGCACAAGAAAATCTAAAAAAAATATTCGAAGCATCACTGAATTCAATTTATTTCTCCAATAATATAATTCACCGAGATAAATACAATCCAGTCTTAAAAAGTATAACTTTATTTTTTTTTTCTCTATTATCCAACAAAATACTTTTTAATTATAAATCGATATAAACATCACAGCATTATACGGTAACTGATATTACTCCTAAATGTATTATTAAATTCGATATAAAAAATATACAGAAAATTTCATTCCATTTATTATTTATCAGGAAATGTTTTTTAATACGCTGCGATAAGCCGTTTAATTGTGTTTGCAAGAGATAATATTTTGCACAACGATCAACGAGACCTTACTATATTCACTGTACATATATGTATGTATGTAATATTTATATAAAGGTATATGTGCATATGATGTGTTGGAGAGTATATAGAGAAACTATATGGTTATCGCATTGATCGACGAGTGATGTAATGTTTCATTGCAGAATAATATACGGATAACTGACATTTATCTCTATAAATGTCCATTCCCATATGGTAAATGAATTCACGTCACTCTTGGGAGTTGAAAACAAAAGCTCAATGTCATTTGATATATAGAAGTTGGCATAGAAATGTTTATCTAGATAGTATTAATTTTTTTTTTTTTTTTGAATTTATTTTAGCATTTTTATTTTTATTTCTTCTTTTTGTTATTTACACAGTCACTCGCATAAAACAATTGTTTTTATTTTGTTTCAGGGTGGTCCGGCTTCAGCTTTTCCATTGACCCAAACTCTGTTAAACATTTATAGCCGCAGGTCGGCCAGTCCAGATGTACCCCAAGAGCACAATCAGGTTTGTTAAATAATTTACAATTTTTTTTTCTAGTGCTACTGAATATTTTATTTTTGACAACAAAGAAAAATTTACGTCAAAAATATAAGTACATTGAAACTAATCATTTATTTTATACCGTTGGTTTTCTTGGTATTTTCTACATTTACCGACACTTCATGAAGCGTCGGTATGTTATCGTCTTAAATAGCAATGCACTGTGGATTTTTTTCATCTTTTCATTTGTTGCAAAAATTTCGCGCTGATCGAGCGCGATAAATTTTTAGTAAAAACTCTTTTGATACATTTAAAATTATGAAAATAAAAATAAAAATATTATCCTCGTTTAAAAATATATTTTATAAAATAAAATCGTTTAGATATACGGACGAATAACCAATTTCATTTTTGTTTGAAAGTCAATTTTATTCGCGTCAATGCCAGAACTAGCGGTTTAACATTTTTCCTATATTTTTTGCGATTGATTTTTCCATCAAACAGTTTATAAATATATAAACTGGTGTATGAAAAAAGGGATGTAATTCAGAACGATAAGATTTGATTTTCATATAGCCATCTGACGTACGCTATGATGACGTTGTCTCATTTTTTTCATGCAATGCAAATTTGTAATATAAACAGTCTGCGCTTTAATTTCCGTCGCTAATGTCCATCTTTTATTTTACATATATACATAGTTCATACATATTTTTTAATACCCGCATCATGAAGCTTAATTTTTCATACGTAAAGCTATCGTAATTAATCCGTTGAACATTTAATTTTGAATAAATCTTTTAAAAATTTTCCACTATTTTTATATTTTCTCATGTAAATCTCTTTTTTTTTTTTTATAATTTTTCTTCACAATGTTATATGAATTGGAGATAGTATATATGATCTGATGCAATTCACGCAACTGCAACTCATTACAGTTTCACGAATTAGATTACAAAAGCACCCAAATCAATTTACACTTAAATACACGTACTATAAATTATCAAATATTCAATTAAATTACTGTAATTCAAATGGCTGTGTATAATTACAGTAATTATATATATTTTTTTTAAACGACACATGAGATTTAACTGAGCTTCATTAGCATTAATTATTATATAATGTCAATTTTTTTACTCCTAATGTATGGTAATTGAACTTTAATTTTTTTTATTTTAAAATATATTGAATTTAGTCGAAAATATAATTAAAAAAAAATTCATCTATATTATTAGCAGCATTTGTAAATTATTATACACAGAAGACAAAATTCATGAGCATTAAATAAATAATATTCGTGTCAAAGAAATATAAATTGTTTTAAATAAATATTAATTGTTTGAAACAAATATTTGTTTCAATATTATGAATTGAGTTTACTTTAACTAATTTTTTTTTTCTTCTAATTATTCCTCGAAATTGTTAATATTGTCGATTCAAAAACATTCTTTCACCCCCTCGACTTCATCAATTTTAATTAGAATTCCTCACTTTTGAGAGAACTCTAAAATTAGTTATCCAAGCTTTGATTTTTCTCATTTTTTTACGTAACTAATGGTCTCTATTCAAGCACTTTTTAGCTTTTCATTATAAAATTCCAGGCGTATATTCCATGTACCTACTCGATAAAGTTCATTAAAATTGATAATAAATTTAGGAAATATTCAACTTACATTATTCTTTTTTTCTTATTCCATTATAAAAATATCAATATATTTGATTTTTATTAAAAAAGAAAAAATTTTGTTTTAAAGCTACAGCAATATTCCCTTCCGCGCTAAATTTTCGTTTGAAGAAAATATATTTTCACTGTTGAGCTGGCAGTCGCGATCTCCTGCGTCATACGGAAGCTCGCTAAAAGCACGTTGTGTGTAAAATAACGTGTTTGTATCAAAAATTCTCTCAAGTGTATCTCTGTCATGATCGATTGGGTTTCAATCGTTCGACACTCGGGGCGTCGATTCAGCAACTATGTCAATGCAGTGCCGATGAGAGTGCGGAAACACAGAAACTCGAAATGTAGACAAAAAACCGTGTCATTAAATGAATACAATGAAAATTGTGATCAACATTTTTGTGGATTTTGTTGGGTGATTGTGAGTCATTAATATTTATGATGAAATAATATATTATAAAATAATACATTGCATTTTTCATTTGTTTTTTTTTTGGTGTTAAAATTAATGAGACTGTAATTAAACAAAAATCCCAACGCTCGATGTTACGGAAAATTTTGTTTATTTTTGTAAAACTATAATTAGAAGCTAATTTTTATAAATTTATGTACGTTACGAACGTGCGTTGATACTTTGCCAATTTCATAACTCACAATAGCTCTTAACAATAATGAATTAAATAACATTACTATGTAATTCACATTTGATTTATTTATTATTTATTTGCCGTGGTGTTTTCTCTTTAAACATTGGAAAATAATTAATTTTTATTATATCTCAGTGTAACCTTGAATAATTCCAAATTTAACTAGTATTATTTTGATGAAAATCCAATTGAGAGATTTATTAAAATTATTTTTACGAAAATTTCATTGATAATTTTTTTAAAATTATAATAATACATATTTAATGATTTTTTATTATATAATTGAATTATCTGATGATTGAATTAATTTTATCTTTGTTATATTATTTTATTTGACAGAAAACTAGATATGATCCAAGAAATGTTGATGAACAATTACCACCGCCGCCATCGCCACCGCAAATAAAAGAGCCAATACAACTTGATGGAATTTCAAGACCAAATTCTGTCGAACGAGTTTTACATCCTGATACACAACATATTTTAGCTAATCATGATGCACTCAACAAGGTAAGTCACAAACATTTTATTAATTAAGAACATAAAAATAAAAAATAAAGTAATTTAATTTCCAATTAAATTTAAAAAAAAATTTTTATTTTTTTACTACGCATGCGTAGTATTATAAGACATTTTGCGCCATCTCAAAATTATCCGTGGTATCATTGATGAAAGCTCTCTGCACAGTCGATAAAATGCTGATGTGAAACTATTGTTCATGCGCATCTCCTATATTGCTGAAAAGCTCAACGTATTCACTGTAGAACTTTCTCTAAACTGCGTTCTATTTTACCGACAAACCGTACTTGATAAATTCTAAGTTGCACTTTGTTTTTCTTTTTTTTAATTTACAAACAACAATTGATATCTACAAATAAACGATCGATGAAACCAGGTATATTAAAATAATAATTCTCATTATTATAAAACACACAAACACTGTGCAATTTTAATATAATATTACCGTGAAGTTTGTCAATATTGCTACGACAACCTTGGATAGTTTTATCAACGTTAGTTATCAAACAAAGAGCCATTATCGCGTGCACTATTGTTTGGACTTGTCAAGAAAACCATTTGCATTCAATTACAAAAGTACAATATTTTTTTATTTTCCTATTAATTTCTTTTTTCGCTTTTTCTTCAATTTTTTTAATATTCAAAGAAAGAATAATATTACACAATAGAAATAATAAAATATCACAATTATATTATGCCATAGAAAAACTATGACTTATCGTTTTATTTAATTATTTTTTCTTTATGTAAAAAAAAAGAAGAAACAAAAATATACAAAATACAATTCGATTGATTCGAATAGCAGATAGATCCATGGATAAATAAATAAATAAATAAATAAATAAATGAATATTCATGGTGTACGTTTCGAGTAGATGTTTATTTTGAAAATTGATCATTTTATTTCGTTGGTGAAATATTAATGGGGTCACTTTTACATTTTATATCAAGCTGAATGGCAGCGCATTGGTATAACAATAAATATAAGGCCTCTGCGTCACCGGTGGAGCGTCGGTTGATATACCATGTGTGAAACAGTCAACCTACAGTCGCTGTTCGTTGCAAAACATATTTGACCATTGGTCCTCATGCAATGAAATCGCGATTGATATTCAAATTCATTAAATAAAATTCATTATCGCGTGATGAAAATAGTGATAAATACAAGTGTGTTGTGAATAATATTTAGTGGATATTTATAATTTTTATTATTATATAGTTTACAATTGTTATTTGTCATTGATAAAAAAATCGTTTTGGAAATAAAACACTTATCGAAAATTACGTGAGCAAATTCATGCCAAATATTATTTTATTATATTGGACATATTTTTAAAACTCAACTATTAATATTAATGTCACAATATTTACTATCATATCTGTAGGAAAATAAAATTAATAAACTATTTGGCAGATTATTCATTGATAATTTATCAGGGAAAAAAATTAATTTTATAATGAAGAAACAAATTCATTACTCAGATTTTTATTTTAATATTTATATTTACCGTAATTTGTTGAGGAAATAAATTTGTTTTATCGTTGATAATAATTTAGAATATACTAAAAAATGTTTACACAAAATTAATTTTGTAAATTGAGGATTATAAAAATTTAGCCAGTTTGTAAAATATTTAAATAATAAAGTGATATACGAGAAACTAATCACTTTTATATACATTCAAGGATTTTATTTAGTGCCAAGCACTAAATAGATAAATAAATTTCAAATACTTGCAATGACGTTTGTAAACACTCATTTTTACGTAATATAAAAAAGTAATGACAATAAAAATGTGTGTTGAAACTCACTATCACTCATAAATATGTCACACGTGCACCAACAATAGGACATTGTGCACTCTCATACGTGTTTACTGGCATTTTTAATTTACAATATGCTTCAGGCATTTTATTTATAAAACTCTTCATAAATAAACCCGTTGACGTGTTTCAGAAAATTGAGTTTATCATTCAAGAATATTTTTATTAATAAAAATAATTTAAATTTAAAAGTAGTTTACATTTTATTAATTTTCTTTTTTTTTTTTTTCTTTTCGTCAATCTTCAATTCAGCTTTTTATACAAGCCCATGTTCCACTGTATATTTTTTAATCGTAATATTTAGCGCCTTCTCTTCTGTTAAAAAAAAAACAAAAAAAGAATAAAAAATATTCAGACAAACAGAAAAAAATACCGACATCGTACATATACGTAAAGTAAAATTCTCTCCAACCATAAATTCAGTGAGCATAAAGTCTCGAGGGGCGAAAGAGAAATCTCGTGAGTTTTCCATCTCGATATTAAGCTCGCTGTGCAACCCTCAAACTTCACAAGCGTTGAAAAGGGAAGGCATTCTCACATTCCGTTCTCAATAACGAATGGATTATCCGCATTAACGAGTATAAGTTGGCGACTTTATGAATATATTCATCACATACGCATGTGTCACTATTACAAGTTTATCATACACGATAGTATATCGCTGCGTCAACAGAATGATACGGGAAAATCGTCAAATTAAACTTTGAAAATCCGTTCTATCTCCAAAAAAAAAAAAAAAAACTTAAATAAATACTAATAACAATCATTCAACATCAGAGTGAAACGTATATTAATTTTTACAGAAATATTCGCGACACATAATGAAACACTTTATCAAATTAATTGTTAAATAGGTCAATAGTCCACAACGCAAGTTATTAATTATTAAAAACAATAAATAGTTTTGCAGAAAAGAAAAAGAAAAAGAAAAAATTGGTAATGAAACTTTCATGGCAAAAGTTTAAGTGAGAAATATTAAAACTCAGCAAAAACTTTACACTATCTGTCGTCGCGCCTATATTCTACTGCTGCTACTCCCCCAACCATGACCAATTCCTTCTAATATATAGAGAAGGTAACAGGGCGCATGGATGCACTCCAACCACCCTTTTCTCCACAAAACCCGTAGTATCGCGGCTGATGCGACCAGTGACGTAGGTTCGCTTGTTCGTATAACACTAAACACATTTCCGGATTCATGTAACAACCATCACCATCATCATCATAATCATCATTACCATCACAATTCTTTCATCAATGCATAAACATAATTCTGAATTTATCTATTTAATAATGTATACTTAACGATCACGTGTACATACTTGATGCCACGTGTTGTGAAATGTTTTGTTATATTTTTTTTTCCCCATGACAACGACGATTTTAAGTTATTATAAAAGTTATATTAACACTCGGTCTTTGTGTTATTTTTCTTTTAAAAAGTTACGACGTGTTGTGTGGCGAAGAAAAAAGGTCAAAGTGACAATTGAAAATGGTGCATCGAAATTCTATTGGCAAATTCTCAAATTAACAAATCAATACTCATAATCGAGACGATATAATTTTACATTATTTATTTCTTATCAACTTTATAAATTTTCATTCACTTTATTGATGATTATAATACGATAAATTAATCAACTCTTGTGATTTAAAAGCGTTGATGTTTTATCAATAATTAATATGTAAAATTTTATTTTATTTAACTAGTACTCAACGATTAATGTTTTGTTTAGTTAAATTGATCGAACTCAATTACAATAAATCAATCTAAATAAATGGATAAAGCTGACAATATTATATTATAACTTGACATGATACTATAACAGTAACTTCGTAATAGGAAATGTTCGGATATCATCGATAACAAAATGAAATAATGGAAACCACCGGCTGAAGTGTGTTTATCTCATGTGCGCACACGTTAAAGTGCAATGACGTATTATTAGTGACCGGCATTGAATCAAGCTTTGGTGAGTTGTTTGAAGCTTTCTCCTGGTGGTGGTGGTGGTGGTGGTGCGCGTTATCGACCGAATTCTCTCCTCATTCCGCAGTATTCAGTCAGGCAAACTCTGTTTCACCACACTGCATTTTATATTTTATCATTTAGTGAAACGTTTTGCATTCAAAATGTATTTAGCAATAATTAGAGTTGGATATGCTAATTTATATGACATCGATATCAAAGTAGGGCAAATGCAAGTGCTATATGTTCCCTAACTTTGTGTCATGCGATCGTCATTTTCACTGAGCATCAATTGTAACCACCAAACAATTGTTTTGACGATTCTCTCTCATTGACGAATAATTCTGAGCATTTCGATTCAACTACTGCAAATACTGATAGAATTAATTGGTTTAATTAAAGCTCTATAATACACGCTACAATTAATATCTCATTGTATATTCAAACAATTAATAATATGCGTAGGTAGTTTTTGAAATATTAATTGAAAATAATTATTAAAATCAGTTCTTATATATTAAAAATTTTATTTTCTTTTTTTATTTATTTCATTATCATGTTTATATTACGTATGAATTTTTTATTATTATAAATAGCATTTGTTATAATATTTCATCATTTTTATATATTCGCAATCGGCATAGAAGTGTGCAATTACAATTGAAAAAGTTTTCTGCAATGCAATGTTACTATTGGAGAATTCTGTTATACCGACAATATAAAACTGTTTCAGCAGTGTTGGGTGAAGTGAAAAGTTTCTATTGTTATCAGTTACTATTGCAGTGTGTATGAATAATAATTGTGTGATGAAAAATATTATAAAGTATCAGGAGCATTTGACATTAATAATTTTTTTTTATTAAAATAATAGTGATGGATATTTTTAATAAGAAAAAATTTAATTGGCGTTGGGAATTCATTTGATTTTATGGGTAGCCAAATTTGAAGTGTTGGATATATATATATATATATATTTTTTATCATTATTTTGGCTTTCGTCATGCCCCCTACTATTCCATCAAATCCAATCATGTGTTCGCTTTGTCCGCGAGCTAAAAAATCACAACACCCGAAGAAATTAGTTCGTTTTGATTCTGTAGTTGATACAATTTCAATTTCGGATTCCAACTGTACTGCGCCACGACGGGTAAGTTTTATTCCACATTCTATAATAAAATCACATGAATAAAATAAAAAAAAAATCACATGAATAAAATTAAAATTAAAAAAAAAAATTTTTTTTAAATCAAAAAAATTACTTACACTATTTTTTTTTTTTTTTTTGAAATTATATTCTGAATTCAAACGAATTAAAAGTGATTTTAATGAATCCAATATAAATTTCATCACATTTTATATTTGCTTTTGAATTTAGTTTGATATGATCTGCATTTTTTATATTTTTATATTTTTAAATTCAAATAAAAAATTTAATCAATTTCATTCAGCGCAAATTTTGCCTCGCACAAAGTGAAGAGAGATGAAAGAGTTAATGAGAGTCGACGCATGGTAAAATCAAGTAATTGGCCCGTTGTACATAACATCCCATAACAAAAAAGACTGATACGAATGTATTAAAAACGAGATAAACCGCAGTAAAGATAAATAATCACCATAACAAAAAGCCACAGGGAAAAAAAAAATAACACAAAGAATAAATAGATTATTTTAATGAGAAATAATGAAAGAGTAAAAAGGGAAGGAAATAGAAATGAAGCGAAAAATATATTTATACGTTTGTACATTTATCCAAAACGATTGTATACTTATTCTGCTTGTATATACACTAATGAACCAAGCTATCCAGTTATATTAAACGATAATCCTAATGAATATTATCTCACATATAACTTACCACTTCATATCTAGTATATGTCATGTCCACATGGGCTTTACACGAGTATGATCACCACAATAACCAAACATTATGGCTTAAACAGGTAGTTCAAGATAATTCCAAAATTTACACTAACGAAAATAACCATTATATACATATAAAACCATGTACAATATACATTATATTATACATATTATTATTATAATAAAAAAACACTTTATTAATTGTAGTTACATTGTTTAATTTTGTTTATACAGCATAATTTTTATTGCTTTGAAATAATAATGAGATTCATTTAACATAAGTTATAAATAATTTTTTTTTATGGTGAATAAAATTTTTAAAAAATATCTGATACGTGAGTATTTTTATTTTTAGCTTTACAAAAATATTAGCACACTGAAAAACCAGTTTTCTGATCAAAAATAATTTTTAAGATAATAGTGGAGTGATTAGTATTGATTTAATAGCAAAAAAGTCAAAATTTCATACATTTGGAATTTTGAGTTTGAATATCTTTAGAATGGCTGTTCCTATGAAAAAAGTGTAAGAGACCTTTTTTGTAGAGCGTTCGATTCTCTACAAGAATATGCTATGAGATTATTTTTATGATGTATAAATGCCGAGCTACAAAAATCCAAAGAAAAAAAAATTTTTTTCTCATGTTATTTAAATGGAAAAACAAAAATTACGAAAAGCAATCTTTAAATATTAAAACAAAGAGCTCCACTTCAAACAGGCTCTTTTTTTTTTTTATCATTGAGTAAGTTTTCAGCCCGATTTTTTGATAAAAAAAAATTTACGTATATATCTAATAAATACAATTAACAATAAATATTTAAAATAAAAACAGTAGAGAAAAAAAAACAAATAAATATCGAATCACTTTGGTAAATACTAAAAATTGCTAACAATATATTCGTATACTTATTTTTTTTTTTTTTTGAATATCAAAAGATTTTATAATTATGAAAATGATGATGAAATTATTATTCGAAAAATTCAGAAGTGAAATAAAATATATGAGGATATAAAATTGAAATTAATGTAAGCAATAGACAGGGTTGGCCATTGGAAGTACTTGCAGAGTTAAGAGATAGATAGTGCAAAAAAAATAGAGGGAGACGTGGCGTGGAGGGATGACATAGCGTGGGGGGTTGTGTAGATCTTGCGCTGTTGAAGCTTCAAGCTGGCAGCATCCCTCAACGGTGTAGTGGCCCACCAAGCAAAACGGCAGTCACTCGCGTGAATCGCCACCTGCGAGACCAGTCGTTTATGCAAAATACTTCGTGCCACATGAGCCATTATTTGTCGGTAATACTTGACAAATAATATTTTTACTTGGAATAAATAATACAATTCAAAGAACAAAAAATCTATATTTATTTACGACCTATTATTACAAAGAATGAAAATAAAAATAACCACAAATTTCCGTGAATAATTAAACAAATTTATGCGAATGGTGAAATAAAAATTTTTTTTCTATGCAATTAAAGTTTAAAAGTGAAATGGAAATTAATTCAGCATAAACAAATGAATAAATGCAATTGTAAAACATTATTGAATGGGTAATAATGGTTGGATGGAAGTCACGTGCTTCATAAAATCATTCAATCAATTTTTCTCATAAAATTCTCCAGTGTAAATTCATGCATAATGTACACATTGATTTGATATTAAGTTCGTACGAGTGATAATGTCCACATTGTGGATGTAAGTGCATATAAACTTGAAGATTATCGTAAGGAAATATCGCGTGTTATCAACCTGGAGTATCAATGCGGATCACGTGTGGCGCCTGTCTTCATGGGGATGGGTTTTAACGATAAAAAACTGCGGAGACTGCGAAGATTGCGGCTTTTTGGCCGCGCCAAGGTTTACCTCACGGTCCGATGGCCCCAGCTGGTATGTTTGTTAATAAAAAAATAAATAAAGTAACACGCGAGTGGAGCCGCGGGTTAAAGCTATAGTATATAATATATTTGTATGTAGTATCATCCTTTGATTGATTTTACATTCAACTAAAGTATTTCCATTTATCGGCAGTTATTTTTGTCGGTTCAGAAACACATAATTCTTTGGTTGGTTGGTTGGCGTGAGTTTTACTAAACTTTTTAAGCTATATCACTCGTTATAAGCACACTAAAGCTTTTGAATTTTTCCATTCAATAAATTGGCCAACTTGTCTCTTATTTTTTTCTTTTAATATTTTTTTTTCTTTTTGAAGAAATATAAATCTTCTTCATCGAACTAAAAAATATTTATGACAAATTCTTTTTTTATATTTCATTGTAAAATTATTATTTCTATTTTTTTTTCTTTTATGTTATCGTAGAATATTTATTTTTCTTGACATTTTCTATATTACGTTCAATGTCACTGTGTGTCGCTTATCGTTTTGTTCGATTGCTCTGCGTGTGCACTCTCGTTTCTGTTAAGTGCCATTAAAGTTTGACCCACTTTTTATGTTCAATTTATCCCACAAGGTGTCAAACAATTTTATACGCGTTTGTTCTGTTGAAACTTCATCATCTACATTAAACTATTGCTACCACACGTCAAAAATCGACAATTTTATCGAAATTAATGGAGCATAATTGTATTATTTAATTCATTTACAATAATACATTTGTATATATTTATGTTAATAAATTTATTATCTCCATCATTTGTACATTAATATAAATTTATCATTAATGGAAGGATAGTGTGCGATATATTTTATTGATGAGACTGATAATATCAATGTAGAAATAAATATTCATGAGAGATTTAGATATAATTCATCGTTAAAGTCTCCGAATGATGTAAAACGATTCAATTTGCTCGTAAAAAGAAAAAAAACAGATAGAATCAGCGTTGACAGCCGGTCATTATAAGACTACTACAGCGTTTACGATCGTGAGAGAATAAAAAGGTTTTATGTTCAAGGTATTTAACGAAAAAGTACTCTGTAGAAAACGGGAATTGCGCAAATTTAAATTGTACAATCAGCGAACTCTATTGCGTCTTTTTTATTCCACTCAAAAAAAAAACAAAGAAAGACGTTTATAAAACGAAAATTACATTCATATATTCACACTCAACAGTATCATATTGTTCTTGATATATTCACAAGTAAATAAATAAAGAATCTGAACAGAATTGTGGCCCCAGAAATATCAAAAAAAAAAATCTAAAAACTTTAAAAAAATATATTTTATCAAGCTGTTGAAATTTTCATTGAAGATATTTCGAATTATCCTTTTGAAAACTTATTCTACAGGGAAATTATATACATGCATTGCTTTGTACACAGAGAGATCTGCATCAGAGAATAGTGAAACGTTGTATATAATAGGTATATGTATGTATAGCGAGGAAAACAAAAACGAAATAAAAAATCAGGAATGTCAAAGCGTACACCGTCATCCCACGAGAAAACTCTCGTTATTATAATGGATCTCATTACTTTTATCGTCTAGGCATACATCTAACCTGACTTGAAATTGTCAAACTCCATTGCGTCTTACACCAACACTTGTACATGTATATATTATAATATCGTGCGAAGAGAAAAAATCTAGATGAGCAACTCCTCATCACATTTTTGCTTCACACAATCCCGAATAAAAAATTATTTTCATTATTCATTAGATTGTCATTCTGCTCGGGATAAATTGAATTTTTCTACATTGCTTTAAATAAAAAAAAAGCTTAAAACATTTATCCACATTTTTTTTCCTCAAAAAACAATCCAAAAGAAATAGCAAATTGAACCAAAAATTGGTAACTTTCAACCGTGTAAAATTATTAAAGCACTCTGAATTTTTTTCTTGCAATTTTTTTCAGCTTATATATTATACTATCTTCTTGAGGAATCCATGATTTGATTTTGCAAAATACGCGTACAAGAATTTTTTAAAAAATTTTAGTCAAAAATTCAAAAATTATACGTCTGAATTGTTTTGAATTGCATTTTTCACCATGAAAAAAAAATATTGAACTTTTTCTCTATGTTCTATCCCATTTCTCAGATTCCGAACGTTAAAATTAAAAAAAAGACAAGCTCTCTACGACAAATATTGAATCAACCGCATCGATTTAAAGTGCTAAGGTGCTCGTAACCCCATCTAAGTTTTGAAAAAATTATAATTAATAAAAAAATAATATTAAAAACAAATGTCCAGTAATATATAAATAATTTTCAAAAAATTACGTTCTAGACTTGTCAAATTATTTTTGAAAGTATAAATAATAAATAAAAATAAATAAAATAATCAGTTTTTCATTGATTAAAATTTTATGAGGCTAAAAAAAATAATGAAGAATCATTTCATTTATGAACAAACAAGGGTGACTTTGTGCGTTGCTACCTATCCAAGTGTGCATTTATAAATATATACTCGTTGAGATGTGGCTTCATTTGTAATTCAATTAATCATGATGGTGAAATGTGATATATAGACGTGCGAGGCGTGAGTAAGAGAACGTTGGTGTTTCATTGGACGTTGATAGCTAGACCAATATGAACGTGAATGATATTATATTCCTGGAGGTAGAACCAAATTTCCAAAATACCTATCTATACTCATTCATTCATACTATGTCACTAATGACTGGTACATGTATGATGTCGAAGCTGAATGTCGTTGGTGACATATAGGTGCATCAGTAACTATTGAGTTTTACGTATACAAGACAGGTAGACATGTTGAAAAGCCTGGAGTCTGCGTTATTACCTGCACTCTCTGTTATATTTGCGATTCAATTATGAGGTTCTCGGACATTTGTGTGATGACAAAATCACCAGATATGTTCGTCGACATTCGTATAATCACTGCAGAGTAATATTATCAATCAATATTAGATATTTAATGATAGAGGAAGTAATCAAAATTTATTTTAATTTAATTACTTTAATTTTTTTTAGGTAAAAGTTTTTTTTTTGTTTTTTTTGGTTTATAATATTTTTGGAATAGTTGGTTTTAACAATATTTTGAAATGTATGAAAATTAGGGCAATATTATTTACATTAGTTATTGTGTAATGAGAAAAATTTTTTAAATTATTGATTTCGCGAATTTAAGTTATTTTTATTTTTAATTTAAAAAATCGCGAGGTATTTTTGAATGCATTTTTAAATATATGAATTTATTTATTTATTAAATGATATTGCTATAATTTATTAAATGATATTGCTATAATGATAATGATGAACAATTTCGTTTGACATTTTGCAAAGTACAGGAAAAATTAATAATTTTGAGTGAATTTATTATTTTGTCTAAATGCCAAGTGTACTTTTAGAATTGATAAATTCCAGTTGGATTTTTATGTCTATTTTATATATTTATACTATGTAGATGAGTATATAATCTCAGATACAAATTAATTCATCGATTTAGAGTGTAAAACAAACTTAAACAAATTTCAACTTTGTATAAAATTTTTATTAAAAATTTATTTATGATATAAAAATTATCTCTAAAATGCAGGTGAAAAAAATTCAGATTTAACAATATATAAGTAATTTTCAAGATAATTTACGTGCTAGACTTCGCAAATTGTTTATGAAAATAATAAAATACAAATAATAAATAAAAATAAATAAAATAAATTCTATTTTTTGAAAATTTCTGGATGTTGAAAGATGATTGATGTTTGCAATGTTGCTAATACACATTTATAAATTTCAAAATAGTTCTTATACACTTAAATATGTATATATTTATGTACATAGTAAAACGAACAAACGTATAAGCCAAATGCCAAAGTTATTAATCAAGATCGATGATGATATTTGCGCTTGGTAATAATACTAAAAAATTCTATAACACAATTGTGCAAACATCCGTCATGAACTCCACTAATTATTTAACAACTCATCCAATCTTTTTGATAGTTCACCACCAGACATATTATATGACCTTGCTCTCTATTTATTTTTAGATTCAATGCAAAGTTTGATCAATACATAAACTCAAAATGAAATTATTTACGAGTGACTTATGCATTTTTATTACTCCCTTCATTTATATATAATACAAATAATTTTTTTTTACCTTCGTACCAATTGATACCAACAATATTTTTCTATTTCATTTATGACACAAATATTATATCATAATAATAAAAGAAATATTAAAACTAAAAATAACTGAATGCATGAGAAAAATAAACTATATTAAAACGAAAAGTAATAAAAAGAAACAAAAAAAAAAACGTGGTGTAATAGAAAATGAGACAAAAATTTAGGTGGTACTTTCTCATTCAACAATTTCTTTTGTTACTACCAGCTCCATCGTGATATAAAGCTCTGAGGGAGAAAATATAGCAATGTATAGCCAAGTCACGTTGTACATTGGCGGGACACGAGCGCAATGGCTTTTCATAGTACTCCCCTCTAGCTTTTTATACCTCAACAGTTACCTCAGGCTCAAAAAGAAAATTCGTTTTACCATTTTTCACTGGTTTCTATGTATATATACAAGTTGTGAAAAGTTTAGAACCCAGTAACATCACACCGCATTCCATCTATGCTCATATAATATTATATATATTTATACTAAAACATCTCTACACGAATCGGATATGGCCCAATGTGCAAGACTTACAGAGCCTTTTTGCTGCCTCATAATTCACACAAGAGCTTTTTCTCAATGTCATTCTATTATCCACATTCACATAATGTTTTTTTTTTTTTATTTATTTATTATTTGTCTTTTTTACGTTTGGAGAATTTGAATATTTTTTATTATACATCAACAAAAATAAATAATTTTGTCATTCAATTTAATGCGTTTTAGGTATATCATTATTTATTTTTTTTAATAAACAAATAAAATATTGAATCGATTAATAAATAATAAATTTCAATCAAACGCAGATAAGCAATATAAATATTTCACAAACAAATGAATTAATTTATAGATATTGCACTTGAATAATTATTAAATCTTATACGAGATCCAAAAAAAAAAAAAAAAATGACTTAATTCAAGTCTGAAAATGTCTTAGTTTAAATTTGGAATTTTCTCGTTGTAAAATTAATCATTCAAACAATAACTTAAATCAATATTAAAATCAAATTAACGACTTGAATCAAAACTAAAATAACGACTTGAATCAAAACTAGAAAAAATTTGAATCAAGTTTATTTTTGACTTAACCTTTTTTACAACTGATTCAACTCAAGGCACATATAATGTCTTGAGTCAAGTATATTTCAGACTTGTATCAAGACTATTTGTGTCAAATCTGAATCGTGACTTGATTCAAGACTTTATTTTATTGAATAAACGATTTAAAATTGTAAAAAAAATTTCATTGAATTCTATTTTTGCTGTACTTTAACGTCTATTAAATATAACATAAATACATTTATATATCGTTTATATGTAAACAACGAATTATTTTATACACATACCTATTAAATTCAATGATTATAAGTGCTTGGATGTGCTTGAGTGACGTACATATTAGATATCCTGAAAATACAATGAAGCATGCTCTGTTCTATACGTCGTCATTTGTGTAAGATGAGTTTCAATAACATTGTCATGATGATTTTGTCAAGGATATAGCTATCTTCTTCAGCTAATATACATGTGTATACATATAATTACATTATATACACGTATACATATATAATAGACATATATATACATATGTATATAAACATGAAGATCGATAAACCTAGTTAAATTTACTTGTGGCAGTACGGAAATTCCTTGCAAAGAAAGCACGATAAACTCGAAGAGATGAGCTATAGAAGAAGGAGGAAATGAAATAGATCAATAATTGAGAAGTAATGCTTATTACCGTTCGGATAACTCGTCTCTCAAGTAATTACCAATAATTACTGATTAGAGAGAGAGTACTTACACCAAATGCATTTCCGCAAACTAGTGTATATATATATATAATGTATGTGTGATATTCTTAACTGATGAATAAAAAACTTTGAGTAGAAAGTTGAAATTGATTATTTTAAAAGTTAAGGAAAATTTATTTATCATTTATTTAATTTTATCTACGATATTTTTATCAATTTTATGAAGGATAATTATTAATGGTGAATTTATTAAGACGAAGATAAAGAGGAAATTAATTTTAATGTTTAAGAATTTGAATTTTTTGAACAGTTGAAAATATAAGAAAAGGAAAATTCGTATTAGGGTGTAAATTCTTTTTCGAATACTGGTATTTATTTAATTTTTTTTTTATTGACAATGTGTGCTTTATGAGAAGATGTAAAATGCCAACAGGATAGAACAGTGATGGGAAATTGAATATGAACATAAATATGTTTAAATAAATGAATGGAAAATATAAATGTTGAGTAATGTAAATTTGAGTGAAAGATAAAAATGCGAATTATCGTTTGGATGTTGAAGCAACAGTGGAATGCAGGAAAAAAAAATTATGTAAGCTTTGAGAAGAGGATTTTCAAGTTGTCTACATTAGTTTTGTGTCTGTATTTTTATACATGTGTATATGCGCGAGGTTTTAGTCTAGACAGAGTTACTAAAGTTGCCATGCGAGCGCGCGCCCGAGTTTCATTTCACACAGGGGAGTACATTTATTCATGAGATCGCTCTTGTCTTTGTTCAAGTTTTACCTGGACTCTCTGCCTTTCCTCTCATCTCTCAATGCACTTGTTCGGCGTGTTCGTGATGTTTAAACTGAGAAAAAATAAAATTAGAAAATAAAATTAAGCTGTTGAACACGCGACACTTTTAAAAATTTATTAAACATAAATTTTTATTTGCATAATTTATTTCTTAGTGAGCTATTGTCTGTTTTGAAGGAATATATTCTCTCAATATATTATTGAGGATTTTTTAGAAAAAAAAAATTTATTGAAAACAAAAAAAAAACGTTAGTAAAACAGTTGTAAAGTAGAAAAAGTTTGTTCAAGTGGAAATAGAGTTGTGTAGTCAGACTGAAATTTATTTACTTGGGCGCAATTCATTCTGCAACGTTGTGCTATTTATATTGTTGAATGTACAGTACAAAGTTAATTACGGAAATTCTGAATATTTTACACATGTAGGGGAAATTGTTTGGTTATCGTTCCCTTATCTATTGTTTAAATATAATAAAATTTGTATTGACGTCGCATGTTTCATCCTGTTTGTTAAAACCAAATATTCACCCTGCGCACATTCACAATAAACTCGGAAAGGAAGAGAATAAAAAAAAAAATAATGCATAAACAAATAACCGATTGAAATATAAACAAACAAATGCAGAAATCCGTATTTAAAAAAAAAATAAAATAAAATAAAATAAATGAAAAATAAAAAAAGGGCGTATTGAAATCGAGGATAAAGTAATCGTTATATGCGCTGTATATAGTATTTCAATGTCGATAAATCTTCGGTGTGCTCTGAACAGCTTTAAGAATCTCTCAACCCCGATATTGGTCGTTATCGAGAGTATGCAAATTCTCTAAATCCATTCGTAGATTTTTTTTCATAGCACATACATAAAAAAAAAAAAATATCTGGCGCTTTTTTTATTTATCTGCCTTTTTTCTCTTCCCTTCAACACAATTTTTAAGAATTCTCAAAATTATAAGTTGTGCGTTCACTAGAAAAAAAAAAGAAAAAAATTATCAGCAAAATTTATTAGTCCACATATTTTATTTCGAAAAAATTAAATAAAATACATGAAACATTGAATAAATAAATAAATTACATCGATTGGAAATTGAAAATGAATCTTTCATTCTCTTGATTGAAAATCAAATTTTGTTCAGTAGCCATTAGATAAAATTTAATTCTCCTGATTTAAATTCATATTCATAAATATATTACTTATCCATATATATTTGATTTATACATGATTTACGATTGAGTTTCTCGATATTTTCGAATTGAACAGAAAGAAAATATATACGTGATATCGAAATCTCATTGGATTGGTATGAAAAAAAAAAAAAAAAGCTTCGACCTCCGTGCTTGTCATAAATCCCACGTTATACTCTTATACCACTCAATGTTAGTCCAAAAGGTCGAACATGCCGGGCACAGTCGGCTCTCACTCACTCTTCCTATTTTTTATACCTACATACATTTATAGATATATATACATATATGTGCATGTATCTCATCCACCAAAAGGCTTCTCTTTAATCGAAATACCCAACCTTTCATTGAGTACCACTTGGAAGTCGAGCTTTTGTGTCTACTACTAAGAAAAAAAAATCAACTATAAGTCCAACAAAAAAAAAAAATACTTATGATAGTAATAATAATAGTATAAATCAGCACTAATAGTCTAAATATTAATAACAAATATATTTATTTCATTATTTAAAAAATAAATAAATAACTAAACAAATGACGTTGAAGTCTAACGAAAAAAAATACTCATGATAGTAATAATAATGGCAAAAAATAGCACTAATAGTCAAAATATTAATAACAAATATTCATTTCATTGTTTAAAAAATAAATAAATAAACAAATGAAGTTGAAGTCCAACGAAAAAAAAAATACTAATGATAATAATAATAATAACAAAAATCAGCACTAATAGTCAAAATATTAATAACAAATATTTATTTCATTGTTTAAAAAATAAATAAATTAATAAAAAAATGAAGTTGAAGTCCAACGAAAAAAAAATACTAATGATAATAATAATAATAATAGTAAAAATCAGCACTAATAGTCAAAATATTGATAACAAATATTTATTTCATTGTTTAAAAAATAAATAAATAAATAAATAAATAAACAAATGAAGTTGAAGTCCAACGGAAAAAAAATACTAATGATAATAATAATAATAATAATAGTAAAAATCAGTACTAATGTTCAAAATATTAATAACAAATATTTATTTCTTAATTAAAAAAATAAATAAATAAATAAATATAAAGTTGAAGTTCAACGAAAAAAAAAAAAAAAAATATATGAATGTTGATGATAATAATAATGAAAATCAGTACTAATAATCAAAACATCAATAACATATATTTATTTCTTTATTAAAAAAATAAATAAATAAATGAAGTCGAAGTCCAACGAAAAAAAAAAAAAAAAATACTAATGACGATTACAATAATAATGAAAATCAGTACTAATAATCAAAATATTAATAACTAATATTTATTCCTCTATCAGAAAAAAAAAAAATAAATAAATAAATAAATGAAATAAAATAAAAGAAAAAAATTGATAAATGAAGTTGTAAATTTTTTCGTTCTGTTGTTATTACAACATTCGCATTTCTCTCTTAATTAGACATTCATGAGAACAAGATAAAGACAGCAAAAATTTGATGATGTTCATGTATATACATGTATGAAAATTAAATCAACAATAAAATACTTACGTAGGATATATTACCAAATATCTTGTACATACATATAGGCAATAGGTCGGCATTTTAATCATGAAGATGTCTCCCATCTTCATAATTAATGTGTTGAATAAGAGCTCTCTACACCTATCTCTCTTCCGTAATTTTCGTTACCTCCATCTTACATCATATACACTCATTTACATCTTCATCTTGTGTTTTACGACGCGCCAAAACTTGGAATATCGCTGCCAGCTTATCTGCTCTTTATTATTATTTTCCTGCCAATGTACAATATTTATATACACGAATATAATTAAAACGAAAATAAAAATGAGCAAACGACTGAGAATTAATTTTTTTTTTTTTTATTATTAAATTTTTCGTAATTACAAAAGAACATTAATAAACAGTATGAAAATTAAAGTTGAATATTAAAATTTTAAATGCCATCGTAATTATTAATTTTAATATTAACTATCTGAGTACATAAAATATTTTGAGATTATATTTTTGATTATTGTTCATTTTATTTTCTTTTACTTTTTACTTTCCTTTGGAGCATTATAAAATGCAGATTGCTTTTTACTATTTTTCCGAATGGAATAGGTTTTATAGGGAATGACGTTGATCCTCATAAAAGCCTAAAGGGTGAATGAAACATATGCAGAATGAGAAGAGATAAAGGGTGAGAGAGAGCTGGCTCTGTTACCATGTTCTCTGGGATTAGCTTGCTGCTTTTTATGCAAGCACATTCGTATTTTCCAAGTGAAAGCCATTACTGTGAAAATGTCGTTGGAATGATCAGACAAAATCTCGCACATACTGGCATCAACGACAACAATACATTCACACATATGCATTTCCACAGTGTATTCACACATGTAAATTTACTAAATAAATTAAAACTTTTCCCATTCTTTCATAATTTATTCAATTCAAAATATTTATTTATCATCAATTCATTTAATTGTCTCCATAAATCAAACAATATTACATCAAAAAAATATTTATTCACATCCAATTTAATATTCAAAGAATTAAAAAAAAATTTATTCAAATATTCGTTTTACATATTTGATTTGAATTATTAACTAGATAAAAACAAATTATTATCTATCGATTAGTTCGTGGTTGAATGCTCTCTCAATCGTCGGAAATCCATTCATTCACATAAACATATATCGTTCTGTATATAGAAATGTATATAATATATATGTAACAAAATCGAAATGCAGGAATGGTGGACGTTTCAACATGTGGCTCAAAGCTACGTTTATATTGCTGCTCATAAATCTGCCAACTCTGGTCAACATTATCCGAGCGTATACTTCCGGCAGCACGCCATGAGTTTAAACCTTCCTCTACATCCTCACTACACACACACACACACACACACCCTTTCACTGCATCCCTATGAAGCAAAATTTCGCGTCCGTTCAAATATACTTGCGTTATTATTTAGTCCAAATTGATAAACCACCATGTACTATACTGTTCACTCTCGATTATACACAAATCTACAAGTATATTATAGATAAATGTTGGTGGTTTGAACTTATAATGAGAGATTTTAATTTATATTAAAGTGAAATCGTTTTTGGAATAAAATTCAGGTGATGATAAACGTGTGGACATAGAATTATTATTGATAATTAATTAAATTTTTGATATAATTAATACACAAAATGAATTTATTTTATGTTATTGAATATCATTTAATTATAATTTATAATTGGGAATGTATATGTATATACATATTATTAGTTAATTAGACGGACGTACGTGATTATTTATATCGTACGAAGTTAATTATTAATAATTATAGTTATTAATTGTATGGATATTTATTACGGATTTTCTTGTGTTGATAGTTATTGAGATATTGAATTTATTAATAATATTATCAATAATATTATAAAGAATAATAATTTATAAATAATAATAATATTCATCATCATTATTATTAATATTATCAATCGTTAGAATTAATAAAAAAAATTATTATTATTATTATTATTATCATAAATAGTTAAAATTTATAATAATAATAATTTGAGAATAATTATAATAATATTTATTATGATTGTTACTATTATTATTAGTTATAATTTATGGTAAAAATAATTTATTAGTAATAATAATATTCATCATTATCATTATTGATATTATCAATAATTAGAATTAATAAAAATAATAATGATAATAATTATTATTAATAGTTAGAATTAATGAAAAAAATTATTATTATTATTATTATTATTATTATTATTATTATTATTATTATTATTATTATTATAATAAATAGTTAGAATTAATAATAATAATAATAATTTACGAATAATTATAATAATATTTATTATTATTGTTACTATTATTATTATTTATAATTAATTATAAAAATAATTCATTAATAATAATAATATTCATCATGATTATTATTGATATTATCAATAATTAGAATTAATAAAAATAATAATGATAATAATTATTATTAATAGTTAGAATTAATAAAAATAATAATAATAATTTATGAATAATTATAATAATATTTATTATGATTGTTGCTATTATTATTAATTATAATTAATGATAAAAATAATTTATTTATAATAATAATATTCATCATCATTATTATTATTATTATTATTATCAATAGTTAGAATAATTAAAAATAATAATAATAATTTATAAATAATAATAATAATATTAATTGAATTTGTTTACTAATAAATTCAATAAATTGATTTGGTATACATGAATGGTTTTTTGACTCAGTGAGAATATTGGTATTTAAATTTGAATATAAAAATAGCAATGGTTGAGGGTGTAAACGATTAAAAATTATTAAACGGGATTGCAGTGTGCGATTATCAAAATGAAAAATGGTACAATTTTCCCTGATATGAATTGATCAAAAATATAAATCGATTTATGTTTAATGTGTGTATATTGAGCAATAACATATCGTATCGCGACACCTCGAAAATATTTTGCATTTATTGATAACGGATGAAATTGCTGCGTTGATGCAATAAAAATTCGAAAAATTTATGGTTATTTATTCTTGGATTTATTTTCATATATTTGCATTATATTTATTTGAAATTTATTTATTTATTTCTCTTCATCTGATTCTTCACAAAGTTTTGAGATTATGTTAATATACAAATGTATATTTTATAAATCAGTATTTATGAATTTTTGAATTATGTAAATTAATTTATATATTTATCTTAGAAATTATTTGTTCAACATATTACACATATTTATCTGTGAACTTTATTTCTGTTATAGAGTCACGACAGCTGGCAAGGACACGATGGCGATCAGGTAAGCACACA
This sequence comes from Microctonus brassicae, assembly GCA_918226075.1. Classification (NCBI taxonomy): domain Eukaryota; kingdom Metazoa; phylum Arthropoda; class Insecta; order Hymenoptera; family Braconidae; genus Microctonus; species Microctonus brassicae. The sequence continues at coordinate 13,779,505 of OW445481.1, read as the reverse complement.
AAATTAATAAAATAATATGACATATTTTAATATTTGTATAGTTTTTGCCAAGCTGCATTTTAAATTACACATAAAATAAATGCATGAACTTAACGTTGCTTTATTTTCTTTTTATTCTCATTTTACTTCAACGCACCATTCAATTCATAAATAATTTAACACAAATATATATTCTACATCTGCTTTAAAATATGTTTTTTTATTTCTCAGTAACAATAAAGAAAAGAAAAAAAATTGCGCACAGTATGAAGAATATTTTTCTTCTTCAAGACAAAAATATTCGGTCATAAATTACATTGAAAATAAAAAAGAACACACTTACCATATTGAAGTCGATTATTCACAAATAATTTAAGGGTAAAAGACTCTTTCTTTTCTTTTATTCTCCTCTCGGGTCTCTTGCTATCGCAAGCAAAGTCCTACAGTGATAAATGTAGTAAACGCCAAGACGAAAGCATCGAAAAAATAAAAAAAAAAAAAAATGCGAAGTGGAAAAAGACAAGAGGAAAAAAAGCAATCGATCTTGTCTTATCGTTCGAATCCTCAGCTAACAGTTGATATTATTGACATAGAGACTGTTATAAAGCAAACGCAGTAACTGACACATCAGCACCTCGTTCACAATATTCCACAATACACCTTTGACATTGATAAGAAAAATAAAATGAAGAATAAAAATCAGTAATAAAAAATAACGTCAGAACATTTAATAATGTGGCGACGAAAGGGATTTTATTTTTTATTTTTTTTTTTCTAATTCCTACAAGTTGATGGTTGAAAGCTGTCGCAAGCTTCAGTACAAGAACATTTTCAGTGGTATTATTCATAGTAGGAAAAAAATTTTGAAATATAAGAATTTTTTCATTAAAAATTGCTCAGACATTTTTTTTTTTTTTTGCATCAGTAGACGTTCAATGCATTCTGCGATGAGAGTCTTCATCATAGAACAATGATGAATACGATTGGATCGATAATCAATACACGATGAATCCCTTGTCTCAAGCAGACGTTGCTATGCACTACTCAACATCTAAGAGTGTTCTATAATATTTTTTTTTTTTAATTCTTTTTTCACGATGATATGTCCTGCCAATTCCGTCGGGTTCTTTGAGACTCTCGACTTTTCATTCCCATTCACTTTGTCGAGTGAAGAGAAAAAAAATATTCTAAAGAAATCATGGTTTGTCTCAGGGAAATTGAACATCTATTATGACTGATTTTTACTCTCTTTTTAAATATTATAATTTTTAATTACAGAATTATTACAAACAGTGCAATTTTTAATTTGTTTACTATTTTATAACTATATTAAATTATGGAATTTTATTCTCTATTTTTCTTATGATTTACACTTGTGGGTTATGTATACGTAGGTAGATATAGTTTGCACAGAAAATTATTGAATCAGGCCAAAGTCAAAGTAGTAACAAAGTATTTCGAGTTGGAAAAAATTTGAAATTCAAACGATAAAAATTTACCTCGAGGTAAGGGAATATTATTACGTTCAACTTTGTCTGAAATATCAACTAAATCGTGAGAATAGTATAAAAAAGTTTATCAATTTTCTCTTGTTTTTATTCTTACGACAGATACTATCGTATCAACCACGAAAAAACGTTTACACAAATTTAAAAATATAAAAATTAAATTAAATTAAAATGAAAAAAAAAATAAAAGAAATAATATCGTGGTATTTATTTATTTTAGTTTAAAAATCTGGTGTAATGAAGACAGACTCCACCAGAAGTACATTACGTAAATGAGTTTGAGCCTCCTTCAGGGCAAGATCGCGTTTTCTTCTTCTTCAAGCTATTATAAAATATAAATCCCCTTTAGCAACACTTTGGCTACGACACACTGTGAGTTTGTATGTAGTAGACTACAGTTACTCCTTTTCTAATTTAATATCGTATAATTAACACAAGTTTCTTCGTCTTCAGTACGGTAATTATTTAAAAATGCTACAATATACATCGTTGATAAAGCAAGAACAATGATAATTACTAATAAAAGAAAACATTTTAATGCCTGCACACAAATATATATTTTTTTAAGTTCAAATTGGAAAATTTGCATGCAATTATTTTGGAATATTTTTTTTTATTTGTAAATACAATTTATTCTACTGCTTTTACTCCAGCAACATTCATAAAAAAAATAAATAAATAAATACAATTTATATGGGTTAAAATAAATATTTCAAAATTTTCATTTACTTTATTTGATTTATTTTTTATTTGGTTTTGTTTTATTTCATTTAAATTACTATAGATTCGCATGGAGTGTAATTAATGGAAGATTATGACGTTTCCTATGATGCTTGTGCCAAATCCATCATCATCAAAAAATTGTCATCATCATCATGATCGTCCATCCACTTGGAGATATATAAAAAAAAACAATAGTTTTTTATTTTTTTTTATTCTATTGTCTATGAATAAAATAAAGTAGAATGTTGAACTTAATTGGTATCTAAATTTTAATTTCTTTCAAATTTTATATGTTTGTGATTTACATAGTGTAGAAATTTGTTGACAGACAAATTCATCTAATGATGAAAATGCATGTCAAATTGTTGCATGTTATATACAATATAAAAAAACAATTGAGTGATATATAACAGAACAAAAACAAGAGATATACAAAGAATGGTGTGAATAGAATATACAATTTAGAGAGCGAGCTTACATTGAACATTCAACATATGTTATCGCATTGTGAATTTCATAAACAATTGATTACAACTCTTTGCACAATAATCAACGTGATTTTATTGAAATGAAAATAAAATTTAAAAAAACAATTAATATATAAATATAAATAAATGAGAAATGGAATCATGAATTAAATTTAAGCAATGAAATTTTATATTCTATTTAAAAAAAAAATAACGTTAAAATATTATTGACCTATATTTTAAATTTATATATGAATCGATAGATCCCAATCTGTTTTACCTACAGTAAAAGTGTTTACTGTATTCCTCACCAGGTGTCAGCACCAATAAAAAATTCATTGGAATTGAGAGAAAATGAAGAGAAAAAAAAAAGCCCGCGACAATCTTCAACATTTCAATTTGAACACTCGACTTCTCTATATGCAAATTTTTATCCAATATTATTGAAATTGAAAAGTCATAGCTCATAACTATGAAACTCTTTATATAAATCGGTAGAATACATCAGAAAAATAGATAGCTTCACACATGACTCTTCAAGTTATTTTATCTTTTACGACTCTGTATTTCAAAATATAAGCTGCATATTCCATTTATTCTACAACACACTCTCTCTCTCTTCCTTTTTCTCATTTGATGCTTACTCTAAAGAATCGCAAGAATTTTCAGGTCATAGCTTCAGGGGGACAAGTAACACTCGAGTATGAGTTAACACACCCGGGGATTTGTTAGAAATATTTTTTTATTTTACACTATTTTTATTCTCATTTGTCGCAGCGTAGCAATTTAAAAGAAGTGAAGATTTTTCTTGCTGACAAAAAAAAATATTTGAAAAAAAAAAAAAAAAAGCTCGTTTATGCTGAATAGTTTCTTGTGTCAGCAACTGCACATTTTGTTGTTTCTTCCTGTTTTTATATTTATTTATTTTTTTCACCCGTATGTTTGTGCTACGTTGCGCGTAACTTTTACACATAAAAGTTTGAATGCATCGTATGACCCTGGCAGAGGGTACAACTCATATGCATACACACACACACACACACACACAGATATACTGGTACATAAACTGATGACCTCGCTAGGAATATTGTTTTCGCATGAAGAAAACAAGGTCGTATACGTATAAACTTCAAAACAATACGTTTGCATCTACTTTTTATTTTTTATATAAATTGTTTTATTTTTTTTAAATAAAATATCTCTATACCAAATGTACTTTTAAATAAGTACACTTCATTGATTGAATAAGCACATTTTTTTTTAATCATTAAGTACTCTTCCCTTCATTCATTAATAGTATTATTTAAATTTGTGATTGAAGAATAAAAAAAAAATTTTGAAATACAATATAAATTGTATTTATATTTCAAAACTCGTTTGAGTTAATAAGTAGTTGTCACTAAGTAATACACATCAATAACTTTACTACCTTTTAAAACCTTCGTCGTGGCGTCATGTACATCAAACGAATATTTTCAGGTAAGTTAGTAAAGTTATAAATGCCGCCGTTACGACTACAAACGTTCGGAAATGATCGGGTACTATCGGTTATCACGTTACTAAAATTGGCCTATCACATGTACCTTTCGTATTACTCCGTGTAATCAGCCAAATTCTATAACCATACGGTTAAAACATATGAAACATATAAATATATAAAAATCATTTTAAATGTCATAAGAATTCAAAATTATCAACATAAATTATACTTTTCATCTGAAGCTTTTCATCATGAATATAAAAAAAAAAGCATACACTATCAATTAGTAATATATAACAAAACAAATTCGACATCGTTTGATAATTCTAAATATAATTAAAATGAATTTAAATTGAAGAAAATAAAAAAGGCGGGAAAAAAAAAATTACTATACCGGCAGATGGAGCATGCGACGTGAGCCTAGACAAAATATCATACATAATGGCGGTAAGGGCGTGAATATAGTCCAAAAGTGTAAAAAGAAAAAATGCACACTACAGTTGATGATCCCATTTTATATTTAAAAAAGGTGGGGATAAGAGAAGTGGAATCAGACAGTAAAAACCAACTCGACTATATATTCGTGATGTGTGTGTGTGTGCAACCTGTTTACGCGAGACGCCGTGAGTTGTGTGTCCGTGGAGCCCCCTTGAACGAGAAAAGGAGGAAAAAATAAAAAGTATTCACCGCTCTGTATTTTATAAATTTTTATCTACAATAAATTCATTCAATTTATCATTTCAAATTAAAATATTCATAAAATCCAACAATTAAATTAATTCAGAAGTAATTCAACTAAATTGTGAATAGTATTTTATTTAATAATCAACGATAAATAATTAAAAAAAAAAAAAAAAGGAATGAACGATATACGCTTGGGGAATGTGTTTGCTGGTACAATTGTATGTGTGTAAGAAGAAGGAAATAAAGAAGGCCAATATACATATACCAAACCGTTGCTCTTGACGCAACAGGCTTCTATAGTATGTGTATGTGTGTGTGTTCATGTGATATTGTGTGGAATGCGACTCTGAAGTTAGTTTGACAGTGATTTTCACTCATTTTCAATGTCGGGTTTTAATATGTGTATTTTATTTATAGAAAAAAAAAGTCTACAAGTGAATTAAAATTGCACCAATGTACATTTGTTCATACGCGTTGTTATATTTATTCGTGTGAATTTATACCGGTATATACATATATGTATAAATTTCATTGTTTAATACCGGGAAAAAGAGTTGAAGCGAATGAAACCGGTGTATTTATGTATGAATATACACATTTGAATGTAGTTTTTCTCGTATGATTATATTTCTGGCTTGGACACCCGGTGTATTTTATTTATTTATTTATTTATTTATTTATATAATTCTTTTTTCTTTCTTTGGCGTCAACTCACGGTATATCCCTGACTGCGTGGGCGGATGAGCATAAGATAGAAACGCAGAGTGAAAGAGCAAAGCGAGGAGGGAAAAAAAAAAAAAAAAGTGAGAATAAAATGTGGATGGAACTATGGAAGACTTGGATGATGTACAGTTAAAGTTAGGTCGATCAACATATGAACGAGTTGAAAATGACAATTTACATCTCGATATCATAAATATATATTAAATTGTTTATTTCTTCAATTTAAATTCATTAAAGCCAAGAGTACGGTGTGTTTGAAATTTTAATTATTTAACAAATAACACGAAGGCAAAAGATACAATATTGATAAATTAAATGACAAAATTGATTTTTTTATTTGTTTTCAAGACAAATTTGCAGTGAAATTTAATTTGTGAATTAATAATAATCAGTTATTATATTATACTTAATACAGTAAGATTTTTTTCTTTTTTTTTTTAAATTAATTCGTGTGAATTAAAGAATAAAAAAATTATTTCTGCGGGTTTTTAGGTGTATGTATGTGTGTTTATGTGACCACCTGTGTTTCACAACCTGACTGCAATTGATATCGCGTCGTCGCTGGGCTTGGCAGCAATCCATAAAAAAAAGAATGATAAAGTAAAAAAAAAAAAAAAAAATCTGTATACTGAGTATTTGTATATGTGCACTGTGCACAGGATTATGTCCTGACCCTCAGTCACGGTTCTTGATTCCACTCGGCGTTTCATCTTTGTCTTTTTCTCACCCTCACTTGTTTTTTTTTTTTTTTTATTTCCCTCCCAGCTCAACTTCACCATTCGCTTGTCCTTCCGCCTTATATATTTTCATTCTCTTCATACACATATATTTTTTTTGTCCTCTCTTCTTTAGTTTCTGTCTCTCGTTTCACTCGTTACATATACGTGTGTACCCGTATGTACATGATAAATTTCTGAAACCAAGTACTAAACATATATACACACTACAATACATGATTGTAAATAGTGACGTGACATATATAAAGGGACATTAGAATTTTAAAGGAACATTAGAACAATGACAAACGTTGGTGATTGTGTATAGAAACTTGTGCACATAGAACTATTTTATTATCGTTTGGAATCGATAGAAGAAGAAGGGAATATTATTATTATTATCAATCGAAATTAAGCAAAACTTTCTCGTTTTCATTTGCTTTCAAACTTTAAAGCTCACTCTTTGCTCTACATGTTCCTTTTCTCAAGGAATATTTGTTTACGTTTACGTTTATATAAACACAGTACGAATTGGAGCAATTATTAATACACTTGATCGATAATTATTAATGATAAATATTAAATATATATGTGTGTTGTGATAAATGTATATTACATTTAGTATTTTATAAATCTTTGATGTTAATTTCAATTTTATTCTGACTATTGGATGTGGATTGTGGTGAAAAATAAAATTAGACAATCCATTTTTTTTTCTCGTTAATTTCTCTTTTCTTTTGATATTTCATTTAAAAGTGAGTTCGTGACCGAGGTGAATTAACGTGTTGACGTTGCAGAAGGAAAAAAAATTTAATATTTATAGTGAAGTGTGTCAAATTTATTTTTGTAAATTTATTTATTTTTTAATTATTGTGTCTGTGCAGTGTTTTTAATTTCAACTGTAAAATGTGTATTGACACATTTTAATATACATTGTGAATTATATTTTATATTTATAAAAATACATCGAGTGTTATATTGGAAGTATTATTTGTGTGTATCTGTGTTTGTGATTGAACAAAAGAAATATAGTGAAAATGGCAACGACAAGGAGAAAGAAGAAGTCACAGGATGGATTCCTAAAGAAAGTCTCGAGCCTGTTTAGTCTCGACACGGTGAGTCATCGCATCGATAAACATTCATTCAATATCTATACACATACACAAAAATATAAATTCATTTATAAATAATATATACAAATATAATTTATCCTTTTTCAATTTTATTTCCTCATTTGATATCCATATTCCATAATTGATAGTAATTAAAATATTTTTGCCTCGAGACATACAAAATATAAAGTAAAGAAATCCAACCTTATTCATAAATAAAAATAAATTACATGAATAAACATTAAATAATTCGTGTAAATAATAAATTATTTAATTCCAATGAGGTCACACGAATTGATCATTCCATAAACAAAAATACGACAATATTCAATACAGTAAATAAATTTTATATCAACACAAAAAAAAAAAAAATAATAATAAACTCTTTGAAGATAGAATAACGCATTGAAATTGAAACCACCCACAATCCACAATCGCCACCCCCACACATACATTTTTTATTTCTTTTGATCATTTAATATCTCATACAGTGAAAACAATTTGACAGGCAATATATAGCCAATGGTAAAATGACATTTGGTGTTGGTTCATACACAAATATATATTGCGAGCAATTAATTTACCGTGTATTTTTGCGCTATATTAAATTGTTTGGCGGCTGCATATTGAATGTATATATAATATACAATATATATTATACATATACATATATTAAATGTTCATTCTTTTATAAGCGATATCAACGTCATGATTTGTGCGAAGGTCATGTCAATATATTCAATTACATCCGCTGTGTACAGACCCGAGAATTCGTTCATGTATTATACATTTATACACACATATATAAACACATGTGCATTTATATAATATAACAAATGTATATATGTGAATTTACGCAATATCTTTGCGACATCTTGCACTTCAATTGGTTTATATTACTCCTGTATCATGCAGTGAATATTAATTCACGTTCTCATATACAAATGATGATATGATAATTTTTATTTTATATACATAAATGAAAATTTAGAAAAAAAATTTTTTTATTCAGTTCAGTTTAATTATTTCTTGTCTATATAACTATATAGTTATACGTATATATATATATATTACATGTAATTCTTTAGATTGCATTATAGGTATATGTATATAAGGTAGTTGCTTATAACGATTTCGTAATCCACGCGATAAACTCACACTCGTATTTTATTATCACTTGTATGTAATATATGATTATGTGTGGTGCGCGATCGAGCTCTGCTAACTGGCCGTGACGACCTCGTAACCATTATTATCATCATAGAATTATATGTGTGTATATATATTCACGGTTGATTGCAAAGAAAATACGATCGAGGTCCTCCTTCCTCATCGTGAATAATAATGTAAATAAACAAGAAGCAAGTTCAAGGCTTTTTTTGTTATTTTTTATGCTTTTATTTTTATATATGTATAATTTTAATATTTAGATATATTTCATTTTAATATATAATATCAATTTTCTTATAAATGTGAAAAAATAAAAAAATAAATAAAAAATAAGAACGAAAAATTAAAAACAAAAAACAATTATAAAAAATAATATATACATATAAATATATACATTTGATGTATGTATTGAATATATGATTTTTCAATATATAATATTAACCTACTTATAAACATGAAAAAATAAAAAAATAAAACAAAAAATAAAAACGAAAAATTAAAAAAAAACAATATAAAAAATAATACATATAAATATAAATTTTTTATTTATTAAATATATAATATTTTGATACATAATATCAACCAACTTATAAACATAAAAAAATAAAAAACCAAAAATGCAAACGAAAAATTAAAAAAAAAACAATATAAAAAATAATACATATAAATATAATTTTTTTATTTATTAAATCTATAATATTTTGATAAATAATATTAAACTATTTATAAACCTAATTCATCAACTAAACAATTCAAAACTATTCCCAGAAAAATAATAATTCAATTAGAAAATATATTCATTATCATAAAAACAAAAAAAAAGATTTTAATTCTACTTTGAAAAAAAAAAAATATTTATAGATTATATACATCAGCTTGTTAATTAAAATATATAAATGCAAACATAATTTTTGTCTTTCCTATATTTATACCTCCATTATATCCATATATTTATTTTCTTCTTTTCGTGCAAAAGCAAATATAATTTTGTAAAGTCAACAGTATATATGTATTTGATTTTGGAATACTACCACGTGTGCTTTGAGAAAATTTCTTTTCTTCAAGCATATATTCGTCAGCAGCAGCTATTTCTCTATATATATACATGACTCCATAATCTCTTTTATCTCTCCTTGACTTCCTTCTTGTTATATATATTAATCATAAAATAATTCTCCTGCTGTGATGAGTATACCACAAACAGAAGGAGGCTATTTCAAAGTGGGTGGTGTTGGAGGTCGGTATAATATAGCGGTTGTTGAATGGAGTACGTTTCACGGGTGTCTGCCGACACATAGATTTTACTGCAAGACAAATAGAAGAGACCTATATATATATAATACTATCTACTATACACACATGGTGAACACAACAACAGAGGGGTTGAATCATGTGTTCCTCTTTCCATGACTGACGAGGATGCCTCTAGGACTAAGGAGAATTGCACTAAATATACTATAGATTTACTATATAGTTAAGTGTTTCGCTTTGGTGCCTTTCCGTCTGTTTCAGGATAACAACTAATTGTCCATTTAGATAAATAATTACTTCTTCCTTAATTGATTTATTTTTAATTTACTTAAAATGATTTTTTAATGTGATCTAATTAAATTTTTTTTTCACATTATTTTAAAATCATTATTATTCACTATTTCAAGTTGCTGTCATTTATTTAATTGTAATAATTTACGTTATATAAATTAAGTCAATTCGTTTTACGCTGTGAATTTAGTTTCAAAATTGCATTTGAGGTGTCGGGTTTATCTGTATAAATGAATCGACGTTAATATAACAAGCGTCCAGTTTCTCTCGACGTATTTTGTTGGAGGATACGCCTCTGGAATTTTCAGAGTAAATTGAACATTCACAGAGAGAGAGAGGGCGAGATGAAGTAGTCCCATTCCCAAAGTATATGTCTGTATATATATGTAATATATATAGTCTAGTAAGCTTATGTATACACAGCTATCACGAGCTTATTGAGAGGGCGAGTCTGAAGAGTTTAGGAAAATGTCTACGTTGGGATATATATATTCACTGACAGTTAACAAATGTATACTCGTTTGTGAACGCTTACAAACGAAATTCTTGTCGACTAATAGTAACCAGACTATTTCTTTAGTCATGAAAAATAATTTTACAATTATTGATAAAGAGAAAAAAAAATTAAAAAGAGATATTAAAAAACAAAAATTATTTTTGTTTTTAACAGTTTTTCATCTGTTACAATTAAATTATTTTTTTTTATTAATATGTTTGGTTGAAATGTCAGTTAAATAATTAATATATATATGTAGATAATTCTCTGATCTTTTCTATTTTTATTTTTTATTTCTTTTTACAAACGAAATATCATGAAAAGAATAAAAAAAAAAAAATGAATAAATTAGTGAAATAAAAAATGTTAAAGAACAATGAAAAAGTCAAGTATCTTTTTTATAATGCATACAATCTTAAAACGTTTTGCTATTAAATTCTACTGTCGCTGAACTATCCTCGAATCGTTAAATTTTCCATGCCGACCTTTCATGTGAAAACGCGTAAAATTCCTCTGCATCTTCTTGTGTCGGAATTTATACCGTCATATATCTCAAAAACGCAGTATATCATTCACATACATATCTATACATATATACAGCCGTATCTTATTCTGTAATTGTGACAGAAAACTTACGTTAAACATATAATACATAAAAAAAAAAAATATTCACTTTAAATTACAATTTTATTATCATCCTCAGAAATACAAAAGAAAAAAAAAATTAAAATAAATACTTAAATAAAATCTTCAATGAAATCTTTTTAATAAAAATAAATTCCCCTGACATAACAATAAATAATTGAAAAAACAATCATGTCCTATTGCAATGCATCATTATAAATATATTATTCATTGCGAAAATAAATGAAAAAAATTTTTTAATATGACAAATGTAAACACTTGCATACAAGTGCGATTTTCCCTAGTAAATGACGTTTAATATATATGTATATATATATGTATGATATGTACATTATAAATAAGCATATGTGTATGTGTATTATGTACACAATAGCGCACCGTATAATAATCGTTGTGGTTTGTCCGTCAAAGAATAAAGTTGAAAAGAAAAAAAAAATTGAAAAAGAAAAAATCGTGTGCATGCATATATCATTTATGTACAAGATTTGTGCATCATAAAAAATTGTACATAGTCGTGCGGTTTATAACGATACTTGAGTGTTGATAAAGCACGATGTCTATAAAGTTTGAGGCGTGTGTATTTAAATACACGTAGGTATATATATAAAAAAATAAACAACAACATAAATATCTACAACTGCAAAATAGGCCGAAAGTTTTATATTTGAATTTAAATTTAATAATAGCCAATTATAATTATATACTCGATGATTATTTTTCTCGTTATTTGCATTTATAAATAGTGCAAACGTAATATTTATTATGTGATAAAAAATTATTCTATCATTTGTTTTATATATTTGACTGTGGTTTTATCGTTATTGTTGATGAAATTAAAATGAGAAGAATGGAAAAATATTATTATTTGTTTAAATATTTTATTAATAATAATTTTTTTCTTTGTAATGAGTGATAATAATGTTTACTAACTCATGTTATACAATATTTTTATTATTATTTTGTAGATAGAATTTATTATCTGTATAGGTTTAATTTAATATTATTATCTGATGCTCCACTTTATTTTAGAAACCGGAAATGTATTATATGTATATCGATTTGTCATGTGGGCGCGTCATCTTTTGAAAGATGTATTGGAAATTTTGTAAACAAGAATTTTTTCTATCTATGTATAAAAAAAAAAAAAATCAATTCACACGCCTAGTTTCTCTTGGAATATATGAATAAATGTTTGTGGCATTTTCAGAATTGATATTCTAAAAATGTGTAAATTTAAGTGGATGATACAAATGATTTTTGCATATTTTTTTTTTTTTAAATAATATGCGCAATTCTATTAAGCTGCCACACCTGTCTAGTATATACGATCGTCAAAATTATTCACTTGCGAATGGTCGAGAGAAATATAAAACGAATATTTTATTTGTTCATTAATTTATTAATATTTTTATTTTCTTTTTCTTTTCAACTTAATTATTTTCATCATTTCTTTTTCTGTAATAATTCACGGCATTTCTTGACGTTTAAACCTACTACTGAGTTTTACAGGAAAGAGAGTTTTACCGATGTAATTTTTCCAGCTGCCGGAAAATAAAAAAAAATAAAAAAAAAAATTGACACAAAAAATTTTTTTTCATTTCTCTTTTCTTTTTTTTTTGTCTCGTCTTATTCTTTCAGCGCTCGCATTCGGGTGGGGTAATTGAATTTTATATTTCGCTGTCGGTGCAAATTAAGCTGACACGCCCCCTCAACGTGTCTGTTGAATTAATTACTATTCTTGCATAGTGGACGACGACGACAACGACGCATTTGGCCCTTTCGTCGCTTTATACAAATGACAAAAAAAAAAAAAGAATGAGAAATAGTTCTATCCTGAACTTTTGGACGGACTGGTATCCGTATATGAATGAAAGGGAAAATGCGAAATAAAAAGTTTAAAAAGAAATAATTCAAACATCAAAACGTTGAAGTGTTCGCGGTCGTTTATAATTTTTTTATAGATTGTCTGATGAAAAAAAAAAAAACAAATATCCAAACGTCACGATTATTATTCTATTTCACATCAGTAATAAATAAACTATACAGAAGTATACTCTACAATTATAATTTATTACTAAAGGAAACTTTATTAATATGCAATAATATTTTATCATTCTCTCAAATATTTCTTATTCTACTTTTTCTTTTCTTGCAATATAAAAACGTTTAATCAATCTCACTAATTAAACCCGTAAATATACAAGAAAGAATCAATAACTTAATTTTTGTTTAATAGTAATTAAATTACATATTTTTTACATTTATTAAAATATCAACTGTGAATAAATTTCTAAGTTTGATAAACTTGTATAAAATAATTATATGAAATTTAACGAAATACAAGATCAAAGTTTTAACTCGAGCATTCATATCATCTTTCTCTTTCCCTTTCGTTCATTTATATATTTTATTATATCCATTTTTCTTTCTAATAATATATATATATCTGTATATCAAACATTCATCTTAATATATAATATACACTCGTCGTTGAGAAACTTGATCTGACATACAGGAGTATATATCTTCTTACAAAAGTCTCTTTCGCATATGCTGTGAGTTCAGTAATAAGTTTTAATTTCAACATACGACTATTCATTCACATGCGATTCTATATGAATATATATAATTTATATAGATATACATACCTATAAATATTATTATTAAGTTGGGAAGTTAGTTTTCCAAAAAGTTCCAATTTGCTATTTTTATCAAATAAAATTGTTATACATTTGCAAAGAAAGCATTTCACAATATGCAAAGAAGCAGATACACATACAACATTCTTTGTATTGAAAATGGCACAGTTATTTTGATAACAACATTGGAAAACCTCTTGTCGAATATATATATGCATAAATATTAAAGCGAACGTTCTGCTCAGGTGCATTTTGCAAATACGATGTAATAGTATATCAATATGCACGTACTTCACACATAACTTTATCCATAATATGATAACAGTTTAAAGTTTTTATTTATTTTCACTGTTACGCTATTTTTCATGGATATAAATATAAATATCTAACATAATTATGTTTGATATAATACGTACAAGAGAGAAATTATAATTAATATATATTAGAAATTATTCTCCTTTTTTTCCTGCTTATTCAATTTTTCTTTTTTATTTTTATAATAATTATAAATTCTGTTATATATTATATAATCGATTTTATATATTCAGGTATTAATTGTTAGAGATGACAAGACAAATGTCTTGTTTATGAAGCTCGTTAAATATATTTTGATGGAATATATAAAATAAAAAATGAAGAGTTGATGTTGATGTAAAAATAGCTGAGATTAGTTTTTGAAATGAACGTGAATTGTGAGATGATAATGAACAACAATGTTTATTAATCTGAAAGAAGAGAATGTATGCCTATATATGAATAAAAAAAAGGGAGAGTAATGGTCGTCAGTGCTACTATACAATGGCTTCCGATCTTGGTTTCCCCTATAACGTTGTTCCAGAAACCGCACAAGGTCCACAAGTTCCTTCCGGGCAGGAAATCATCCACTGGGGCATTAATTAGTTTTAAGCGGATACAAGAAGAGCATTGAGTATTTACCGGCCGCAAGGGTATTACCGTATTATTAACCTAAAATAAAAAAATTTGTGGTTTTATATAAATAAACCAAAAATTAAATTTAATAGAGATATTAAAAGTAAAATTTTTAATCAAAATGAAAAATTTATTATAATAATAGAAATATTATTTTTTATTATTTTCATTTTACTTTTATAAAAATTTTTGAATTGGTTATACATTTTTGTATTATATTCTTTTCTGTCCAACAGTATAAATTGAAAATTTTAATATAATCTCCACAGTTGAGTTGTGGTAATGGCATTTTTGCTGGCGGATAAATTGTTAGGTTGAAAATTTTAATTGAATTTTTCGGAGAGTGTGCAAATACAAGATAAGTCTCCAAGTGTGATAAAAAATAATAATTACAAATAAATTAATTAATTTATACCATCTTGATGAATATAAAAAATCATTTAAATATATTTTCCTTACTATTATTCTTAAAATATACAAACCTAATTCTTTTTTTCTATTTCATTAAATTCAATGAAATTCTATAAATGACATATATGTCGCCACATATCAATTTATATGAAACTATAATTTTATATATCACATAGAGCACACGCCACTGCCTTCATAGTGAATAAAAAAATCCAAAAAATCACGAATATTAAAAAAAATAAATATATTTTTATACGTTCGACATTAAAACTGATTGCATTAAAAAATTGCATGAAGCATTTTAGTATATAAATATTTATATATGCACGCTTGAAGTAATGAATTAAAATAAATAAATAAATAATAGTAATAATAATGATTATTATTATAATGAACATATTGAGATAAAGCGAGTGTGTCTTAATGAATTGGACCGTGGTTGTTACAGGCACATACACCACTTCTCGCTGCGGATCCTAGACATGTGAGTATTTAGTATCGAACAAAGAGAATAAAATTAAAATTATTATTAATTGAGGAATTTTCGCAATTTGTATACATTTCATCACAATATATTACTGCATATAAATTTTATCCGGTAACTATTTCATATAGAGTATTTGAAATTTCGTATAGTACAAGAAAATTAATCAAACAAAAACTTTACTAATTCTATCCTCCATGAAATATTCGGAATTTATTTCACTTTAATATAAACATTCTTCGTAAAATTTATACTCACGTTAATATTTTAAATGAACCGTTAAATATAATCGAGACAAATAGAGTAAATAATAAGAATCAATTTTGTTATATTTAAACGTAATTGACTAAATTTATAGTTGAAATAAATCTCTTTGAAAGAGAAAACTTTCAACTTTAGTTATATACATTTATTATTTTATTGCAAACATCTTGTGGATATATATTCGTGAATAAAGAGCGATAGAACAGAAGGAAGTAAAACTCAATGAACTTATATACATACATATATTTTCATCGTGTCGTGCTTTTAAACAGTTTGACGCCACTTCTCATTAACTAGAAAATTTGTAGCTTTACTAATTTCATTTCAACCCCCGTGCTACTTGTTCAACACAAATTTTCTTAATTATTAAATAGAAAAATAAAATCTCAATGAGAACAAAACAAATCTGAATTAATAGTTCATTCATCAAAGTGTTTATAATTGTTAATCTTTATTTTATATTATAGATATTTAGGTATACGTAGAAGTAAATGAATTTAGTTTGAGTTCGTAATTACCCTCGGCGTCTCTTTGTGACGTGTTGTACGTCTCTTCCTGTCACTCCACGATGTCACTTCCCCTGCGGCAACATAATAGCCTCAACAGGACGCGCCAGTACCGTATATATATCATTTCAGTTGACAAACGCACACATTCTATACATGTATACAGCTCGCATCTTCCTTCCGTTCTCTCGCGCCCCCGCAAATTGGTGGGATTATAGTTAGTCAACGGTTTCATCTCTTGTTTTCTCTGTGTGCTTGATGCTTTAGAGACTGTTGTCATCGTCAGTTCGTGGTAGTTTTTATAGTCCATCGTCCATCATATATGATACACAAACGGATGTTGACAATTTTATTTTATATTTTAATTTAAATGTCATTAGTATGCCAATCAAATTTATTTTCAATTACATAAGCATTTATAAATTAATTTATGGTCGATGTATATTACAATATATATGAATTTATTGGCTGTTCCATTGTTGATTTATTTTCAATTAATTGGAGAATTTATTTTCATCATTACGGATTTTATGTGATATTTATAATGTTGAATTAATGTCTGTGAATCTTTGCGTATTTATATTGCAAATATTTAATTTGACATTTATTTATTTACAATGAATAATATATTCTTTTGTTTACACTGTAACGGTTATTTAATTTACAATATATTTTCCACCTCAATTTGCGTTCAAGTGTACGTTTTTTTTTTAAGCTGAATTTAATGAAAAATTAAAAATTAAAAATCAACATAAAGTAAAATTTATTTTAATTAAATAAAAATAATTCTAAATTATTATTTTACATAAAAATATTATAAAGTAATTTAATTGCAATTGTGACAGACATGTTCTTTATTCACACGCACATATGAATATATAATTAATCTCGTTTACCTATATACTTATTTTGTAATTTATCATTAAAAATACCAGTAAAAATTTTCCATTTCCTGATGAAACAAATATTCTATTTTTTTTTTTGTGTAACATTTCTCGTTAAAATGTAAAAATAAAATACAAAACAAATTGGAATGTGTAATTGTCAAGTGCATGTTGCAATAATATTGAGTTTATAATTTTTTTTTTCTATTATAAATATTCAAATAAATTTAAGCAACACGACATTAATTCTCTTTGTCTCGTATTGTTCATGAAATCCGTGGTGATATTTCAATGATATGTATCGACGATCCATATAGCAAATCCAAGTATTATATGAGGTTAGGATGGTCATTTGATCTCCGTATAAACCGTGAAACTCTCTGCTATTGTAATTTGAAGACAGAGTTTGGTGAAATCCAATCATACATACATATTGTATAAATATATTTATATATGAAATATACATATCTATTTTCACATATAAATCATCCACTTTATCAACACGAGAATAAATAAATAAACGCAATCAAACAGTGAATTAAAATGGGATATTTTTTTTTCTTCATTTGAAAGAAAAATAAAAATACACTGAAGGACTCTTATCTAGTGGAACTGTCTCCTTCAGTTGGTATTCTCATCCCCGCGCATTGAATCTTTTATCCCTGTAATTGACTAAGAGGATCGTGGCGTCGATGAATGTAACATGAGGGGTGTTGTACGAGCACAGACATATATATATATATCCTCCAGCGAGGTAACTCAAGTGCAATGAATGTGCTAAAATATTTATATGTTAATACAACTGATTAATATTTGCTATTTCTCGTTCTGTTTAAAAATTAATTTGATCAATTTAAAATGAATATAAAATTCTTTTGTCTGTGAAAAATTTCAACGATAATAAAGGATAAAAATTCATCCACCATCCTGCATATTTATATTTAATGTATAATATTATATTTATACGTACATGTGTGAGTTTATGTATAAATTTTATGCTTTCGCTGAAGCTGTGTTATTTTTTTTTTTTATCAAATTGATTTTTTAATCGGAATTCACGTTGTCACGTACAGTCGATCGTGTCCACTTGGACAATTGTATCACCCTTGTGTCGAAGCGTTCATCCCTGCATTCTCGTCACTGGTCCCTAGAGAAAAAAAAAAACGGAAAAAGGTTGAAATAAAAAAGTTAAAATACAACGAAAAAAATAAAATAGAATAAAATGAGAATAGGGGGAAAAAGTTGGAGGTAAAAAAATCAGTGCTCGAATAGAAACGGGATTAATCCGACTCCCAAAGCACCGTAAATTTATTCCGATCTTGTATTCCAAGTTGGTGTGTGTATGCACTATTTGTTTCTTTTTTTTTTTTTTATTTCTTCTGTTTCTTTAAACGTTATTTATTTTTTTTTCACTGACATTTTTCCTCTATTTCTCATTCACTCACTCAGGTCCATATTGTATAAGCAGCATTTCGAGAAAAAGAGAAGGTATATGAAGGTGCAAGTTAAAACATATAAAGCGAGCTTACAGTTAACCTAGTCACGTAGATTTAGTGTGTGTGTGTGTATGTGCGAATGAGAGTGAGTCTATTTTTTTGCCATCTCTTCCATTCATCTCGTCACTAGAATTATCCCTTATTCCTGTTTAGTTTTTTATTTTCACTGCACTGACAAAGCTCAAAAGTCAATTTTTTATTCAGTCAGTATATAAAATTGTGTGTTTTGCAGTCACGAATTTTTTATTTATTATTTTTTTGTACGAAAAATTTTTACAGATCATTTGAAAATGTCAATCGTAGAAAATATCATCGTGTATTCAGTTGTGGATATATAATTTCATGTCTATGTTTATTGGACAAATTGCAACATTTAAAACGTGTGCAAATATATAATGAAAGTTTTTATAAAAAAGTTGTTATAAATTTTCCATATTTTTTTTTTTACATTTGTTTTATTTAATATGGAAAACGAATAGTTTTGTCGGAGTTTTTTATTCGTTACACGTGAATATGAATGTAATAATAACCATGCTTTTTATATATTATAATAAAAAATTTAACTATACAAAAAAAGCTCATTTTGGTATAAAATTTTTCGTACAATTTTTATTTATTTTTTCATTCTAGAACGGAATAAAAATAATTATGAAACGTGTGAGAGTTAAGACTCTAATTTTCTGGGAGAACAAAATATAAGTTTTCTTCTTGTATATAGAGTTGCATATATATATGTATATATATATATATATATATATACTTGTACATGTTATAGCGAGAGAAAAACACCGGGTGGATTATATTAAATGCAGATATACATGTAATATTTATATACAAGTTTGCAAATAATTTCACTGTAAAAATCTTCCGTACGATATTTTTTTCTGTTTCACGAAAGATTTTTCCATTAAAAGGATTTTTAAATTCCCGTGTACTGAAGATGTTACGTAAAATTTTTATTTTCGCCTGCAAAAAAAATAAATATAATCTTCAGTGATGTCGATATTTTTCTTTCATTTGCAAATAACGATTCTATTAAAAGTCACTGTACAAAATGTTTCACGATTTAAAATAGCGAAATAAATTTAAATCCATCAACGAAAATATGAGAGTGAATTAAAAAATCTCGCTAAATATTTATTTAATAGACAGTCTGTCATAATATCCAAGAACAACATTTATGTTAACTGTGGCATTGATGAAAATAAATAAATAAATAAATAAAACTCATGTCCCAATTTTTATTTATTTATTTATTTTTTTATCTTCTTCATTAACTTATTTATTTTTTTATTTCCTTTTATTCCATCATGCTTAATTAATCTATGAATAAATTGTTCAAAGAATTTTTTGTCGTTTCCTTCACCCTTACACCACGAAATTCACCCCCTTTCATCTAATCTTTATTTATGTCCAAGAACTGGCGCACTAAAAGTTTTGGCGCAATTTAAATTAATCAAAGTTCTTTACTCACCCTTCAACATCCACAGTCTCTCTTTATCATCATATACCCTTCTCTCTTTCTGTCTCCACAACCCCATACTTCTTTTCCAATTCTCCCTAATTCTCACAGCTGCTATATTTCCCTAGACCAACATTTTATCCTCCTCTCATTTCTCATTAATTTTCCATCAATTTTCACTCATATTCCCGTACATATTTCTCAAATATTCTCGCATATTTTATATACGAGAAAATCCCCTGTGTTTATATAACCCCAAGGAATAAATATTAATTGAATTAATTATTATATCCGGTTTATCTAACCAAATTATTTTCAAGTGAAGGAACTTGAAAAAAAAAAAAAAAAGAAATTAAAGAATAATACCAATTTTTCTTCTGCAATTTTTAACTGTCAAATTTATTTACTATTTGAACCCAAAGGAGGAATGATATAATTCGTAAATGGTTTTCCATCTGTCGTGGACAGGACCAACTAGAAAAAAAACGGCGCGTTAAAGAAATGAATGGTATGAAAAAAATAAAAGAAATGTCTACATCGCCATTTCCAATTCGACGCCATAAAGTTGGAGATACTCCAATTTTCCTAATGGACTCACCCTGCGCCCAGTCATTCGTAAGTAGCCGACAGCGCGTGAGATATTCAAGGGGATGAAGGTAGAATAAGACGAAAAATTTCATCAACTACTTTGAGCTTTGTTAGCGCTCTCACCTTTACCATTTTTATTTCTTAAATTTACGTTTTCTCATTCTATATAAAATATCTTCGATGATCATCAAATCAGTAATCAATTTGATCTTTATTAGGAAACTTTTCACTTCAATCAATTCAGATTGTTTTCCCCAAGATAGAAAAAAACAATTGGAACAAATAAAATAAATATTAATGTAAAATTTAATTAAACGTCAGCATTCTCTACAAAATTTAAACAAACATTTTCATTGTCGCAAATAGCCCACGAAATGCAAATTAATTTTTACTAGTTTACTAATACAACCACTAAACATTCATTATTAATAAACTATTTAGTATTATACTTAACTAACATATAAATAACAAGAAAAAAAATTTTCTCGTGTTATTTATATGGGAAATCGAATTTTTGAATTAGCTAAGCCTCTAATTAACTCTGAATTTTTTTTCAAAAGGGAATATTTTTTTATTTTTCTATAAATTATCAGATTTTCATTGATCACAGACAAAAATAAATATCGCCTAAAAATAAAACACCCTAATATACATACATATATGATTTTCTCTATTTTATAAATTAAATTTTGAATATTCCCTTACGTTGATGTTCATTGTTTTGTGCTATTTATCTAAATGAGCCACCAGAGAGTAATACAAGATCCTCAACATGCTCTAAATGTCGCTTCCAGTTTGTATGGCCACGCGACAAGTGCAACTAAACACCACGTATTACCACATTTATATATATTTAATATAACAATTTTCTCTCTGTCTTTTTTTCTTACTTGCTCTTTCTCGCGTACTTCAACTTGCGTCAACAGCGTATTGTATTTTAACGAAGTGCACTCATTGGTTTATATTCCAAGCTTCAGTGTCGTCAGATATCAAATTCCATATGAGGAACAAAAATATAAATGAAAGAATATAATAATGCGGACAGAAAATAAATAAATTAATTAAATGTTAAATTTATATGTAAATTCCTGAAAATTATCTAATATTTATTGTAAATACATTCGGTATTTAGTTGAGATATTACTTTTATAATCGTAAATAAAAAAATAAAGTCGCTATAAATAACAAAAAAAAAAAAAAAGGAAAAATATTATTTTTAAAATTATTCGTTAAATTTTGTTTATCGTTTCATTGTTTTCATTATGATATAGAATTTTTTTCTAGAATATGAATACCACGTATGTATTCATTGAATGTCTGATGTGAATGAATCAAGGGAAAAGAATGAGGGAAAGATAATAAATAAATATTTGAAAATATAACTTTAGCTTAACAAAAATATTTTTATGTTGATTCTATAAATATTTCCTACTATTATAAAGGCGAAAATTGAAAAAAAGTATAAAATAAAATAATGTTAAGATAGAAAATTTCATTAAAATTACACAGAAATGATAGCTTTGGTAGATTAAAACCATGAGGTATCCAATGACTAAAAAAGTTATCTCAAGTTTCTAATAATTAATTCATGCTTTTAACTTACCAATATATTTTCTCTTGTTACTCTCATCTTTATTATTCACATATAGATATTCAAATATAAACAATTCTATCATATACATACAATTATAAGTCAATAATAAGTGGCAAAATTATTTGTATATCAATATATTTTCTTCATTTTATAAATTAAATTTTTAAAATGAAAGTTTTAGAGTAAAATAGTAAACACGATTGAAATTAAATCAGTTGGACTGTATACTAAGATCATAATAAATATAATAATTCAATTGAAACTCATTAATAAAATTATAAATAATCAAAAAATAAAAATTCAAGACGAAATAAAATATTCTACTAATCACAAATAATGTTACACTTAAATTTATATTAATAATAATATTTTCTTTTCTACTGTGGATTATTATATTTAGCTATTTAAGAGACAGGCATTTACCTCGATATTCTATATAAAGACAAACATTAGTAGATAAATACATATGAATAGTCAGACATATCTAAGAGTGAAATTGGCGCTGAGAATCCCTCAACAATTCTCACATTAGTTGTTAAGAGAGGTGAAAATATATAAATGTTCACATGAATATACAAATACATAATATGAATAACATATATTTAAATGTGATGTGCATGTTGAAAAGGCGAAAAGCCAAGATTCCACGTTGAGATGTGACGCGACTCATCCATGTGCTTATGACCACAAGAGTTATTTCGGATACTACTATATGTCAATGTGACAAAACTAACGAAGCCTCCCCGAAGACATTTTGCCCCTCCTCTTTATTTTGCTGGTTTATCTCTCTTTTTCTTCTACCATCTCTTTTACTAGTCAAGTATATTTTCACAGTCAGTTAAATATCGTCAGTCCAATATAATCCACCGCGCTAAATTCTCAAAATGTAACACTTTACTTCGTAACTATTTTAAAATCAAATTAATCGAAGAAAAGAAAGAAAAAATATATTTATTCATAATAAATAAATAAATTTTTTTTCTCCCATAATTATAAAATATTTTAAATCAATAAAAAAATATAAACAATCATTTATAATAGCTGAATATATTGCTGATAATTGTTTAGTTTAAAAAATAAAATAATAAAAGTTGGCGGTGAATAAAAAGTGTTCAAAATCCTTTTTAAAATATTATTTCATGGTTAATATAAACTACATTCCAACTTAAATTAATTAATACATATATATGACTCTGTGCACAATCGCACCTATATATTATATACATGAATGGTATATATGTGCATAGAACCGGGCGTAATCAACGTCACGGATATCGCGTCATATAGTGTTGCGTGAATTCTCACCAGGAAAAGCTTGATATACATATATTACACACATAAATGTGTGTATATTACATTTACCTGGAGATGATGCCACGAGGACGTTGACGATGATTGCCATTACATGGACATTGCATGAATTCACAGCACGAGCAATGGTATATAAATATATATGTACATACATATGTATAGACATCTAATAATAATTATATTCCCTTGCATGTATGAAACGTACTGTTGGAATTAATTACTTATCGGATGGAATGCCATGGCGTATGTGGATTATGGAAACAGTTCTATCAAGTTATTTCGTATGCATATGAAAAAGTGGAAGGCTGCATGGAAGTGCAATATATGTATTGATCACTTTATTAATGTCTTAAAAATTATTTTTAATCGGAAAAATGATTTTAGTGTGCTAATATTTTCGTAAAGCTGAACAAAAAAAAATATTTATATGACAGATATTTTTTTTTTTTTATTTTATTCACTGGGAAAAAAATTATATTTTATTATTATTTTATAGCAATAGAAATTATGCTGTTTAAATAACGTTAAGTAATGTTACTATAATTGTTGAAGGGTTTTTTTTTTTTTTTATTTTGATGATAAAGTGATTAGTATTGATTTAATAACAAAAAAGTCTGAATTTTATATATTTGGTACTTTGGGTTTGAATATCTTTAGAATGGATGTCTTTATGAAAAAAGTGTAAGAGACCTTTTTTGTAGAGCGTTCAATTTTCTATAAAAATATGTATTCCTCATTTGATAATAATTACTTTTCAGTAAGTTACAAAATTAAGAGAAAAAAAAATTTTTTTTTTTTTTTTTTTCAATAAAATTCTCAAACTTTGACCTCGAATATCTTCTAAATGGTTAGAGTTATGGAAAAAGTATAAGAGACCTTTTTTGTAGAGCGTTCAATTTCCTTCAAGAAACATGTGCAAAAGATTTGCTAAATAATCCACTTATAATAAGATATGTTGTTTTTAATATAAGACTTGAATAAAAATGAAAAATGACAATGAGGAGATTCTTCCTATTAATATTAAGAGCTCACATTTGATGAATATTCTCGTAAGATACCCACAAACCCTAATATATATACATATATATACATATCTATTTATTTGCGTATTAAATCTGCAAACAAATAATATTATTTCCTGTTTGATGAATGTAATTATCTCACAAGATGCTTTTATAAATAAAGTGCGCTGAAAATAATGTTTTCTTCCTTTATGTTGACAATATTGAAAGTGTAAAATCCAGAATACAAACAGGGTAGTTGATTTTATTAATCAAACAATACATATACATACATATATATATATGTATGTATATTTATTTATAGAGAAATGTGTACAGTGATATTAAATTTTAACTTGAAGTGTGACTGAATTTAATTACACATTTATACGAGATGATAAATTTTGATCGTGAGCTTCATAAACCTTGGCAGACATTTTATCTATAGATTTATAAATTCAAGTGGCAATATTGAATATTATACACAGAAGGAATTTATCGTTCAACATTCCAATTATTCTGTTTATAGTTTATACACTAAAATTAAAATTGAATAATAAAATAAATTTTTATTATTAATTGTAATTTATTCAAAATATTTTATTACACAAATAAATTAATTTTCTACCATTATTTTTACATACATTTTTTAATAATATTAAATTAATTATTAATAAAATTTAATTTGATATTTTTCAGGCGAATGGTGATGATGATTGGGAATATGAGGAAATTATATTGGAGCGCGGTGGTGCTGGTTTGGGATTCAGTATTGCTGGTGGCACAGACAATCCACATTTTGGCAATGACACAGCCATCTATATTACAAAACTTATACCAGGTGGCGCAGCATCAGCAGACGGTCGTTTGCGTGTCAATGATACGATACTTCAAGTGAATGATGTTACAGTGGTGGATGTACCACATGCAAGTGCTGTTGATGCATTAAAAAGAGCAGGGAACACTGTTAAATTGGTAAGATATAAACAATATTTATTTATTAATAATAAGAAAAAAAAAATCATCATTATATGTATATTTTATTTTTTTCTTTATTTAATATTTTTATAGTTATTATTATCTTCGTTTTTTTTTTTCTTTTGCTCATAAAGCCGCAGAGATTTCTTGACAATTTTTATCCTTTATCATTTCTCACTGCGTCTCCTTTCGTATATGTATATACACGAAGCTTCCACATTAATATCTATCCCACGAGCGCACAAAGTTTTCCGACTTATATGGAGGAATAGCCTCCAATCTGACATTGAATGAATGATTGCCTCTAGTGAATTGAAGAGGTAAAAGATGTATGAGTGTAAGTAAAAATAAAAAACAGTTTTGAGCAATACAAAAATAAATTGTTGAAATAGCAATTTTTAATATCATTTTATTTACTAGATTATATTTTTCAATCATCAAATGAAAAATCTTTTGAGAGTAATATTATATTAGAAGAAAAAAAATAAATAAATTGAAAATAGTTTGAAGTATAATTGATATTTTTTAATAGATAAAATTGCAAAGGGGGAAACAAATTATTGATTCACTGAGAGAGTTTCATAAGTTTGTCCAGCAGAGAATTTATCAAAATGTTCAATTATTATATATATACGTATCTGTATGAGAAAGAAAGCGAAACTCATATCTGGAGACTCAATTGAATGGCTGGTAGATGTAATATAAAATTGGTAAATTGTATCCGAAGGTATCCCTGGGATTGGTACAGATTGGTCCAGTTTCAATCTATGTCATTTTGTCCTTTCTTTTATTCCCTTATGGAGTTGAAGAATTGTCAATTCGTAAAAGTCTTTTAGTTTATTTTCTTCTCCATCTACTCACACTAATAAAAAAAAAAAAAAAATAACCATTATTACCTCACGATATTTAAAAAAAAAAAAACAGCTGACGCAGCTCTGTACATTGCATCATCAATTTTCTGGAAATTAATTTTGTAAAAATATTACCGTAATAAAAATGTTAATAATTTAATTTTTGTCATGTCATAAATAATTTTTTTTTTCTATTTTCTATTAGATATAATATTAAAAATTAATTTATTTATTTTATTTTAGTGTGTACGAAGAAGACGCCACACTCACATGATTGAAATTGAATTAATCAAGGGAAATAAAGGTCTTGGATTTAGCATTGCTGGTGGAATTGGTAATCAACATATACCTGGTGATAATGGTATATATGTCACGAAAATTATGGAGGGTGGTGCGGCACAGGTTGATGGACGTCTTATAGTTGGCGATAAATTGGTAGCCGTCAGGAACAGCTTGGTAAGAAAAATAATATACACTTGACAATCTTATCGCACTTTTTCTTTTTTTTTTTTTGTTAGTGATCACATTGTCGTCATGTTTTTTTCCCTATCGTAATATATTATAGCAATTCAATAACAAACATTGACGTGTTGCATATGAAAAATATCACCATATTCGTATTATTATTGCAAGCATGTAAAAAAAATTTATAAAGTGTCAAAAACAATTTTATAATATTTTTTTATATTTTTGTTTTTGTTTCTTATTGTGTTGTAGGGTACATTTATTAATTTTGTGGATGATTGAGTGATGATGTACCACGAAAATATCAGCAATCATTTGTCAGAGTTTCTCAAACATATACCAGTTCTATTAAATTGCAATGAAGATTATTTTTTCCTTTTGTTTCTTGGTTTCTTGTATTCTCTTTTGGTATATGTACTCAAGCTTACATTACTCGCCCTCAAACAAATGGATGGTTAAGTGCGGATGGAAGAAATAGATTAGGCCACGTGAAGGCAAGTTGTTGGTGGGGTCCAAAGGTATATAATTGATAGCTCTTTCGCCATCTAAAGTGAAGCATACACACCCGACTATAAAGAAAAAGAGAAAGAGAAATGCCTTTTCGCGATTTTTCACTTTGACGATTCTCTCTCTTTTGGAGAGAAAGGGAAAAATAAATAAAGTTATTCCGACTTTTCGCGATGGAACGATTTATCTTGAGACCGCATCCCCAGTAATCCCATGTGGGTAAACTAACGTAGCGAAAAAAAGAAAAAAAATTACGAAAAGGAACAATAAAAAATTCGACGGACCGCCACAACCTTGTTCTCGTATAAAATAATGTCGGCAGTTGCATTATTCAAATATCCCTTATATAAATTTTCATTTCTTCACATACATACAAAGTGATCGAAACCGAAAAAGAAAATAAATAAATAAATAAATATAAATTTAAAATTCTATCGATAATAAATTAAAATAAAAAATTTATAAAGAATTTATTTAATATCATTTATTTATTTTTGTTTATTTATTTTGTCTTATTTCCTATTATTAGTACATAACCGTCTAACTAACTAACGACCACTCACACAAATAATATAACCACATTGGATGCAGTGGAATTTCAACTCGTTGCAAACGAAACTTTTCTCGCTTTCAATGGCAATAAGAAATACCGTTATCGAACCATCCCCTTTCACCCTCGTTCATTCGCTGTGTTGAAGTATAATTCCCCAATGCGATAACCGTCCAGACGTTTCTTATCGTTCTCTTAACAACGAAATAATTCATCCTCGTTAATTAGTTCAGTGGAGCTGAGGGATGAAAACTTGTAAAATAAAAAACATAATTCTGGACAGTGCATATGTATAATTTTACTTATTCGTATAACCATTCTGCATCAGGGAATTGGAAATTTACATTTAATATATTTATTTGTATATAGTACAGGGAGCCAATCTATCTGCGTGTACATATGCCGTATTGTAAAATCAAATACCACAGAATTTAATAGCAAGTTTGAAAGAATAAAAAAAAAAATCTATACAATTGGTGAAATAAATTTTAATTAAAAATGAATGTTCATGCAAGTGAGAGATAAAATAAAAAATAAATACGAGCATATTGATTGCAGTATTTGACTCTTCCGATTATTTTTTAATCTAATGCTATGAAAAAAATTTTTTTCTTAATTAATAAATCACCTTTTATTTTTTAATATACATTGAATTTTTTTTTAATTATTCTTTTTGTTTTTTCTTTGTTTAGGGCGATAAAAATTTGGAGAATGTGACACACGAAGAAGCTGTGGCAACACTCAAAGCAACACAAGATAGAGTAGTATTGTTGGTGGCTAAACCAGAAGGAACGTTGCCACCACCACCACCACCAGCTTCAGATCATTCGCTCTCGCCACAACGTAAGCTCTGCTCTATATCCATTTTGTGTATTTATATATTTGGATATATCTATGAACGTGATGTGCACCTGTTGAAGAAGGATTATTTTTTATTCATAACAAACGCAGCTGCATCACTATAAAAATATTGATATATATTTTTTTTTTTTATTGATAAAAATTTTTCATTCTGTTTAAAATGTTCAGTGGTATAACCACGCTTTATAGCTTTCGGTCGATAAAAGTTTCATGCACGCAACCCCGAGAGAAAACAACCTCGGCAACGCGAACCGGTGAAGGGGGTGCTTGGGAAGTGGGTGGGTGAAGTGGTGGGTTTCAACTCATTCTTTTGTTTGCAATCTCTGGCAACTGAAACGCGAACGCCCTACTGTTACTTCCGTGTCGACGAAGGGCCAAATTGTTGTTAAAAAATAGAAAGAAAAAAATAAAGGATTTTCAATCATGTTGAAAAATGTTTTTATTTTTTTCTATTTAGTAGAAATCATTTAAAGTTATTTTATTGCTGAATAAAACGCCAACAACAATTGTGTTTATTTTTTTGTTTTCTATTTTTCTTTTTGCACAAACGGAAGTTGAAGCGTGAAGTAAATATTTATTGTACAATTATATCGAGAGGTAAATATTTATTACCAAAGTTTTAGATGAAAATAATTTTACTGTAAAATCACAAATTATGTTGGCATTTAAATTAAATGCAAGTGAATAAATAAAAAATTGAATTCTCTTCACTACTTCTTGACATAAAAGCACAAAATTATATATAACACGAAAATTACTCAGCCAGTAATTAAAAACTTTTTTTTTTTTTTCATATTCTTTTATTTTTCACTTCACTTTATTCTGTTAACTTCTTTTCCATGTTTTTAACTCTTTTTTATTTTTTTTTTACTCCACTTCTGCCTTTTGTTTTTTAGGCAAACAAAATGGTTCAGTGTCAGCACTGGAAAATAACTCTTTGGCATATTCACAAGAATCGCGGCATGCTTCATCACTGGCCCTTCATGGAGGAGCAACTACACCACGAGCAGTATCACAAGAGGATATTTCGCGGTGAGTAGCCTTTGTAATGAAAAATTTCCAAAAAGATAAAAAATTTAATAATTAAAATAAAATAAAAAGAAAAATAATTTTAAATTAAATAAAAAATTAAAAAAGAAAATAAAATGATAAACGAATAATTCAATAGATAAAATATAATTGACAAATGATGTAAAAAAAAAAAAATATTTAATTCATTATTCGACATCAATTAATCATATTTATGACAATGACGAAAATGGGCTTGACACATCGCAGTATATATAATAGCTATTCGCGTGTTAAGCGACGAATTGGATGGCATGATATGGAGGAAGGGATATATGAGAGATACAAATTATAATAGTTATTAGTCGAACGAATTGCTGATGAATTAAGAGCTTTATCGAATATAATCATTGTTGGTCATTAGATTAAATACAATATTTAATTTTCTTCATTGATTTTAAACGCAGAATATTTAAATAAATTGCGATATTCAAAAGGAAAGATATTCAATTTATAAAACACAAAATAAAAAAAATTAGAATTTAAATATAATATATTTGTGAGTAAAAAAATAAAGCAAGAGAATAAAACAGTAAAATTTATTTCTGCTTTATATTACTTCACTCTAAAGTCTAATAATTTTCGCTACAATTTCACTTCAACGAGGTTCTTAGACAGTCAAGCCAAATAATTATCCTCCTAATTCACTGTTGAATACCAGCTGGTATAGGGTGAGCTACGAGCTAAATTACAACGACGGAATAATGGTCATGAAATAGGATAGAAAGGAGAACTAATTTACGTGAAAGAGAAATTAAATTTTTTTGTGTTCATTGAGTTCATATATATATGTATTTGATGATGACCGTTGAGTGGTGAGGTATAATTCTTGGCTCTTCATCCACTAGAGCACGTGGAAAATTATTCGTTTCAGTGTGTTGGTCACTACATTCCACATCGTCGACGACTAAAAATTTTTTATTCTGAAATTATTTTTTTTCTCGCCAACAAATGCCTATATATTGGTATATGAATAAGAAACTGAAGGAAAAAATTAAGAATTAGAGCAAGAATGTATATAAGAAGAGTGACGCCATTGGTGAAGATGTGGAAAATAAAAAGGAGAAAAAAAAATAGGACTAATTATACCTTTTGACTGTGTGGTTGAAATTGTTCTGGTGAAAATCCTTTCCTTCCTTTTTCTCCCTCTCTATGTGTCACCATTTTCCTCCCCTTCATCTCCTCCCTCTCACGTCGTTTAAATATTACCTCTAGTGGGTTTTGAAATATATTTTCTACAGTCGCAAACTCAACATAAAATTTTAACTTTTTAATCCTCAGCTTTATTAAATTCCTTTTCTATTCATTTTGTCTAATCGTAAATCATATTTTTATATGTTTCCACGTATTTTTTTATGGTGAATAATATCTCAATAATTAATAATAATCATTCACTGCCATGTTGTACATGAATAATAAGGTGTTTCATTTTTAGGCGATATTTTTTTTTGTTTGTGAACACTTAAAATCTTAGATAATTTGAGGCTTAGCAAATTCAAAAATTCAATTTCTCATATAAATAACACGAGAACATTTTTTTTTTTCGACTTCAACTCCACTTTTCGGTAATCAAAAATTTTTTTTTGATGCTATTATATTGTTGATTCAGCATTATAGCGTTTATTGTAAGATAATAATTAATGTCAAATCAATAAATTCCAGTTTAAAGAAAATTTTTTGTCAATTATAATCAACTTTCACCTTTACAGTTCTACGTACAACTCGAAAACTTCTGGTCGGAGAGCGTTTACGGTGAACAACTTTTTTGTAGCCAATTTAATGCCCTACAAAAGCTGTATATTCATTTTTTTTAAAAAAAATTTTCGATCACCAAAAAATCAAGTTGAAGTCAAAAAAAAATTTGGAAAATCGAATTTTCGAATTCACTAAGCCTCTAATTAACTCTGAATTTTCCTTTCAACGGGAATATTTTTTTAATATAAATCATCAGATTATCAGTGTTCACAAACAAACAAAAAATATCGCCTAAAAATAAAACACCCTAATAAATAATCAAGATTAAATATTAATTTTGACAGTTATTAGTGCGTGCATCATTTGATCAATCACAATTAATAGTTTTATAATTCTTATCATTTGATATAACTATAATAGCATAGATCAGTTGGAATTGTATCAGCATTAAGGACACCATACTGAAATTCCCATACGTACAGGTATAATTATTCATATATTATATGAAAGGAATATATTCGTGGCACTGCTAGTGAGCTTTGCATGTGTGTCATTAGCGCAATCATAAATCCTTACGATGCTCCACCAACGTAATAAGAGGGAGCACAAACCTCCCTCACTATATTCATATACATACATCATCCAAAACGCGGACAAACGGCTTGGAATGAACTTCCTCACCGCAAACGATCTATAGCTCTACAATTTACTATTTTCTTTTTGTCCTTTGATTATATAATAATTCTATTATACATATATTATTTATTTATTTCTTTTTACTTCTATAATTCATCACGTAGAAATAATTTATTATTTTTATATCATTCCAAAATTATCTTGAAGTATATATTTTAGTTATTGTCAAGTAAATTCTGAAAAATTATAACGCATTTTATTCATTAATATTAATTAAAAATAGTTTCAATTATTATAAAAGGGATATAAATTTTTTTTTCGATATACTTTTTTATATTTATTATTAATAAGAAGTCAACGTAGCATTTTATTATCAGCATTCAGCATACAATGGCAGAGTGTGTATGCTCTTTCTGTTGAGCCATATATAAGTATGCTGGATGGTGGTGAATTTTTGTAAACTCAGTGGACTCTATATAGTTGTATGTCATTGAGTGTGAGTAGTTTAGCTAGCGCACGTACGTGCTGCAACTAAACGTGAGAGAACTGCACACTCTTGGCACATTGCTGCGCGCCAGTTAACTCAAGTTTATACATACGTATATATACATCGACCATTATACAATGTATTATATTGTCAGCTTTTGAATGCAGGCCAGGGTCAGATGACACGAATTACAAACGTCACATGAGGGGAAGAAACAATTTACTTATATAATTATACTAAATAAATTGCCTATTAAATATATTATCATAAAATAAATTCACAAATTTTAAATCATTTCTAACACACAAAATTCCATTTTATATTCAGATGTTATTTTAACAAACAATTTATTATCTCAACAACTCATAAATTTTTTTATTCTTATATATTAACCTTTGAAAAAAAAAAATAACAAATAAAAAGAAATTTTTTTCTTTTTCATTAAATTTTTTTTTTTTTCTTCTTTATAAAACAGGAAAAATTTTTCATACAATTAAAGTCTTTCATAACCATTATTCTGTAGACGCTCTGTGGAAATTTTTTCGCAGTTGGTCGACTGAGGGTGGATAGCAAAATTGCACAGGACAATAAACTATGTCCTAGCGTTGGGTAGATGGTGAAATTCACGTACCTATAATCCTTGACTCCTCGTTTTGTCTCTCTTGTTCGTGTTATATTCTATCCGGCCACATTGTATGCTGTGGTGTGCCACCACTTGGTGAACAAGGCAGACAAGAGAGACAATTTAATATTTGTTTTTTTTTTTTTATCCACCTGCGCACTGCACATACTCGCTACT
Organism: Microctonus brassicae; assembly: GCA_918226075.1. Classification (NCBI taxonomy): domain Eukaryota; kingdom Metazoa; phylum Arthropoda; class Insecta; order Hymenoptera; family Braconidae; genus Microctonus; species Microctonus brassicae. The sequence continues at coordinate 13,745,793 of OW445481.1, read as the reverse complement.
ATACACACGTTTTCCCCAATGATGCTGTACGTGTTGGGCCATGACTATGAACCTTCCGGGACATCCAGTTTACGCAGTCGACATCAGACAGGAAAATTGAAAGGAAAAAAATTTTATAACTACATTTTTCTTCTTCACTTAATTGTAATTATATAATTTCTTTTTATGACGATAAAAATCGTTAAGATATATTATCTTTCAGCTATTTATTGTCCTTGAAAAAAATATACACGACTGTATAGTGTATATATTAGTAAATAATACATAAAACACAAATTGCATCGTATTTTGTAATTTATTATAACGAGAACAGGAAACCGATGACGAGAAATTTCAATGTGCTCAAACAATAAAAATACTTTATTCCAAATCAAAATTATTTTTCACATATTTATTACATCAACAAATCAATAAATCACTAAATAATCCAATAAATATATATAATACAAATGATAATTTAAATAAAATAGAAATAACAATAACAAAAATTGCATTTAAATCCAAGTATTTTAGTCGAAAAAGCAATTTAATATTTATATTAATCATCTGCCTCATAACATGACGTGATTGCGACAATAGCAACTAATGATATTGTCCTTGAATTATATCCATACAATTTCATAGCTTATACATACATATATGTATATAAATCTATATATATTCTTTATGTACATTTATTTGTCTATACAGCAGAGTTATTGATGGATAATTATTCATGTTCGATAAATGTTCACGGTTGAGCAACGATGCAATGAGAGATCTTGTTGAATCCACACGTTTATTGGTGGTGAGAGTTGTGGGTATATACTAACGTGGGCAATTCATTAACCGTCGTTAAAATTATGCTCCAAACGTGACGGACACATCAGACTTTAGGGATATATATTGCAGTAAAATTTATTTATCTATAATATATATCAGTCGACTTCAGAATGATCGTTAATGTTCTACTTCATATATATTATATATAGTGATAGTAATAGTAGACCATATATTCTCATAATATTTATATCTATATTATTATTATTACTATTATTATTATTTTATGCGTGAGAAAATAATTTATGTTAACTTGTTGACTTTATTAAAATTTTGACATTGATGATTATTTGTATATATATTTTAAAAGTTTCTAGACAATTGCAAATGAGGATAAAGTATTTAATTATGATAGTTATTAGTTTGGACTTTGTATTTATTATTAATATTTTATGAAAATAATTTTTATTTATTTCAATTTTCGTAATTTTATTTGCATATTAAACATTGAGAATTTTTCATGTTTTTTTATTTTTTAATTTTTTTTTTTTATGTAATGGTTGAAGTATTTGAGAAGCAAACGATTTTTTGTGAGTTAAGACAGAGAGTGAGAGTTATATTGCACTTGAGTGTGGCAAATGGAATCATCGAAGCATCAAAAGTATAGACGTAAAATGGATTCGTTGGACCCAATTAAACTTTCCAAGTATTGCTTTCACGATGTTACTATATTACTTATTCATTTTAACTTTCAATGAGCAACAACTTTACGACCATTTTACTAGTTTAAATACCAAAAGGTAATATAAATAAAAATAATAATTTAAGTTTGTTGTGAAAGAAAAAGATTTTTATAATACAAAAAAAGAGAGCAAATAAATGGTTTTATTTTTTTTATTTTTTATTCGTATTATACTTTTGATGCATTTAAGAGTAACAAAAATTTTATTAGTTCATTAACTTTCGAATGATCAAAAGTTAAATATATCTAATGGATAGTAGAGTAATTATACCATACGGTATTTGTTTCAATAGTAGAATTGAAAATTAAATCGTTTTTTAAATCAGGTTTGACCATTCATCCCTTGAGGGCTCGAATAAATATACGTCGTATTTGTTTTAAAAGTGACCAGTAGTTTGTTTGATAATATCATGGAATATGCACATGTATAAATATGTACAGTAATAACATTCAAAAGAATATTTTAATTTCATATATTCTTTCACGACAAATAGCCAACAAACATGCAGAAAATTTCTCTCCATTATTATATAATATATCTCAACACATAATTAACATACATATAAATAAATAAATAAATAAATAAGTTTATATTCTTTATAAAAATTTCAATATCACAGTGTGAATATTTGATTAAAATTATTAACAATCAGAACTTATAAAACCCATTTAGTAACGACTAAATATATTGCATCATTAATTTTTTTTTTTAAAGTAAACATTATTTATATATCAATTATATCATATAACTGGCAAACATATACCATCGAATCGACTCATATCATTATCATCTATGAGTATAATTCCTGAAATAATTTAATCACATATCAAATAAATATAATTCACTCTATAATTAATTCATATAAAATTCAATAATTTTTGAAAAAAATATATATTCATATTAATATATTGAAACAGATGAGTTTATTAAAGTATACGACATATTCAAGGTGTTTTGTTAAGTGCCAAAAAGAGTATCAGTTGCTTAAGTAAAAGGTTTTCGATCCAAGTTTATAATACCATAGAAATGTACGTGACATAAATATAATAGTGCGATTGGAAAACGCTCAGGAATGCTCCTTTGTACATCTCAATATCTATATACGGTCAAATACACTATATACACAAACATTAAAGCACACACATATATATAAAAATATCCACACAAATTATTTTAAGTATAGATAGATGCGTTATGTGTTCAGTGAGAGGTTTCATATGCGAATGGACAGTTTACGTTTCCGCATGACTCAACACGCCATAAAATTTCCTTGGTAAATTGAGTTGCGCACGTGTCGTCAATATGTCGTCAAGTCATCTGTCATAATGAAAAGGTTCAAGTCAAAAATATATATACACACATATATAAATAATTAAATAAATTTACCTGAATAAAATACAAATAAAATATTACTGTATAATTATTTATTATCATTTTGATCGATTGACATGAATATAATTTTCTCTAATCATTGTTAAGAGATCTGTGTATTTTTTTATACATATGTATACATGTATACATACAGGTAGTTGTGTATATATGTGATAATAATGAAAAAAAAATATATATATTGTATTTGAAAGGAGTAAAAAAGACAGACCGACTATAGCCAACAACCATTCTCATTCGTAATCATATGACGCGTTCGCACAGCGTGTCACGACGAGTGACTCAGAATGCGCTACTTGGTATATATATAAGCATAAAATGAGAGAGAGAATGAAGAGGAAGGGAATCTCTCTCTCTCTCTCTCTCTCTTTCGTTCTCCCCACACAAATATAATACATACATTCTTGTTAACCCAAGTTTTTCATGATATATTCGGTGTGTACAACTTGCGCAGTAGTCAATCGGTTGACGATCGTGAAAGACATATTGTTAATTGTATTTTTTTTATAGAAAATAATTGTACATATTGATAGTGTAGTAGTGCAGGTACTTTTTATTTATTGTGTAGTGAAATTGAAAATAATTTTACCAGTGCATTGAAGCAATTTTTGGGCTTTTTTTTTTCAGTTTTATTGGATTACAAATAAAATATTTAGATAAATATTCAATGGATATTTATTAAATTGAGGTTTGTTATATGTGTAGTTTATTTATTTTTTTTTTTTCTTACTGTTTCGAGAGAGTTTTGTTGATGAATAAGTATAGGTGAAAGCTATTTATTGATCCATAAGGTGAATACACTCTATATGTAAGCGGTCAATAAGTGTAGGTATATATGAGGATACAACATGTTTCAATGAACTTCTTGGTGTATAAGCTCATAAATTATAAACAAATGACTTTTTTTTTTTATTGAACTATAATATTTAAATTGCAATATACTTATACAAATTTTGTACTACTATAAAATTAATTATTTATTTCGAAACAATAGTTGAAAAATGTTTTAAACTTTGATGTTTCATATTTTTTTTTTATTTTGCATTTTTTTATTTTTATCTACTGATGCATAAAACAACTATAATGATGGCATATTCATTCGACCGGATGCATAGATATTAAAGTGCAACCTTCATCGTTGAAAACACCTGCGTAATATATTGTGACGAGTTGTGTATAGAATATAAGTGCGGTCTTTACACCAGAAAAATGCATAAAATTGCATGAGAAAATATCAAACTTTATAAATGCATATGATGATATAATAAAATGTGCATGAAAAAGTCTCGTTATAATTTTTTTTTTCTCAGCACTGAGGAAAAATAAATAAATAACAGAAAATAAAATGAAATAAAAATGAAAAAGTATATAAAATTTACGCGAAGCATCCATATACTTTATAGATAGAAAAAAAAAAATTGGTTTTATCTGCACACGCTAAAGCGCCAGAATACACGCGACCGCAGCTGCTTACTTTACGTTTTCTCTCCTCTCTATTCTCTTGTGTATCCCCCTTTTATTCCTTACCAGTTTTTGACATTGGCATAGTTATATAACGTGTTTTATATACATGTATATATAATAAATACACTGCGAAATGTCGAGGAAATATCCATGGCTATGCCGTACACGTGCGGCCAGATTTATACGGTTTATTTCGAGTCTACTACGGCTCTCTGCCGGTGGTCTCGACGATTTTCGCTATATACCCAGCTCGTAGGAAAACAGAAAAAGATTGAGAAGAGTGTATATAAGTAAGAAAAAAAAAAAGAAAAGACAAAAACAAATAACAATAATAATGTATAAAGAAAATATGAAACCAAATACTTGAGAAAAACGCCACATGGTTCGCATGGTCGACTTTAATCTCATTATTGTACGTCAAATATATTCTATTAACTCACTTTGGAAAAAGCCGAAAGAAAAAAAAAATTATATTTTTATAGATTGTGAGGGATAAAAAATATTTTTACGCATATTATTATTTTTTTTTTTGCATTGAAATAAATTTAATTTAATTGAAAGAAAATTGAGCGAATAAATTTTAATTAAATTTATAGATGTGGAGCAATTAAACGAAAACAAATTGGGATTAAAAGCGATAAGTTGATGAACAAACTAATTTTTTTTTTTAAATGTAAAAGCGGAGCAATGAAAAAATAGATGTAAAAAAAAAATATACACGTGTCTTTGATAAATTTTTTTACTATATTCAGGTCAATAATTTTATCCATTATATTTTACAAGAGAAATATATACGATTATATGTTTCAATATATTTATAATACATACATGCATTGAATAGTTTTTTTTTTTATTATATATTATTTTACGTAGTTTGTTCAATCAAAATATATTCACATATATACTTCTATTATTGTGTTAGTATGTTCATATACAGATTGAAACTCTAGAACGATCAAAGGCAAAATGACCAATTTAAAACTTCACTCGCTCTATTCACTTTACTCAGTTCATTGCACAAAATCCTAAAAACAAACTCTCATCTTTTATTTCCCATTCTTTCCCATATATATATTTGTATTCTTCATCGCGGTTCAATCCGCAATTAAAATAAACAAATAAATATCAAACTACAAATTTATAAATATTTAAAATTCATCTTTTTTTATATTTCTAACGAAATTTTATCATCATCATGCTTGTAATCAATAATATATCTTAATTCTTGTCCTTATATTACTGAGAATAAATTTATTTGGCACGTGAAATATTTCGCACAGACATACTTGTACCAGGACGAAGCCCAGAAATTTAACTATAACCGCTGGTCCAAGTTTGATCGACATTGGTCGCGTGTGCTGCCATGACGACACATAAATTCCACAAATTCTCGTGGCTATATAACCCATAGATTATATATAGTTTCTCTCATGTATGGTGTACATATGGATGGTTGTTGAAACACTTGGAATGGAGCTGCTGCAGCTATATAGCTAGCTGCGGCTTTCAGATTATATGTTTGTGGAATATATAACATCGCACTTCATCGCGGGTCCAATTCCAATACAGATTAGATGTACATTGACAAATACAATCTGTGAATAGTGCACTTGTAATGAGAATATTTGCATTACGTCGTTATATATAACATGTTCAGTAATACAACAATGTTATGCCTTTGCTTCACACTTCTCTGTATATAGACTGGAAATAATATCCCTATTGGTACTAATGACACCGCGTGGGTTTGAAATCAATGAGAACATATTTATGTATTTTATTTACGAGTCCACATTCTGCAATATATAAATAGGAGAAGGGTGGTATGAAAGAGCAAGTTTTGGAAAAAAAGGGATAAATAATATAAAAGGAAATGAATAAATAAAAAATCTGTATAATAAGTAATTGTTTATTCATTTATGTAAGTGATGCTATAAAACATTTTTCAAAATTATCGGTATTTTGGGACTTCTAACTATTTATAAAAATAATGAAAGTCGACTCTTTTATAGCACATAGGCATTGAAAAAGCCACCCAATGTTTTGAAAGAGCCAATTAGTTCTTATTACAGGACTGAAATTTTAGATTAACAAAGATATTATTTATTAATAATGTTAAGATATAATTTTATATCTTATATAATTATAAAACGTTTTATATAACGCAAACTCTGGATAAAATATTCACTTAAATCTAAGAAATTCTCATGAAATTAGTCGTTTGAGATCAATCATTGCAATCTGACTAGGTACGATCTTTTTAAGAACTCATATAATTTTATTTGATGTATCTGAGTCTGTATCATTATTTATTTTAGATTTCTTAGTAAGAGCTTTTTGAAGGGACCATATAAAGCTAGCTTTTTCATCACACTGCAGTCCGGCTCTTTCAAAACATATTCTCCCAAGAAACATAACCCCGAAAATTAGTATGAAATTGAAGATTTGCCTGCAAAATATATATGGTATTAGAAGGCCTAATATATCTATAAAATTATTGTATAATCATATTACTATTATTTTTGTCCGTATAGACGTCAAAAAATAAATAAAGTGAACTCAAAAACTTACTTTTTGACGACTAAATTTTCAATAAGTCGTATCAATTTCATTTATTTTTGATAAATTGTTAGCTGTTTTGTGGGCGACATTTGACTAGTTTTACTACGACTTTCATGCCACACTTCTACAATATTTATGTATTACATATTTTTCTGCTTTTCAGAAATATTAATATTCTCAAACCAATAAACGACACTATCTTATTTTTATCGTTCGTAGAAATAAAAAATGAAAATTCTGCTGTTTAAATTAGAAAGAAAGATATTTTTCCCATCGTAAAGAACAAAATTTCTCCACATATTTACTATACAAAATATAAAAATAAAATAAGCAAACATATAGTCGTTAATATTTCCCAAGAGAATTTATTTAGTGTATATATAATTCTTATTGAGTTAAATCGATTCCATAGCAAACATTTTCGCGGTTACGAAAGCAATTTTGTGTGGGGGGGAAATCCATCTGTCGTTTGAACCAACGCAATTTCCGTTATCCCATACATTTATATATATCATCACGTGTATATAACCTCGGAATCCAACATCATGTTAGCTAAGATACCGAAATCGATATTCGTCTCTAAAGGATGTACATGATATATAACGTATGTACATCTATATACATAAATGTATGTATTTAACTATATATTGATTAACTATATACAATACAAAGACTTACATAGGCGTTTCATAGTTTCACGTCAATACATGCATACATACAAAGAACGATATGTTTATGTGTGTCGTTATATTTATACAAGTTGTCAATTTTACGATAATGGCATCATATACGAATTTATATTAATAATTTTTGATATTATATAATATTAAATGTGTATGTATATTATCTGAATAAACATAAATTTTATTGGTCTGAATGAGGAAAGTTCTATTGAGAATAATTCAATAATGAAAAGAAGAAAAAACAAATATTCTCTTAATATGTTTTTGTTTATTATTTATTTATATCAGGAATTAAATAATTATTACTGTAATGATAATTAACAGCATAGTCTATATGTTAATATCTCACAACAAATAATAATTTGATAGTATTTGAATGTTGTAAAATTCATTTTACTTTAATTCTAAATATAAATATTTTTTTTTTTGGCATTTCTGTATTATAATATTTTATGGTAATAGTAATTGAATTGTCTCAGATTTATCTTGGATTTAGGTATTAACTGAACCTTATAGCAATGGAGCTTTTTGATAGATAATTAGAGTTCGAAGATTTTTAAAGATATGCAATTTATTGACCTTTCAATTTTTACATTTAATTAAAAGTTCAAGAATTATAATTTCAAGTTTATTTTATCAATGCATTTGTGATTTGATTCGTTTAAAATTAAACGAAATGACTCTATAATCCACAATCCTATACATCACATAGACGTGATATTTAATATCTTAAAAACTAAGCACAACAAATATTAGTTTTACAGTTAATTTTAAAAGTTAAATCTATTTACTTATAATTTAAAAATTATTTCATATTCAAACAATATATAATCTTAAAAGTCAACCAATTATTATTATTCTATCTTAATAAAAATATCCGGTGCATCTAACTGAATAAATATCCAATCTTTATGCATCGCAATCTATTGAAATTTATAGTTGAATTATTTCAAGATAAATTTTTCTTCGCCAAGCTTCACTGAAGCACACATACAAAAATGGATTTTATAAAAGAAATTGAAAGTACATTTATATATCCAACCTTATACGGTTTTATAATATATATACATTTTACACACTGCACATAACATACGTAGAACGATAATATATAAAGCAGCTGGTGGCGTGATGATGTCATCCGGGAAATCCCCGGTGGGAGAGCGCTGCAACTGTGCGGCGACCCGGTGAAACATAACTAACTGGCGCGAATATATAAATCCCTATGTGAAATCGTCACTGTATACCATATATATACATTTTGCGAGGCATGCAAATAACATACAAGCGCCAACTGGGACACACATGACTGCTATTCGTGTTTAAACGTGTCACGTGTCTCACGAGATCAAATCCCAAATGATTTTAAACTGTTAAAAAAAAATTTTTTTTTATCAAATAAATAATTATTCAAACGCTCTAATTATTACCAATCATCAAATTTATCTATGTAAATAATAAGTTAAAGAAAAAAAAATAATAATTTAATCATTAATTTATATTTATGTTAATTTTATTAATTCTTCATTAAATTTATTTGTTTTATTAATTTTTATGTTACAGGTGAGTTTTTATAATTTTTATAAAACAATATTGGCGATAAATATTTGAAGATATACGTGAGTAATAATAAATATTAAATATAGAATTCCATTGAGAACGGTTATTCCTACGCAAGTTAATATGCATAACAGGAAGTGAGATAATCGCATGAAGTATATACTCGATACATTCTTACCTTTGTGTTATGTGAAATATTCCAACAAACACATGGAGGATACTGCAAGCAACTTTTATCTATCTCTTTCACTTGAATGCATATTGTAAATACACTTTCACATATATTCAATTCAATATGTGACACACCGTATATAGAATAGACAATATATATTTATATCACGTTGCAAGGAAATTTTCGTCATGAATCAAAGACAAAACTCTATACCCACACGTCAACCCACACTGCATGTATATCAAGATAAATCTGAGATAATTCAATTGAACACGATTGTCTTGGGTAAGCGCATCTACATCTGTATACACATAACATTATCAAAACATTTACTAATTATGATTCGATGAACTATATTTCATCGCAATTTGACTTGATAATCCGACGTCTTGTAATTAAATTTGTATGAAACATTAATGGTGAACTTGAACAAGATATTATCATCACTATTTTGGATATTATTCCGTCAACCACGTTCATATATATTACAACTATAACTACACGAATTACTTTGAAAATTTAATCATATAAAAACACAGACAATTATTCAAACGAGCATAGAAATAAAAATAAATAAATCAATAATTTATTTTGCTCTACTATAAGATATTATCTTATTTAAATTTTGTACTAATGGTATTGTTTTAATACACATTGATGCAAGTGTATTTGAAGATTACCTATAAGAAAAAGAGAACAAAAAAAAAAAGAAATGAAGAAATGAAAAGGATTGAAAAAAATAAACATTGATTCAATATTTATTCGACAACGTCATGAGTTTTCTCAGCAACGAATTTTCCAGGGCTCCACCCTCAAACGATTGAAATAACAATGGAGTGTATATATATATATGTACATATAAATATAGAGGGAAATGTTACGTCGAGAAAAGAAGTTGAACTTGTACCCCTCACATCATTGTGGGATCACGAACGCCAAACGTTCTTGAGGAAGCAAGAAAAGAAAGACGAAGATGAATAGAGACATTTATTTCTTACGCGATACTTTGTGTCGGATCTAAGACAAATGAGGTCACTTATATATTTTATCAACTCCCACGCATCTTTATGAATCAGTTTGTCAAGAGAGACTTAACGAGAGAAAAAATGGGAGAGAGAGAGAGAGAGTAAAAGAAAAAAAATATTGCAGAGCTAGTGGTATTTTATTTGCAACCCTTAGACATTGTTCTCTAAAGTGAGAAGTCTGTTGATGAAGAAACAAAACAAATTACTAATTAATTGGGTTGTTATATAATAAATATATATATTGAAATTAAAAATAATTATCCAAGAATTTTATGAGCTGACAAATAAGATGAATTTTATTTCAACTTTTATCAATTTGATTACTATAATTTGACGCAATATAAAATGTGATGAATCAATCAACTAGTTTTTTATGCATGGGATTATGCTATTATTCAAGAGATTTGATCACACGCTCAATTTGTTCGTTCGATAAATATATATACATGAATTGAAAGTGTAATATAATGTCTCATTTAATGATGATGAAAGCGATGATGATGGTGAATTAAAGGATAGAAATGAAATTTAATTGATTCAAAGCACCGGCAGAAATTCAGTGAGCATTCACTCTTTATTTATTTATTTATATAGTATCTGCTATTGTAAGCTTGATTGAGTTATAAAGAAATATTTTAAATTTATAATTGTAGGAAATGTAGTTAGGACAATTGAATTAATTAACGAATTTATTAATATATTTAAAATTAATTTTGTTATATTAATTGTTTTTAAGGTAAAATTCAATATTTCAAAAACTTAATTTTATACGTTTATAAATTCTCTCTATCGTGCTGTAACATTTGTGAAAGTGTAACTTGGTAAAATTATGAAGGACATTAAGTTTGAACGAAAACTCTTGGGTATAAAATTATATTTAATTCTTATGTTGTTTTGTTATACCACTAACAAACACAGTATACACTCTTCATCTCGACTCTTGAGGACGTAATTACTATGAAATTTCGATTCTTAGTTCGTGTGTACATAGATCTCTTGTTTCTTACTTCTTCTTCTTCTTCTTCATGTCACTCTTTTACTTTAATTCTTTCTCCCTTTTGTCATTTCATTTCTCCATTGGACAAAAGTTAGAACAAAGTTTCCTTGAAATTATATTGACGGTAGAAATATTATTAAATACGTCTGTAGATAAATTTGCAATTATTTCCACAGACTTGGAGAATAATAAATTTGATTGAAAGTATTATACTTCAATTTCGCGTAAGTTAAATTAAAATTGTCTATTTTATTTCCAACGTCTGAAAATATCCCTATCTAAATTATTTATTTTCAAATGAGATAGTGTATAATAAAATATACAATGAAAAACTTGAAACTTAGATTGAAATAACGAGAATTTTTTGAATAATAAATTACGAAAAATGTAAAACATGTTCAGAAAAATGTTTCTCACTGTATATTTTGTGTATATTAAATAAATTTTTGAGGAGAATATTACCAAGGAGAAATCTTAAAAGCCGAGTGAACACGTGCATAGTTGCGACAACTCAACACAAAATCTCATGACAAAGTCTGCAAGCATTTATTTATAACATATATACATACACACGCGAACTATTTAGAATATTGCAACTGCAATACCACACGTGCAAGCATATTTAACGTTAGCTAAATTAATTCAAATAAATATTTAAATTAATTTAGCTTGTTCCTTTTCCAATTTGTATCATATACTAAATCGTTTGATCATGAAATTAGTGCTAAAACTAATTGCTAAATTCCGTTAAATTACGTTATGAAAACTAAATATTTCGGAATTTTTATTATTCAATAAACTAATATTATAATTGTTCATTTATTTTCTTAACTAGAATTCCATAAAATAGTTTATTAATTGTTAAAATCATTTCTTCCCATTAAATTTATATAAATAAAATCGAGATGAGAAATATATCAAGTAACAAATATTATTTGAGCGTTAAATAAATAGTCGATGAAATAAATATAAAAATTATTCAACGCCCCGAAAAATAATAGTGATGAATGAAAAAAATAAATTACATGTACATAAGATTTATCTTCATAATGAACAAGCTTAAGAAGAGCAATTGCAAATTTTTACATACAGAGGGCAAGTGAGAAAATGATGAATCTACACTTCCTGCATAAAGATTTCTTGCATATAGTTAATAGTAAATGTATATATATGTATATTATATAGATACAAGGACAGGGGTAATTATTCCTCATTATGTCCGTTTTCCTGTTCAATAGCGTCTCTCTTTCTCAAAGTCTTTCTCACACTTTTCATTATTCTAGGTATATCGTCATCTCCATATATATTCAGAAGTTCATTGTGTGTAAAACGTTAAATGAGTTCGTTTCAAGTAAATTTCAAAATTTTCAATGTACTTATCGACATTTGAATTGTAAATGATTTAAGAGCATGAGTAAATCAACTTTTGTACATACATATACATTATACACATCCAACGTTTTCATGGTTGAGCGTAAGAAACGAGACATTTAAAAGCATTTAGAAACTTTGACGACAGGAAAACGATTACTAAATTATGTGTATACGTAAACTATAATATAATGACACGTTCAATCCTCTTTTCATTGTATTAATATTTATTCCACGTTTACAAGAAAAAAAAAATGAATACAAAAATATAATTAAATGATAAAGTACCATATAAATAATAAGATTAAATAAATTTTTATAAAGCAACATAAAAATTCATGTTTAAATCGATAGCAAAATTAATTCATTATAAATTTTTTTTATGTGTGTATGTTAGAGTGTTTCATTTTTAGGCAATATTTTTTAAACAAATATGATAATTTATAGACAAAAAATATATTCCATTTTGAAAAAAAAAATTCAGAGTTAATTAAAGGCTTAGCGAATTCGAAAATTCGATTTTCGAAATTTTTTTTTTTTGACTTCAACTTGATTTTTCGGTGATCGAAAATTTTTTTTGAAAAAAATGAATGCACAGCTTTTGTAGGGCATTAAATTTGCTACAAAAAAGTTGTTCACCGCAAACGCTCTCCGACCAGCAGTTTTCGAGTTGTAGAGCTGGAAAGGTGAAAGTTGATTATAATTAACAAAAAATTTTCTTCAAACTGGAATTTATTAATTTGACATTAATTATTATCTTACAATAAACGCTATAATGCTGAATCAACAATGTAATAGCATCAAAAAAAAATTTTTGATTACCGAAAAATCGAGTTGAAGTCGAAAAAAGAAAATTTTCTCGTGTTATTTATATAAAAAATCGAATTTTTGAATTTGCTAAGCCTCTTAATATTAGAATATTAACTCTGAATTATTTTTCAAACCGGAATATTTTCTTTTTTTTATAAATTATCAGATTCCCCCTGCAGATTACAAACAAAAATAAAATATCGCCTAAAAATGAAACACCTTAATGCAATATTTTAAGTTTTATATATTTTCTACAAACTTACAATTCTTATAATTACACATCGTCAGTTGAAAATATTTCCAATTTACATACATATCTTTATATATAGTCAAAGCTAACAACAATAAATCGAAAAACCAGTCGTGTATGTAGCTTGGTCAAACTGTCGTGTAGAATTAGCAATGTCCAAAGACATGAGCGAGAAACCAGAAGCGTACAACCCTTTAAATACACATAAATCTACATATATGTATAAATGAGTACACACGTCGCATCTATGTATTTGTATGTAGTATAAACAATCGCTGGTATATGCAGAAATTACATTGACCAGTGTACATTTAGTTGAAGCAACAACCAATGGAAAATCACGCATAACCATCACATAGTATATACATGTCTATACATGTGCAAACCATTTCAATGTATTTATATGTCCAACAATCGTGGTGATGCTTAGGTATTTTGACCCCATATTGTCCTTGTCAGTGTCGTATAGTAACCATTGTCGTACAAATCTCACCGCAAATGTAAACGCACTGTAAATATATACCTACGTTATATATTATTACATATGTATATAGTATATACATCTGCATATATAACGAGAATTTAATTTGAATTTCACAAATTACAAATAAATAACTATCCGAATATTTTCTCCTCTAGTTGTTTATTATTATTTTTTTCTTCTTTTTTTTCTTTTTGATAATAATAAATAGCAGATAATTTATTTTTATAAATTGCAATATTCATTTGGAAATATTTGTACATTGCTAGACAAATAATCAACATAAATAAACAAATGAAAATAAAAAAAAAATGTACATTCGAGTGGAGTAAAAAATTCATAGCAGTAGAATTTTTATTTTCATAGCTGATAATTATTATTTTCTTTTTTTTTCTGATAATAATAAATAGCAGATAATTTATTTTTATAATTTTGAAATTTTTAAATATTTATAAACAAATAATTAACGTTAATAAAATGAATGAAAATAAAAAAATTGTACATTTGAGTGAAGTAAAAAAATCATAGAATGTTTTTAAGTTTTTCTTTTAATATATTTATTATTATTATTATTATTATTATTATCATTTATATTATTATTATTTTAATAATAAATAGCAGATAATTTATTTTTATAAATTGCAATTTTCATTTTGGAATTTTTAAATATTCATAAACAAATAATTAACGTGAATAAATAAATGAAAATGAAAAAAAAAATGTGCATCTGAGTGAAGTAAAAAATAAGTCATAACTGTAGAGTGTTTTTATGTGTTTTTTTTCTTTCTATATCATCAACTCGAGTCGCTTTTGAATCCTTTCAACATTCCTCCTGTAAAGCAGAAGAAAAAAAAAAAAAGAATTGCGGTGCAAATAAAATCATATTCGTTGAGATTTATTGAGGGAGAAAAGCGATAGTACATCACTGATCACACTCAGTAATTTCTGAGGGTTCTGTTCAAACACACAAACGAATTTATATATAATATGTATATGTATGTACATATATATAAATTTGAATGAAAAAGTGCGGTGTGTAACAGTCAAAGTATAAGAGAAAGTGCAAAAGACTCGGAGTGTATGAGAAAGAGAAAAATTTTGTGGACAAAAGAAAAAGAGAGCGGGGTTAGCATTGATGCACACCCCTCCGATGGTGAGAGCCCGGTGGTGCTTGTCTACTTTTCAACCAAAGTACGTTAGTAGCAGTTGGTACGGCACCTAAGAAGGTTTGCTGTAACGCATTTACCACACATCATACATACATCAGATTATATATAAAAATATATATCTGTATTTCTACATAAATTACACTCATATAAATTGTCGTATAATACATTTTTATCTATCGTAACGTTGATAAAAAAAAAAAGTAATAACGAAATAAAATTCAGTGTAATAAAAATTTAGTGCAAATTATTTGACCTATAAAAAAAAAAAAAAATTCATATTATTTTTCTCGTAAAAAGTGAATGTGTAATCAGTGTGAAAAAAAAAAAATAAATCAATAAACAAAATGTAGTGAAAGAATATTATATATAAATACAAATCGCTCACATATATCCGGGAATTATTAATAAATAAAAAAAGAGTGAAATCAATAAAACAATAATATAAAAAAAAAAAAATGATAAAATCAGTTATAAAATATTTATTTTTATATCTCAGTGGTCAGTATAGATAATGTCTATTATATGCCGTTAAAATGAATTGCTTAGAAGAGTCAGAGGAGGTTATTGCACGTCATCGTATGCATTTCATACCGATAACACTCAAATAGATATATTTTTATTTACATTATACATGTATAAGGAAGACGAAGTTTTGAGGCATAATCATTTTCCCAAGCACACTATATAGACGCTGTAGGCAAAATGCTCGTGACAGCTTTGAGCATGATAGGAACGCGCACTTTCACGCTGCAAATACGCAACGGTATATTTCTCTTTTTCTCATCCACCCACTGTGAAACGTGTTTCGAACAAGGCGCGTGATTATACAAAGAGAGAATATAATATATAAAGAGAGATAATAATATGAGAAGAGAGCTGAAATGATGCTAGTGATGTCGATTAGGTCGAAGGGCGTCAACTCTCTTTATAACATATACGAGTATATATATATAGCTTTATATATTTATTATATACACGTATATGTATAGAATAAAGTCATATATATGTTTGTGTATATGAATAAAAGCCAAGAACACAACACAACGTTGCATATTACCATTTACTTTTATATTATATACACACGACGATGACAACGACATCGACAACAACAGCAACAACAACAACAACAACAACAACAACGGTAATCCACGAACAGTGAGAGCTTTGCTAAATCGCGCCCACAAGCCTTCCAGCTGTAGAAAGTCCATGCATTATTCTCTTGATCATTTTATCACTTCATTTCCTGTTTCAAAGACTAATCGGGTCAGGTCATAGTATTTTTTATTCTTAAATTATTTTTATTTCACTTTAATATACAGCAATTTAACTATTTATTGTTGATATTTATTTATCAGTTAACATATTAAATAGAACTGTTACATCACATAATAGTATATACAAATAGTTTTATTTATAATTACATAGATAAATATATGGCTTCATTATTTTTGTATTTTATATGTATACTTTTATTGTGGTCTTCATTTTGAAACCTTTCATCGGTTATCGATCTTGATTTTTACTAAAGCTTCGCGTGCTAATAATATTCTTAATTCCTTTTTTTTTAATGTCATCAAAGTGTTGTGAAGTTTATGTTTATAACGAGTTTTTATTGCTTGACTTATTGGGTATATTTTTTCTTATTTTTTTTTCGTGATTTAACGAGTTGAAATTCCGCAATGTGTTGCAGAACGTTTGTGGATAAGTATAAGTATACGTTATAATACCTTAAAAGTGTATATATACTGTGTGGCGTGGAGATCGTGATATATACAGTGAATGACGAGAGAGGAGAGAGAAAATATTGCGCGCGTGGCAGTAAACAGCCGGCAGTCACTCGCGCACGACGGATTATATTTACTCTATATCTTTAGCTCTGACCTATACAGATTAAGACCACTCTGATGTCTTTATAACTTCATCGTAATATTAAATAAATACATGTATTTATATAGCAAAACGTGTTAACATTATTAATAAATTTATTAATTAATTTTTTTTTTCTTTTACATTTGATTGAATTTAAATTATTAAACAAAATAAAAGTTGTCAATATTTGCGTTTTTGATGATGCTCAAATTGCTTTTATTGCAATCAATTTTCTCATTAGAAGAGCCTTTTTTTTTTTTTTGTTATTATTGTCGTTTTATTGTGTTCATTCTTTTTCACGCTATATCCTCTTTGGTTATATATACACGTATATACAGTGTGTGTATACCTTTTAT
The DNA here is from genome assembly GCA_918226075.1 of Microctonus brassicae. Classification (NCBI taxonomy): domain Eukaryota; kingdom Metazoa; phylum Arthropoda; class Insecta; order Hymenoptera; family Braconidae; genus Microctonus; species Microctonus brassicae. The sequence continues at coordinate 13,728,136 of OW445481.1, read as the reverse complement.
TCAGTAGGAAACCGACGGGGTGATTCTGTACAATTTTGAATTCACGTACAATTTTCATTCTCGTATCGACAATCAGTTACTTGTGCTATATTTATATATGTATTTATATATATATATATTTATATATATATATTTTTTTTTTCATTCGTTTCTGCATACATATCTCACCTTTTATAGTTTGACATTTATTCCAATGCGAGTGATGACAATCGAAAGAAAAAAAAAATTTTTATTCATCGAAGTGACGAATTTTCTTTCATGTCAAAATTGATGTGTATAATATTTTTATTGTATGCATGAATAAATAAATAAATAAATGAATAATAATAAAACGAATAAAAGCAAGAATATCAAATAAAATATCGTGTTATAAACAATAAACAAAATGTACTTATATAAGAATTTTGACAGTGAGTGTATATTTTAATAAATGTGTTAATTTTCTATAATTTTTTACCTGATATATAAATAGCTACATAAACAATTTTTAATTGCGTGGTATTATTTATTGATATTTCCTCTTGACATAATTCCACATGTGAATGTTGTTGTGAATATTGTGACAGAAACAAACGCGCCAAGAGTGACGTGAAATAAAAAATAATAAAGTAAATATAAATAAAAATTACAAAGTTACGTGTGAAAGAAAGAAATATATAAGACATTAACGACAAAAAAATATGACACGAAATAGGCAGCAGATTTTTCCAATCGGTCCTTTTGCTACTTTGGGACGCAGACTCCTGAGGGACAAACTCGTCAGAAGGTATAAAGTTTTATCTTCACTTGAAAAAAAAAACAAAAAAAAAAATTTACAAAGAATTTAGCCATAAATTTTTTACTTTCCCCATTGCATATAAATACATGCCCATATATGTTTATATATAAATTTATATATTTATATTGATAGAAGACATCAATATAAATTGTTTAACAATAACGTATATATCGAATGTTTGTCGTCGTGACATGACGATTTATCGTCATTCGCGAAAGAACGTTTGACCTAAATCTTTATATAGTTTCACGACACTAGACAACACCCTTTCTCATCATCATTCCTTTCTCTCTGTTGCTCTTGAAATCGTCCCTGCACGATGCTTGATATGACCTCGGGCATAAAATGTGAACGTAATAAACTATCCCGTTGATAGAATAAAGTAAACATGCCAACTAATATGCTTATTTAACCATAAATGTCAATGGCACATTCTCTCATTTTTTTTTTCCCCCTTTCTATATCCACAAACTAATTACCACAGATAACTTACAGCTCAGAGCGCAATACAAATTAATCTATAAATAAATAAACAAATGATAATATCAACAATTTGTTCATTAATAAAATTAATAAAATGTTTTTGTAAATGGGGAAAAAAATATCAAAGATTTTTTTATCAGAGAAAAAAGCAGTAAAAAAATTAATTTAAATAATAAAAATTAATATCAATTATTATTTTTATACAATTTTATATTTGTTTAAATGTATAATTATATATTTATTTATTTTTATTTTGTACTTCAAGTGATTTAGATTAGAATTTCGGGCAAAGTCCTTGTCCCATTTTACCGTTATGAATTTCCTGACCTAGGTTGAATTATATTTCCTTCTCGATTGTATATTATTATTATATATATACTTCTGCTCTTTTCCTGTCCTCCCTTATGTGGTATATAGACATATATACATGTATGTAGTATGTGTGCATCAGGCAGTTTGCTTTTCGCTTACGACAAAATCCCTGGGGTATAAAATCCTAGGGTCCAAATTGCCCTTAATCTCAACGTTCACTTCACCCAGAAAGAGATTGCGTGCAGTCATCGATTTCGCATATTCTCTGCGTGTTCATAAAGTTGCAACCATACATATATAGTCTTCTTCAACGTTTTCCATTTATACATGTACCTATATACACATCTGTATACACAGATGAAGCATATATACTTCATGAATGTATTCAAATTATTTTTTTGTCGATATCGCGATTCAAAACAAAATTTTTATGATGGATAGAAATAAAAAAATAGGGATGATAAATAAATAAAAACAATTGTTTTATTGGGGTCGTTGAAATGAATGGAAAAATTATTCAATTTGTCGTCCATGTACCAGAAGAGAAAATCATTCAACTATTAACCATTGGAAACATATTTTTTTTTTTTTTATTGTCAACTTCCTATATGAATATTAAATAAATTAATACATAAATTTTCTGATTTGACTTATGCATATTAATATAGACCACATGAACTCATGTGATTATTATTAAATTTTGAAATAACCCTTGGGGGTGTATAATAAAATAGCCTCAATCGTAATTAAAAAAAAAATTTGTTTATAATTGGTAGAAATAAAAATATAAAATATTATTTTACAATTTAAGTATAAAATGCAGTATGTTTGTGGCTGATGAAAATTAATTGTTAAGTATAAATATATATAATTTCTTGTATCATTCCTGTTTGAAAAAAAAAATTCAGAGTTAATTAGAGGCTTAGCAAATTCAAAAATTCGATTTTTCATATAAATAACACAAGAAAATGTTTTTCTTTTCGACTTCAACTCGATTTTTCGGTAATCAAAATTTTTTTTGATGCTATTACATTGTTGATTCAGCATTATAGCGTTTATTGTAAGATAATAATTAATGTCAAATCAATAAATTCCAGTTTAAAGAAAATTTTTTGTCAATTATAATCAACTTTCACCTTTCTAACTCTACGTACAACTCGAAAACTTCTGGTCAGAGAGCATTTGCGGTGAATAACTTTTTTATAGCAAATTTAATGCCCTACCAAAGCTGTGTATTCATTTTTTACAAAAAAAATTTTTGATTACCGAAAAATCGAGTTGAAGTCAAAAAAAAAAAATTTTCTCATATTATTCATATGGGAAATTGAATTTTCGAATGAGCTTCGCCTCTAATTAACTCTGTATTTTTATTCAAACAAAAATATTATCTTTATTGTTTGAATTATCAGATTTTCACTGATCAAAGACAAAAAAAAATATCGCCTAAAAATAAAACACCCTAATATACATACATGTATGTATTATACAATTGAGAAATTCGTGAAGTACTGCCGCGGTCTCTTCTCCATAACAAAAGTTGCAGCTTCAACGACCACAAGAGCGTGTCTAATCCTATTAAACTTACGAAACTTCATCCCAAGGGGTTTACCAAGGATTTCAAGTCACTTCTGCTCGCCCTTTGCCCAACCAATTTCCACAGACACTTCCGTATATATGTTACGCATATAATTCTCTTAGTAATCTCTCATAACCCATCTCAATATCTCTATCCATAGTTACACTACACACATCCATTCGCAAATCAAACATATATCTAAAAACCATTAAATATACATATAAATCAAAATTTCAATTTTACAATAGATCCAATTTATGTTTTTACAAATACAAACGAATATTAATGAATATGTTTATATAGATATATCTTAAATTTCTGAAGTTGTATATAAAAAAAAGTGTTTGTAATTTATTTCTAATATATATTCCACCGATAAACGTCGACGAGAAAAAATAATATATAAATTTCAAAAGACCAAAGTAGAGTTTTGATAAAGGCTATTTGATATAGCTAACTCACATTGACAGTTTGAAGCCTACTATATATTTATCATGGTGTGTGTATGTGAATGTTTACTATAGAGTTATATGGCTCTCTGTATGTATATAAAGAGAGTATTACATTCATGTATAGTATTTTCAAAGAAGGAGAATAGAAAATCCCAAACAACTTTCAAGAATCTTGGCGTCAAAGATAAGATACACAAAAGGCGTTTCCCTCTTTGAACATGCGATCACCAATGCCATCTACATATACCACTAATAGTATATATTTATACATACATATAGGTGTATACAAATATACATATGTATGTATTGCTGGATGAGATGCAAGATAAAATATCTAAAGGTGCTTATAATAAAATTCGAAATTTTTTATATTAATATAAAAAGTGAATTTTCATTTGTTTTGTATATTTTATTATTATGTTAAAGAATTTTATAAATCATGAAAATTTTATTTACTATGTATGTAATATGTTTGAAACGAAATAAATTTATTCAATTGAATCTCAAATTCAATTTAAAACTGCCGAGGTTCAATTGAATTAAATTTTATTTATTCAAAATGAGAATTATATCTATTTGGTGTCCGCAAATAATTCTTTTTTTTTTTTTTTTTTTAATGTGTATATATATATTTCTGTGAACACACACATGTGTTAGGATGTATCTCGATGTTGTGACGTCTATTTCGACCTACATTGTAGATAATAAAAAAAAAAATTGAGGTAATAATAAAATTTTGAATTGCAAACTGAAAATTATGGGAAAAAAAATTTTTTTCCAACTATTTTATATGAAATTTTGTGAATGTTTTTATTTTATCTGAGAGGTGTTTCGAGAGATATATGGTATGTTATAAAAAAGATATTATATCCCTAGTGTATACTACAAAGTTACAAATGTATGTATTCCAAAATGCAAAACTTTAGGTATAATTACCATCGCTCTTGTTGTAACTCGTTAACGTGTCTTCACAATATATAAATTTACATTTTACGAGGTCACGTTTTCATTTGGTCACGAGTCAAATCGCCCCGCGTGAATTCTAGAACGATCGCGTCCTTCCCTCAACACTTTTTAGTTAACCCCTTTGCTGTTTACACATTTCTCCCCAATCAAATAAATAATATATAATTTAAAAAAGATAAAATTTTACTTGTAAAATAATTTTTTCTGAAACAAAAAAAAAAAATTTCAATAAATAAAAATAAATAGTAAAATTCATTTAATTATTCACGAATCAATCGAGAAATTTCGCCAACACTCGTGATAATATCTACAATAATTTTATTAATCAATTAACCATTTTATTTATTTATTTATTTATTTATTTTATTGATGATAATTAAAAATATGCAGAATATTGTCGCAATATCTATACATATAAAATTCTCGTAGTCTGAAAATAGCTTGTAAACTATTTTTTATACCCCTAAGTGCTAAGGGTGGTCAAAAATTAATTTTTTTTATATTTTCGAAAAAAATTTTTATTTTAATTTTTTTATAATTTACCATTAAAAATACATATGACCCTTCTACCACCAACCCCTATTTTTTAATAGCAATATTAACACTGTAATAATTTTTTTTTTCAACTACCAAATATTTTTATATTTTTTTAATAATAATTTATGTATTTATAAAGTAATAATATAATTCCCAAAATATGAACTAGAAATATTTTATAAATGCAAAACAACATTTGCCAAGTCAGCTATTTATAATATTAAAATGTTTGAACTAACATAGGTGCAAGATCATTTGTTTATTAAATTGAAAATAAAGGTAATATAGAGGTGGCAAACGTGCAAGTCACAGTTTATATTTCTATCGATCTGATGATAGCACCTACTGGGACAATGTACGGGTAAACTGAGCCCACGCGCATGGCCATCACCGTCGGCCTTTAATCGGACGTCGCGACGCCACCGACGTGAAGACAGAGAGACACGAGAACTAGGCGATGAAAAAGTACTACACCCTTTAGTTCACTCTTGTCCATACGTTCTTTCTCATATAACCGACATTAAAAAAACCTTCGCCACAGCCATTTAATTAGTTCTTTTTTCTTTCTATTTTATCACCGATTTTTATCTTCCGGAAAATTAGGTGATTGTGTTACATTAGTAAAAAAACCATTCGCCAGATGGCTCAGTTGTTTAATGTTAAAGTGAAACTGTAATGTGTTTATATAAATCAATTAAAATCACATGTCAAAATAGTGTACGATAAAAAAATTAAATTAAAATATATTTAAATATTATTAAATTAATTTAATCAATGCTAAATATTTTATGTTTAATGATTAACAATAGATTTAATGCCACGCCCAATTATAAATTAATAAATTATAATTTTATTTTCGTGCATTTAATTTAATACAGGAATTAATTTGAAATAATTAAATTATGTGGATAATAATGAAGTGAATATTATTAGTTCAGTCATTTTGCTGAAAGCAATATGTATATAGAGTTCATCAACCGCAGTATGTTGACTCTCTTACAGGTGGTATGATCACCATACACGTTATATCTATTGGACACGCGCTCATTTTCTTCATTCAATTGTGTTAGAGTTTGTAAAAATTCAAATGAATGTAATTTTTTATTTCTATTTCATCTCTTAATTTTAATTTCAATTCATTTATATAAATTGGGGAATATTAATTATAATATTTAAATTAATATTAACATTTCTTTTTTATTTGTTTAATTATTATTGATAATGTTTGCTTTCATTTATATATATTTATCTATTTATGTCTAATAAAATTGCGCGGTGGTATCGTTATGGATAATGACCAGCGATCAATCATCCATGTAATCGCATTTATACCCAGCATTATCAATGAAAAAGATGGATATATCATTGCAATAATATACATAATTCATTAGCTCCCAATTATCTGCTATAATAATAAATAAAATTGCAATAGTGAATGGTTATGTGTTCCCTTTATCAGTTAATTGATTTGGAAATACGGTTTCGATATGAGAATTTTTTAACAAACATTCTGTCTCGTGAAATTAAAAAAAAAATAATGTAATTATTTCGGTTAACAATTTGCCCGTATAATTTTACAAAAATACAAATTCATAAACTGAGTAGATATTTATGATTCATTTAACAGAATAATTAATGCATTGAAATTTATAATCAGTGAGAGAATTCGTTGATAATTTTCATCGTTAATTATATCGTAGAATTATTAATGAAGCATATTTGTATATTATAATTAAAATATATTTATTAGCGTGTTTCATTTTTAGACAATGTTTTTTTTTTTTGTCTGTGATTTTGAGAAAAAATTCTGAATTAATTAGAGGATTAGCTAATTCAAAAATTCGATTTTCCATTTAAATAATACAAGAAAATTTTTTTTTTTTTTTTTTTTTGACTTTAACTCGATTTTTCGGTAATCAAAAATTTTTTTTGGAAAAAATGAATACACAGCTTTTGTAGGGCATTAAATTTGCTACAAAAAAGTTGTTTACCGCAAACGCTCTCCGACCAGAAGTTTTCGAGTTGTAGAGCTGAAAAGGTGAAAGTTGATTATAATTGACAAAAAATTTTCTCTAAACTGGAATTTATTGATTTGACATTAATTATTATCTTACAATAAACGCTATAATGCTGAATCAACAATGTAGTAGTATCAAAAAAAATTTTTTGAATTAGCTAAGCCTCTAATTAACTCTGAATTTTTTTTCAAACGGGAATATTTTTATTTTGTATAAATTATCAGATTTTCAATATTCACAAACAAAAAAAAATATCGCCTAAAAATAAAACATAACACTCTAATATTTATATAAATAAATATATCGACGTTTACCTACGTAGATGATTATTTAATAATAAATTTACCTTGTATATGTGCGACACACTTGCATTGCCCCGATCTGGCAACTAATTTACGAGTCTTTGTTAAATTGAAGTAGCTGCATAGATCACGACAAAGAGAAATTGCTTTTGAATGCTTTTGTCAAGTGTTGAAAACTGTTGAGCTTGTACTTTGGTTAAAGAGCCAAGGAGTACTCTAGTATATCTAAATACATATATATATATATATATATATTCGTATGTGTAAGTTAGCCCAATATTGGTGGCACAAATCTTCGTATTATTTAAAACTAAGTCAAGAACTCTCCACGTGAATTCACCATCATCACCCTTTTGCGTTTTAGTACACTAAGACTTTTTAACTTATTTAGTTGTACTGGACAACCAATAAAAGCTCCAATTAATGCGCTAATTTTATAAAAGTCCTGCTATAATTAGTAAATTTAATATTCAAGTATATCATTTCATATTTTAACTTTTAATCATGTTCAATATTTTTGAATATATAATTACAATTATTTTTGGGCTTTAAAACATTGTTAGATTATTTTAATTTATATGATTGTAGCTAATATTATATTATAGATATAATCCAAGGAGATTTCCAAATCCAAAAGATAAACACCTGTTGCATATTACCATTGAAATAATGATTAATTATTTATTAATTGTTCTACTGTTGTAGGAAATTATTTAATTCTTTCTTTGTTTTATTTTGTTACAGAGAAGTGCGTACGGTAATACTTAATAAAGGATCATCAGGATTAGGATTTAATATCGTTGGTGGTGAAGATGGAGAAGGAATATTTATTTCCTTTATTCTTGCTGGTGGACCCGCTGATTTAAGTGGTGAATTACGACGTGGTGATCAAATTCTTAGTGTTAATGGCATCAATTTACGAACAGCAACTCACGAGGAGGCTGCGGCCGCACTCAAAGTATTTATTTGAATATAAAAATTAATATTTTTATTAAGAATAAAATTTATTTTATGAGACTTATTTATTTTTTATTTTATTTCATTAGGGCACTGGGCATACTGTAACAATTGTTGTACAATATAAACCTGAGGATTATAACAGGTTTGAAGCAAAGATCCATGATCTTAAACAACAGATATCACAACAGAATATGACAACAGGCACTCTAATGAGAACCTCACAGAAAAAATCGCTCTACGTCAGGTAATTTAAAATTAATTATTTTAATATTTTATAATATTTATATTGAATTTTTTAATTTTAAATAATGTTTGAAATTTTTTTAGGGCATTATTTGACTATGATCCTAATAAAGACGATGGTTTACCAAGTCGTGGCTTGGCTTTTCGTTATGGGGAAATATTGCATGTAACAAACGCCAGTGATGATGAATGGTGGCAAGCAAGAAGAGTAACACCACAAGGTGATGATGAGGGACTCGGTATTATACCCTCACGCAGACGATGGGAACGTAAGCAACGTGCTCGCGATCGTTCAGTTAAATTTCAGGGACATATGCCCGTCATATTGGACAAGGTAAAAATAAATAATCGACGAAAAACAAATAATAAACCATTTTTATTAATTGATAAAATTAGAGATTAATATGATTTTTTATTTTTCTTATTTAGCAATCCACGCTTGATAGAAAGAAGAAAAACTTTTCATTTAGCAGAAAATTCCCATTTATGAAGAGCAAAGACGACAAGTCTGAAGATGGTTCAGATCAAGAACGTAAGTAATTTTTATTTTTTATATTTTATAATTATAAAAATATATTTTTTTATTTTTTTTTTTTTTTTTCGAATAAATTCACTGTATATTTTGCACGATCGGTTCCTGCACGTTCGGTTAAATCCTTATGTGTACGTTATTATATTATTTATGTCTTTGTAAACATTATTTAAAAATGTGCACAAATTATTAAATTGAGTATTTAAAAAAATATTAATTGTATAAATATATTTTTGATAAATTCATTCCATCAATGTTTCCATTGTAAAAAAAATTCCACTTTTATCTACTTTGTCGTGATTGAAATCTTAACGAGAGAGAAAAATTATTGCAGTGGAAGTCAACGTTGAAACATATTGAATAGAAAAATAAAACAACTTTATAGTTTATATAAATTATAAATATATATATTCCCTTGAATGTGCTTTTGTGTTTTTTATCTTGTGATACGTGACATGTCTTTTTGTTTTGCCTGCTTTATGTAGGGTCGCCCACCACACCCGAGAATGAAAATGATCCTAATCGTAAGTATCTTACGTAAAAAAAAAAAAAAAAAAAAACGAAATACAATTGACCCAACAATTTTTTTTCCTTGTTCGGGTCTTTTTCATTTCTCATTGCACAATGTAAATTTCTTTAAAAAAAAAAAAGACAACAATTTAATATATTCATCCTCTCAGTTTAAAACAATTATCTGTACGTAATCGTTTTGTGTAAAATTAAATTCTGTCAATCTATTGAAAAGAATAATGCAATTCCAACATAATTAATATCGACACCACACAGACACTTATTATTACTTTTTGTTTTTTTTTTTCATCCTTTTCATTTTGTATGTTTCATTGTCTTGCAAGTAAAATAGCATAATTCATTGTGTAATACATGTAATAGATATAGAAAATCATTAGACTTTTAAAATAAACTACGATCATATTAATAAAAATATACAAATGATTATAAATATTTATACCATGAAAATAAAATTAAAATATGAATATACTATGTTTTAGCATTCATGCTGTGCTATACTCAAGATGACACTAATACTGAAGGTAATAATTTATATCAATAATATTTATCCTCCATTAACGTCACCAATTTCATTTTAGTAATAAACCGCCCCTGTATCCAATTTATTATAATAAACTCAATGGCTTTTATGACTAATAGTTTTAGTCATTTACATACAATCACACTGCTTCGTGACGGAGTTTCTGTGTTAAATGTTATTGCGTTTTAATTACCTATATACATCCCCTTAACTTCCTATGCGTCACAACAATTTATCATTCAATTATTTTGATCAATTTTATAATTTTATAATTAATTAAATATGTTTAAGAATTTTTTAAATTAGATATACATAAACATATTTTTTTTTTTTTATATTTCATTCATTCATTTTATCATCGAAATCATCTTCGTCCCAATTTTTTATTTTAATTTTATTTAATTGAAAAAAATTTATCCATCCGACGCAGGAAGTAAAGAAATTTTGTATCGCGTTGAACTGCCGTATATGGAAGAACTGACGTTAGTTTATCTGGAAAAGGAGGGCGATGAAAATGTTGAAGAGCTTAGTAAGTCAACACGTGTGTGTGTGACAGTGATAGAATATTAAAGACTGTATATATACATATACATATGTACATATATAAAATAAAAGGCTAATGAATAATACGCTTAACATACATGAATGCGAAGTAAAAATGTGGAAGAAAAAAAAAAACATTGATAGACAGTTTTATAAAAATTAATTTAAACGCGTGGCCAGACGTCTTGTGTAATTGAGACAGTCGCGGTATGCATGCAACGTGTATAATTTTTTATTCAAAAGCTCAAAATACTTTTCTTTGAATTCGAAGAGAAGCCCAGTAAAAAAAAAAAAAATAATTAATACATATACATAATTTTAAATATTTAGAAAAGCAAAGTGTGTTAAAGACTAAAAATAACATTATTATTTTGCAATTTTATGTTTCACCATGTCCCATAAATAATTTATTTATCAAATCATATTGATTATTAATTAATAATATTTTCTTTTTTTTTTTTTTTTCATTAATATTTTAGGTGGTGAAGAAACTGTTTTGTCTTATGAGCCTGTACAACAGCTTAGTATACAGTATACAAGACCAGTTATTATTCTCGGACCGTTGAAAGATCGCATTAATGACGACCTCATTTCCGAATTCCCCGATAAATTTGGAAGCTGCGTACCACGTGAGTTATTCATCATATTTATATATCATTGAACTCGTAACACTGAGCTGCATGACTCAGAATTTATTTATTTTTTGTTTTGTTTCAATCACTGGTAACAGACACGACGAGGAGTAAAAGAGAATACGAGGTTGATGGCCGGGATTATCATTTTGTCGCGTCGAGAGAGCAAATGGAAAGAGATATACAAAATCATTTGTTCATTGAAGCTGGCCAATATAATGACAATCTTTATGGTACTTCCGTCGCATCTGTACGAGAAGTTTCCGAACAGGTAAATAAATGAAATCATATTAAATTAATATTCAAAAACATTTATCAATCAATTTCAATTGAGATAATAATTATATTATAATTAATTAATATTAATTTCCAGGGTAAACATTGTATACTTGATGTGAGCGGTAATGCAATCAAGAGGTTACAAGTTGCACAATTATATCCAGTTGCCATATTTATCAAACCAAAATCTGTTGAATCCGTGATGTAAGTAAACATTTAAAAATAAATTATGTTTGTTTATCAAGAGATTTTCATTTATAAATAATTAATTAATGTCACAGGGAAATGAATAAAAGAATGACTGAAGAACAAGCAAAGAAAACGTTCGAACGTGCATTAAAAATGGAGCAGGAGTTTGGCGAATATTTCACCGGTAAAAAATAGACTTTATTATTTACAAAATTTTTTTATTCAATAATTAACAAAAATAATATTTATGAATTATATATTCAATGAATATTTTCTTTTTATAGCGGTAGTTCAAGGTGATACACCGGAGGATATATATGTCAAAGTAAAAGAAGTAATTTCTGAACAATCAGGCCCGAATATTTGGGTGCCAAGTCGCGATCAGCAACTGTGACGTCCTGCCCCTCATGTACACCAGAGTGAAAATACCTGGGTACTACCACCAAGAGCACCCTCAAGACAACACAACACTAATGATAATGATAATGATTCGCGTATCGTTGGCACAGAATCAAGATGGAGCGGTTCATCTGGAGCCTTTCCGGCGCATACAGATTAATCTCATTATGAATTAATTATAAAAAAGAAAAAAAAAATCTGAAACAAAACTTCGTTAATGTAAAATGCAAACACAAAACATCTATAAACTTACACATATTATGCCTCTTCCTGTTCCTTTTTCCTTTGCTCTTTGAGTAATATACATAGTGAAATTCGATAGGGAAAGTATGCGAAAATTTAAAATGCCAGGAAAAATTGAGAAATGATGAATTGAAAAGAAAAATTAAAAAGAAAATTTTTCTTGTCGAGGTATTCAAACAGTAAATTTATGAATCAATTAAAAGACATAAGCTGTATTTGTGTTTTTATTACTCATCGAATCCTTGACGAGGGAAAAAAAAAAACGATGAATAGAACAAAACAAAATGTATTATTGCATGAAATAAGAGAAGCGATGTCTGATTAAACTCGCCAATAAGTAGACGTAATAGCGAATGCAAAAAAAAAAAACTGAGAGATGATAAAATATAATGAGAAAAAAAAACAATTAATGGCTTTCACAATTTAGTTGTTGACTGCTTTATATAGCGCTTTTTTCTCTAATTTGATTTATTTTATTGACGACAAAAATAATGGATAAGATCTTTTTAATTAATAATGGTAATAATTGATGACTATAAAAAATTAATTGAAATGCGTTAGGTAAGAGAAAAAATATAGCTAAATTTTACAATTTTATCTTTTAAATAAATGTATTTTTTTTTTCTTTTAATGTACTTAATGGTTGATTATGTTTTTTTTTTTTTTTGAAACATATTTTATTAGAAATGACAAATGGAAGAAATGAAATGATAAATCATAAAACAAATAAAACAAAAAAATATATATAGTATTTGCATCTCAAACGCGCAACCTCACAATCTCAATTGTGAACCTCACAGGACAAATCGTTAGTATGTATTAGGCTGTTAGCGATATATAATGTTTTGTACAGCTAGATGACTAAGCCAGTAATTTGGGGTTACGTGCAACATTATATAGAAATGAAAAAAAAATAAATAAATAAATAAAAAATAATGCTAAAGACGAAGAAAAATGAAACGAAAAAAAAAAAAAAAATGAAAAAGACGAGGAAAAAATAATACCAAGAAATAAATGAAAAAAAAAACACAAAAATACTATTGTAATTTAAATACCACACTACTAATTTATTATAATAGTAGGTATGAATTTATTTGTAAATACCTATGCATGTGAACGGAGTGAAAAAAAAAGAAGAGATGAAAAAAAAAAAAAGTATAAAGGGGGTTTTGAATGTTGTAATTTGTAGGGCAGTATTTCTATGTATTATCATATGTATTTTTTTTTTTAATTATTTTTTTGCGACATCGTTGCACACTCCAATACCCCCTGATAATGAACAAACAAATAATTAAAAAATGAATTAATTAAGTATTTTATTTCTATGAAATTTTGGAGTTGTTAAAGCCAAGCGTGCGCGCGCGTGAATTATTGAGTCGCCAATTTTTCTCCAGGGTATTTGTGAGCAAATCCCTTCCTCGACTCGACATTAGTTGCCTTCGCACCCGATATCATTGAAATTATGTAATTAAAATTCAATGATGTAAAAAAAAAAAAATGCGAGATAATTATAATTAATTAATTATTGATAAATAAAAAAAATTATAATGCAAAAAATAAAACACAAATGTTAAATGTATTGCATTATATCAAGGGACTGTACTTATATGTTATATGAAAATTTGGATATTGAAAAAAAATAAATAAATAAATAAAGCGAAAAAAAAATATGAAAAATAAATGAGATAAAGATTTAAAGACGAAGTAGAATTTTTAGTGGCGAAAAAAAAAACAAATGAATAGGCATGATATTACTGACGATTGTTTGTCAATTTAATTAATTGTATTATAAACTTACATCATGGTAATCGCATAGTAATTATTTAGTTTTTTGAGATTAATGATGTCTCAAAAGCAGGATTACATTCGCCGATTATTATAAAATTCCCAATTGCATTGTGAATGTATAAACAAAAGATTAAAAAAAAAAATCCCGGTATATATATCTATCGATTTTTCTGATATTAAATTTTTTTTTCCTCATACATGTTCAACACATATGAATTAAATTAATTGAACGACGCAACAAAATAAACGCAAATGAAAAATCAATTGTATTACTTTTCGTGCAATGGAGTATATATACATATAAATATAATGAATATAAAGAAGAAAAAAAACTAATTTGTTTTTCATACAGCCGCCGTAAATGAATTTATGTCGATAATCGAAACAATTTAAAAAAAAAAAAAAATATTACGATTGAGATGAAATGATAATTTATTGTCATTGTAATTGATGTTAGAATCAGCCGCGTGAGTTAAGTGAGAAACGATGATAACACAAGATCAATCTCTATAATTAAGAGAATATATTGAAGTGAATGAAAAGAAAATTAAGTGAAATGAAAATGAAATGAAGTGAAGAACAAAAATGAATTATTATGGACACTTATTATACATCTCTATAGTCTATTTAATTAATAATAATATTACTTATTGAATTACCAATCTCATGTTCACCTTGTTTCATCGTTTTTAAATAGTTAATAAACGTTTTACCAATTTTACATGACGTGCTTTTGAAAATTATTTCAAGTTGACACTCACCTTTTATTTCAGATTGATAAAATATATGATGAATAATTAAATTAATAATAAAATTGGGTTACAGTAATGATTCCAATACGTTGAAATATTTTTTTCTTTTGTATGTTTTAAATAGTCAGGACAGTGAAAACGATAATTGTATTTTTTTTTTAATTTCATTTTTACAAATCACAGAGAATCTCTACTTTGTTTATCTTTTCCATCGTATCATTACATTATTATTTTATTGATCTTCATGATTTTCTCGAACGAAACTCTTGGAATATAAAAAATATGCATACATACATGTAAAATATTATATGTATGTATATTTTTTATATGTATATATAATTTCTTTCTGTAATAATTTACTTTGTTTATTTATATTTCTGTTTGAAGCAGTAGCATTTAACACATTTAGATGCTTTATTTATTTTGTTTTTATCTTTTCAATCTATAAATATCAGGAAAAATGTTTTTTCAAGTCTAAGAAAAATTTACATTTATATTTAATTAACATATTTTGTTTCGTCTTTACAGTACATTAAGAAAAAAAAAATGAAAAATAAAAGCTAAAGACAAAGCATTTAATTGTCGTATAATGGTTACAATTTTAGATTTTTTCTATTTACATTCCCGAGGTATTTTTTTTTTCTTCACCATTTCTTCTTGCTTATTCATCCTCACCTCAATATTCATTTCATAAATTTTTCTTTACTTTTGTTCAGAGCAAAATCATATTAATTTACACAATCATTATTATTGATGCACTTATTGTTTCTTTACTACAATACACACGTGCAAATTGATGTTAATTAATTGCTTACACTTATAACACATTCAATTATACGTACATTTGTTAACTCCACGAAGAAAATAACCGTAGAATTATATTTAAACTAAATGGAATTTGTTTAAAATTCATTAATATTTTTTAATCTTTACATAACCACACTTTTATCACCAGTATTAATTCATTTTATTTTATTTTCTTTTATTTATGTCTTCAAAAATTTTTTTTTTCCATCAAATAGATAGATAAATTGAATATTTACAGCAGAAAAAAAAACTAACCTCCAAATTATCAATATCATCATCGTCAATAGTCAGTTGAATAATACACAAGAATCAATTGTGTATAATATTATAATATATTGTTTATGTGCATAGTATTATATATACATATATGTATATATATATATATATATATAAATATATGTATAGATGTTTATTTAATAGTTTAATAATATTATCGGAAGAAGACTATTTTTGCTATACAAGACGATTAACATATTATTATTACATAAATACATGATTATATGATGTTCATAATCCGTATGCACATTTTGTTTTGTTATATTAATAATAGCTTATTTTTATTTATATAATAATTGAATGTATATATATTTATCCTGTTGCAAGTATATTTAATTATTCAAGTTTTACATATATAGATTTTCCCTGAGACTGATCATAAACGATTGAAAATTTATTTAAGACATAATTATCATTAAAAATGAAATATATTGATTTTTTATTTGTTCTTTCTTCATCTCGATATTAGTCAGAAGTAATTAATTACAGTATACATTCAGCTTGCAAATAAATCTCCTACACTATTTATATATATGTATATATATTTAATTTAGCTAAAATTTATTCTCGAAAATATGCACTCTCATTGACGAAAATTAAATTAAATTAATAATAAGTATATTAATATTAATAATTATAATAATAATAATAAGTACATTGCAATGAGTTTCCAGCGAGAAATAATAATAATAATAATAATAATAATAATATATGTATGTATATATAATTTTAGTTATTTAAAATTTTTTTATAATTGTTAAAAATACTTGGTGCTGTTTCATTTAACCCAATGAATTTATTTCAATGAGCATCCAACACTCAATTGTAAAACATAAATGTTATCATAATTGGACTGTTTTTCTGATATTCCAACACCCGTGTAACACCGTTTCTACAAATATATTCTAAAATTTTTATTTATTTGTATTTTTTATTTATTTATTTATTTATTTTTTCCTATATTATCATTATTATTTAACGCGGCACAATATTTTATACTGAAGCAGAAGAGAAAAATTTTATATGAAATTATTGCACAAGAATAATTAATATATTAATTATATACATTACGTAATTATTTATTCTTGACAAAAATTCCATTTATTTATTTATTTATTTTTTTTTTTTTTTGACACTATGTATTATTTAATTATTTAATATTGCGAGTATTAGACGCGATGAATTGATTATATTTGTCAAATTGCACTTGCCAACATATTAAATGCCTCATAGCTACAAAAAAAAAAATTATCTAATTACATAGGTAATAAAAGTAATAATAATAATAATAATAATAATAATAATAATAATAATAATAATAATAATATACATTTAAACAATAAACAAATGATACATGCATATTTTATTTGCATTTTTCACAATTGTAAAAAAAAAAAAAATCGCTATTATAAAGTAACAATCGTATGGTAACAATGTAATGCGTATAATTGCAATTTATTGCGTTGTATAATTGAATTTCATGTATTTAATAAAATATTATTCATATATGTGACAGTTATCAATTGTGAAAATAAAGCTAGAAATTTTTAAACTTTTTTACGCTGTACAATTAATTAAATTAATGAATTGAAACAAATTAAAAAACAATGTTACTAAATTCATCATTTCATTTTTTGTCTAATTATATTTATTTATTTATTTTTTTTTTTCTTCAATTTTTAGAATTAACAAAGAATAAGGAAACAAATTTTTCTAATGATTGCTCGGAACGATTGAAGTTCCATTGACCAATGACGACAACCACTACGACTGACTTGCTGTCTCATTCTCTATTGTCATAGCGGTAGTATTTATCTAATAAAAGCATTTAGATTTAAACCTCTTATTATTTATTTCAGCCGCCGAGGCATATATTTTAGTAAAATATTCATAATAATCTATGGGTTATATCCTCCAATAAATATTCTAATATAATGTCACAGTTCGCTGCTTATCTTTATTTTATTTTATTTATTTATTTTTTATCGTCGTTACTATTTTTATTTTATTATGTTGAATTATCTCTCTGTAGTACATGCTATTTTATATCTCTCCAATCTGACCTCGAAAAAAATTGCACCTGTCTCATTTATTTTGCACCATACGTTCTAAATTATTCTATCAATAAAAAATTTATTAACAAAAAAGACAATAAAGATAAGATAATATCAGTACAGATGAATGGACGAAAGAAAGCACTCAGTTTTCCATATAATTTTTGTTTAACGATTAAAAAAAAAATTTTTTTTTTTTTTTCGTTTCATAATTTTCATCATCAAAATTTTTAATTATTCTTTTCATTTCCACGAGAATTATTCATTTCAATTTAACTATTTACACTCTCGATTTGTTTATTTAATAATTCACATACATATATTTATTCGACCACTTTAATTTAATTTAATGAGTTACAATTTAATGAGCTACTTTTTTTCGTGTTTTTTCACGTTTTAATTTCGTCAGAGTTTTCCTCTCTGTTTCAATTGGTATTTCATTTGAAATTGATGTTGATGGCAATGTCTGAAGAGATGAACTCTCCAGATCAGCCTCCTGTCATCTCAAATTAATTATAACTCGTTCAACATTCAATAATGATTTAACTTTATCATTATATTTAATAAGTGTTACTTTTGAACCGCGCACATTAATACGTTCACCAGCGCTCAATAAATGACAACATCGCGATTGTTCAAGAAAGTCTGGAAGTTTAAATTCCCGCATAACATTACGGTGTGCAACTGATGGCGGTCCCGATGGCGCTTTTGGATTTATTTGACGCAATAATGCATCACGACTTTTCACGCGCGACGCTGCCATCAAATCTTGAAGTAATACCCACTTATCAGGATCATTGGCTAATGAAAATAAAACTGGAAGATTTGCATCACTCATTTCAATTTCAACTTCGTCCAATTCTGATATTAAACTATCCATCGGCGGATCATCGAGTGGATTATAGCCAGTCTTATTGCAGTCTAAACATAAATCAATTGTGATAATTTTCATTTTTTTTTTTGATTCCCCTAATTTATATCACAAATAAAATTATTGATAAATTCATTTTTATACTAACCAAGGATAGAAGAAGGTCCAGCAAAACACCACGGTGTACTAGAGCGTCCTTGAACATCGTTTAAATGTTGTTCGAGTATTGAATAAGCGTCTGTATCGAGAGCCAATGTTAACGGCGTTTGACCAGCATAAGTAGCCAATAGTGGATCAGCACCATAAGAAAGTAAAAGTCTTACAAGTTCTGCAGCACCATTTTCCGCGGCTTCATGAAGAGGTCTGTCGGAATAATAACAAGAATCATTAGTTTTATTATATTATATTATTACATTATTGGTTTATTTAATTTTCTCTTCATAATTACATTGATATTATATTTAAATATGAATGAGTTTATGTTGAATAATCATTAATATATGTTTTACCTTATTCCGCCATTTGCACTTTCGCTTGCGTTGGCACCATAAGCAAGCAAAAGTTTTGCTATTTCCAAATGACCACGTGAACATGCCTCATGAAGCGGAGTATACCCTGCGTTATCCTTCGGACTTGGTGCACTATTTAATTTTTCTAAACAATAGGCAGTAACGTCCTAAACAAATAATTTACAAAATATTTATTGCAATTATATATCTAGAAATTATTCAATTGATTTTATTTTATTAAAGCTTTATTGAATTAAAATTATTTAATAAATTTACTCACAGTGTAACCAAGTCGTGCAGCACGATGTAAAATTGTTTCACCAACTCCTTTTTTAATAACCCAAGTTCTTATTTCCGTTTGAAGATCAGCAACGGATTCAGAATTTGGTCGATTAAGTAATTGTCTTTTTCTCTCACGCGGTAAATTACTCTCGTCTTTTTTCAATGGTTTTTTCTTTTTTCGTATGTAATCAAAACCTGAACGGAATTTTCTCCGACCACCGCGGAATTTTAATTTCTTTTTATTCGATAATTCAGTTCCGTCATTATTCTCAGCGTCAGGCTCATTTATTTCCACCTCATCCTCATCATCCTCCTCGTCCTCTTCATCATCATCTCGCGTGGTAACTTCACCATGTGGTGCTGTCACTTCATCATCAACTTCCGTTGCTGCTGCTGCCGCCGCCGCCGCCGTCGTCGCCGTCGTCGTCGTCGTCGTCGTTGTCGCTGTTGTTGTTGTTGTCGTCGTTGTCGTCACTGTTGGCTTCTCTTTTTTAATGCGTTGCAATTTTTTCTCCGTCAATGACTTTAATAAAACTTTACGTCTTTGTACGGTTAATAAATGACGTTTTGAATTAACAATTGCTTTATGACTACGTAAAATGCCAACGTTTCTCAATCGATTAACAACTTTTTGCTTTAATGTACGCTCTCTACCTAATATATTACTTTCTTTTGTTTCAGTCTGTGAATCATCGTCTTGTGATGTATCACCAGCATGATTTTGCATTGGTGGTGCTGATGCCGGACGATCTTCACCAAAAACTTCTCTAATAGTTGCTTGTTTTTTCAACACTCTGGTCTCTGTGCGCGTTCGACTTTTCAATACATATGTTGAAAATTCATTGGGCAGTGCATGATTATTTTTAAATGTATCGCGAAAATTATTAACAGTCTCTTTACGAAAATAACCCAATAAATATGATGAATTTGTAATATTTATTGATTTTGTTAATTTATCTGATTTATTATTTTTAATTGGTGTTTTGCCTTTTAATTTTGTTTGTTGTTCATCATTATTTATAAGTGGATTGAGACTTGGTGTTGCCAATAATTCCGGTTCATTACTTCCCTTTGGTAATATTTTATTATTTCCACTTTTTTCCAATTTTTCTTTAGATTTTTTTCTCAAATCTCTTTTACCATTACCACCAACTTTACGTGCAAGCAGATCAATAATTGAATTTGATTCAGATCTTGTTTGTCGTGATGTTGTCTTTGGTGGACATGAAACAGTCGTTGATGAAGTTGCTTCTTCATCATCAATTTTACCACCAAGACCGGCAATACTGAAACTGCAATTAGACTCGAGATCACTGTCGACATTTCTTTTTTGTGTTAAACAAAGGTCGGTGCTGTCCATTGAAACAGAGAGTGCGGGCGAGCCTGGATCTAAATCTGGCAATGATGTTGACAATCGATGAAAGCGCGACGGCTTTGAAACATTAATTAAACGCGTTGGCATACGTAAAGATTTTTTATAAACATAAACTTCCTCTTCCCAGCCGGGTCTAAAATCACTGCCGTCGCCAAACAACGGTTTTGGTTTTGATTTTTGTATTGAACTATTTTTCGTTGGTGTTTTTGTGGATTTACTATCGTCTTTCGTTTTCGGAGTTCCCATATCCCTCGAGCGTAATTTCATTCCCTCATTATCCGCGCCACCGACCCCCAAACGTTTACGAGCACGTAATCGGTGCGCAACTGATGAACCATGATCGAGCTCACCACTACCGTCACTATCATCATCAGTCGAGCACTCACTTGCACTCGATGATTCCAATTTAATTCTACTGCCTCGACGAATTTGATTTTTTTTCGGTGAAATTTCTTCATCGCAATCACTATCCGTTATTTTTTTCTTCTTTCTTCTTGTTTTACGTTTTATCAACGGCTGATCCGAATCATCACCCGAATTACGACGATGATTTTCAGGCTTTTCAATTTTTATCCTAACAACAGAATCTTTCGTTGAATCATCCAAATCACTTTTAATTTTTTCACCGTCATTTGAATTTTTTGGCATTGTTATATCATCATTAATAATCTCCTGTTTAATATCTTCTGGTTTTATCACAGCTGCAACAGCGGCTATTGGTGACGACGACAACAATACCGATGAATTATTTTCAATTTCTTTTTCATCTTCGACATCTTCATGTTTTATTGTGCCATCAACTTTACGTTTTCTTCCACGTTTTTTCACCGTCTCGCCGCTACGCAATTGTTCCATAAATTTATCACAGGTCGTCGTCCAAAATGGATCTACTTCATTAACATTATCATTTTCTTTTAATTCTATTTTAACAAGATCATTTGATGATGCTATACCAATACATATTGCATCATCAAGTGATACTGGGGGTTGAACTTTAGACAATTGTTTTCTGTCACGACGCATTTCTTCAAGTGTTTGCCGTTCTAAAACAGGCATTTCACTCTCCGAGTCGCTTTCACGAAAATCAAATACTGATGTTTCTGATGAACTGCGAAAACCACTGGTACGCGATGCCACAACAGCAGATGCTGCGGCAATTATTGGCGCGGGTGCTGGTATTGTAGCTGCAACTGGCATATTTTCTTCTTCAGATCGTGAAAATAATCGTCGACGTGGTGGCAATGATGCGGTTTTTTCACGTGTTAATTTTGGTGGACTACCAGCAGATGAAGCAATTGATTGTGGTGTTGAGGTCGATGCAACACGTTCAAATTCTGCAATTAAATCAATCAAATTTCTCTAGATAACTCAAATAAATTCTATATGTATATATTCAAAATAATTATATCAATTAATATTATATTTTATAAAAAATTATATATTTATTAATTATTTACCACTCGCTGACGCAGCATCTTGAGATGGTAATAACACCGGTTTTGTAGAAGTTAACTGACCAGTTCCAACCTGTGACGATTTAAATAAAAATATAAAAATAAATAATGATAAATTTTTACGAATACTAAAGAATTTTTTCATTTTTATTTTTTAATGATACAATCTTGAGATATTGGGAATTATTAATTTACCTGTTTGAGCTCAGCCTTGGTACGTATTTTCGCTGCAAGAATAGCTGCGAGACTGTCGTCCTTATCACGATGAATTAGATTTTCATGTTCGCGCGGTCCTAACAACGCTTCCTTACCAGCTGGTAATGTTGCCGATGAATTTACTCTTGAGCCATACAAGCTGCGCGGACTTTCCTGAGTGATAGAGTCTACTGCCCGCGGCACATGAAACTTGTAATGCGGTGGTGTATTGCTATTCCGCTCAAGTAAACTTGCTGCCGTAAATGGTGAGAGATTGTGTCGGCCAATATTAGTCTTAGGCTCTACGGGTGCTATCACCTTTAAACATAAAAAAATAATTTACCAAAAAAAAGAAAAAAAAACAGAAATAAACAAATTTATATTAATAAAAATTCACGCATTTAAAATAAATATTTTCTTCAATAAAAAATTATAGACTTTTTATTGCTTTATTGTTAAATAAACAAAAAATAATTTACCTTATTCTGAAAGCTCTGCTGACTATGATTAACTAAAATTGGCTGTTGACTATTGAGCTGTTCTTCTCTTTGTTGTTTATTCTCTAAACTATTTCTGAGTAAACTCAATACTCTTTTATCAGCGCCAGTATTGGAAGGTTGATCCGGTAACGTTTGACCACCACAGTTGTAAGGCGATCTTTGACCCTGACGGTAACCAGTTGGATAAGCCGCTTGACTGACTGCTGTTGTATTTGATTGTATCAATGGTTGAATTCCACTGCCCACCTGTATATTCGTTGATTTTTCAATTGGATGAGTTGTATACGCTGCTGTTGCTATTGTGTCTCGTGGAGAGATCTTTGACTCTGGATAAATCCGTTTATCACAATAAGCTTGGTGTCGAGTTGAATTATTTGTTGTATATTGATTATTATGATCAGTTTTCATATTACTAAATGTACCTGGCGGTGCCAGTGTCCCATTTGGCATTGCTCGTGGCAATGTTAATTCATGTAATTTTTGTTGTTCATGTAATACACGTGCAACTTCAAGTTTCTGTTGGATTTCTTGATCAATAACTAATTTCCAATTATCCATACGCGGTTGTTTACTCGGTCCACTTGCGCCCGCAATAAAACCGCCATCACTTGGACGTTTATTCGACATTCGATCGTGCAACGACGTTGGCGTGTGATATTTATTATGACCCTCTAAATAATATTTATTTGTATCAGGATATTCATGAACTGGAATTGCTGCACCTCTTTGTGAATCAACTGATGGATATCTAATTGCAGCACCACGAATACCACCCCCGCCGCCTCCACTCGTTGTCTCACTGACAGATAAATATGACGATGCCAATGCAGTTCGTTTATTATCATAGTGCGTTGATGTATTAGGCAATAAACTCTTTTTAAATGTTGACATGTGTGGCAATGGCATTGAGCTTTGATGTTTATTTGGTGGGACATATAATTGCTGTGATGAACTACGTCGTAATGGATTATTCTCCATTGTTGTATTGTGTTGATGATTTGGTGAATGATGTCGCAATGGTGTTGAATTAAAATTCGGTAGAAAATCAACTTTGGGTGCGCAAACTGGCATTTGCGGTGTTAATGGTCGTAAACTAGCTGATACAGAATTTCTCGCGCCATTATTTATACCACGGGAGTCATATGTAACATATGGTGTAGGTGATGGAACATTAACTGATTGTCCAGTGCCATGATTTATTCGTGAATTTGACAAACTTGTGCTACTAACTTGTTTATCTGCCATAACACTGTCAAGATCATCACGTGCCGTTGAGTCAGCCGATGTCTTGACTGTTTTTACTGATAAATCAAGTGGCGATTCACGTTTACGTAATGGCAAACCATTAACAGGAATTTTCGATTGTTGCTGTTGCGATGGCGGTGGAGTTGGCGATGATGAAATTCTTGTAATCTGATTGCGTGACTGAGTGGATAAAGACGATGATGGCATTGCAGACGACGATGATGATGATGAAGACGAATTTGCATATGAATATTCTTTGTAACTGTGATAATTATTATCATTTAAATGTGACGTAGAATATGAATGTGACCGGTTTGTTTGATCGGAAGACATTCGAGCATGATGAATTGATGCGTTTGATAGTGTTGACGGTCGTGTATCAAGAGCAATTGACGTAACTGCAGTGCTTGTGGAAGAATTATGTCCTGGATGACTTGGCGCCACAGTGGTCGAATAATTTCTATAGCTTTGCGGATGCTGTTGTTGGTTAATATTATTATTATTACTACTAGTACTATTATTATTATTGTAAATATTGTAAGTTGTGGTTGTTGTCGTTGCTGAATTAACACTCGATGAATGCGATGAATAATCGGGTACACGAGATGAAAGTGATGCGGTATGTGTCGGCTGAGAAGCAGATACAGAAATACCACCAGCAGTATTGATTGTCGACGAACGTGGCCGTGAAATTGTTTGAGCTTTACCCAATGCTTCACGCGAATTTCTATTTGAATGATAAGACGACACAGCGGTAATTGGTAAATTGTGCGTGTTAGCATTACGTTGAACAACTGGAGGCATTCTATATGAGCCATAGGAGGTAGTTTGATTTGTATGAATATTATTACCACTATTACGCTTTGGATCAATTCCATTGTATGTCGTTGATTTATTTGTTGATAAATAAGAAATTCCATTGGCATCCGAATTGGCAATAGACGTTGATGTCGTTGATGTATTTTGTTGATGAGTTAATGCCGATGATGATTGCGACTGTTGTCCATATTGTGATCGCAATGATGGTGAATAAATACCACTCTGTGGTGTTTTTTGATAGGAATGGTATGAAGTTGGATATGCAGATGGATAATTTGGTTGGACTGATCGATGAGACGTGGGCGATGGATATGCGTGCGTTTGTGCGCGAGACGAGGATGATAACAACGACGGCGAGGAGGAGGAAGAGGATGACGATGAAGGTGGTGGTGGTGGTGGTGGATACGTAGGCGAATGGGGTTGAAAGTTTATGGAATTGTGTGGAGATGGTGGATGATGGGGTGAGGGATTGTGATGAGGAGAAATAGCATGGGGATTGTGGATTGATACGTGAGGTGATTGCCTGTGTGGCGAAGGGCTTGGATGATGATTTGTTTCGTGGTTATTCAAAGCACCAGATTGATAATTCGATGATGATGCCGATGATGCAGTCGACGATGATGAGGATTGCTGTGGTGGTAACATTTGTTGTTGTGAGTTCATCATTTGATTGTGATTTGATGGCGAATATGGAATTATTCGATTTGTAAATGATGTATTTATTCGATTTGAATTTTGATTCTGCTGCAATTGCGGCTGTTGATGTTGTGGTAATGCGTGAACCGCTGATAATGACGGCGGCGGTGGTACTGACGCAATGGGCAAATGAGGTGAGGGAATGTGTCCTGGATGATTATGAGGCGACGAAGGAATGTGACTGTGACTTCCATGTCGTGGACTGCATGGATTTGTGGTAGACGCTGTGACATTAGAATGCGCACCTGATACATCATTTGGATGATGTAATAATTGTGGTTGATTGTGCGAATTTGTTAATGCCGTTGGACGGTTCCCTTGATGTGAAAGTTGATGTAAATGATGATGATGTTGTGGTGTTTGCTGATGATTATGTCCATTATTTCCAGATGGATAATTTGTTTGTGGAGCTGTATAAACACTCGATGCTTGTTGCTGTTGATCCTGTTGACTATTACGTCGATGTGGAATTGTCACAGAATTATCTTGTTCAATTGGAGTTGTACGCGTTATCGATACTGTTGACGTAGTCGATGTATTTGGTTGGGGCGCTTGATAAATAGAACTTGATGAAAATGGAGCTGGCGCACTTTTTGTTATATCTGGATGATGATAACGTGGATAATATTGCGCACGTTGTGCGACAATTGGCGTTGCAGCTGTTGGACGCTCAACTGTTTGATAAGTTGAATGTGAATTTAAAACTTCGGACGCACGATACGATGACGATCTTGTAACATTATTTAACTGTTGATAAACGGGCGGAGTATGCGATTTGGGTGGCTCCATTTGATGCAATTGCGGGGACGGACTAGCAGTTGAATGTTGTTGTTGTTGATGATGATGATGATGATGATGCTGTTGCTGTTGATGGTGATGATGATGTTCTTGCCTTTGTGATTGGGCATTTCTGTTTGGTGGTTGCATTTCCGTTAAATTAGTTACTGGACTGCCATTGCATTCGGGTCGCCCGTCGTCGGGCCTCGTGTCCGGTACCTCAACGCGCGTCGGTTGTGGTGCATATGGCTCAACCATTGTACGCAATTCATTTGCACCAGTTGCATTCCAATAGGCATCATTAACCTGATTGGCATTTGTGGGAGTATTATTGATTGCATTAATATTTGTATCCGTATTATTGGGTTTATTTTCCTCATATCTCGAATCACTTGATGTTGCAGCTGCTGTTTTACCAGACTGATTGTTATATGCATGATTATCAGTTGGACCAGTAGTTACGGTCGTGCTTGGTGCGGGCAGTCCTTGAAAGTACTGACGAGCCCCCTCCAACACGTTCGTGAAGCTCACATCCATGTCACGCCAACTCACAAATCTGTAATCAAATAATAAATTGTTAAAAGAAAAAAAATTATTAATATGAAAATAATATTTATAAATTTATATCTGTGTTTTTAATAAAAATATTTGATTGATACAGTTTTTTTGGTTCCTTTCGACAGGTTTATAAAATAAATAAAGAAACATTGGAGAGATGAAGATAATAAATTTTAGTGAGTGATAAGAGGAAGAAGAGAAAAAAAATGAAGATGAGATCGATGGAAGTTTCGGTTATATGTATAGATATGAAGTGTATATAGAAAAGAGAATGGCGCGCGCGCGAGCTGTTACTGAAAGACAGTTTCTCACGAGACAAGGCAACAACGATGCTGCTGCTATAGTGGTGTATAAAGAAAAAGCGTTGGCTTTACATTAATCTTCATCCTCTTGTATTTGTCTTGTCGCGTTCACGCAAGTTCACTCACTCATTCTCCCTCATTCTCTACATCTATTTCTCGCTTACCCTTCGCTTACAATGGTTATATACAATATACATATACACTTGATGCTTGGGGAATCTTACTTTATTAATCTCATTGGTGTATCATCCGAGATAACATCATCGGACAAAATTGAATGTGACGTAAAAATAAAACTCGCTGCCATAAGTTATTTAAAAATAAAAAAAAAAAAATAAAATAACATTATAATTATTTTAAAATCACTATGAGATTATTTTCTCGTCATTGATTTTTTTTTAAATCAATCAAGGCAATAATAATAATAAATAATTATTAAACTGTTTTTTTTTTTTGCATAAAAAAAAATTTTTTTTTTTTCGTATTTCATTTTGCTTTGTATATTAAAGCAAATAATTCATTTATAGAACGACAGTGAAGAACACTCTCATCTCGTTAACCGCTTTGGCTATTGTATATCGTACCCTCAACCCCTACACGTATATACATAGATATATACACAAAGACAATGAAGGTCGTTGCTTCTCTTTTACCTCGTTAAATTTCACGAAAAACTTTTTCATCTCGTTTTTTTTTCTCTCCTCTTTTTATTATCTCCATTCACTTTGACGGGCGGACGCTCTCACCCAAAAAATAAAATAAAAATCAGCTATCAAAGAGAATGTGCGCATACGAGTTTAGTGATTTTGTTCAACTGTTGACAAACGTGTTTCATCACAAATGATAAATTATACAAAATAAAATAGATAAAATAAAAGATTAAAAAAAAAAATGAAGAATAAGAGAATGCGAAGAGAGATGTAGACAGATCAATTTATCTTACAATCCATTGGATGCCTGAGTATAACATCTATATATCTATGAAATATATATATATATACATATATTATGGCTGCCAATCGTGTTGTGGTTCATTGAGACATAGAGCCAAAAGTACATAGAGCATACCAAAAGAGAGTGAAGTAGATAAAAAGAAATTGGTCGGTATGAGCACGAACTAAATAACGTCCGTGTGGTTAAAGTTGGATGCTATGAACGATGATTTTGATGATAGAGTAGGACACATACACATGTTATATCTACTTATATGTACAACGAAACATAGAGAGAGTTATCTGAAAGCGAAGCTCTTAAAATTATGTACATATGCAGTACATTGTATTATACATATATCATTTGTGTATATGTATGTACAAGTGTGGGCATGACATTTATACAATGAAGGAAGCTCGTATAAATATATAATGTCAGTAGTGGTTTTAGTGATCGACTGAAAGTTCCTCACAAGAGTAATGTTTGAAGCCATTGAAATTCGATGAAGATTGCAAACTTTGAATATAAAAATACTGCATCGAGTGAATGGCTCCTACTCGTTCTTTAGTCTTCTCTTTTTTTTTTATTTTTTTATTTTCTTATACATACTCTATCTCTCCTCTTGCTTTTGCCTGTTCTGTGACGACCGGATGAGTTGAATGCTGTTCATGGTTACCGAACTCCAACAATTTTGGACCAAATCACCGCGAAGAGAATCGTCAATTATTTTGAATACCTTATATAGTCGTGAATGTCGTCACGGAATTTCAAAGTGCCGATCTCAGCAGCGTTATTCAATAGTATAACGAGAGTGTGCCGAGGTTATATGCACATATAGATACATATATGTATGTATATTTAATAATAAAAATTTATAATATTTATTTTTCTACGAGTTATAAAATTTAAAAGTAACAAAGAATTTTTGTTGAATTCTTTGAACTTTAACCTTCGATATCTTTTAAACGGTAAAAGTTATGGAAAAATTGTAAGACACCTTTTTTGTAGAGCATTCAATTTCCTATAAAAATATGTATTGTTCAATCGAATCCGTTCATTGGTTCGTAAGCTACAAAATTTTAACGATAAAAACAAAAAAAAATATCCATGTTATTTAAATAGAAAATAGAAATTCACGATGAGCGACCTCTTAATATTAATATTAAGAGCTCCGGTTTTAACAGATATCTTTTCACACCTCTCTGAAGGTATTTCAGTGAGGGTTTTGAAGAAAAAATAGTCGATTTATTTGAAAGAATCTAATATTTATGTGCATGTACATTTAAATATATATTCATATAAGGATATTTCAGAAGAGCAAGTTAAAGAGAATATTTGAACGTTAAAATTGGCTGTATAACCTCGAAGCATCAATTGAAATATAAAATATAAAATTCGAACGTTTGTACATGAGTAAAAAAATTAATTTAATTTTATTATTAAAAATAATAGATATATTATTTTTATTACCGGTTTATAGTTATGTAGTGAATACTTATGAAGTACATAACTGTTTATTCTGTATTATATAAGGAAATAACATTTTCTATTTGATATATATGCATGTTTGAAAATAATAAAAATAAAACATAGTAATAAATGTGTAAAAAAAAAATAAAATTTGACATTATATCAAATGATTAATTAATATCAATTGAATGCAGAAAACGTAAGAATGTTTATGCGTATTCATATATACTAGTGTGCTTTGAGTTAATTTGAACGTTCAGCATATTATCACGTGTAGTATGAACGTGAAAACAAGTTTGTCTAGACAACTCTCCGACTCTTTATGTGTATAGATAAACTCAAGAAATACTATAAAAGAAAAAAAAAAAACAAATGAGCAAGAAACGAGCATGACATTAGCAATAAGACTAATGAAAATGTAAATAAATATCCACATTTTTCAGTGTTTAAATCCCTTGACACTCTCCAAATCAAATTAATCCAAGAAATCAATTTATCTTTATGATGAAACAAGGAAGAAAAAAAAATTCATTCACAAGTGTATGATGGAAAAATAAAATTTTAGCTTTTTTTCCCCCTTTGAGGATAATGTGAACACAGAAGCTCTAGTAACAAACTGCTGTTAATCACTACCCTACCTTTATAAATATACATGTGCGTATGAGAGACTATTCTTACACGTATATACATACACAAGTATAAAAAAAAAAAAATAAAAAAAATAAAGAGAAAAAGAAAATGAAAAGTGATGAGGTTTCGTAGTGCTCAGTCAGCAGTGTCCGAGATCTTGTGAAATTTCTTTTTCTCTTTCATTTTCTCTTCCACCATTTCTCAACTCACATCTTTACTTCACACACGACAACATACATATATATATATATATATACATATAAGTACATATATATCTGTATATCTATTCGCAATCTCGTCTTTCACATCAAGTGATTTATCACAAGACTATATAATAAAACTGAATTATAATAACGAAAAATAACAGAATGAATAAACGTTCAACATTAATTTCATAAAGATTATTACTTTGTTATTTTAATTAAATTAATTTTTTTTTAATTTTAATAATTTTATTTTTGCTGAATACTTTTGATAATAGACACGTACAAATGCTGATGGACGAAAAAAACAAAAAGAAAAAAAAGCGTTGAAATGAAGTTAATCGCTGAGCTCGATTTGATCTGCAAACTCTTCTATTCCAGTTCTCTTTCACCCACACTTTTCATCTAGCTCTTGTGTACGAGGGGGATAACGACCCTCTTGAGACTAGCAGCGTGCACACCTTGCTGCTTGGGCGGTAATAAAGGTCACGTGAATGAAGTTTAAAGTATAATGTTTGAAAGCAGATAATAAGATAGAAAAAAAAAATTCAGAGATAGAAAAATTGAAAAAAATAAAATAATATAAAGAGACTGTAAATATTATTTTTCAATTAAAGAAATTAAATAATTTACATCCATTGACAATTCGTAGGAATTAAATAATTATAAAATAAAACGTCGTATGAATTATTTATGTAATTATAAATTACTTGATTAATTAATAATCCAAGTGTATTATTTAATAATATTATTAAATTATATTATATTATATTGTATTATTTAATAATATTATTTATCGTGTGAAGGATTTTTTTTTATATTTTAATACGAAACAATATAATTAACGAGATAGGGATATAAAAAATAAAAAATTCTATCTTCATTTATTTATATACAAGATGTTTACATGAAGTATGAAAAGAAGTTGGTGTAATGTCTAAATAACAAGTGCAACGTGGTATTATATATGTACATATATACCTTAGGGTACATATGTACATAAGAGATGAATGAGAATGAGGAATACAAGAGACTTGACGCGTAGATTATCGTTCTTTATATATATTTTTTTTTTTTTTCATCTGTAAAGCTGTTATTATTTTTTTTTTCTTTGCGCTTGTCATCCCAGTGCCCAGATGACAAGCAGCCAACGCTCAAGAGTCACTTCTCTCTCTCCCTCACATTCTAAGTGCTCTACATATCTGTACTTATTATTAATATATAAATATACATATATAATAAATGCGGAAGTAAAATAAGAAGAGCAAAAAAAAAAAATTAAAGTTCCTATGCAACGTTCCATCATCCGTTGCAGCCATTCATTCTTCTTTATTCACAACGTTGGCGGTCACAAGATAGAAAGTGAGCCTTGAAACATTTCCTCCTTGGCGACTGTACCTTCAAACCATTGTTGGCACAATGAAATACATAAAAAACACAATAATAAAAAATAAAAAAATAAAAAAAAAAAAAAAAAAAAGAAAACAAATCCTAATATCAAAGGCCACTACGTTTTTTTAATATTAAAAACTATATACTCCCCATATAATCTTCTTCAAATAATTATCAAATAATTAGAAAAACCAAATAAAAAAATGTAACAGTTTTATAATTAAATAAATCCCATATAAAATTATATTATTGAAAAATTTATAAAATATTCACAAATAAAAATATTATATATCCATATTATATATTATTCACTGTCACTATGTAATATTGAACATTCTTAAACATTCCAAATACCTAAAATATAAAGCTATACACTGTATCAAAATTGTTTCCTATAAAAAATACAAAGATCATACATACTTATTGACGTTATACAATTTCCAATATATATTTCTATCAATATAACTTCATATATATATTTCATTTAAATACTTATATACTCTATTATATATATATATATACTTGTGCTAAGAATCCACAGAGTCTTTCTCTCTGTTCTGTCGGTCGATCAATGTCCATGTTTACTCACGTGTATGGAGTATATTCGTTCATTTAATTTCCTGCTCGCGCTCGCATTCACAACGCATTTACATTTATACATACAAAACTTCAAAAGTTTCATTATTATTATTATTTTCATTGGAATAATTAAAGTTGAGGTTGAACATTAACCTACATATCCGTACACAACAGTGTACTTAATGTAAATTAATTGCATAATATGTTATTGACTTGTTTGAATTTGTAAGCTAATAATTTTTTAAATTTTCTTTTATGATAATTAATTAATTTATTTATTGGATTATAATGATTCAGGAAGAATTAATGTTTCATCTTGAAACTTATTGGAATAATGTACAGTAGGAATATATATATAAATGAAATTTGTATATGTACATAAAGGAAGCGAAAATGTGAAAAAGAATATACGAGTATTATATAGATAGTAATAAATTCGTGTTTGCTTGCGTGATTTGTGAGTTGATGTACGTGGTATTCATGTGCAGTCACACTAGGGGCAAAGAGTGTAAAGACAAGCAGAGAATAAAAAAGATAGGATAGATATATCTATGTATTATTATTATATTTAAGATATATAAATGCGAGTGAAAGGAAGACACAGCGCGCACGGAATTTGATCATGCAAATCATCGACAGGTAGAATATGTAATATAGAAATAAAAAGTGAAATGGATATGTGTACAAAACATAAAGAATGAACAAGTGTATATGTGTGTGTGTGAAAAAATGAAGAAGAATATAGAGAGGAGAAATTGCGAGGGGATGAAAGAGTGAATGAATGAATGAATGAATGAATGGAAATATTGGGGAGAATATGGAGAGAAAATAGCGGTAGAAGAGAATTGCGTATAGTATAAAAGTACGATGTGTACGGTGCAAAAGAAGAAAAGAGATGTATAATAAAAATGGAAGAAATGAAAGGAAAATAAGAATATGAGAGTGAGAAGAAGACAGTGAGATGAAGCCTTGCGGCGTTCGATAAAGAGAGTCGTCGACCTCTTACCGACGCCGCCACCCTCCTGTTCCCTATCTCTTTCGTATATTTTTTTTTTTCTTTTACTTTGCTGTCTGCAGTATACGGTTTTATTGCACGTCCATTCTGGGGAACTCGGTCGGACGTGAGAAGCAACGGAAAAAGACGACGGATCGTACAGTTATGACGTCGACGCGGTCGTTTCAAAGACGATCGAAAAGAGATTCAAAACCTTTTGGGCGAAACTACATTTGTTCTTGCTCTTTACTTTAATTCTTTTTTAGTAATTCTACTTTTTTTACTTTATCATTTTCATTTATTGTCTCACTTTATTTAATCAACATTACACTAAGTAGAAAATTGAAACGAATATTATTAATATTAATTTGTATATTTTAATAGAATGAATGGGAAATTTTAGTAATTTTTTTTTTTTTTTACTGTGAAATAAAGTATTTATAGAAATTTTCAATGAGATTCTTCACATTCTATAAATGTATGAACATCTTGAAATAAATGTGTATACCTACATGTTTTTTAGAGACTGATACAAAGCAAATATTGAATAAATTTAATAAAAGACGTCATCATACCTTTAGGTAAATGATTTTATTATCTATGCTAATCAACCGTTGATTATTGGTTATAAAAAGGTAAGTAAGGCTTTATTATCGTTAGTATAAGTTAATCGTGGAGTTAGCACTTAATAATTTCTAGATACATTGTCAGATATTATTTATGTAGTATATTAAATTTAATATGTATGTTTAAAAAATTCTGTTTTATATTTCGATAAATTTATATTATTGCAAATATGAATTGCAAATATTTTCTTTAATTTATCATTTTTCATTGTTGAAGACATTGGACCTTACAGATAAACATTGGGCCTTCAGAGTAAAATATTAAACTAGAATTTAAATAGAAATACATTTTTTTTTATGCATTTAAGAATGAAACTCCTCGATTACTTTCAGTTTATTATTGTGTTATTTATGATGTTTATAAAATTATCACGCACATTTGATGAAAATGATACAATGATAAAATTACGATATTCAAGACATGCGACAAATGACGATTTAACAAAAGTAGAATTCTCATTAAATAATAAAAATATAACATTGAATTTGAAAAAATCATATTTAATTGGAACACGAACACCAGTTTGGGTATTGAAAGAAGGTTATCTTGATTCATTAATCGAAGAAACTGATCCACTAGTAAGTGTATAATTAGCATAAATATATAAAATAAATTTTATGTAAAAAAAAAACAAAAATTTTTGTGTTTAATTTATTAGACTGTAGGTAATGCTGTTCAATTTTATGTGGACGAAGATGAAAATGCATCATTTGGAGTAATAACCAATAATGAAAATGAAATATCAGTTGTAAGTATAATGTACACTTATACAATTAAAAAAATTGATGATAATAATACAAAAATATGTTTTTTAATTAGTGGGGAACTTATGGTGAATATCTTATAAGTCCACAGCATTATTCGAGATTTTATAGACATAGACAACGTAGTGTTGACAATAAAAATTCTACAAATATTTATGAGAGAGAAATTTCTATCACAAATTTTCATAAAATATCTCAAATATCAAAATTTGAAATTACGAAAAGCATCAACAGTTGTAAGTTAAATTAATACTTGAAATTAAATGAACTCTGTATGATAATATTTAATGTAACGTATTAAAATTTTATATTATTATATTCTAGTAATAAATAAAAGACGAGAATACTTTGATAAAAATGATTGGAAAGAATCTAATAAAAGTCGAAAAGTTCGCGAGGCTTCGAAAAATTTTACAGTCTATCCAGAAATTTTAATCATTACTGATTATAATATCAAATTCACCTCGTAATTATCATTTTAATTTACAATTCATAATATCAATTACAATGTATAATCTATCGATGGTAATAAACAAATGATTTGTGATCAAAATTTATTAAATTACAGAGTAAGCAGTCCACAATTTTATAATTTTTTAATGTATCTAATAGTATTTTGGAATTCAGTGGATTTGCGATTTCGAGAATTGCAAAATCCAAGAATTCGTTTACACATTTCGGGAATAGTTGTAGCAATGGTGAGATAACAATTTAATACAACAGTAATAACGTTAAAATATAGTGGTTCAATTAAAATTAATATTAATTTTATACTTTCAGAGTCATGAATCTGTACCGTTTTTTCAATCGAATCTTTTTGTGCCTTTTTTTCAATCGAATTTTTTTGTGAATCGAATCAAGCCAAATGCTTCAATAAATAGTATGGGTTATTGGATGTCTGATCATAAAGAGATATTTCCTATGAAATTATACGATATTAGTATTGCCATGACAAAGTAATGAATTATAAATATTTTTAAAAAATGTGGACATTGAAAGATTAATTAATCAACATTGAATTAAATTTATTGTAGCTTACCACTGTGCAGAAAAGATACGAAATGTAAAATAACTCCAACTATGGGTATAAAATTTCAAAAGTACTACAATGTAGAATATTCCTTGCAATTTGTTCTATTAAAAAATACAGTTAATTCATTTGCAGGTGTGGCTAGTGCAATTGGAGGATATTGTGCCGTAGATTCGTTGCCTTCTTCATTGCCAAGAGCTATCATCCGTGACAACTTGGACTTTAGTGGAATTTTGCGTGCTACTCATGAGATAGGGCACATGTAAATAATTAATTTCAATAGAATATTTTTATTTCATAAATTGTCATTTATGAATTTAAAACTATTTAACGGAAATTGTTTTTAGACTTGGTGCTAGCCATGATGGTACAAAAAATAATGTGGAGTGCCCTAATTACAACGATAATATAATGGACCCGATTGAAAACTATGCATACACTAAGAATATTTGGTCTGAATGCAGCAAACGATCCATTTCCAAATTCTTCAAGTACGTTTGAATAACTGATTTTTCATTATTTATTCATTATTTGTTTAATATAATGATTAATTTTTAGAAACAACGGAACAGATTGTTTTCGTAATGTCGAACGTTCGAAGGATGCAGGTGACAATATAATCCTTCCAGTATCCTTGTTAGATCAATGTAATTCACGTGGTTTTATGTATGCTTGCGAAGTAAGATTTCAAACAAATTTGCTTTTTTTATTTCAATATAAAATCATTTATTGAAATATTCAAAATGTGTGTTTGTTTATTTATTCTTATAGACAACATCAACGACTTGTCAGGCTTTGTTCTGTTGGAATTCTGGATGGGAAGGCCTTAAGACTTTTTGGCGTTGCACAAATACTGGACCAGCAATTGAATATTCACCATGTGGAAAAGGCGTAAGCAATTTTTCTTGAAATAATTTATGAAATAAGATATTCGATAGTGCAAATTTCTACTGCTCTAACATTCAATTTTTATGTTGAAGATTTGTCGGAATCATCTATGTATACCAACAAAACATCCATTATCTGGGGATTTTGGTCTTGATAAATAAGAACACGAATCATTTTAATCAATAGTTATATTTAAAAATCCAAATTTCGATATCTTTGATATGAAACAAAATTCAATTGGATTATTTACGAAATGGAAATTGTATAGTGGTTTTGAACAAATACAAATAGCAAGTGCATTAGTTTGGAGGAAATTTGGTGATAGATAAAAGCAAAGCGGATGAAATTTCAGATTATGTTCAGCATTGAAATGAAATATATTCAATGGATATTATTTATAACTTTCAAAAATTGTTCAGCATCAAATTAAACATCGTAAAAAATCAAATTTTATTATTTGTAAACTCTATATTAATTTCTTCTACATAATAAATGATTAATCAAATCTAAAGACGAAAATTAAAAATTATTTGCAAATAATTTTCACAAAATTAAAAATTCATAAACTATCAATTAATTTACGAAATTTTAATTCTAACAATATAAAAATGAATTCATACAACTATAATATTTATGAAATCAATGCGTTGATAAATCATGATCAATTGATAAATTGATGGTGATTACAAAAACTTTTTGAAAGTGGTTAAATAATTCTGTGGCAATTTAGTTCACAAGATATGTTGACTAGCGGGAAGGATTTTGTGAAATTTATGTCGCGATAAACATGAACCGCGATTCGGAATTCCAACCTCTTGATATAGAGAAACCAATAGCGTATAGTGTGCTGCTGTTGGGGTATATACGCTCTTCGACATCGACTGGATTAATGGCATTTCGATCGAATCGAAGCGATTATCCGGATTTCCCGAGGTCGCAGCACACAGTGCGGAGGTTGGCTTGTTATGGGTGTATACAAAACTAAACAAGAAAAAATGATAGTACAGAACACAAAGAAAAAAGAAAAAAAATTCTCCACAATGAAAAAATAAAAAACATGATTTAAAAATAATAAATCGCTACGAAAAAATATACCGATTTTCTAACACATAAACTAATCTAAATACTTGACTAATAAATTTTACTAACAAGTGTCAATAATGATTTCAATGCAATAAACAATTTTATTAATCCTATCAATAATTCAAGATTTTTATCATAATATTAACCAACTATCGATTGTTTTCATATTTTAACTTTCTTATTATTCATACCGGATTTTGTTATTCAAACCCAAACGATTCTTTACATATACATCCACCATATATATCTAATGATGCGTTAAAATCGCATCGTGGTAAGAGAGAAAGTGCGACCGAGCGTTTGATCAATACGCGTTCTCTTGTGTATACGTGACACCAACTCGTAAAAGAGGGTGGACCATGTGTAACGTGGGTGCGCGCTTGGTTGAGAGGTCACGTTGTTGGTATATAATCTATATAACGCAAAAGGGGATGATGCGCGGGTCGCATCTTCCTTCCAAGGCGGAGTAGTATCAAAAGAAGAAGAAGAAAAAAAAAACATCAAGTCTATATGCGGCGAAGCATGATATGGTCCCGATGGCGGTGGTGGTATGAAGAAAACGAGGAAAATCGAGAAGAGGGTATACGCGGCAATGGAGGATTTTAGATGGCGTCCGGGTGGAGATCGGATACGGATCGTGTGAGCCAATGTACTGGGAGAAATAGCACAAGACAAAACCAGGCAAAAACAGATGAGATTCGAACGCAGTTATGGATTCCACTTGTATCAATTCAATTGTAAAATTCCCATTGAATTACAATATATCAATAAACTTATATTTTATTATTATCAGTATTTTATATACAATATTCATGTATCAAAAATAAAGTTGGAATTTAAATACTATGAATTGAATAAAATTAATAATCAAACTTAAATTTTATTATATTTTTCTTGCTGTCATGAATATAATTTTGTGATTAGGTAAAATTATTTTTATATATATTATACATTTTTTTCCAACTATATATCACCAAATCCAATCGCGTGCAAATTTACGTAGGGACAAATGATAAAGAACGTTTTTCCCTCATTTACCCTACATCTCGCTCTTCTCGCATCTCGTTTAATCCACCTCACCCGCCAACCATATTGCCATCCCCCTTTTAGTTTCAGTGGTATATATACAATGTGCATCTAAATATCCTGATCCTCCCCTCAGCTTTATTCCCCTCATCCCTGGACGATTCTCTCATCGTGACCGAGGCACCGAGCACAAAAGCAGTCGTTAGTAACTTTGTCCGTTCACAGTATAACCAACTTGCTCACTTCAACCATCCCTACCACTTTATGTACAAGTACATATATACATTGTATAGTATGTATGTATGTATGTATGTATATATAGTCTTTTGCTCTTCCCCATTTTCTCCACCGAATTCCCACATCACCCTCGCATATATACACTTATATAAACACACATTCACATACCAAATTCAATGTATAACATAATCGTATCATTTTTTTTTTCTTCTAACACTTCAATTAATTAAATATTTGATGGATATCAATCGATAATTAATCTTATTTGTAGTATATGTCATCAGTTAATAAATAAAAATAATGAATGAATAAAAATATATGGTCAACAATTTAATTATGTATTGTAAATATGTAGATATTTATGCTGATAATAATTCAGATGATTGTGTCTCGTAATTTCGATGTGTATGCATATGTCTGTGAATAGAAACACGGTTCGTGACTTGATGAATCGCAAGAGGTAATTGGACGGTGATTGAAGAGCTTCGGGGTGGATTAAACTACACCGTGACTCTAACGTACACATATATATCTACATACACATGGATAACTGTATATACGCTAGTATTACATTGTATATATATAATGTTGGGTTGCGACAGAACATTATTCATGCATTGTCGAGCAGTTAGTCTGCATAAACAAATTAATTAATGCAATTATTTATTTGTAGGTACCTATATACAAAAAAAAAATATGATATTATTATAAACATAAATATTTATATGTATCCTAGTAGAAATTTTTGTGGTTTTCTAAGTCTTCTAGTAGTCGATTAAATATTCAAAGGCACTCGTTGGCCTATGAATTCTACTCTGAATCTGAGGAAGATCTAAAAATCTAGAATTTAACTTAGTTTGATGCTTTTTATACTCAATACAACATTGTAATATTCTATTTTACAATAAACTTACACAACAGTTCCTCCTTTGCGCCTTAGGATGGAAGATTTGGAATTATTTGACTATATACTTCAAGGCACTATTTAAAACTTAATTATATTGGCATTTAGTGAGGTTCTTCAGGAGCAAGGAATTAGGCTGTTTAGGAATATTTTAATAGAAAATACTACACCTTGAAGTAGTCAGATATTGCTAAATCTTCCGTTCTAACGCACAACGGAGGAACTTTCATCCAAATTTATCATGAAATAAAATATTACAATGTTGTATATTGAGTGTAAAACGTATCAAACTAGATTCAATCCTAGATTTTAAGAGGTTCCCCAGATTCAAAGTAGAATTTATAACCTGAGTGCCGTAGAATATTGTTTAATTAAACTACTAGAAGACTTAGAAAAGCACAAAAATTTCGACTCGAGATATATTTTGAAAAATAATTAATAAATTTATACCAAATTATATTAGTATTGGTATATATTTTAGGAGAATTATGTGTAAATAGTTGTGTTGATTGTGTCAATGAATATAAAGAATGAGATTAAAATGAGAGTTGATAGATCAACTAAAAATAAAATAATACGCTCGACTAGTGAGAGATAATACTGGGGTCGATTATTGCGGTCTTATTCGCGCGAATACTCCACAGCATAGCTCACTATTACAGTA
The DNA here is from genome assembly GCA_918226075.1 of Microctonus brassicae. Lineage (NCBI taxonomy): Eukaryota > Metazoa > Arthropoda > Insecta > Hymenoptera > Braconidae > Microctonus > Microctonus brassicae. The sequence goes on along the minus strand of OW445481.1, from coordinate 13,686,957 downwards.
GTGATTTAACCATGGTTTGGGTCTATGGGTTTAAAACCCTCGTCGCTTCTCAATTCTCTTATCCTTCGACAAACCCGCGCCAGCCAACTGTACCACATAAACTCGTCTACATACACATAAGTGTATACGAGTATATGTATATTATATATACTGATCTGTATATGTACTCGTATTGTACCAGTGTGTGTGTGTGTGTTTGTGCGCATACTATGCAGCCCATTGCAAGCTGCAACCCGTTTACGCGGCCACAACAATAGGGACAACACCGATAAACGCTTGTCTGTATCCATACATTAAACCAACATTGTGGATGACCAAAAAGAAAATAAAAGACGATTAGATTCCCGATTGGCGCCATCTGCTATCACTATCAGGTATATTCATTACACCCTCAAACAAATTCTTTCAATATATTTATTCTTAAATATTATATGTATATAAATATTTATTATTAATGGAATTTTTAAAGTACTGCTATTTTATTTCCAACAATTTATCACATGTCACAAATGATGACTGAATGATGGATATAAAATTTGTTACCCTTGGTTTTATATAAATATATATAAGTATATAAATATACACATAGAGAAAGAGAGAGTATAATATATAGGGTCTGTTAAATAAAAGCGGCTTGGTAGAAAGCCTGTGGGCAAAGGCAATTATTTGCCATAACTAAAGACCTGAATACACGTTGAAAAAAAAAATAAAAAAGTAAAATAAATAAAACGGGGAGAGAGAAAGATAAAAAAAAAATATTCCATGACCGGAAAATATCTGACCTGACGGTAAAAGCTGTGAGCATATCGCTATCTTTCTTTTTTTGTTCTCTCTCTCTCTTTCGCCCCTTCCATTTTGCCTTTCATTTTCTCAAAGTCTAACAGTCGGAGCTTACTTGTAAGTCGACGAACGAAGAACATGATAGCTCCGTGGAATTTCTTGGCAATTCTGTGGCGCCGGTATATAGAATAACTTATATATACATGTGTATAAACATATAAATATACATATATGTATGCGGGTATATGTATTATATGTATATGTACAGAGTCGATTCACCGTGACCATGGGAATAACTGTATCGTGAAATCGTGAGGGAACTTTTACCGGTGAATTACAATCTCATCCTCGGTGTCTCACTCTTCATTTTTGTTTCATTTGTTTTTATTTTATATATTCCTTTTTTCTTTTTTTTTTCCTTCCGTTCCATGCCACCTCTATATATTTACAATCTCTCACACACGCACATATTTTTTGTATCACATCGTTTATTGTATATAGCGCGTGAGATAGCTGCGCGCAAACGAAACAAATGTCGATTTATATTCACGTTGTATTTACGAGTTGCTGCAGTTATAAAAATAAGAGAAATCCATTGTAACTAAAAGATGGTAAAGTATAAGTTTATGAAGTTGTATATTGATAGAAAGGAGGAGGAAAAAAAATTCGTGAAAGAGAGTATAAGCAACGACTCCAATCATACGATCGTGTGCCAAGTCAATAAAAAAAATTTCTTATATCAGGCAAACATTTATATAAAGTAAATTTGCTGATATATAAATTAAAAAATTGTATAAACATATTACTGTATATACAATTATCCATAAGGTAGCTGAATAGTATTGATATAAAATTAGTATAATTAAATATTTTTAAATCTTCAAAGTCAATAGAAAAAAAAAACTTTCAGTTTTATTATTGAAAGAATAAATATTTAATTTTTATTTATTAACACAATCTACCACAAATTAATATAATTTGTCTTGTTGAAATTCTCGAAATATTAATTTATATATTTATAAAACTATCACGCCACTGCAGTGTATTTTACACATTTATAAATTAATTTAATAATTAATATTAAAATAAAAATCTTACTTGGAAATTGAAATCATATCAATTGATTTAATATTCAATAACTGTCAAACTAATTATTTTGATAATAATTACAAATACATAAATAACTATCAGTTTACACAACAACAACGTCAGATCATAACAATCCTCTTTGTTAATTCTATTGTATACAAGTCTACTAAGAGATCACGCGCTACAGCAAAGATATAATTCAGCAAGTCAACAGTCAACTGAAACTTTGACTATATCCCGACCTGGGATAATACAGTAAATACCTACACAGGCACCGACATCTATACATATAATCCAAACTATAAACTACAATACAAAACAACAAAAACAATTACAGATAATATATATTCAACAAATTCTCGCATGTAAAATCTACAATATCAAAAAAAAAAAAAATTAATATTTAATTTTATTTATCAATTATATACATACAACGTCATCACTGACGTTTCAAACCATTGAAATATTTATACATTGAACGTATAAATAAGTTTATAAAGAATAATTTTATATCCATATATCTATACTCAATTTTTTTTTGTTATATTTTTCGTGCAAATTATGACGAGAGCGCGCACGGAAAAAGAACGCGCGCGTCAAGACGCTATATTCGAGTGCCTGAAGCGGTCGTGCTTGCGGTTCGCGCAGAGCTGTATAATTAGATCAGGGACTGGGAGCATCGGCGTGTCATGCATATTCCATGAGAGAACGCGCAAGGAGTATTAGGTATAACGTATAGTAGTAGTAGTAGTCCATATAGTCTGACAGGATGGAAATGTTGAAAGAGAGAGGGAGAGTAAATGAGAGTGACTCGCCTGGTGCGGTTTGCCCGTGGCACAAAAGTCACTTACCGATAAAGCACATTGCCTTTATACATACGTATAATACATGAACATCAATGCTATGTTGATTGCCATAGAGTATAAAAAATAAAAACGAAAAGTTTTTAGAAAAATGAAAGACGATGAAAAATAAACATAAGAAAAAAAAAAGGCAACAACAAAAGAATGAAATGTTTTTTTTTTTTTTATTATTATATTCTTTTATCCAACGAAAGGTTTTATCATCGGTTCTCAAAACTATTGCAGAGCTCTATATAGACGTATATATCTACGCAATGAATGTATATATGTGCATGTACATAGAATACACTCAGACGTAGAGAATGAGAAAAATTTCGTTGTTGTCGTCATCGCGTTTTCTCTTTATTTTATTTTATTTTATTTTATTTTTTTCACTCTCTCTACTCCTCATTCGTCGACTCGACGCGCCTGGACGAATATAAGCCGCGACGAAACGACGTCTGTCGCTTGCAGCAACATATTACAGCTTTATCTCTTACAGTTTTATATTTGTGTTCTACTTGTTTGCTAATACACCCATATATTTTTATACATATATAAATATACAAATATTTTGCGTGTTCTTTTGTGAACATTGCACACGTTAAATTGTATATTCTATGACATTGAATAGAAGACTCATCGAGAATTCTTATAATACAAAATTTAATTGTAAATAAAAATATGTATACCTTTTTATGAATTATAAAAATGACTAAATTATCTTTTTTTTTTTTCATGTTTGAAGAGTTTCATCTGCACTTTGGCAAATTAATTTAATTCTTTATTATATTGTACCGATAATAATTCTGCTATGTATATATATTATATATATTATCGACTGTTTTATATATGTATATATAGGCAATGAACCACAAGAACCGTGCACTATTACCACCAATGCCACCACCTTGAGGGACAACATTGGTAACCGACTCCGTTTGTCTCGCATGGCTAATTAATTTGCTGCGTAACATAATTACCAATATCACCCCTGTCTATTGGACGCACTTTGTACATCATGACGTATCTCTATGCGAGAGAAATCTACAGAAACTCGTGTGCATCTATACCAATTATTCAACTCAAATAATATATTATAAATAATTAAATTTCCTTTTCTAATTTGATAATTAATTAAATGTAACTTATTAAGCAACTCGTTGAATATAATATCAAATTTCTTCAACTTTATAATTGATAATCAATGAATACATATATTACATAGTGAAAAATATTGTGTAAAAGTCTACTCAAAATTTGTGTTGAAATAAGAAAATAATTTTGCGTAAAATAATATAAAATAATATCAAAATTTTTTCTCTCAAACTATAAATATTTGTTCTAAAATTTTTCCGAGTGTTTGACACAGTTTCTAAGTTAAATCGAGTCACAATCAATCAATAATATATATTATCAACATCATCTTCAACTTAAATTTATGTTGAAAAAATAAATAAATAAATAAATAAAAACACAAATTCCGAGTGGCCTTTTACAAAAATATTTTTAACTGTATAACTTTTGCTTTGATGGTTTTTCTTCAAACGTACATGATGAATAAATTGTATAACGATTTAATCGCATATAATCTATGTCATATATGTGTATAGGACAGTCATCTGCATATATGCACTATCTCGTTCTCACTGTGATGTAGTTTCTACCGAAATTGCGAGCATTGCTTGTATTTGCGGTGGAGGATTCACCCACCGCCATCACCACGATGTAGATATTCTAGATCGTGGATATAGCCTGATATCTCTCACAATCCAGCCCACTATCCATTTACTACTCACGCCAACTGACCCAATCCCCAATATTATATGTGTATAATGTATATATGTATGTATTAAATGATCTCACCTATATACTAAATGTGCTTGCGCTATCTTTATACATCTCATATTACTTTACCAGCTTTTAATCAACGCAATTTGGTAGAGGTAAAGTGAAGTAAAGCAGAGTAAAGTAAAGCAAAAGCTCTTTATTTTATTTTATATATATATATATATATAATATATATTTTTGTTCTTTTATTTTCTTCTTCTTTTTATACTCTTTCTCTAGAAAGGTAATACGATTGTGCCCTTGTGTTTTACTTTCCCGCCATTTTTTTTTTTCATCCGCCTCAAACTCCCTTTTTCTCGAGACTTTGACTGACGAGAAAAGTTTGAGGTGTAAAAGTATATAGCAGTAATACATTATATACAAATTTATACACAAACAGACATGCACAAATAATGAGAAATGAAAGAAGAGAAAAAAATTTGATGGAAAAATATTTTAGTTATATTATTTTGATTAAAGATTTGAATATTGTATTATTACTTTGTTTATTTTTATTTATTTTTATATGTAAATATTATTTAATTATGTTGACAATTGTTTGGTGGTAATTTTTAAATGAAACTTAATATATATGAATTTTATATTATGATAATTGCTCGCCAACTAAATACATGAGTGAAAGAGTATACTTGAAAACAAACTTGGAAACTGAATTTACTGAGGAGAGTAGTAAACATCGTTAAGTCACGATCATAGCGATATTACGTTTAATTTTTATATTTTAGATCCATTTGATTTGTCGTATAATTTAAATAATTCGAATATTGATTGTGTACCTCGAATCATTGAGGAAAAAAAAAAACTTTTCATGTTATTATATTTAATTTATAAAATATATTATAATATATGAGGTACAAAATATTTTATATGCATGAATAAAATTTTATAATTGGGTATAAAGATCAAACAATTTACTAATTTTCATACATACACAACTGTTTATTGGAAAGAAAAAAAAAAAGACTATTGTCTATTGAATTTTGCATTTCAATAGTTACAATTGAAAATAATTAAATCGATACTATTAAAATATTTATTCAATTTTCCATTGTAAATTGAGTAAATTATTATCAAGTATTAATATCAATTATTTAAAACTGCTTCCTGAATATTTGAATAGAGGTTAAATTCCCTCGATATATATAAAATCGAAAATTATTAATTATGAACAAATGAAAATAAATTTTATTGATTTATCAGAATATAAATTCATAAATTTTTTCTTTCAGTTTCTCTATTTTTCCAATATTTTCTCATATATTCTACTTAACTACATATATATATTTACAGTGTCATGAATAAACTTTGAACTGTGTACACACGATCCAAGCACAATCGAGTAAACGAAAAATGTAAACAAGTGAAATTGATGAAAATTGTCCAAGGATAAGAATAAAAGTGCTGGCAAATGATCAAACTTTAATAAAACTTTTTCGTATGGAACTTTGGGATTCTCTTGTATTCAAGAGTAAGAAGAGACGGAATAAAATACGTATTATATATACATACATATATATATATATATATATATATATATATATATATATATATATATATATATATATATATATATATATATATATATACGCATACATAGCAAAGAGTTAAATTACAATAGAATGAGTCAAAGTGAGAGCACGATAAAGACAAAAAACTTTTATAAAATTGGGAGTCCACAAATGTTATAGAAGGATAGTGGCAATTGAAGTTATGTATACTTACATATACGTACACATATATAACTGTATATATAAGAGAGAAAATGGTGGAAACTAATTACCCTGGTCTATTCTACATGCACTTGAAGCAGACAATAGTAGGTCGATCCTTCGCGCCAAGTTAGTTACTTCACCCAACTATATAAACATCATCTATATTCGTATAATATATATATTAAAGCCTCAGGGATCTTGTCGATAATTTCTACTTGACCTGACTGTATTTTATGCTGGTCTTGACCACAAAATTAACTCAATTAAATATATTATTATATCTCTATGACAATAAAGTAAATAAAATAATTTTATAATTAAAATATTTTATCAATTTCCCAAAGAGAAAATGAATAAATTTAAATTTATAATTTCTTTATTTTTTTTATTATTATTAATATTCTTATAATTTATAAACAATAATAATTAAATAAAACAAATAAAAAAATTAAAAATATAAGATTATTAGAAAATAATAAATAAATTGAAAAAAAAAAAAATTGAATAAAAATGTTAATAATAAAATAATTCAACTAAATTTTCGTTATTATAATACAGTAACTTTTATATTTAATAAAAGATTTCCAATATAATTAAAATATTACTCATAATTTACAAAATAAAATTATACATATAAAACACGATTATTGCTAATATTTTTAATATCAAAATGTAAACAACTGCATGCAAATAATGGTCATTTATTTAAATCATACTGTATAACACGCCTCTAAAAAAAAAAAAAAAATAGTAAATAGATAACTGAATAATAATAAAAATAATAACAAAGAGAATACAAATAAAAAAATTTTGGAAAAATTAATTTATATCAGCGCGCATTGCACTGAATAATTCCAACGTATTTTGTCCGACGATAAATTTGTATACAAAATGTGGAGCTTGATTAAAATAATAATCGTAAATGGGGATGTGTTTCATATATACATACAGACACACACACACACACACGTCATCACAAACCGAGAACCGGGTGAAAGAATACACACAGGAGTAAAGAGGATGAGGAAGCTTACAGCAATAGGGTGTTGGGTCATGGACATGTGCACACAGGCGCATTAACGCGGTCGATTGGTCGAAGCGTGAACGTGCCGTTGGCTGCAGACGTAATTAAAATTCTGCCACGACAACCCCTTTCTCTCAGTTATTCTGTGTGCCCTATGCACCATTTATATACATATACATATGTATATACATTGAATATAGCGTCACAACGTTTGGGTTGTTAGAGAACTGAGGGTTGGTTTAAATATATATTCGTGTATACATATACAAGTGACTGTGTACAAGGATGTCGTTTTCGAGGCAAACTCACTGGAAAAGGGGGATACGACGAGAGAAACTCTTGAGGAGAATAATTGAACGCACAAGGCCACGAACATGGCGAACAATCACGTTAAGAGATGGGATCCTGAGTGTGGTAAAGAATATAAGAATAAGAGAGAAGAAGATCTTATAAACTCAACTCTTGGCGGCGCGAAAGAGGATGAGAAACTTGTAGAAAATAAGAAGAACGCAAAGTATAAATGAGAGGATTACTTTGATGTGTATAAAGTAGAGTATACGAACTGTAGAAATCACCAGTAGTGTTAATCGTCTTCAAGTGTATCTCATCAACAGAAAGGATTATTCATCCAAATTTATTTATTTATTTTTTTTTCCCACACAAAAAAAAAATATAAAATTCATAATTCATTTAAAAATTATATTAAATTATCTATCAACTGTATGAATAATAAATAAATAATTATATATATGATGTATATAATGTAACAGTATAGTGATAGTTAAATTTTGAATAAATTTACAATTGAGTATATGATGACAAGCAGATTGTGCATTGTATACTTAACTGCATCCGACATTTAACCATCCAATTTACACATGTGCGAGAGATGAGCGCACAAATGAGTGCGAATATAATAGTATTAGTTGCTAGTAGTAGTAGTAGTAGTATATAGATAGTGTGAGGGGGAATGAGGTTATAGTACTATACCGGTGGAAAGAGAAATAGTGAACGGGAAGGAAACAGGAGGGTGGAGTCAACGAGCGCTGGTTAATTATGAATAAAGCGGCTTTGCGAACTTGGTGCGGCTGAGTTGATAAAGTGCCGCGTGCGCATACACACACAGAGAGAGAGCTATACCCCTCTCAGGAGAAGTGAGAATGAATGGCCGACAGATGGAGAATAGAATAGAAGAAAAGTATATAAGAATAAGAAGAAGAAAAAGTGAAAAGAAAAAAAAATAGCGAAGAGCAAAAAGTTCTGGATGAAAGGTAAAAAGGTATGAGAAAAACATTGAGTGAGAAGTCGAGGTGAATTTGAAATTGTAATTGAGCAAACTGTTCAACAAATTGAGAGCAAATGAAAGCAAAAAAAAAAAAAATTAAAAAATCGCTTTGGCTATGGAATAATAATTTTCATTCTTTTTTTCCTCATTCATTTCATTTCAAATCCAATAATACCATTCCACATATTTGAACTAACATAAATGGATTTTAATAATCAATTATACGCACATATATATATTTTTGGAAATATTAATGCTAAACATTGCGTAATGAATAATTACTTGCAATCAATGATCTGTATATTTCTCTGTGAAGTAATGTACATAAATTATCTACAGAAGAATTAAAAATATTGCAAAAGGATATGATGTTTAATGTTTATGTATATGAATATTAATTAACTGTATTAAATAGAAGATTAAATATTGAAAATCAATGAAAATATATTTACTAATTGAATAATAATAAAATAATGAATAAAAAAATTAACGTATCATCAGAACTTTAAATAATAAATGACAATAATATTATATTTTAAATAAAATACAAATCAATAATATTATATCCACAATTGATATCGATGATCTCGTCGAGCTATGACACATCATTATTTAATCATCGAGTAATTATAGGCAACTTGTACATACATATAAAATACATATATACCAATAGGAATATATAATAGCAATAGAGAGCTTCTAATGATCACGGTCTATATTCCACCAATAATATTCATCAACATATTCAGCTATATTACTCTTTCAAAAATACATATGTAGATACATTGATATAGACATAATAAAGGTGTATATATATGTATATATCTGTATTTATTATTCGTTTGCTCTCCCCATCCCTGTAACATATGGAAACGACACAATTTGCTACGACTTAATTGCATTTCAAATACCAAAACAGCGCTTACAGTATGTATATATCTCGGTCTCGTTCTCTTCCTTTTTTTTATATATACGTGTATATCTATTTCCAACTCTCTCATTCTCTCTGTCTATCTCTTTTGCTCTTTAGTCACTCTACATAACCACTTTGTGAAATATATGAAGAACACTTTACCTACCAGGGAAAATATTTCGTAGTCATTTCGGCCATTTACTCGATTAATATCCGGCCTTAAAGCAATCAAAAAAAAATTTATATATCCATCATATTTTTTATTTATTATTTTTCATTCAACAACTGTGTCAATGCATTTTTAGCTTATTTATATATAAATATAAAATATTCAAATCGTGAATTTAAATAGTCATTTTTCGTTAATTCAAATATTTGATGTGAATGTAAAATATTTATTTATCAAAAAATTTACTAGAAATAAAAATTTATGAATATAAAGATACACAAAAGAGAGTAAATATTAAAATTATAATTATATGAATTAATTATAAATGAAAATGTAATGAAAAATCAAATTGTTACATAACAAAAAAAAAAAACAGAGTTTTGATGAATATAAAAATACAAATTAATTAAATAAAAATTTATATTATTAATATTATTAATCTAATTCATCGATAAAAATTGCAACAAACCATAAAAAAATTTTTTGACATAATAAATAAACAAACAAATAGTAAATAATTACAAATACACAACAGATAAAAATATTTAAATATTTAAAAGCCAAAAAAAAAAATATTTATACACACAATTAATATTTAAATATAAAATAAATGACTGTGTATAGGTATATATATATATATAATATATACATACATACATATATATGTATATATCATTCCTGTCTGTATACATATATACATTAGATTCATGAAACAAAGAGATTCAAAGTTATCTATTTGTCTTTATCCACTTCACTATTTTCCCATGACTCTCACTCACTCTCTCCCTCACCATTCCGGTATTGATTTCGCATAGAGGGTCATGCCCGGATAATACCTCACCTCACCGCGTTCCCACCCCCTTCTATACTCTCTCTCTCTCTCTGGCCCTCACCACCCCAATTCTCATCCCTTAGAAGTCCCGATAGTTGACGTGACGCCACGAAGCGTGCGTAATTCACATCCCGCTGCATTCAACCATGTTAAATGATCGATCACGATTTTTTCAATTGTATATCATTGCACAAATCCATGTAAACGCATCGGACATATATATATAAATGTATGTACACCTAAATAATATTCATAAGTCGATTAAAATCATTTACAATATACATAAATGAATATTTATATATAAATTATTAATACGTGTTTATTTATTATATACATGATTTATTAAGTTGATTAAGATTAAAAATATAAAGTTGAAATAGTAGTTTGTAAACATTATTTTGAATGTAAAAAAAAAAAATTTATATTGTTTTTTTTTTCTGCCATTATATAAACATGTTATTTATCTTATTTCCTTGAGAAAAATAAAATTTATTGATTGTTAGTTTATTTTATAAGAATTTATCTTGCTGAAAGTTTATCATTGTTTGTTTATCCTTGAAGAGGAAAAAGAGCGTAATATTTTTATCAATATGAGTGCGTTATTTCGATTTATTTTATTTTTTTAATTTATCATGAGTTGTTTTTTTTTGTTTTTTTCACCACATTGCACGACTCGATAAGGGAATAATAAGTCTGTATATAAAAAAGCGAAAGAGAAAGAATAAAAAAAAAAAAAAAAAACGGTAAATTAAAGTGGGTGCTTGCGGAAAACCATGCACATTGGAGTCTATACATATATCCGGAAGCCGCGCGTGTGGCCACGAGTAATTAACTCCAAGTGGCTAATTAATATCAACGCTCAAGTGCTTTTCTCGCTCGTCGCAGACCTTCCCCTTGACCTATACACCTCCGCACGAACACATACGTATAAATACGTAGACTCAGATGTATTTATATGTTCCCATGTACTCGACGGTCTTTTACATCTTTCCATAAACACCGCAAAACGTACAAATAAAATCGTGATTTTCTCATTTAGGTAAATCAGAGGAAAAAAAATAAAATTTTTAATTGAAATTGGAATAATCGAGCAAAGAAAATTGAAGATAATTGGTACAACAACATTGGTAAATAAATAAAAATACAGAAATAAGAAAAAATAATAAAACAATATTAAATTTATACTAATAAATTAAATCCTAAAAAATTCATAGCGCACTATTTTCCAATGTCACCGGAAAGACACAAGAGTTACACAAATAAATCTCTTTAAAGTGTATTAAACAAACTCTCATTCGTTTCATCCAACTTTTTTACTCCTATTTATCATTTAAAATAAATATATGTATATAAATAAATCGAAACAAATAATTCAAGAACACGAATCCCGTTACTATATTATCTACAATAATTTACAAAGACAATAATTAAACGTATTTGTACATAAATGTGTGCGTGAAATGTTGTCTTCAACACCTGATTCCTCTCTAGTGATATCGATTTATGAACTTCACGCTTCAATTAATCGATAAATAAATGATCGCACTATTATTCCTAGCAGTGAATGTGTTATGATTATATCCGCGTATATATTATAGCTTCATTTATAACCTATAGCTGCTGTAACAGATATGTACACCTGTATACAATACATAGATATACAATATACATTAAGTATAAATTTATGTATTATAGAATGTCTATCTACACACGGCAATAATGTAAAATGACGAGCCAGAATATAATAATATGCATTAAAATTCTGTATAATAAGATACCCGAATGAAAATTCAAGTGTGCTGCAAGTTTGTACACGTGTTCTATCATCTGCTATTTATTACATCACCTTTCACACTCAATTTTCTTATCGATAAATACTTGTCTAGTCATTTCTGATTGTATATTAATATTATAAATATTCCGGCTTTTTAAATATGTCATGAAATATTAATAAAAATAAAATATTATTCCAGAAATTTATGTAAAATTTTGTTTATTTTACTTTTTTTTTTTTTTTATATAATTTATTTAAAGCTCTCATATTGCATAGTAGGTACTAAGATCATTATTTTTACAAAGCTTTAAAGTTATGTGAAACATTTTTTTTTTTTCTTCTCTCAATTTATTATTATTATTGTTTTATTTTTTGACTTTTATCGTGAATATATATAAAGGATGAAAATGATATAAAAATAAACAGACTCACCTGGTGTCTGGCTGCGGGGTGTCGGGGGCGGGCTTGGACTATGCGGGTCTATTAGCCGGCCGTGCTTATGGGGCGCATTTGCGCAACCTCCACTTCCAAACTGCATCTGCCGCGTCTCTGCATTCTGCAACAAATAAAAATAAAAATATTAAATATTAATATTTGCTTGTTCACATTCGCAATAAAAATAAAAGAAAAAAATAAATGATAAAAAAAGAAAATAAGAAAAAGTATATACTATATATATATATATATATATATAATATTGCAAAGTGAATATGTATATTTACTTATATATATATACTATAGTCACATGGGTAAATATAAAATTGAAGAAGAATAAAAAATATTTTATATCGAATGTTGAACGTCAGAATGTTTATATGTATATATAAATATTAGTATGCGAGTGGTATGTCTGATTAAACGTCGATATGCACCCTTGGTATCCCGGGGGGTGGTTAGTTTTAATATATAGTCAGTGAAAAGTTGCGCGTCTTAATCCACTCGTTTCCACAAACAATATGGATATAGTAAATATACAAACGGTTGGAAAAAGTTTTTATTGGATTTCATATTTAATGCAATACATCGCAAGCTCACACTATCTACTGCGGATAAATTATTTATGTTCAAAGGCACTTGGAGTTTCTTCCTCTCTCGAATAAATATTATTGCAAAATATTGCAAATATATGTTATTTAAACTTGTTTATATGCTTAAAGAAACATTAAAAATATCAAATTTATTCATAGAATAAAAATTATTATATAATTTTATTAAGGAATCTTTCAATATTTTATTTAATACATAATTTTCTTATGAGTTTATTTTATTAAATTTGTAATGAATTTGTTTATTTGTTTTTTTTGCTAGTTAAATAAATGCACGTGTGTGTAATTATACATTAATGACTTGATACACCATCAGAGTATTAAGTGAAGAATATTTATTATTCAAAGATGTATGTATATAAAATTGTGTAGAAGTATAAATATGAATAAGTGTGTGCGTGGGTGGTTGAAGAAATGAATGAAGAAGAAGTTAATGGTTGTGTATAGTGAATTTGCACTGATAATGAATCACCGTCAGTGGTTCGACGAGTTTATGTATACCGTCAGTCTGTGCTAATTGCCGTGCATCCACTGTTCCCACTATCCTTTGTCAAACCATTTCCAAACAGTAGTTGCAGTAGTCAACAGTTTTAATTCATCAAAGAAACCCTTTGTGAATATTTATCCTAACTGTACCTATTCAAATTGAATAAAAATAAAACAACAAACTATAAATACCTCAAGAAAAAAAAAAAAAAAAAAAATCAAGAATAAAATTTCCTTTATCAAAATAATAACATCAAATTATTATTTTTTTATTTCTTCTAAAATTAATCTATCATTCACATTTATATATTTATACATATTCAGTAAATACACACGATGCTAAAATAAAAATGTAAATTTTCAAAAGAGCATTAAAAAAAAAAAAATGAACGCAAACAAAAAAAAATAATTCATGCAATTTTTTTACCGAGTTAAAAACCGGTTTCTCAATATATATACATATAGTCATAAAAAAAAGAAGAATAAGAAGTAGAGGAAAAAGATTGAGGCGATAATGCGTAGTAATATCGAATTAGTATCGGAGAATAATTCTGACCACCAGTGAGAAAAAAATGTTACATATATTCTGCATTGACAGTTAGCATATATATTTATTATGTTATACAAGTATGAATTTATATAGCACACAGGTTGTGTGAAAGGTATTGGGGTCTTGGCCTGTATGATCGGAGGTCGTATCGTTCCATCCATCAAAGGCAGACCATTGAAAGTTAGTATACATGTATAGAAACTATATAACACAAAACACGATCGATAGATATCTCGTTGTCGCGCGCAAGTTTTATACGCGTTCACTACAACGAAAATTGCTACTCATTTTTACTCGACCATATCACCCAACAAAGTAGAAAATAAAACGGGGTAAAAAAGAACATAAAAAGAAGAGAAAAAAAAAACAAATACATATACGTAAATAAATAAAATAAATGTCATGTCGTTTTATTTTATTTATTCTATTCAATTTCTTTTTTTTATTTTTATTCAAGGAGTAAATGTGCGAGACTGTTTTGTGCAAGGTAGATAATCAAAAACACAGTAAGCACACAGTATATTTGCTTTGTGATGGCGTATATGTATAATATAATACCATGTAATAGAAGCCAAAGCGCCAAGAGTTTATACATACTACATATACAAAGGTATATATACATTTAAGTAGTATGTGTAATATATACATGGGGGATATTCCAATCGTTAGTAGAGTCTCGTTTGAGAGCGAACTAACACGCCGCCACTCATCGGGTCACGCTTCATTGAATACAAACGCGCTTAGTCCAAAAATAAAAAGAAAAAAAAATATGTAAAACAAAAAATGAATATAAGAAGAAAAAAAAAATAAATAAAAATTAATGCACAAAATATAAAATTTGACATAGAATGTTTATGCAAACTTTCACTTCTCATTATTCAATGTCAATTACAAAATATTTTCGACATGTAATTTAAATCTTTTCACTTTAATTTAAAATATCCATAAAATAAAACAATTACAAAATATTTCTAAATAATTTAATTTCAACAATTAATCAATTTAATATTTTACCGACAAGAAACAAGTTGTGATAGCAAAAAAGATTTTAATATATACATAAATATTTACAATAATAAATATATAAACTTATAATATTTATACGTATATATATTTACTTGTGAATATATAAATTAAAATGTTGAAAGTTAACTTCAATATAGTTATGAAGCGTGACTGTATAGTAAGAAAGTTGGCAATGGAGGGAATCAGTGATAGATTTAATACTTTTAGTTATAAACATATTATCGGTCTTTGCCATTTTAGATACAGACCAGAACAAGCCAAGTTATATTTATTTTCTTCTTCTTTTCTCTTTCATCCATACAATTTCTCTCAGTCATACACTTTGCACTCCCTTCACTCTTCTCTCGCATTATATTCACCTCACTTTACTGATAGTGAGCAGTAAAAGGGCCAGTAAAATAGCCCCATCGTCTATATGTACGTTCTCGTAAACTCTCAACGGAATGTGTTTGTTCGTTGAATTGCCAATTTTCATCCATACAACTTTGCTATAAAAATACCTCATTAATCAATATAACATTTTAATCGTTTATTCAACAATATATATCCAAACATTTATGTTAAATTAATGTAGAATATAAATAATAATATCATATACATATAATAATTCACGAATAATAAAATAAAATATATATAATCTCTTATATTTTTGCATAATACATAAAATTATTAATATATATCGCAATTAAATTTTATTTAAAATTTTATTAATGATGATACGAATTGCTATGAATAAAATTATATTTTTTGTAAATAATATTATATAATAAAAATAAAAAAATACGATTGTGTTGATGAATTTATTTAGACAGATGTGTGCAAGTAAATAAAAAATAAAAAGAAAGAAAAAAAAAAGATATGGCATGAGAGAGTGTCCAGGGATTTGAAGTAGTAACTGGCCAAGCATCATGATAAATTCGTGATATAGATATACCTTATACTATTTGAGGATAAATAGTATCCATCAGAGTGAAAGAGAATGGTATAGAATAGAAAGACAGAGTTAGAAGCATGCAAGTTTACGAGTGGGATATTCCGGCGTGGCCTCCGGGTGAACATCGACGTTATCCTATAATCGGCCAACGATTTTCCCGATAACAGCACTCGATGCTGGCAAGTTCGTTCCTGCCAACTATCGTTGGAGAGAGAGAGAGAGAGAGATTGAGGGGCAAAAGGAGGAAAGTGATATCCAATCTAGATTTTGCATTAAAGTAAACTTTGAATATGTATATCTAAATCTAAATACATATAAAATTTATATACAAACTCAAGTGATTTTATATACATAAATTATGGCGTAATAATTTTAAATAAGTGGTAGGTATATATACATACATATATATATGTATATACTTGCATAATATAGTTCAGATGAACATTTATCGTTTGAAATAATAATTAATGTATGTATACAAATTATTATTTGTGTATTTGGAAATAAATATTCATTAATTTTTATGAAATTAAAATTAATTAAATAAATGGCGATTAATAGAGTTGTTATTATTAATAATATAATTCATAAGTGATTAGTAATATACCAAGAGATAACAGTGGACAATGCAAATTAATGATGTTCATAAATTAAATATAGCCAGTTACTATTCGCTAAGTTTAATAGCGAGTTCCCGGTCGTTAAAAGCGAGTTAATAGACGTAACACGCGAGTTTATCAGCTTTTACATATACACCAACACTACATGGTATATGTCCCGTGGTGAATTGTATATATAATATTTTTTTTTTTGTGTTTTATATGAAAGCATTGAGCGTGAAAAAAAAAAAAAAAAAAGTATGGTAACTGAAGCGGAAAAAATATTGAGTAAGGTCGTCACGGTATGGCGGGAACGACAGAATATTAATGAGAGAAAAGATATAGAGGATACTCTTTTATTTCATGCCAGCGTCAAAAACTTTGTGGACTACAATTTTGTAAACTGTGTGTAATAATAAGTTTTTATAATAAAAAGACGTAACGCAAATTTTTATTATGACTATGTCAGTTAGTTTTGAAGGAGTAAAAAATAAAAATGAAGAAATTAAAGTACATAATGGCACACGACGTCGAGGATTTTTATTTTATTTTAATTTTATTTTAATAGTTAGAGAAGTATTATTTTTTTTTTCTTGAAATGATAAATATAAATAATGATTGCAGTGCGTTTAGTGCAGTGTAAAAGTAATTTTAATTAGTGTGTAGTGAGAGGTAAGATGAGAGTCAGGAGTTAAAATTATCGAAGAAGAAAAAAACGATAAAAAGGAGAATGAGGAAGAAAAATAAAAGGAAGCCAACACGACAGCAATTGCCGTCCTCTTTTCGTGAAGGAATAATTTAAAAGTACGTGTCGTCGGCGCCAGATGGGAACTGGATATATATAGTGACACTTTGTTTCATCTCTTTTCTTTTTTTCTTTCTTTCATTTATGAAAAAAGTATTACACTTGGTGTAAAATAAATTTTCAACAAATCTAGAACAAACTTTTTGAATTAAAATCAACGACTTTGTGATCATTTTTGACCACAAGTAAGAAAATTTATTAAAGATAATTTATAAATCACCACCAATTAATTTATTCCACATGATTAAATGTAAAATAAAATTAATAATAATATTAAATGGATTATAAATGCAATCAGTTGAATATAATCATACGTTATTTATCATACGAATTTTTGGAATTAATATTTTGATCGTGTTTATATACACCAAATTATCTAGAAATTTTATGAATGCAATTAGCAGCTATAATTGTTGAGAATGCAACAATGAAAATAAATTCAATGTTAATTCTCTCGCTCATTAGCTACTGCTACTGATTTATTGAATAATTAACCCATTGCCACTATTCGATAGTTCAATCCAGGACTAATTAGTCTACATTTTTACTTTACTTTATAGACGTATGTAATACAGATATTGTTTATTTACTTAGATGCAATACGCACTGTGATAATAAAATAATGAAAAAATGAAAACAAGTGTCATCTCAAAATAAATTCCACTGCATTTTAGTCTACTCATTTTCAAATGTTCTTCATTTTTCAAAATTTTTACTAACATTCTTGCGAGAATAAAGTCGGAAAGGGCGAAGAAACCAAAATTTTTAATTAAAAAAATTATTTTGTGTGGGGAAACTTTTCAAATTGACCATAACAATATTTTTCACATTTGCATTTCAATATTTTCATCAACGAGTAAAGAAAAGTCTAATAGAAAAGAATGATAATAAGACAGAAATAACAGACTATTAAAATATTTAATATTTATTATTACAAATTAAAATAATGAGCAATTTTCAATCACAAAATAATTAGCTAGTAAATTATTATTGCCATATTTGCATACAATTTTTCATCGAATATAATTTTTACTATTAAGTTGGGAAGAAAATTGAATAAACCTGAACTTTTCTTATCTCAATAAAAATATTATTATATTCAAAGATGCTATACGAATGTTACTCAACTAAAGAATAAATGAATTCATATATATCAATTTCATATTAACATAATTATGACAGTTGGTAAACTTTTAAAAGCAAATAAAATATTTTTTGAAGAATAAATTTAAACTATTATTTATTCATACTTGTATTTATTCACCAACAAATGAATATTATTTATTAATATATTTTGTCACATTCCACCAAACAAATCCAACCTTAATCCATTAAAAAATCGTATCTCCATTCACGATTATAAATGTTTCTAAATAATTTTAATAATCAACAACAAATAAAATCCCAAACCCAATAAAAAGCACTTGAACATTAAAAAAAAAAAACAATTTTTCTCATCCAGCGATTTTTTTCTATTATATTCAAATGCAAAAGAATATTAGTGTTCACGCGTATATAATATACAGATAGTAAAAAATGTCCCATAAATTTGATCCTTTTGCGCGTTCATTCTTGTTACTGGCGCGTGTAGATCGCGAATTCGAATGAAACAATGCGCGAGGAGTAAAAAATAAAAAAGTAAAATAGAAGCGTGAGCGAGAGTCACGATATATATTGACGCCGAGACGATTCCCCGGGCGGCACACGATATTTATGTCAGCAGGCACACGGTCGTTTGCGTGTTTTAACCGGAAGTTATTTACTGAGAAAGGGGTGCGAGAGAAAATGAAAGAGATACAATATTCCGTGATGGCAGGAAATCGTTTTTGATCCATCGGGAATTAATATATATACACACACAATAAACAAACGACCAGTCACAGTTATTCCCCAATGACATTCAAAAGTATGTTATATATATATATGCATGTATATATATATACATGTATATAAATATATAAAATATAGTGATGCACATAGATTCATTCACTTTTTAAAAATAAAAGAAAAAAAAGTAATTCAATTTATTATCCATCATTTATTTTTTATTTTTCGCTGTATGAATTATTTGTTTATTTATTATTATTATTATTATTATTATTTATTTATTCCTGATAAAGAAATCAAAAAAACATATTCCAATATTAATTTAATTATTTATTATTATTAAATCAATTTTTCAATATTATTTTCTATCTTTTAATTTGAAAACATAAAATATCGTTGGATCATGGCCAACATATAAAATAAAACATAATTTTTTCATTGTATAAAAATATTTTTGCCATACTCGTTTATTATCATTTTTTTCTTTTTTTATCATTTACCAAGAAAAAATGTTGAGAAAAATCGGCAACCCTCGTCTCGTCTTTCAAAATGTTCTTTTCATTTTTTTTTTTTTCGTCTGTTTTCACTTTCTTCCCTTCCTATCCTTAAGGATTCTCACTATATCTAAGGACACAAGGGGAAATATAGATTCTCTGAGGGTTGGTGTGCGAAATGAGCCTTGGCACGCGGCGAGAATAATATTAATCTTCGCTTGCCAGCAAATGCCAGATATCCAAAGGTCTAGGTATATTTGCTTCAAGCTATGTACCCACTCACTTCACCCCCTCGCCCATTCATTTCTCTATCCTATTCTATTGCCGTCGCTTCTGTTGTTGGTACATCTCCTTCACCCCTCGAGTAACGAGCGCAGCACCCCGTACGATCGCTCACTGTCACGCGCGTGAATTCAGTTGATAAGTCGAAACTATACGAACCATACAACAGCGACGCAGACAAAATTCATCAGACAATATAAACTCATTTAAAAACATATAACAAATACATAAATGTATATACATATGTTTATTCATAGCTATGTAAAATTATTTCATTGATAAAATATATTTAATAACCAATGCTAATTATAAAAGATTCAAATTAAAAGATTCAATATTTCATTACGCAATTAAAATAAATAAAATAATTAATTATACATGGTTGAATTTAGCTATAAGTTTTGATGATTTATTTTCACTATATTATCCTAATGTTTATTGAATAAATAATGATATAATTTATATATATATATGTTTAATAATATGTTGGAAAAAGTCAAGTGGAATAAAAGTTAATAATTATTAAATTATTTCGATGATGTAGATTGAATGGAATAATTTCAAGTAGAAAATATACAGACGTATTGTTAACGGTTTAAATTGAATGAATGAAGATTTATTGTTTGCAAAGTGAAAAGAGGGGAAGAAAAGTTTAATATATATATATATATTTTATCGTAATACTTATTTTAAAATGATCAATGATTTTATTTTTATCGTTAAGTCAGCATAAAAAAGGCTATTCTAATCAAACTTTGACTTTTTCCCTGACCCATCAATAAAGTATTTTCATCTTCTGTTTTCTCACTTGTTCGTGCCAACAGTGCTGAGAGTTTTCAAGTTTTACTTCCGGGTCATAGAATTCAAGGACGAGCCTGCGATTCTGAGAATTTAACTTTGTTTTATTTTACAACTGCACATATAAATGTATATACTTATGTACGATAAAAGTACATATATACGTATTATCCACATGTATTGCTTCTTTTATTTGCAGTTGGTTGGTTATCAAGACCTCTGGAGTAAATTCACCGGAACATTTGCAACTTGCCCTCTCGGAAGATCTTCTCGCGGACAAATAATCCCACGATCAAAAAAAAAAAACGGAAAGCAACGAGTTTTAAACAGAAAATAAATACGAAAAATAAATATATAAAAGAAATAAAAATAAAAGAAAAAAAATTTTTTTCCTCAACTTTATCTACTTATTTTTTTTTTCTTTTCCAACAATCTTGAAACGTCATGAAAAATCCTTTGAGTACATTCAACGCCAACATATATATTTGACATAAAGATGACATTGAAAAATAGAAAGAAGAAAATAAAAAAAAAAAAAGGAAATTTCAGGTTTTTTTAATATATAATTTCAAGTTATGAATTTCAATAAATAACGTTTATTGAATATTTTCAAATGCAAGGACATTCAAGATCCAACTGGCATCCTTCGCTATGTATATATGTATATCAACGTATAAATACATATAATCCTGTATAAACACACGCATATACAGGATAGAATTAGTGATGTTGGTACACTTGCAAGGGAATCCTGTGGGAGCGGCCAATTACGCGCAGTGCATCTCTCCGGACGCAGTCTCATGTTCCGGCAGCTGTATTTCCTCTCTCTTGTCCCTTCATTCCACTTTCACCATCCTCCTTTTCTCAATTTAACCGACCTCGCTCGTGTGACGTCAACAGATCGCTCACAATTTTAATGTGACATTATCTTACAATTTTATATTCTCATTTTTCTTCGTCGACTGCAATGAGGAAAAAGAAAAATTATTTCACAAAGAAATAAAATAATACTCCCAATCGAATTATTAAAACATTTATAAACTGGTAAATACTAAAACACTCATAAATAATCACTAATCGATCATAGTAATAAATAAAATCATCAATCAATAAAAATTTACACAGCATTTTAAATGTATACAACAAAAAATATTTATAAGCTTTTCAATTCATTTATTTTGTGTTCAATTAAGGACACTCATTCATAAGACTTGTTAGTAGATAAAACTTTTTTTTTATAGTTTTGATAAGTTAAATCATGTAGTTATCTACCCCTAAATATTCAAAATACTTTATTAATTATTTCAGAAAGTTATTAAAGATCAAAAATCAAATATTGAACATATAAAGCTTTATGAAAAAATTAACATTTTTATGTATTTAAAATTACAATAACTATATTGTATGAGTAGATACAATAATAAATAATGTTTAAAAATATTCTTTGAAATATGTAGTTTATATAACTCCACAAAAAAACTGGTGTTGACGAATGTTTAAATTAAATATCAATTATTTTAATAAAAATAATTAAAACTGTTTTGGTAAATTTCAGTAACAAGAAGTCAAATCAATTGTTAATGTAAATTAACTAATGTTTTTGAATAAATACCTAAATAATAATTAATACATATAACAAAAAAAAATTGTTAAATTATTAATATATTTTACAAAATTTTTTCAAGCCTCGAATAAATTTTATATAAAAAATTAATATACTCATTTGACTCTAGCGAATGAACGCATGCTTAATTAATTAATTTATTTATTTAGTAACTATTTTCGTGTTTATTATACGCATATGTAGGTATATGTCTATGATTATTGTATATAAATAGATGCATATTTAGGGTAGAATAGATTTTACGCTGGATTTCACTAGTGAGTTTAATTTTCACCGTGCAACGAACGCGGTTTATAGTGTCGTATTATCGCTTTGGCCACGTCCCATTTTATCCCTCATTTGGAGGGTGGTTCTTGGCAAACGTAAAAGCGACAATGTTTATATATATATATATATATAGATGTATAAAGGGTGAGTACCTAGTGAGGGTGTTTGAGTTGCGGTCAGACACGAAGCAGCCGGCAGCGTGATCATTTCCGACGACGTGGAAAATTCACCCATGCTCAGGAATATATATATTCGTATGTAGGTTTATGTAATACATACATAACAAATATGTGTATATGTACTTTTGCTCTATCGCTCTTGTTTTCAAACAAACTATATATATATAAAACATGTCACATCAAAAGTTTTGTGTAATTTAATTCCCATTGCAATATATATTATATTCTTGAAACAATTGTCGGAAGATATTTTAATGAACAAATATTATATAATAATATCAATAAAATTATCAATATAAAAAACTTAATTATATAATTTATATTTTTCATAATACACTCATATATTGTAATAATAAACAAATAATTTTTATACATTTAATATTATTGAATAGGATGAAATAAATATAATTGACGATGATGAAAGAAAAAAAAAGAAAAATACGATTTTCCCTTTACATAAATAAATATATACTTTAAATCTTTTTGAAAAGCCAGTCTTTTTTTTCTCTTCCCAGTGAAGAAATATCAACAATATGTCATAAATATTCTGTTAGTGAACGAATAAAAAAAATAAAAAAAAAAGGAAAGGAGAATAAAAGAAGTCGAGGGGATTTTCCAAATGGTGTAAAAGTCGGGCATCACATTCACGTATATAGCATTGATATTCGCATTGAATATTCGGCTCAACAAAAGGTACCGCCCACATGTTCAATCGCCTGGGACAATCGGGGCCGTTAGGGCTGATCATCACTACATACACAAGTAAACCAAATACATATACAAGTACAACATAATGTACCTGCATCACATGAAATAATTTTAAAGAGAACGGAGATTGCATTACGCTTGTACAATGGATCGCGTTTTTCAAGATGCCCGCGGCATTTAAGACACTAAAACACTTCATTTGTGTGATGGTAAGACAGTCAACGATAAAGATAGATATATATCAATGAATACATATCTATACATACATGTATATATAAAAAATGTAAGAGAGAAAAGAACAGAGAATATGAGTCTTGAAACTATAGAAAGACGAATCGATCGAACGTTAGAACGTGCACAGTGGAGGCCGCGCGCATGACTTTGCATAACTAAAATCATGATAATAATGAGAATGATCGTGTGGCACGAGTATAACGTCATATATATATATATTAGGTATATATAAATGTGTATGTGTGTGTATTATATGAATCTTGTTCGACATACACGGTATTCAAGCGGTAAAATAGAGAGATGAAACGCAATTGCCACTGGCATCGTTTATCATTCCATTGTAACAAACTCGTCAAAACTTGCAATATATTCATGTTAATAATCTCAACTATTTACATTTATATACAACGATAAATAAATTTCCATGAAACAATTTATTTTCCGTTATATTTCTATTTTTTTTTTTTTATTTTTTTCCTTTATTTTCTATTTCGAACACATAATTCACAAATTATAAAATTGACTTTCGTGTAGATAAAAAAAAATGTAAATTTAATAGCACACAACATACAGATACAATTTATTAAATTGATTGATTGCCTTATCGATATTTATTTTAAAACAAGAGAAAGTTTAGATAATAAATAAATAAATATAAATTAAATTAAATAAATAATGTAATAGTGACGAGTGAAAGTAAATTTTGTAAAATAATATATACATAAAATTATTTTGAAATAAATATATAATACAAATTCTAAATATATTATATATTATTTCGCATATACAAAAACTCACACACATATATACACATACTCTTTTATGTATATCCATTATACTCAAATAAATATAAATGCATATACATATATAAATATAAATATAAATACATACATATATAAATTTTTAGTACCTATGTATATGTATACATATTTATGCATACACAAGTGAATGGTTCATAGTTATATACATATATATATATATATATATATATATATATATATATATATATATATATATATATATATATATATATATATATATATAATATATATACAGTGTGTTCAAAAAAGTTATGTACATATGAAAAACTTTTTTATTTTTAATTTTATCGAAAAAAGTCATTCTTCATAAAAATTTCTGCATGGTCAAAAATCCAAAATACAAGCATCAAATATCAAAATTTCTAAGCCATATACGAAAGAAATCAAAAAATATAAATTTGGCCCAAGAGTAAAGTACCTTTATTTGTGACAAAATTTAAAATTTTTATTGAAAAAAGTTGATTAGAATTAGAAATTACGTTTAAATATCCAATTACACCTATCTATGATGAAGTTTTTGATATTAATCAAACTCAAAAAAATTTTTTAAAAAAAATAACAAAACCTCATTTTTATCGTAGATAAATATAATTGGATATTTGAACGTAGTTTTCAATTCTAAACAACTTTTTCCAATAACAATTTTTAATTATGTCAAAAATAAATGTACTTTACTCTTCAGCAAAATTAATATTTTTCAACATGCCGCGCATACGGCTCAAAAATTTTGATATTTGATGGTTGTATTTCAACTTTCAGAACATGCAGAATTTTTTATAAAGAATGACTTTTTTCCGTAAAATTAATAATAAAAAAGTTTTCTATATCTATACAATTTTTTGAAACGCACTGTATATATATATATATATACAGAAGAAAGCTAAATAAAAGCATGTTTTACATGCACCCTCAGGTTTCCGGACGAGCTTGATCTTAAACCAGTACTTCACTCATCGACACAAACACAATAACCAACGATGTACTACTACATATGCATACTTGGCAATGGAGTTAAGTTGAATGTGATGGAAGAATATATATAGGATACACTAGAGTATACTATAGTAAAAGAGGGGCAATAGACTTCTTTCTGTACGATAGTTGACAGGCAAACCGGTAAACAACAATGGCAGACACGTCAAGAACAAGAGAAGGATATACAGTTTAGAGAGGAAG
This sequence comes from Microctonus brassicae, assembly GCA_918226075.1. NCBI lineage: Eukaryota > Metazoa > Arthropoda > Insecta > Hymenoptera > Braconidae > Microctonus > Microctonus brassicae. The sequence goes on along the minus strand of OW445481.1, from coordinate 13,660,830 downwards.
AAAAATAGAGAAAGGATCAGTGCCCTTCGCTATACACTCATATACACGCACGCGTCTGTGAATGTACGGTAATTGACGTTGGAATATTCATGAGAAAACCACTAGCATCACTGTTGATAACACGCGCGCGTACAAACCTGCTCGTATATATACAGACAAAAAATAAAATGGAACATTAAAAAATAACGTGTCAGACAGAAGAAAAAAAACAAATTAAAAGAATAGTAAAATATATTGTAGTGTATGAATATGTGTATTTGAGTATTTACTTTAGGAGAAATATAAAGTATATTAAGATATTATATAGTGTGATGATGAAACTTGGTATATAGTTTTAACTCTGGTAATGTACAGTTATTTATTTATATAATATATGTACTTGAAAATTTTGCTCTTTATTTTATAGAAATCTTTAGAATTCTTCTTTAGTAATATTTTCTATCTTAAAATATTACCCCGAAAGCATTTTGTTCACTCTATATCCACTCACACGATGATTAAATTCATAATAACAAATAAGAAAAGAAAAAGGAAAAGTGAGGAATATAAAGAAAGAATAAAAAAAAAAGTATTCACAAATTAATTTATTAATATTGTAAAGCAGAATTGAAATATACATGTATACATTTTATCCTCGGAAACACGACGATAATTGTTTTGCTCTTGGCATAATGGCTGGCTCTTGTAATTACTGTTGTGAAGTACAGAACAACAAAATGTAAATGTATATTATATGGCGGAATGAGAAGAGAATATATAAGGAGATTGAGAAAAAGAATATAAAAATAAGGAAGAAGAAGCAAAAAAGATCTTGAGAGATGCGCAACTGAATGAATATAAAAGATGTAAAATGAAAAGATGAAGGTGGAGGAGGACAGGTTGAAAGCGGAAGAAGAAGTAAGCGTGAAGGAAAAATGTGAGAGAGATCATATAGCAAAAGAGCCATCATATACAGCCGTTATGTAACTATTTCCTTTTCTTCCTCTATCTTACACCAACTCCTTCTTCTTCTTCTTCTTCTTCTTCATCATCATCATCATTCCCCTGTTTCTTTTACGTACCCCTTTTCACTCTTCATCTTTCTATACACACTCTATCTCGTTTCTCAACGTCACTTTCGCATTATGAAGCGCCTCAAAGTAGTTTGCAAGCAGCTTGAGTTGTGCTACCAACTCTCAATTCTCTATATACATTGACAGGGGCTACATATAATCTCTATGTATGGGTATATGTATATTTATTTATGTAACGTAAATGTATATAGGCACAGGGGCGCGTTCAGTTAAAATGTAAACCGAAGCAAACTTTGAAGGAGCAAACGAGATTAATTAGATGGGTGATTACAACGGTGCAGAAATGACAATGATGACACAGGGAAAATGTGAAATAAATAGACAAAAAAAAAATATGGAAAGTGAAAATGGCGGGGAAAGAGAATGGGGGTAATGTAAAATGTAAGCTGTACATGAGGAATTTATTATGTAGATGGTTTTATATACTATATCCTCTCAGCTTTAAAAAAATATATGCATCTCTATGTTTTTTTTTTCTGGCTTATTGCCAACCATTTTTTTTTTCTTTTTTTAATGGTAATTTAATTTATTTTAATCGTATTTCTATCTATCTGATTTCAGGATATTATGTGTATATTTATTTTTGCTTTACTTGTTTTCGAAGATGGAATGAAAAAAAAATAATATAAATAAATGTAAAGAAACTGAATTTGAAATATTTAAAATATTTTTTATGATAATTTTTAGAATTGTTTTTAAAGTTTTATTAATGAATAATTGACTACTAAATTGATATTACCATGTTGCATAGTATTTTTTTTTTTATCAACTATTATTTTTACTATTCAGCTGTCTATGAAATAATGAATAAAAATGAATTTTTCATAGCACAATGAAATTATTATTCAAAATACTGAAAAACTTTACTAAACTCAAGACAAAATTATACATAAATTTGTATTAGTTATAACACTACGACGATTTATAAATTCTTAAAAACAAAAATATCATTTTCATTTCTCACATAATATTAATAAAAATTCTTATTCATAATTATTCATTAACTCACTTTCAAAAGACTAATTTAAAAATTCCCAACTCATCAAAGTAACTTTATATACCAACACATTTTATAATATTAATATTAAAAAATACCAATAAAATCTCCATCATAACAAAATAATCTATAACTTCCATAAAAAAAAATACTTTCCTCACAACTCTCTGTATCTCCTTGAAATAAAATAAATTCTCATATATTTTTTATTCTCGGATTTCGTGACCAGAGTTTGAGAATATTCAATCGATCATTTACAACTGAATCCCAGGAAATATATTAGCTATACGAACGGAAAAAGAATAAAAGAAATATGTAATAATAATACATATAAATGATTTATCGCGTATTATCAATCTTATCTCAATTCATTCGAGACATATAAATACTTATTTTATTGCATAACGGATTATTGCACGAATACAATACACATACATACTCATACATACATAATAAACATATAAATATACTTACATACACATATTTATAATTTTTATATGTATTTTATTATATATTCTCTGTCTTACCAACAGCGATTGGCATCTCAGAATAATTGTCGCCGCATGCACAATGGCCTTGTCATGGCGTCCACAAAAGCAACGACATCTCTCCCGCATATCCACATGTGTGTACATAATATATATATGCATATATATATATTACTTCACTACATACATATATAAAATACACATATGTAACGCCACTTACTCTCGAGTATGGACGGCGCGCACGCGCTTTATATACCACTTAATTTTCTTGCTTGTTCGTTCGTTCGTTCATTGCTATATGACCGAACGACTAGTGGATATATAATCTTGTCCGACTATCGGCGTCGTGAAACCTAACCCTGATCCGAATAGCGGCGCGCAAGGTCGCGGACAATTGCCATCGTGTGTATGTGTGTGTAGGTATAAAATATAATATGTATGTGTTTAATAAATATATTTGACGAGACCTCATTAATCATCAATTTATAATACATGTACTGCACATTGGAGTATCAATATTTTTACATTTTTATATGTACATTATTGTAATGTTAATTAATGAGGAAAAAAAGAATATAGTAAATTAATAATTGAATAAATATATATGTGATTTAGTTGATAAATTTAATTAAATTATTTATTTTGATTAAAGCGTGAAAAATCAAACAAATGAATATTTTTAATAGTTGTGTTTTATTTATTTAGTTATTTATTTATTTATTTATTTGATTGATTGAATTTTTTAATTGTTATGTTGATAGTATATTTGTGGATTTAGATGTGTATGTATTTGTATATTTGCATGTATTATTTTCAGGTATGAATCGACGTTTCCGCGTCGGGAAACGATAGTGCGAGCTGGCACGCGAAAAGAAAGCGAAAGCGGAGGTCTGACTGACACGTAACAGAGTCAAGCGTATATTATGTGTATGTGTATGTGTGTAGATGAATCAGAAGAAGCGTTTTCATCCCCTATATTCATTTTTTTATTTTGTATTGTGTTTTTTTTTTTTTTCACTCGTCCGCTTTATTCGCGACGCCCTTCCGACGTTTTCTCCCTTGGTTTTTTGCACCTGACAAAATTGACCCATCAATCGTGTGCTTGATTAAATTTTCAATGTACAACCAATCGTATGTTATGAATAAATAAATAAATAATAAGTAAATTTTTTTATTATAAAAATTCTAAATATCATTTTATTATTGATGAAACTGAAAATTGAAATATTTCTATTTATAATATTAATGTCGTTCTAAATATCTAGAAAATTTTTGTTCAATTATTCAATTGTTCTTTAGCAATAAAAAAGTTGTCATATTGTAATAAATTTCGGATGGAAATTCGACTATTTGAATTGAAAATTAAGGGAATAGAGAATTTTATCAAAGCCACAAGCTGAACATTGATGTTAAATAAATTTTCTACATTGTTTTAATCGACATTAAGTGGTCGTTAAAAATTCAAGAAACTTTTCGATGATAAAGCACTATACATTATATCACCTGAACATACATCCACACCTACAAACATATGTATATACATAGATATACTGTGTTAATATCGAAAAGTAAAGTGAATTAACCTGTTCCTCGTGTGCAAATACGGTCAAAGTTGTCGAATCAAATATAAAGTTACTATACAAGATGAGTTGACTCTCTCATCTCTATATATCTTCCTTTTAATTTATTTAGCAGACAAAATGGACATATGCATCAATTTAATTTCCTCCAACAGTTGTTATCAACAAAATACAAATAAATAAAATAATGTAAAATATAAAATCAAAGAAACTATTAATTGAAAAATATTTAATAATTATTCTCAAATAATAATTCAAATAATAATTATTAAATTGATATGTTACTTTATTTATAATGACACTACGCGTTTAATAATAAAATTAATTTACAAATGGTGAATGAAATAAAAATTTATTCACGTGCAATGACACATTACGCCGGGAAAAAAAAAATAAATAAAATAAAATAATGCCAAGAGTCACGTTCGCGATGGCTGTCTTGAAATTCACGTTGCATCGTTGATATAAACGCAACCAGTATGAATATATATACATATATATGTACATAAGGATACGTATATTATATGTACATAGGTATATTTTAAATAAGTAGTAAAGGAGAAACGTAATACCGTTACACTATCGCGTGAGATCCGCTTCCGGCGCCTCTTCATGCCCGTGCCCGTTAATTAACTATTCCAGATTCCCTTTACTGAACCCAATGCAATATATATATGTAATATGTATAGTGTTCACTATAAAATATACACTCTATATACATAGGACCATGATAGAATTTTTCATTTTTCAATTAAATCTACGAATAATATAAAATATATATATTAAATATAATATTAGAAAAAAAAATTTGCGTACGGAAAAAGTGCACTCGAGGAAATGAATTCTGCAGTTACGACAACTATAAATGATTGCTATTTCGTTCTGGCATTTAACAATTAATTTTTTTTCATATGATTAATGGTAGCGTGCAGTATTTTTATATAATATTATAAAAGCAGCAGTAATGTAGTGTAATTTTTTATAGTTATAATTATTAACTGTTGAAGATTCAACCAACTATTTATAAAAGATTTAATAATCGACAGACGAATTGTGTTTATATATTTATATTTGTTTAACAATTTATCTATATTTATAGAGGAAATATTTAATTAATTTGTTTAGTGTCTGTTTATTAATTTACTTTAAATAGAAATTTAAGTATGCTGCAATAGTCAATTGAATCTCAGAGTACTATTAAGCTAATTATAATTATAACATAAACGTTGTTGGAATTTGAACATAATTATAAATATTTTTTTTTTATATAATAATATTTATATACTGCTGATAGTTACATCATCTACAAATCAATAGTCCAATACAGGAACTATGTTATATTTTTTTACAATTGATATAACCATAAATTTCTACGAGTGTAGAAATTGAAAAATAAGTATTGAGAATAAAAAAATAACAATAAATTATATAGCGAAGAAATATTTTTAATCTTTGTATTTATTTATTTTTTTTTTTTTTAGTGTATTGGGTACAGGTGCAGACAGATAGATGAAAGCTTTTAATACTATGCACATTGAGTGCGACAAGTAGATTAATTGAACACGACAGAGTGCATGAGAATGGGGCAAATGCACAAATCAGGCTTTTGGTTAATTCTAGTTAAAGTTGGTGTGAAATTAACGCCTGAGAACTTTTTCATAGTCCGATTGGTGATTTATCTTCATCGTAGACAAAGGAAATCAGTCGAAATTTTTATTTCAAATGTTTTATTAATCAATTAACCTCGATCAATCCAACAATTTTATTTACATAAAATAAAAAACATACATTTAATTAAAAAAATCTAACTGTGCAAATAACGGAAAAGTCTAATTATATAATACTACTTCCTCTTTGTTTAAAATTACCATTTTTATCAGAGGTATGTATTTATTTATTTATTTATTTATTTATTTGTCAAATAATTAGTGTGTTTAAATATAATATCGAATTGAAATGGGAATAAAAATGCGAATAATATTATTGTGACATTAATAATCCTTATAAAACTTTTATTTTAATAATTATTACTTTATATATCCCACTTCTTTTTCTCACCCATGTCTTCATACTTTTTAAAAACCATCCACGCGCTATTTTATGCATGTCGTCAGCGACATTTCCACGCCGGGAATTCAGCGATTTATTTCGTTATCTGGGTCGCGAGTTTGATAAAATAAATTTCCAAGACAATGAGCAAACAAATTGGAAGATTTTTTTGTCAAGAACGAACAAGCAAACCAAAAGGGACACATAGTGTATCCATAGTAAAAAAAAAAAATAAAAAAGAGCAGAACAGTGACGACGGAGACGATGAAAAGTGAGACTATTCCTTGAAGAGGAATATACAGTACTCAGATACTTTAACCTCAATGACGAAAACTCGAATAATTTTTCCTTTCTCGTTTATTTTTCACCTTATTTTCCTTCCACTTCTTACTCTCCTTCTACTTTTATTTATTTTTCTACTCTTCCTACATTCGCACACACTCTGATAAACTCGTCGTCGAGACAACCGGAAATGGAGCGAGTTGATGACACCGATCGATGAAGATTTAATCACCGGACGAGAGTTCTCGCACGCTCCAACGCCTAAAGCTCGCGACATCCTCGACTTAGCGATCGATTAGCGCACACTCAACCCTCTGCCAATTCTATACCATTCTACCCCTTATGATTCCTCCCTCTTTCTCTCTCACTCTCTGCTCTTTATCTGCGTTTCTATTTTGCCCTCATAACTGGACTCTCTTTTATGCGCCCAATCAATATCTCCATATATTTATAGTAGGGTGAAATAGTAATAATGTTGGCTTCACTCTTCGAACTATTTGAAATAACACACAGCAGTGTTCAGAGCAACTACGACTAAGCGACCAACAAACCCCATATATTCACCTTTCTTCAATGGTTCACTTTCTCTTTCAATGTCAACTCCCCTCGTGTATGCACGCTGCGGTAATAAATATTAATACATAAACATGGCGCCGGGTGCCTATGTCAATTTCAACGTTCGACACGCTCATCATTCGAACAAATCGATTTTTATTTATCTTTTTTTTTTCTCTTTCATCTTCCATTTTTTATTTCATAAATGCATGTTTCGTTTTGGATACACATTTATTGGTATCAATTTAAAGGAATGAAAAGAGCAATCAAATTGTGGAATTAAATAAATATAAACTTATGTGGAAAAAAAAAAAGATGAATAAATAAATAAATATCTCAGTTAAATATTTATATATATATCTTTCGATGGGAAAATTATTTAAAAATACAACAGTCTTTTGTTTCAATTAAAATCTTCATATCACAGTTTAATTTTATTTTTATCATTTTGAATACTTAGTTATATATATGTGTCAATCGAAATTTAAACAGTATAAAAAATGAACTGATAAAATTCACTTGAATCTATAGTGAGAATAGCGAATTACTGAAGCCTTGAATGTGCTACCGTCTCTCCACCTTCTCTTCAATGTTGCATCACAAGCCATATACATGGAATTGCGAAAATTAGGTCAGTTAAAGTGGCGACAATGAGACATAGCAGTACGAAAAAAAAAAAAAGAACAAAAAAATAATAATTATTATAAATAAGACACTTTGTAATAATAGTCATGAATGTTTTCTCTCAATTATAATAACCACATTATATTTTTACTTTATATACCGAGCAGATATTTAGATAAATAAATTAAATTTTGTAATTTTATCCTCATCAATTTGTGTGAAATCAAAATGATATTTAAATAAATATAAAATATTATGTTGATAATAAATTATCGTAACGATGAAAAAAATAAAATAAAAGTAAAAACTTATCGATGATAAAATATAAAATGATGAGATATTATTGAGAGATAGTGAATTAATAATTATAATGGAGGAATTATATAGTTAAAAAGAGATATTGAACGAGGATAAATTGAACGACCACTTCGAATCGATGTCGGCTTCACTTTCACAATCAACGGATTGCACTACGCAAGTACTTTAGTCATATTCCTTCCTCATATATACTCCCACTGTAATATATATTTTTCTCCCACCGCTGGTTGCACATAATATACTCTATCGTCCCGCTGCACACTCTCGTTCTTTCTCGTCTCTCTTTACACTGTATACCGACGAGTTGTGAGTGCATTCACCCTAAATACAAACTCACATTCTCATTGTGAATTTTCATTCACAACTATCGCAAATCACAAAAACCCATAACATAAATAATTGTATAACAAAAAATACAAAAAAAAATATATATATAAATACAATTAATCACTTTAATTTAATTTGATGTTTTTATTTTTTGATTCAAAAATAAATTAAAATATATGAGCAGTAGTGATATATTTTTTTTTTCAGTGTTGGAACGCATCCCAATTTGTCACGAACCATGAATCACATTGAAAAAAAAAAAAAAAATCATTTTTACATCAAAGTTTTTTCAAAAAAAAAAAAAAAAAAAAAAAAAATTAAAATAATTTAAACTTCACATTCTAAAATCTAATTTTGATAACAATAATCCGACTGAATAACACGAATGTCTTATTTATATTTAATGTCACACAAAAAATAAATATAATCGTCTATTTTTTTTACATACATAAAACTAAAAACATACAAATAATTCACAAAAGTAAATTTAAGTATACATGAATATATAATTTATACTCTGTTGTATTTTATCCCACACGAGAATACCATATCTATAAATAGACAAACGTCATTTTGCGCACCACACACACACACGAAGGCACATTGGCTCTTGATGCTGTGTGGCATAAAAATAAATCTTAACATTTCTCTACATACTATGTATACAGTACTCCAACTCATTTACTCACTCTCCTATATATTCCTTTCTCAAATATACATACACGGACACATTTTTTTTTTAAATACACACAAGAACAACAACGAGTTTAATCGCGCCCTCCATCGAGAGCTTTGTGGGGGGATCACATTCGTTCACACAAGTTTATAAAATAAGAGATAGAAAAAAATAAAAAAAAAAAAAAAGATACCGTCGTGTGCGCGTGCACAGGGGATTCGATTAAGGGGACAAATCGCAGTGACCTCACACTCAGATGCAAGAACTTATATATATATATATATATATATATATATATATATGTACACATTTATACACATATAACGAAACGCGTCGTAGCTTGTATACAAAGTCAATGAAATATTACGTTGATTTTAAAATCAGCTTTAACTTCACATTATACAAAATTTGTATTTGTATTTATGCGTATATATTGTATATGTATGTATGTATGTATTTATTTATTTATTACTTACACATATAGTATGTATTATAGTATAGATAGAGTGCATATTGGACATAATATTTTACTACAACACATTGGCAATATTCAAATAAATATATTGACTCGTGGACAACTGTATCTGAATTTTGTTTGTATTATTCACTTGAATTGATAGTGAGTCTTTTATATCTCTCAATGAATTATATATAGACGTATGATTGTGTGTCATTTCATTTACTAATGTCATTCGCCGTGTATATATATGTATACGTGTGGAGATGTGTGTATATTAGTAAACAAAAAATAAGAATGAAGGAAAATATATATAAAAGAAATGTCATTTTTATTTTATTTCTTTTTTATTCTGGAGATGTATATATATCTATGTGTGTATATGATGGAATGGTTATTTAATGATGTGCTCAACACACTTGTGAGTTGAAACACACAATAAATACAACCTCGACCGAAAACAAGGCCATGCAAATTGTATATATACGTATTGTATATAGATATTCACACATCGCGGTGAGCAGTGATGTATTCAAGAGGAGATTATTTATGGTCAGGGCGATACGACCACATGTCCAAGGTTAAATGCCATGAATAATCGCTGAGAAATAAAAGAACACAATTCATGAAAATTAATTACTAATAAATATAATAAAAAAAAAAAAAAAAACAAAAATCCGAGATTAATTTATAAATTGAAAGTATATAAAATTTATTTTTGTATTTTTCATCGTTTTGTGATAAGAAAAAAATATATCGAAAATTATTCAAAGACTACTTTGAAATATATATATATATATATCTACATTTTTTACAAACATGAATTGATAATGAAGTGATAAAAATCACTATTGGTATTAGCTGACCTTCCAAATTTATAAAGAAAAAAAAAAAAAAAAAAAGAAAAATATTGTTAAAAAACTCCAGCCTTAAAATGTATATATATTTTTTTTTCCTTCTTTCAATATTATCTCACCAAGATAAAAATAAATATTAATGCGTATACATTTATTGATCGGCTTTAAAAAATTTCAAAGATTATGAATATATAGATTTTTAATCTATGGATATGATAAAGCAGACGTGCAGCAGTTGAGTGTCTCCTTGTGGCGCACGAGATCAACAAGTCAATGGGTCGAGAGACGCGACTGAATAGCGAACGAGATCTATTTGCATATCTCCACGTCCATAAACGGCGCTTTCCCTCTCTTCTCTTCTTCTATACATACTATATTATGTATATACCTCCTTCCAATCTTCATTCCGTCATTTGCTACTGCTTCCTCTTTCTCTTGCTCTCTCCCATCCTATGTGTATATAACCCTCGCATTACATATACACTTGTATAGAATATATATATATACACACTCGTTTGCTGGCTCACTCATCGTTTCCACTGTACATTCCCTCGAGGCATTTGCGCGTTCATATACTCATTCCAGCGTCATCACTCCATCCGTTACTTCCTCTTTCATCGACCGACCATCACGCACTCTCACTCAATATATATGTATACATATCTATATACTCTGTATACATATGTATATTTCTACAATATCCAGATAAACCTGTACAAACATCGATTAATTAAATATATTTAATACATATTTCAATTTGTAAATATATATCTACTCTGAATAAAAAAACAAAAATTTTTCTCATAAATAATTCAGCAATTTAATAAAATCAAAATATATATATATACATATATATGTATGGGTAATGGGTATGTATATTAGAGTGTTTCATTTTTTTCTGCGATCAGTAAAAATCTGATAATTTATGGAAAAATAAAAATATTTCTGTTTGGAATAAAATTTAGAAAATAGTTTTTTTCGACTTCAACTTGATTTTTTGATAATAAAAAATTTTTTTTTGGAAAAAATGAATTTACAGCTTTTATAGAGCATTAAATTTGCTACAAAAAAGTTATTTACCGCAAATGCTCTCCGACCAACAGTTTTCGAGTTGTAGAGCTGTAAAGGTGAAAGTTGATTATAATTGACAACAAATATTCTTTAAACTGGAATTTATTGATCTGATATTAATTATTATATCTTACAATAAACTCTATAAAGCTCTTACATCGTTAATTAATCTTCATAGCGTTTATAGTAAGATAATAATCAATGTTAAATCAATAAATTCCAATTTGAGGAAAATTTGTTGTCAATTACATTCAATTTTCATCTTTCCAGCTCTACAACTCGAAAACTGTTGGTCGGAGAGCGTTTGCAGTAAACAACTTTTTTGTAGCAAATTTAATGCTCTATAAAAGCTATAAATTCATTTATTCCAAAAAAAATTTTTTATTCATATAGAAAATCGAATTTTCGAATTAGCGAAGTCTCTAATTAACTCTGAATTTTTTTTTCAAACAGGAATATTTTTTATTTTCCATAAATTATCAGATTTTCATTGATCAAGGAATAAAAACATATCGCCTAAAAATAAAACACCCTAATGTATATATTTATATACTTATTATATACAAGAAATTTTCAATTAATATTAAGTACCAAAATATATAATATTATATTTTATATAAATTGTAAAATTTTTTTTTTATTCATTTTACTATCACTCGATTTCATGGAAAATTTATTGCCAATGATATAGTATATATTCGAGGGGAATTGCGGAATAGATTCACTTGGCGCGAATTATATTACACCCTGGGTTGCGCTTGACTCGACGTGCGATCGGGAAGGTTTTATGTAACGAGCACACGATAGAAGTGAGCGTGGGGATTATACGGTTTCCGTGGCGCCGCCAAATGACAATTGATTCTTGTAGAACTCGACGAAATAAGACGTTTTTTGAGAATAAAAAATTTCGATATCTCGCTTAGTTTTCGAGATATCGAAGCTTCAAAATTGTTTTTTTTTCACTTTTATTTCTACGTTATGTTTGATATTTTTCGACGAAATAACACTTTGTAAAGTCTTATTTCGATGTAAACAAACAATCTGTACGTATGTATGTATGTACGCATGTGTGTGAGTGTGTATGTGTATGTGTGTAAATATAGAGTGACAGTAAAATTTGTTTTGAGGCGTACATATAGATCATTTGTTTACATCCATACCTTCCTCGACAAAATAAGACTTGACAAAGTCTCATTTCGTCGAAAAATATCAAACATAACGTAGAAATAAAAATGAAAAAAAAACAATTTTGAAGCTTCGATATCTCGAAAACTAAGCGAGATATCGAAATTTTTTATTCTTAAAAAACGTCTTATTTCGTCGAGTTCTACAAAAATGCATCGTCATTTGGCGGCGCCACGGAAACCGTATACTTGCCGTGAGCGTGGTAGGAGGATTGTGTTTATACCATGTAGGGACGACGATAGTCGGTATATATATGTGTGTATGTAGTAGTGAGAGATGAAGTGAGGTAGAAGCAAGACGCGATGGTAAATGGAGAAGAGTCGCAGTTATAGTGGTAGTAGGTATAGATCGGGAACAAGAGACTGTGGTGGCGCTCGGTTAGGGCACGACTAGCAAAGAATAAAAATTAAAAAAACAACCAAGGTCGGAATGTAGTACGAAGAGATGTGAGACGATAATAAAAGGTATATACATACATATGGAAAATAAATAACATAACAAAATTGAGTGTGTGTATATATATTTAAGCAAAACAACAGGTTCAATCACGCACAAAACAAGCAAATATCGATAGTATATATTTTACTGATTCCCAATCGAGTTATTAATTTTTTTTAATTTATTTTCCATTTGAAACTCTGATGTCTCATGTTAATTACAAGTGAAATTAATTTGTTTTCATTGGATATTCAATAGAAATTTGAACAAATATCAAAATAATATAATTTTTGATTGAAGATTATTTCGACATGCACTTGTGAATAATTTGTCATTTTGTTCATTTTCGAATATAAAGATATGCGTATATGTATGTACGTTTAAATACAATATATCAAACAAGAGTGTAGGAATTGGGACAATGGAATATGAGAGAGAGAGATAGAGATAAAATAAAAGTGGGATAATTCATTCGGGACAGTGGAGAATTGAATATGATGTCGCGAACATCAGGGGTGGGATAATTTAAATTCAATGTACAGTATACGCGAATGGCAGGATTTAGCGACGCGACATTGCTGCTGTAGAGAGAGTATTGATGATATGGTAGCGACAGTAGCAGTGTGTATGTGTGCAAAATATAATAGTAATAGTGTGTTAGCATGTGTGATTTGTATACAGGTTGCATAGTGACAGTGGCACACGAGGGTATATAAAAAGAGCGCCAACTAACTGATCTACACGCTCTTTGCCTATGCAGATCTGTCATTTATTTATTTATTCAATGTGAAATACATGTATTTATATATATATCTAAAAAGATCACAAGAGAAAAACTAATATTCATACCCACGTACCGATCTACGTACAGAAATATTGTATACGAGTGTCATTTTCTCATCGCTGCATGCACAGCAGAAAAAAAAACAATTTTTTTTGTTTTTTTACGTTGTATATTTTTTTTCACATATGAATTTTTTAAATTTTGTAGTTTTATTATCTTCCAATGTGAATGGAGAAATAAATATTCACCAATTTTACACGGTCATATGCACTCTTGAATAAAAATCAAATAAATAAATAAATAAATTGGATGAATGACAAAAACAAAAATGAAACAAAATTCTGAATTTTTAAACTTCTTTTATCGGTTTTTTAAAATTATTATTATTATTTTTTTCTTTCAATTTATTGTGAATATGTTTGCATATAGTATAAAAAATTTATGTGCTTTGTATGTTATCAATTTTAGGAGTTTTTCTAACGACTCGTTAGCTGTCTTCTCTGAATCGATAGATATAAATACGTAATAATATTTTTTTTTTTTCATTCGTCTATTCTCTATCTCTCAAGTCTATTGCTTCGAATCGTGTTGCATTATCCATATTGTTTATTGTATACATGTTTAATGTATATATACGCATACGTGTATACCTCCATGTATAAATTGATTCTTCCTATCCGTTGGCCCTCGTGCCTTTCCCAAGAAGTTGCACGATACCAACCTTGGTGAACGTACGATAAAGTCTCTCTCACCCGCGCATGTATATATATTTATTCTCGCGCCCACATGTGTATTACATCGACGCATATATATGTACATATACTGTCCAACGAGTGTGAGAAACAAAGAAAATTAAAATATTCCCCACAAGCATCCCACATAAAGATTAAAATAAAAAGTAAAAAAAAATAAATAATAGTATTTAAAAACTTTTATCAATTTTTAAATCTCATAGTGACTATATTATTAAATGTTTGACATGACTAATCGATAAATTTTCGATGTCATCATCATTTTTACTATGTATAGACATCGATATAATAGGATTATTCAATATTTAATGTTGCATAAATTATGATTTGGAAATATCAAATGAAATCAATGTCCGATTTGAGAATTTTATCGTAACTTTGACGGAATATTTTCACACATATTTAATTCAATTGCATATTGATTGGTATTATTATTAGCATTATTTCAATTTGAACTCTTTTTATATCTGACTTTTCTACTCGTGAAATTTTCCTATGCATTAGAAATTTATTAAAATAAATAATTTGTGTATGTAACTTTATTTTTCTTATTTTATTTCTAAAAATCGAATTTTTTTTTCACTCATTTATTTATTCGTTAATTTTTTTTTTTTCATTCACACACATTTTATGTTCAACAAGTTTGATCCATTGAGAATCAAGACGGGTATAAAAATGATGAAAAGTAAATAAAAAAAGCTTAACATATATAAAATTTCAATAATATTATTCACAAGTACACAGAAAAAAATAATTACATGAAATTAAAATAGTATATTAACAGCTGATATAATATTATATGAACTATCAATATAACATATATTTAAGTACAAATATTTTTTTTCTTCAGTGTATTCAAGGTCTTGGAATAAAAATATTGCTTTAGAATATAATAAAATTTATATCGTAATTTATTTCTTCATTGTTCGACTTTTTGAATTGATAAAAAAATAATACAAGAGGAAAAAAAAAAACTAATTGATAAGAATGATGAAAATAATTCGTGTTAACGTAATGGATGAAAAGAAGGTAATAATCAATCGAGACATTAATATTCGTGAAACACGCGATATAAATAAAGGGAGAAATTCTAAAGAATAAAAAAAAAAAATGAATAAAGATAATACACATGTATACCCATACTATCAACAATTGTTTGCACGCGAATAAAATATATTTCCCTTCGTTACTCTAGCCCTCGTGGTTGTTATTCACAAACGAATGCGCGACACTCGACCGCAAAAGTCTCCTCCTACATCCGCGAGTATTTTTGTTCGGATCGTTGCACCCTAGTCACTTATATATATATACAATTCACAAATAAATATATTACATATATACCCGTGAACAAAACTCGTGTGAGCAGTTTTCAAACACTTCATTCTCTCTATCTTATTCACATTTTCACCACACAAGCCATGAACATACACCATCTCCACTTGCATTTGCATATTAAAAAGAAAGAAAGAAAGAAAAAAAAAAAAAAAAGAAAAGGTTTATTCATATAAAATTATAAAGTTATAAAAATAAAAATAAAATAATACTTTCAATTTAAATCAAATATAAATTCTACAAATATATAAGTATAAATGTTATAAACGATTTTTATAAAACAATTTTAAATCAATTGTGAAAAAAAAAACTATTCACATCAATAAAAAACTTTTCATATAAATATCAAAAAATCCAATAGAGACATTAAAATTTCTATACATCACTTTTTTTGTTACAATATAATTTGTTCTGTGTATCCATCATACGCAGTACAAATAAATCTACGTATGCCCTTTCATCCTCGATGACATTTAACATCAATTCTATTATTCAATATTCGTTTTTAATTGACATTCACAAACTCGAACACAATTTTTTAATACATCAATAAGTTTCAATTATCTATTTTTCTTTTGTTTAAGAGCCCATATTATTATTATTATTATTATTATTATTATTATTATTATTGTTGTTGTTGTTGTTGTTGTTGTTGTTGTTGTTGTTGTTGTTGTTGTTGTTGTTGTTATTGTTATTCATAAGCTTTTTTATAAAGAATAAAAATAAACTCAAGAAACAAATAAATTTAAGTTGATGAATCAAATGTTTTCATTATTAATATGGGTATTTATTGTTGTTGTTGTAGTTGTTGTTGTTGTTGTTATTATTATTATTGTTATTCATAAGCTTTTTTATAAACAATAAAATTAATCTCAATAAAGAAATAAATTTAAGTTAATAATTTTAAATAAATAAATAAATAAATAACAACATTAACATTATTGTTATTATTATCCATTAACTTTTTTTATAAACAA
The DNA here is from genome assembly GCA_918226075.1 of Microctonus brassicae. Lineage (NCBI taxonomy): Eukaryota > Metazoa > Arthropoda > Insecta > Hymenoptera > Braconidae > Microctonus > Microctonus brassicae. The sequence continues at coordinate 13,644,008 of OW445481.1, read as the reverse complement.
ATAATAAATAATCTTAATAAACACATGAATTGAAGTTAGTGAATTAAATGCTATTATTATTATTATTATTATTATTATTATTATTATTATTATTATTATTATTATTATTATTATTCATAAGCTTTTTTATAAACAATAAAAATAATCACAATAAAGAAATGAATTTAAGTTAACGAATTAAATAATAACAAAATTATTATTATTATTATTATTATTCATTAGCTTTTTCTATTAACAATTAAAATAATCTCAATAAAGAAATAAATTTAAGTTAATAATTTTAAATAAATAAATAAATAAATAACAACATTAACATTATTATTATAATTGTTTATTTTATTTCAAATATTTGTAATATTATTAATATTAGTACTCAGTAAGAGAAAAAATAATATTAATAATAATAAAGCAATATCTATACTCAATTATTAATATCAATTATAAAGCTGAAAATATATCAGTACGAATAAATGGAAAATTGATATTTAATTATTAAATTCAATGTGTTTCAATAAAATATTGAGTAAAAAAAAAAATTATACATACACAAAGGAAACTAATTAATATATATGTATATCTATATATATATTGTATGTACATATGTATATATATATTTTATATAGCCATGTTAATAATCCTTATCAAAGGCTGTGCACAAACGTAAACAGACACGTGCTATACGATACCCCTCTTCAATGCATTACAATTGAGCCTCCATATACGATAAAGCGAATAATACTGTTACAAGAGAACAACTGAGATATATATGTATATGTGTATATAAACATTATATATAGCATAGAGTTATACATATGTGTATACATATACTATATTCACGGATGTGAATTTACCTGCCTTTAGTTGATCCCTATATCGATTCGCCTCAAGTGCCCTTTACTGCGTAGCCTTTGCTCGCATTTCTATATATTAATACTACATATGTAAATGTATAAACACATTCGATCAATTCACAGCAACCTCATCCTTAACAATGGCATCCGCGAAACTCTACCGATGATAACGTTCCTCGACTTCCGGCTTGTGCAAACAAATTCTACGCATTCACTTCAACAAATCCAAACTCGAAATTAAATTTATATATACATATACGCATGTATATATGTATATATATATTATCTTTCACTGAAGCCAATCAGTTGTGTGTCAATAAATATATTTTTTATTCCAATCTGAATATTAATTATTATTTATTTTTTTCCGTATTTTATTTTTTATATTTCTTGGAAGAAAAAAAAATTAATTTTGTTTAGTAAATTTTTATATTCATTTTAAATATAAATATTGAATTAAATACATTGATAACGCTTTATATTAGTGTATTTTTATTATAAATACACTTATATATTTATGTATTGTATTATATTTGTTTCTCACAGTAGAGTTGTTTTGCTTTTGCGCGGTTCAAGGCTTATAATTACTAGCACCGCAAGTAGGTCGCTTTCTACTCGGCACTCTACTCCGGCAACGTCCCAAGACGTTTAAAACCATTGCGAATAAAATAGAAAGAGAGAATTATATATAGAGAGTCATCCGCGGTAAGTCGGAAATGCTTAAATAAAATTGCAAGATCCATCCTATCGTCTTCCATAACAATTTAAATAACTTTATATATATCCATATATAATATATATTCATAAATATTATTACAAAGAATTAAAAATTTTATGTATCAATTTTCATGATTATAATTAATTGATATAAATATATAAATGAATATATAAATAATATATTATAAAAAAAATTAAATATTATACAACTTTAACAAACGTAAAAGTTTATAGAATTTCTTCAACACAATTTTTTAATGCACAATCTTATTTATTTATTTTTTTTTTTTAACTTTATCTCCTTAGTCGTGAGTTTCTTCTTTTTTTTTTTCTTTTTCATTCTTTTCATTCCCTCATTCTTTATCTACTTTTGCAACTGCTTATATTCGCCACGATGTCTCAAGAGGATTCGCGCGTCCCAGTCCTCTTTCATCCTTTTTTCCTCTTTCTACACATACAAATACACGTACAATTCACCGCCATACTTTTAATACTACATAGAAAAGCAGAATATACACACAATTTTCTCGTTCCTTTGCTTCCAACCTTCGATATCCCATCTCAAATACTCACACACAAACACTTTTACTCAATATTGTGCAGAGTTTAGATGACGCAGCGGGCATCAAGTTGTCAATAACATATATCTATCGTCGTATAAATTTTTTGCGACATATAAACGTGCGTAAAATAATATCTACAAATATATATACTGCAATAAAATAAAAAAAAAAAAAAAAACAAAGGTCAATGTGCACTAAACAAAAAAAAAATATAAATATATTCCTAATCGTAAATTAATGAAAAAGAAAAACAATTATATTAAACACGGTAAACAAATGAATAAATAAAATGTAAAAAATTAATCGTATAATTTTGAAAGAGACAAAAATATATATATTTCAATAAAATAACAATAAAAATAATGTGAATTTATTGTAAAACAATTTTTATAAAATATTTGAAGTGGCGAAAATTCGGATAAACATCAACAACTGCTTGATTTCATTCGCGCTGAATTAACTTCCGACTTTAGATTCTCACAAAAACCGTAAGCTTCACTTACACCAACAATATATCTATATACATTATGTACATATATAGATATATATTACGGTCAAACAAAGTGGTAAAGCTTTAATCCGACAGATTGAATTCGCCACTTTCGCCAGTTCTGGCTCACGTCCAGTACACAAGTATAGAAAACTCTTTATAATTGAAAGACAAAGAAACGAAACAGAAAATTCTAATCAATATAATAACACACTTGAAAATTTAAAAAAAAAATTCATAAAATCAACAATAATAAAAATAATACACATGATTATAATTTAGTGTTTGTTAATAATGAAAATTATAATTTATTATCTACATTTTCATTTTTTCAAAACTTAATGATTTATAATTTGGATATTTTTAATATTATTAAAAATATTCCTTATAGGGAGGCTTTATATATATACCCATCATACATACCTATTATTCAATAATATAACAACAATAGAATAATAATATATATTCTTTTTGAATATATAATTCGGTAATTAATCTATAAGCACTAGAACAAATAAAAATTAAATAAAAATAAATAAATAGTTGGGAGAAAGCCACAAGAACTTTAAATATATATACATATGTACGTATATATCTGGTGAATATATTTCGTGACTGGGCACTTACATTTATTAACGTAATTTAAAGTACTTACGTGCCTTAGGCAGAGGATATTTATGACTGTAATAGTGTTGGCTAATGTTGTGTATGTACATTCGAAGAAAATTCTCGCGTGTACGCGCATTTAAGAAACTATACCATATATCTCGTTTCAATGTTTATATATATGTACACGTAGATATATATATATGTGTATTTATATGTCTACATATATGTTTATATATTTATACGACTGAATGTTGGTTTGTATAAGTTTATATATTGTATATATATTTCTCTCAAAGTCGCGGATGTAAAAGGCATCACACACGACGTCTCATTTTCTTCTCTTGGCTCTTGTATATATGCAACAGTCAGTCACATATGTAAATGTATACGGCCTTGACATCGTCACTATAGCGTCGAGACTCGTCGTTCAAGCGTGTCACACGTGAATATAAATGTACAATTGAACAGTGTGTCAAATCATTGAAGATCATTATTTTTATTTATTTTCTCGCGTCTCTTACACGTATGAAATAATTTTATTATTATTTATTCTGATAGTTATTCAATTATATATTTATAAATTATAAACAACTAGAATAAAAATTTATATATAATACATGACATTGACGCGAGTGAAGAAGAAAAAATAACAAATAATATAAACCTTTGTGGAGATCGTTTTACGATTTATTTTTAAGATTGACGCGAAAGAAATATTTTGGAACACGTTTATATATTTATATAGATGTATATGTGTATATATATATATATATATATATATATATATATATGAATACGTGTGAGCGAAAAAAATTTTGCGAGAGACCTTGGGAGATATATAATGATTGAATCCAACTGTTTGACCTACTCGCATGTTCCTATTTATCTGGCTTAACATTCTTGAAGAGAAAAAAATGTAATAATAATAATAAAATGAAGAATAAAAACACAATATATATAATAAAAAAATATGATATATATAAAAGGAAATAATATGACAGATAATATATTACCATCAAAAATACTTGTAAAAATATATCAGCTGTCAAAAAAAAAAATTATCCAAGATTGTACTGTATACTTCTGACCAAAGTTGACCTCATTCAATCAATTTCAAGTTTGTTATTCTTCACTGAATAAATAAATGAGTAAACAAATTCAAAAGAATTTCACGAAATTGCATCATACAAAATCCAAACATTATATATGAATATATCCGATAATGTACATTACGCACATTTACAATTACTCAAAGTGCCATTCAATTCGTAATGTCTTTTTCCTTCAACAAACAAAATCCCTTCGTCATCTAACCAAACACATTTCAAGTTGAAACACATTTAAAAAACATTTAACATATATATTTAGCGACATTTGTAAGAGCGGATGTTACTGCAGGGTAAAAGATTGGCTTTAGTCCAGTAAATTTAGGATTAACACACGTCATTCGTTTTTTACTATAGAAAACTTTCTCACTAACAATTATACCACTCACTTCTCTTTATCCTCATCGTTATTTTATTTTCTCTTACACTATAAACACACACACATGCGCTATAAAATATATCACACACTCCATCGTCAGTTTGTATCTCACAATCTACTCTACACTCTCATATAAATATATATGTACAATACTCTGCCAAACACAGCACTACTTTCTGCGCAGCTTTCTATCCCCTCACAATCTTTCTACAAGAAAATATACAACTGCTACACGTGCGCGTAAATTCTTTTTCTCTCCTCAATTCTCTTCACTGTACCTATAAATCTATGTTACGGTGTTTCATTTTTAGGCGATATTTTGTTTTGTTTGTGAACACTGAAAATCTGATAATTTATACAAAAAAAAAAATATTCCGAGTTAATTCGAGGCTTAACGAATTTAAAAATTCAATTTTTCATATAAATAACACGAAAAATTTTTTTTTTTTTCGACTTCAACTCGATTTTTCGGTAATCAAAAATTTTTTTTGAAAAAAATGAATACACAGCTTTGGTAGGGCATTAAATTTGCTACAAAAAAGTTGTTCACCGCAAACGCTCTCCGACCAGCAGTTTTCGAGTTGTACGTAGAGTTGAAAAGGTGAAAGTTGATTATAATTGACAAAAAATTTTCTTTAAACTGGAATTTATTGATTTGACATTAATTATTATCTTACAATAAACGCTATAATGCTGAATCAACAATGTAATAGCATCAAAAAAAAATTTTTGCTTCCCGAAAAATCGAGTTGAAGTCGAAAAAAAAACATTTTCTCGTGTTATTTATATGAAAAATCAAATTTTTGAATTCGTTAAGCCTCTAATTAACTCTGAATATTCTTGTTTTTGTATAAATTATCAGATTCTAAGTGTTCACAAACAAAATAAAAATATCGCCTAAAAATAAAACACCCTAATCTATATATTCCTCAGACACTTTTTTCGCATTCTCCCTCTATTTAATTCCCCTTTTTACTTTCATTCTTTTCCCTCATTGCCCTACGAAACAATTCTCATCATATTAAACCCAACGAATCTAGCAGACTTGTCATCATTGTCATTCACAACACTCACTCTAAACATACATATACCATTCTCAATTAAATATAAACATATTTATATCCACACAGGAATTTTCCCAACTTCCACTTATAATAACATCTTCTTATAATTCATAATTCAATTAATTGAAATAATATTAAATACCACAGATCACATAAAAATAACAAAATTATTATCATTGATACATTCGTATACTTGTTCATTCTTTTCGTTCAAATGTCATTTAATTTATAAATATAATATATGATAATAATAATAATTTTTTTTTTTTTTTTTGGTATCAAGTGCACTGTACAAACGATGATGGTATAAGTTGTGCTCCAATTCCAGCCATGAATAAGCTATTAATATCACAGCCGTCGCAAATCAAGCCGGACGTAAAGTATGCCTGGAATGGCTGCTGCTGTTCTTTAAATGTGTTGGTTGATATGTAGGTAGGTATATGTTCATATATACATTTATGTAGTGGGATTTCTGTATATGTATATATAACCGCGTTGCCTTTTCCTCTGTTCCTCTACTTCTATCCCCACTGCTTACATATATACAATATTGCGCGTTGTGAAGCCCACTCTAGTCACTTATATTCGTTTTCTCCACTTTGATACCCTGCACTGGTCATATACTTCTTGCTTTTTTTATTTTTTATTTTTAGTTAATTACATTTACCTACTGTAAATATAAACATTTACATAATCTAAAAAAAAAATATTTCTCAATGTCTAATAAAATTAAATTTTATATGAAAAATAATTTGGCATTTGTATTTTAAAATTTTTGTGTAATAAATATTATGATTAATTTTCTATTTCTTTATTTATTTTTATCTAACTCACTGCACATCATTGCACATCACTGAACACAATGAAACGGTGTTGTCGCTTATTTTCTCACAATTTTCTCATCTAGAATATATACCGCTGTATTTTGTATTTAAATTCAATTGTAATATATACAAATTTGTGTCGCATTTATGCGTAAAAGTAACATCGTAAATGTTTTGTATTATATATGAAAGCGATTTTCTTCGTTGCTTCCGTTATATGTACCTATATACTTGTATGTATATATATAGTTGAATATATATACAATATTTTCCGCGCGTTTCTTTGGTCTCAAATGCACAAACGTTCATTCCATTCTGTTTTGTCAGCCCCTGGAGGTTAAAACAATCTTTTTTAATATTTGTTGTTGTATTACAACAAGTTGAGTAAAAAAAGAAAGAGGTAGTTGACTGTGTCTCTTACGGTTTAGACGACAATACCATATACACACACGCGATAGCCGAACAATCTCTGTTCTTTTGTTTGCTGGTTTTATTATTCTTTTTTTTTTTTTATTTTTTTCGGTCTGTTTGTCTTGCTATTTTGTGTGCGCGTACCTAAGCACACAAACGGTGTGCAATTTATTTTTTTTTCCTACTTTAACAGCTACTATTACACTCCACAGGGACACTTAATGATGCAGCATACGTATAATTTTTTTTATATCACGCGCGTGTGGAAATTTAAATTAATTTTATTCATTCATTCGAAGCATTTCTACATAAAAATAATTATTAATATTATTTTTTTTTTTATCTCACCGATAAGACAAGCGGATGAACGATAATTCGGTATGTAAGACTGTATAAATACGCCTTGCAGTTGATTAGCAGAACCCAAAAGATAAATGAAAACTTACCTGAAACAGAAATAAATAAAAAATAAAATATTATTATTTTATATAAAATATATTAATAATAAAATTAAACAGAAAATATATATTTCTTGACACATATCATGTAATATCACACTGCGACACGTGCGATAGGTGTTGAAGATAACGCGATCATATAAAGCTTAAGAGAATATATATAATTTATTATATTCTTATTCAAAGAAATACATATTCAGAAATTATTATTAAAAAATTAATTATAAATCTCAATAAGAGAAAAAAATATATTTATAGATAAAGGATAAAAGGGATGGCTGTATTCTCTCCTTATAGACAAAAATCACGATCCACAGACGAGAATGCGACATTGGGGAAAATATTTGCATTCAGTAATTGGATAGATATGCAGTGAGGTGCGCGCAAATGGATGCGTTACACGATGTGATCGGGGTAAAAGAAGGTAGAGGAATATATATGTATAATATTATATATATATGTTACTGTGTGTTGGAGGTGACCGCGAAGGGAGGAGAAAGCACAAGAGGAAATGAGATCACGTATATATACATTGAGGAAGTGGTTGCGCTCTGTTAGAATGAAGATTTACACATGTGTGTATATATAATGTCATTTTGCCTATATCATTATGTAATATTTATATTTATATATTTATGAGTTTATGTACATATATAATATTACTGGAAAAATTACGATAAATCTTTTTTATATAGTTATGATAACGATATAAAATATTATGTACATTTGTGAGAATAAAAAATAAAAGAGCTGTTAAATTATAAAAATTATTATACATTGCTTTTATTAACTCTGAATATTTTATAAGTACTTAACGAATAATAGCGTCAGCAATTTTTTATTTTTATTATCAAGTCGTATTTTTATATATGAGCAAGAGTATAAGAGGATAAAGAGTAGTGCGAACAACGATGAGTCGTTGTGCACTATACTCTAAAACACGCTAATTATAGCATCATGATTGCAACATTCACGTTTGCGAGCGCGTGCGTCCTCAACTTCCGTTTTATATGTCGTTCATTCGCCTTTTGCACGATACGAGTCGAGAACTTTAATGTTTTCGGACCGACAACTTTGTTGGCTATATAATTTATATATACCTACACATTCCATATGAGCTGTGTGCGCACTCACAACACCTGATGTTAGTTGCGCGCGTGAATTACAAATGGTTAATTTATATTTAATTTTAATTTTTTTTTATCAATGAAATCCGCTTTGGAATATATTATAATTCTTTATGTCTTTTATTACGCACAATTACGATGTGAATTATAGATATAATATAGCGTAATGATGAGATTTATTTATATAGCTGTTAATTGAGTTGAGAAAAAAATTTTATTTGAAAGAAAAAAATCTAAAATATAATTCTTTTTCATCATTATTTTTTTACTTCATTTTTATAACTTTACCACGTTTCTATTTATTTTTCGTCATCTTGTAGTGCTAAGGGTGGCTTTTGCGACGTGCCTACGACTTACGATATTTTCAATTCGTTATATTTTGCTGACTACTGCATTTGTAATCCGTACAAAAAATAAGAAAATAAAATGTTGAATATAAAAAAAAATCTTTATTATAAGAATTCAAAAAATTCTCAAACCATCAGATCATTATATTAAAATCAATATAATATAAATATATTTTGAGTTCATATAGCGAATAATGAAGAACAAAGAAAACCAGAGGAAAAAATTGTATTCTCTAAAATATTTATTCGTAAAATAAAAATAAATATAAAAATCACATGATACTCAAAATAAATATAAAGTAAAATATTTTATACAGAGTATATAAGTTAAAATAAAATCCTTACGAGATACATAGACACATTTATATATCAATACATATGTACATTTATAAATATACATATATTTTCTACTATTCTTCGGAGCTTTTGTGATCGAACGACAGATTTATCGTTTTATCGAAGATAACATTTTAGCGAGACGTAACAATTTTCATTTCCATCACTACAGTCGTCGGCTGTCATCGTCAACGGCGTGAACAATCACATAAAAAAGTAACACATAAATATCTACACGAATTGATAAATATTAATATCTAAAAGGACAAATAAAACTACAAAAATAATTCTATTTAAACTGTCAAACTGATAAATAAAACATTTTTACAAAATTTCCCAAATCAATAAATGAATAAAATAATTCATAATATAAAATAAAATATAACAATATAAAATAAAACAATTGTATACGAGTATTCATAAATGTAAATAAATATTTTCTTATCATTTGAATTTAAATATGAGTGCAGTATATAAGTAAATATAATATATACAAGACATCCAATAGCATTTTACAAATTCCATTTGGAACAATTGCAAACAAATACACATGTACAATATAATATACATATAGTATTCTTATTCTATTTACATATGTATATAAACACACGAATGTATATAAGATATACAGAAACGTATCAGGAGAATGGCCGCCATCCAAGGTGCATATCGCTTTCAAGGTATACAACAATGTTCGATCAGATCCTCCGGTGGGTCGAGGTGCAAATCGGACAAGTACCCGACCGATGGATATCCGATGTCTCGGCTATATTGGTTTTCAACGCCCTCTCAAACGCACATTATAAGCCTATATATAATACTCACATATATATTATATTCATGGATATAAATTTATTCTTATATATATATATACACATAACTCTCACCGCACACTTTATAAAATTTATGTCATCCATATAAATAAAACAGTGGAATAAAACTCTATTAAATATAGATCATCATGTGTATGAATGAAAGAAGAAAAAAATGATTCTTCTCAAATTTCCTTTATTCATTTATTTTTTTGTGTGCTTGTTTATTCTTTTCACTTGAAGAATCAGTCACAAAGGGAACTGGGATAGTAATATACATCGTTTACTATAGTATCTCTCACTTACCAACATTGTAAAACAGCAGCAGAAAATAAAAGAGAGAACAAAAGAAAAAGAAATTGATAATAAACAAGCGAGAATTTTGTTTCTTTTTTTTAACATTCTTTCAGTTCTTACAAAGTTCTTTTTGACTTTGGGCAAATTGTGGGAGGAAAAATATAAAGATTGCAGTATTTACTTGTCAACATAACTAACCACCTCACATGCAGACTTAATACTTTATAAATACACGTTAAATAATACGTATATGTACTCAACAAAAATGAAAAGTGATTAAATATCGTGAATGAAGACGAATATACGTGGCAAAATACTGCAAAACTTTTGATCTCCATCATCACTGTGCGTTCAAACGCAATTTTCTTTAGATGCAATATGCCACGTGTCAGCTTTTTGCGCGTTTTATCCAGCATCTACGTAACATTAATCATAAAAGTTTATTCGAACTCACTCAGAGCAAAGTAAAACACTGAAAACTGCCCATACTAGTTTCATATATATATATATACAAACTTATATGTACACTAACAACAATTTATATCTCAACAAAAAAAAAAAAAGAACTGCATTGTATATTATCAAAAATACTTTTATAACTCTATAAAATATTTAAGAAAAAAAAAAAAAAAGAAGAAAGTCAATAAAACACCACTAATTAATTTTTCAGTATTTTCAGCATAATAAAATGAAAGAAAAAAAAATAGATAATTAAATCCGCAGATAAATGAACTAGTCTATCTCCATTCTACATAACAAAAAAAAAAAAAAAAGAACAAAATAAACAAAAATTAAATTCATTCATAGAATAATTCACACATTTATATAATTAAAAATAAAAATTCATATAAAGACACGATGATGAAGGTAGATCAAAGCAAGTAGAGGGGACATAAAAAAAGAAGAAATGAATTTACGTTAACCACGAATAGAACAAGTTTATATACACCCACACATACATATACACAGTTTCAATATATACATATGTGTATGTTGGCAAGTATTATCGATCCTCGGTATATCGTCAGCATGCCAGACACTATCGCATGCTTGCGGTGCACGTGTGCGCGCCCTCACTCCCTCTCCTTTGCCAAACCAACTCATCGTTTTTCCTCCTGTCTCACTTCCACCACCGCCCACCCTATTTCAACCCTCTGACTGCGACCGCCTCCTTTGCCACGCCGACCCTCCATCATTCTCTTGCACCGGCTGTATTGGTGCGCGCGCGCGCGCACACACACAAGCATTACCAACATACACAAATGCATTTATATATGTACACATACGCACACTTATACAAACACTTGAAACAGAATTGAACGCATATGCGCCGCACGTAATCTCAAACGGCCCGGGATGTATTTCAGCAATGTCATTTGTCTATGTGTATATATATACACGTACATATGTGTATATATATATGTATATAAATATATGTATATAAACAATTTAAATATAAATTTTCATATTATAATTGTTCACATTTTTTATCAAGACAATAACTGTATTATTATTATGAATATTTGAAAAGAAAAATTGATATTTATTTGTAAATTTAAAAAAATTTATCTATTTTTTTAATTATAAATAATTTTTTAATTTATAAATTTATTTGTTACATGTATTTGATAATTGTTCACATTTTTTATCAAGACAATAACTGTATTATTATTATGAATATATAAAAAGAAAAATTGATATTTATTTGTAAATTTAAAAAAATTTATCTATTTTTTTAATTATAAATAATTTTTGAATTTATAAATTTATTTATGAAACGTTATATGTATTTAATAATTATTCACATTTTTATCAAGACAATAACTGTATTATTATTATGAATATATAAAAAGAAAAATTGATATTTATTTGTAAATTTAAAAAAATTTATCTATTTATTTAATTATAAATAATTTTTGAATTTATAAATTTATTTATGAAACGTTATATGTATTTAATAATTGTGTAGAAATAATTAAATTTATTTTTTTACATTGTTATTTGTGAAAGGGAAAAATAAAAAAGTTTTATTTTTATTATTGACCTAGAAAATAAATAACATTAAATCATTAGTTCTACTTTAATCTTCAACACCTTTAATGTATAACTATATAGAGCAATATATTTACAACCCGATTTACGATTCAATAAATATGTTTATGTATAGGTGTATAGATATATATATATATATATATATATATATATATGTAAAATTCTCACGCTGAAATAAATCGTTGCGTCATTGGGTGAATAAAAGAATAAAATAAGAAAATGGAAGGGAAAAAAAGTAGAAATATCCCAACACTCCCTGAGAATGATTTTTATGTAACCCTTTTTTTTTTTATATTGAATACATAAAATACTTTATTGCAGTAAATATCACTGCCTATATTAAAATTATATAAATATAATAATACATGTATTATACATATCTACAATACGCTATCAATAAAGTATAAATAAAAATAGTTGCAGGTGTTTGATATGTTTTACAAATTTAATTCTCCTGTTTTCCTGAATAGGGGAAGAGTGACATGAAAGAGCCAATTTTGAAGAAAGGGATAAATAATATAAAAGAAATTAAATAATTAAAAAAATTTGTATAATGTGTAATTGTTTATTCATTTATGTAAGTGATGTCATAAAACACTTTTGAAAATTATCGGTATTTTTGGACTTCTAAGCATTTATAAAAATGATAAAATTCGGCTTTTTTATAACACATAGGCATTGAAAAAGCGACTCAAAGTTTTGAAAGAGCCTGCAATTAGTTCTTATTACAGGACTGAAATTTTAGATTAACAAAGATATTATTTACTAATAATATTAAGATATAATTTTATATCTTATATAATTATAAAACGTTTTATATAACGCAAACTCTGGATGAAATATTCACTTAAATCTAAGAAGTTCTCATGAAATTAGTCGTTTGAGATCAATCATTGCAATCTGACTAGGTACAATCTTTTTAAGAACTCATATAATTTTATTTGATGTATCTGAGTCTGTATCATTATTTATTTTAGATTTCTTAGTAAGAGCTTTTTGAAGGGACCATATAAAGCTAGCTTTTTCATCACACTGCAACCCAGCTCTTTCAAAACATATTCTCCCAAGAAACATAACCCCGAAATTTAGTATGAAATTAAAGATTTGCCTGCAAAATATATATGGTATTAGAAAGCCTAATATATCTCTAAAATTATTGTATAATCATATTACTATCAGTTTTGTCCGCTTAGACATCAAAAAACAAATAAAATGAACTCTAAAACTTACTTTTTGACTTGGCAAAATCTTTAATACGTCGTATCGACGCCATTTATCTTTGATAATAAACTGTCAAATATTTGTAGGCAACATATGGCTACAGTCTTACTATCTTAAAATAATAATACATCCATGATTCGTTCAAAAATTACCACGTAAATGATAATAGCTCTTTCAAAACTTGGCTCTTTCATGCCACTCTTCCCCTATATTATATAAATCTACAACCTTACACTTTACAATAGTGAATGAGAGATTAATGTTATTGGCACGCTCATATATAGTTGATCGATATTTAACCCTTTACATAAAATCTTTACGTGCCCTTTCTCTCTTGATTATTCCATCATCCATCCGTGGACTTTAAATATATATATAAACAGTTATGTCTGAATTAGATATACGGACATACATATAAATCCAGCTTGTATACAGTCAAAGCAAATTGGTTGACTACGGTTGATACCCTATAGGTATGTAGGTTCATCTATACATATACATATATATACTTACATTAAACGCATGTAATATATATATATATTGCGTATCGCAGCTTCATCGCCCTGTCAAAGAGAAACAGGTCGAGCACGTAAGAACTCATGGGATCATGCAATGCATGAAAGTTCGGTGGATGATGAATTGGGGTCACGATTATATGTATTGAAAGTGTAACCACGCCATTCTCTTCAACAAATCGATCTCACAATACTTTATATACATTAATAAATAGGTATATATGTATATAAATATGTATGTGTTGTAAGTAAAATTTTGGATATAAGTATAATTTTCATATTCAAAAACGTCAGAAATATTTTTATATATTATTTTTTTATTTTCTTCATGTCAGAGGATTATTTGTTCGTGGGTCAAAGATAAAAATGAAGAAAATGAGGGATATATATATATATATATATATATATATATACATATATACCTATATAAGCGAGTGATTATTCAACTTGAATTCGGAGGAGAGTCGTGGCATGAATACTTTTTTATTCCTACTTTTTTTTTTTTATGGAGAAAAATGGAGGATAAAAGGAAAAGAACGAGAGAAGTAATACAAGGGATGGAAAAGATTGACGTGTTTTTATCGAGGCCTCCAATCGGCTGCAATGAAAGATATATATACTCTCGTTGGCATATCTCCATCAACACAAAGATATGTACATACACTCTCGCTTTAAAGGCTATTAGAACTTTAATTTGTTAATGGAGAATTTTATTGGTATATAATTAAAATTTTTTTTATTTTGTCTCTGTGAAATTATATTTATTTTATTTCTTTAATTGGATCATTTTATTTTATAGTATATATGTGTAGTTATGCAAGTGGAATTTAATGTGAGGATGAAAATTTTTATGTAATATTCATTATTTTATGATTGATGTGCATTGGAAATATTTTTTATATATTTCATTTTGTGATATATAGTATTTTTTGTTATTATTTTTTTTTTTATTTATTTGTTAACGCTGTGTAGTATTTATTATATGATGAGATAGATTGAATTCCCTAGTGAATCTTGTGGTGAACCCTGAAGGCAAACAAATGATATTTCTCGTGCTACGTCAAACACACTGTCACATTGATTCTGCTTATATATATAAACATATATAAGTATATATGTATTTGTATACATACACACAAACTCTTATGCGGATATTCAACTCAATATGTCACTTATCTATATTTGAACAAATAAATAAAATAAAAATAAAAAACTCTTTTTTCTTTATGACTGATATGTGTAAGTAATTGGAGAATTTTTATCAATTATTTCTACCAATTTTAAAAAATAATTTCCTCATAAAAATTAAATTTCAAACATTTATGAAGAATATTACCTCGTAATTATTTATGAAACGACATTAATTTAACCATTAAATCCTTCGCAAAATAAAAATATTTTTGAACAATTATATAAAATAAATATACATAATTTTACAAAGGTAATTTTATTTTTATTATTTATTTTCATATTTGTTTTTTTTTTTTTACTGCTGTTGTAAAATCAGAATGAGTTTAAAATTTAATTACACCAGTGGAAAAAAAATAAAAATAAAAAGAAAAAAAAAAAGCGAATAAATATCACAGAGAAAGAATGTAACATGGCTTGTCATTTGCAGCAAATAACAAATTCAATCGTTTATTTTTCCTACGTACAATTTTATTTCATGACGAAACCACATCTGCTTATATTAATGCATATATAATAATATAGGTTAAATAAAAAATACACCTATAGTTGTCAATAATACAACTGGCATTTGGTGTACAGATGGTATTCGATGACAATGCGAATTTGTTTGTCATGCCGCTGGCGGCGAGCAATTTCCACCGATAACGATAATTATTCCAAGCACGCGCGTGCCGATTGGCCTCAACTGATGGCGATCGAACGCGAAGGCCAGGGGAATCCCATGGAATTTGCCTGAGATTTACGGCTACCGTTTGCCGTCTTAGAATTCATTCGAGCGCGTATATAAACACGTGAAGAAAAAAAAAATTGAGCAATACAGACAGAATAGATAATCAAATTGAGAACAATTAAATTTACATATTATGTTCAGGATTTTTTTTTTTTTTTTTTCATTATAATGAAGAATAAACAACAAATACTTTAATCTCATATAAAATAAATTAATACTTTTTTTTTTATGTATCAAACATATTCAAAAAGATTTTTAATATATATATTTTTTTATCGTATTAATATTGTAGTTAAAGTTAAGATAAGATTATTTATTTGAGAAGAAGAGTAAAAGATTGAAAAATTGCTGATGAAATAGTAGCTCGACACAGTGTCATGGCGCTCAACCCAACAAACGAGGACGACCACCAGCATTGGAGGACGCAAAACAGCGCGAGCGCGCCTTCGCCGCCTCCTCTTTACTCTCCCCCGCGCGCGCGTGAGAGTCGATGACCTTACAACTATGTGCGAGCGAGTCAGTTCTTTACAATACTCAGCAATGTAACAAATAATAATAAAAAGAAAATAAGGAGAAAAAAAACAAAGCACAAAATTGAAAGAGAAGAAGAAGAAAATGAAGTAGCACGAGAAAAAATAAAGTATAATTTGTCAAAAATATCAAACTGAGATAAAAAAAATTATCCAATAAATCATAAATTGAATGATACTTTCTCTCAGATAAAATGAAAGAAAAAAAAAAAAATGACGAAAATTAATCCTTAGTAGAGTCATTTCCAGTGGTAAAAGTGAGAAATACGTGTCTATATCTCGATGTAAAAACGACACAATAGGCAATAGGAGGATTGACGATCTTCGATCAAAGATGTTCAACGGATCGAATAAAGTACCTGCGAAGTAGAGCCAGAGAATAGACCTTTATATAATGAAGGAATGAAGAAAAAAAAAAAATAAAAAAGAGAGAAAAAGAACGGTGGAAAAAAAACTCATGGAGGCAAAAGAGGGTGCGAGAAATAAAAGGCAGACTTGGAAACCGAATGAGGTTGGGTGACAAGTGAGTGTAGGTCATATAGGACATTGAAGTAAAGAGCTAAAGGTCGTTGAAGCTGTTTTTTGCTCCGTCGCAATGGGTTACTGCTCCGTAAAGACGCTCGGTAAAATGTTCTAAGATTAATTCAATACAAGGTGAAGGACACACTTATCTATTATTTCTTTTTACCTCTCATTTTCTTACATACTTTTATCAATATGCCAAAAGATATTATCTTCTGTTAATGACACATTTACATTTATTTACAAAAGATAAAATAATAAATAAAGAATAATAAATACTGTGTAAAAAATGGAGAAAATATATAATAAATATATTAAAACAATTATTAAATTGAAATATAAATTTATAATCACTAACAATTAACTAAACTCTGAGAAATATAAATATACTAATGCGTATATAAATAAAAAAATATATTTCACTTATTTATATAAAATATAAAAAAAAAAAGACTTTTTTTAATTTCTGAATATTTTATAAAATCCCAAAATAAAATGAAGAAAATATATAATAAATATTAAAACAAATATTAAATTGAAATATAATTTATAATCTCTATCAATTAAGTAAACTCTAAGAAATAAATATACTAATATAAAAAATATATTTCATTTATTTATATAAAATATAGAAAAAAAGACTTTTTTCTTTTTCTGAATATTTTATAAAATATCAAAATAAAATGAAAAAAATATATGATAAATATTAAAACAAATATTAAATTGAAATATAATTTATAATCTCTATCAATTAAGTAAACAATGAGAAATAAATATAATAATATAAAAAATATATTTCATTTATTTATATAAAATATAGAAAAAAAGACTTTTTTCTTTTTCTGAATATTTTATAAAATATCAAAATAAAATGAAAAAAATATATGATAAATATTGAAACAAATATTAATTTTAAATATAATTTATAATCTCTATCAATTAGGTAAACAATAAGAAATAAATATAATAATATAAAAAATATATTTCATTTATTTATATAAAATATAAAAAAAAAAAGACTTTTTTCTCTTTCTGAATATTTTATAAAATCCCAAAATAAAATGAAAAAAATATCTAATAAATATTAAAACAATTATATTGAATTGAAATATAATCTTATCATTTCGTGTGAATTTATAATCTCTATCAATTAAATAAACTCATCATCATCTTGACAAATAATAATTGGCTTAAATTTACCGTACACGGTAGGTCATGTCGCATTGAATTTTTTTTCTTCTCCTTCGCCAGCTTCCTCATCTTCACAATCCTTCACTTTGCGGTTTAAACTTTTCGTGGATGGAAATAAAAGAGGTATAAAAGTGTAGGTACTCATAAGCAGACTTTTCCCTCTCTCTTCAACAATCTTCCTCGCTCGCTCTCTTGATTTTATTTTATCAACTCTGTCGCTTCTCACTTATACACTGGACGCGCGCACATGCGCAAGCCAAAAAGCTTAAGAGTGCGCCGGCGTGCCACATGGCCGCCACCTTGGCAATGCGTTGACCCTAAAGTGGCGTCGACATAAGCGGGGAGCAGAAAGCGAGACAAAGTAATGTATATACACTGAGAACAAGAACAAGAAAAAAATAGACAGACAGAGACGAGGAAAAAAAAAAAATAAAAAAATGAATTTATTAAATAACCAAAGTGATAACTTCATCAGAGATTTGAAATTATTTTTTTCTTTCTTTCTCAACAACTCGTTGAATTTTTCTTTTTGTTTCAACACAGCTGGATTCAATTGTTTATAGATTATATTATACTATAGAAAAAAAAATATATATGTACATATATATTTTGTAACGTTGTGTTTGATGACACGCAAACATAAGTGATTTTAACTAATCTCAATGTATCAGTCATGTAACGATAAAAATTTTGTGGCAAATAAATTAAATAGATTAACTAAACGAATTGGATAATGAAGGAACAAACGACACAGATAAATTAATAGATAATTAGATAGATAAATGAATAAATAAATAAATGAATAAATAAATATGAACAAATATAAAAAAGATAAAAATAAAATAGTTATAATGTACATAGAATTATTGGTGGTAAACCAAATAACCTCACGCTGCAGGATATAACTTGTTGCTGTTGACGCAAGAGAATGCAAGCAAGAGAATCTCTCTTAGATAATATATAATTATTCAGTATCTCCATTAAAGCAACGTTGAATAATTTATTGATTTTTATTTTGTTATATTTTATTAAAGAAAAACAAAATTTTTATTTTTCTATTTCAATTAAAAAACAATCGATAGCCCCACACAAAAAAGAAAAAATAAAATAATATTGAACTCTGAAGCCAATGAAGATATCAATATGTATAATAAAGACTCGCCAAGTAGTTGAGCATATTTTATTTCTTCTCTTCTTTCGTGCGCTCTCTCTTGATTCGTAATCCGCAAAAAAATATCGATAAAAATAGTAATAATAATAATAATATTAAAAAAAAAAAAACGTTATTTTATGCTACCTCACTCGTCGCAGCGCCATTTCCACTATTTCTATTTTGCCATCTCATTCTCGTTGAAATTTTATCATCGTCCAATCGAAAATTCATATATATATATATTTATTTATTTATTTATTTATTGTAATATTTATATTTTCTTTATATACCTGTTTTTTTTATTTCTCATCTTTCATATTTTTCCTCTTCTTTTTACCCACATTTCACAAACTTATTTTTCATTCTTATATTTCTCATCACACATTTACAATTCACTCATAAATAAATGCAAATATATATATGTATATAAACGTTATCTATATATTATATATATTATATTCTTGATGAACTCGTTTTTTTAAATTTATTTTTAATTTTTTCATCCACTGATTTGTCTTCATTTATTCACTGACAAAATGCATTTCAATCGAAAAGTTTAATTTTTTTTTTCACAATCTCAATACACGATAACTATTATCCCTATATAAACATTTTATTTATCTTCATCATACTCGATATATTTATTTATTTATTTACATATATACATATATGACTGGCGCAATCAGTCCAGCTTATATCAACGTAAACTTATTTCATTTTATATAAACAAATAATTATATTCCACTTATAATAGAACACATTTGTTTGAATTATATATATTCACATCTATGAAATATAAAATCAGTCAAATGCAATTTCATTGTTACGATTAAATTATTAATTCAATCAATTTATTTATTCAAGTGTCTTATAATTTATCATAAGGTAATCATACTTTGTATATTTTTTTTTTCTATAATATATATATATATATGTATATTATACTCACGTCGCCAACGTGTATAGTCCCCAAGCGTGTGCCGAGAATCGATTACGCGTTGACCTACTTCGAATATGACCATGAAGACGTGACCCGACCGATAAAGTCAGATATTTTAAACTCTCTCTCGCTCTTATTCATTCTTTTTTTTTTTTTTTTTTTTTGACAATCAATATTGTTATTCATATTGATATTATTTGTGATAATAAATAAATCCGATAATACAATTCATATATGTATAATATTCAATTGTACATCTATGAAGGTATATTCGAGTTGAAACAACATATTGAATTTCATTTCTTTCCGTTTTTTTTTTTTCCTTTTTTTCTTTTTCTTTCATTTTTTGTTTTGTTTGAATGACGCAGCTCAAAGGCGTTGAGCTAAAGTTTGACGACAATGGTTGCGACTTTTACTACATGGGAAGTCGACACAAGGCAACGTCAGAAGAAAAACACACAAAGACTTTTTCTAGTACATCCTCGTTTTTATGTGGATTCAGGTACGTTTTCTTCTATTAAAAAAAATAATAAATCTTCTTTGTTTTTTTTTAGTCATTCTTCTTGTGTAGAGATACTAAATTCTTTATCCACTTTAATTTTCATTCATTTATTCATTTTTCTATCATCTAATAAAACAAAATTTAAAAAAAATCTTCACCTTAATTATCAAATGGCTAAAGAAAAAATCGCTTTACACTCATTATGTATTCCATCCTGCATCAGTACTTTCTATTTTTATGACAAATTATATTATTCACCGTTTAAAACTACAATAAGATTGTGTATAAATACATTTTCATACAAGTAGCATGACTATAAATACGTTGAGGTAGTTCCAGAATTTGTCACATGAATTATTTTGAATGAAAATAAAAAAAAAGAAATAAAATAAATAATAAACATACACAGCTTGTGCCCTCGAGCGTATCTTGCGCAACACAGACGGTTGCGGTTGCGTTTTCACCCGGCATTTTTAACTCGCAAATACATATATGAATATAAATATATATAGCCATAATACATAAGCATATATAAGTCGTGTTAACATTTAACGCCTCGTCAAGTTTAAATACTTCACCGGAATGTCAATGAAGATTTATAAAAAAGAAAAAATGAAGAAAAAAAAAAAATAATAAGATATGAATAAAAATAATAATAAAAAATTTTGCTCAAGTCTCGGGGTCGACGCTCAAAATTCCTAAGTTCATCCACACATGTATCATGTATCTAACGAGTGGTATGAGTATGTATGTGTGTATATATAAGTATATATGTATATATCCACAGTTTATAGTCTCGAAAAATAGTGTATCCCACTCTATAAATAGAAATCTTTTCTCTCACCTCGCACTTTCCCTCTCTCTCCAACTTTTCATTCGTTCTCTCATGCGCAAGCAAACACAATCGTTTCGAATAAACTTGCCAGACGCATAAAAATAAAAAAAATTATTTACTCAGTCAAATTATTTACTTCATACAATTTTCTTAATCTGCTCATTTTTTCTGTTTCCACCCTTTAGATAAAGAAAATAAAATAAAAATCAAAATATAACCACATCCCTATACATAATAGAATACATATGTATGTCTTTTATATTTACCCGGCAATTAAATACAAAAACAAAAAATAAAACAAAAAAAAAAAATTAATAATATAAAAAAAGTTTCACTTTAAAAAATAGTAAAAAAAAATATATATTACATGTATGTGGTGTATAAATAAACTGTGGAATGTACACGCGTGTGATAACCAAGTGAAAACAATTTACAATGAGTTTTAAAGGGTAAAAAAATAATTAAAAAAAAAAAAAAAATGTCAAGTTGTCATGAAGAGAGAAAAGAGTAATGAAAATTCACATATGTAAAATGAGAACGAGTTACTGTATATATTTATATATAAACGCAGATATAAAGGCCGAGTGTGCGTGCATATAAGCTAGCTAGTATATAAACTGATGAATCATAGTAGTAGTTAAGCAGAGAGAAATAAAATAAAACAAAAAAGAGTGAAATGAAATGATGAAAACTCGAGAAAATAACCAACCAGTAAATTAATGTAAAGTAAAGTATAGCCAAGTCCAGTTGAAAATATCTCAACTGTCCAACATTGTTGGACGCCAGACACTTTGGTGCCACTGTTATAAAATATATATCAGTGCATATATGTATATAAATTGAAGAGAGAAGCTAGAACTTGATTGTGCACATGACCAATGAAAAATGACGATGGACATATGAGGAGCAATGATCATCACTGCAAGTAGTAAAAAAGTTTTTTTCTATATAGAGTCTTTCTGATCTCAAACCAATGTTGTCGTACATTTTTTATTATACACAGCTTTGCTATCTCTATATACTACTTTTAAAACTAACTCTTTATGTGTAGGTCTGATCTTGTGTGCTCGCATTCATTTTACAAAGTCAGCGCGAATATAGTAGCACGCTTTCAAACGAGTCATATATACTAAAGTATATATAAAGTATCTGCCTTAACCTATTTATAATCACAATGTTTCACGAGACAAGAGTATATATAAATATATATATGAACATGTAATCTATATATATATGAACTAAACTGTATGCAAATAATTTGAAAATATACTCGCGATATATATTTAATTAAATTAATAAATATAAAAATATTAAATTCAATAAAATATTCTATCATTATTTCAATATTAATTTATTTTCGTTATTTAATATAATCAACTCTCACATTTGTGTCAGTATATATTTTTTTCATATACAACGTTTATTCATAATTGTAGCAATTATAAAATATATAATTCCACTCGGTGAATTCATATTAAAGTTAACTTGTCAGGCAGTGTTGAAATATTCGCGCGCAGGTGTAATGAATTATTAAATTGCAGAGACGAAATAAAAAAATATATATAATAATAATAATAATATTTACTAGAAAAAGTAGTAGTGATGTATACATATTTTTTTTTTTGTTTCATTATATATAAAAGAAGAGAGTAAAAGTATCAAGATGAAATGAGTTTAGTGACGAGGGTGCAATTCAAGAGTTTATCCGAGTTACGGGGGTAACAGAAAGAGAATCGAGTAATAGGAAAACGATGGTGGTTTATATTGGTGTTGGTGCTGATATATAGTGTATATATAAAGGTATATATAAAGATATAAAGGAAGCGTCATTGATATAATATACACGTAAAAAAGCCGACGACATTCGATGTTATATGGGAAAGAAATGAGTTGGTTTTATAAGGGATAAGAAAAAGTGAGAAGCGAAGATGCAGGCGCTCCGCTTTTACCGCTAAATCGATATTACCATCGCCATCGGCACGACCTCGTGCCCGTCAGCCTTCTCTATATATATATATATATATACGTTTGAACCCAGACCTTCGCGAGTTTACCGTCTGCCGACGTCATCGATTATCATCAATCGTCTTTCTCTTTCTTTATTTTTTATCCTTTATATTCATCTCGCTCTTTCTCTCTGTGTTACTCACACACTTTTTCTCATTCTTTTATTTTTCTTTTATACATTTTTTTTTATTCTTCTATACATTCAGCTCTCGCCCAACGATGAATCCGCGCTTGATCGAACGAATCGCATGTTAGACTGACGTAAAATTCTACGCGAGTATTTTGCCGGAGGAATTTTCAAGTTGGACAGGTTATTTTATTCAGTGCTCACGACAGTGTGCTGAAAGAATCGAGAGGAAGGACGACGACGACGACGAAGAAGAAGAAGAAGTAGAAGAAGAGAAGGAAAAAAAAATAAAGTGACAAGAGAATGAAAAGGAATTAGATAGCAAGGACTTGAAAGAAATTCGCGAATGAGTGGCAAATGTATGAAAAATTGAGAAATTATTTTTTTTTTTCTTGTTATATAATATTTTTCTAGTTTTAGAAACGTGGGGGAAATAAATGGAAGAATATATATTCGTAGTGAGTAAATAAAAGGAAAAAAATGTATGGGAAATGACAGTGAAAATGCTTGAGTGAAGTGGGACAAAGGAGATGAATGTCCCGCTGTGAAAATGGGTAGTGAACATGTGTGAAGGAGAGAATGATACGAAGGAGAAAAGGAAATAGAGAATTGAGATACAGAAAGAATGAAAGACTTAAATTTATATATAGTACTAAGAGAATTATATATGTTTATACGTGTATGAAAACAATGCCAGAGGTGTATGTACATGTATACACTGAGCTTTACGTAAGAGAGAATATAAAGAAGAAAGTATATATGCGCGAGAATGTTTTATACACGACCAATAAAGAGATGTCTGTATCATTTTGCGTTCTTTCAAGTTGAAGAATTTAAAGAATATATTATGGATTCTTTTTTGTAATGTATATTATACATAAATATATATTTAAGAAGAAAAATGTTGAAATCACTTTTGCTCTATTGAACACGCAACTATTTTGTTTTTAACATAATAAAAGAAAATATAAAAGAAGTATTTAATTTATGTTGCAATAGTTAATAAGGTAAATAACAAGAAACGTTTTTCAAATAACTCTCGTTTTTAGAAAAAAACTTTAAGCTTTGGTCATTATGTCAACCAAAAAACAATAGAACATAGTGCAGTCGTCCCGAATAATTGAATGAATATGAGAGGGAAAGAATAAACAGAAAAAAAATAATTAAACAAAAAGTAAAAAGAAAGAAAGAATAGAAAAAAAAAAAAAATGAGTAAATAGAAAAAGTAAAAAAAGTCTAGTATATACACAAGCGTCGAATGTGTGTGCCAACATGGCTTGATTATCTGTCATGATACATCAACAATGAGATATTTAAAACCCGAGTAACACATAAAAAATCATCATGTTCTGAAGAAATAAAATAAAAGAAAAAATGGAACGAAATAAAAAAAAAATATGCAACATGTATAAATTTTCCAGCATTATATATAACCAAAGACGAACAATACTAAAGTGGGAATTGTTCCTCGCATATAAAATGACAGAAACTCATGAGTTTGCACCCTCAAACATGCAACAAAACCCATTGGAAAATTTATTTCTACTCGCACATACTTCAAAATAATAATTACCGAATATACATAAGTATATTTTCTATACACCATTTTAATTACACCGTATTTTGTATTCTCCATCAAAAAAGGGAATAATTAAAAATTATATTGCATTAAATTTTCCTGTATGTATATACACATAATAAAAAAAAAAATGAAAAAAAAAAAAAAAATTGTAGGATATAAAGTTTTCTGAAATGTAGCGAACAAAATCCGACAGGTTTGTGTGATTATTTTCCCAGTGGCGAGGGCTCTTACCCAAGGGTCGACGTCCTCATCCAATGAGGGAGAAGCCGAAGGGGCAATATACATATATACATACACATATGTATTATACATATAACTGTGATAGTGTGTATATGGCAGGGAATGAACGACGCGGGCCTGAGGGTGCGGCTGTGCAGTTGTGAACTCCCTTCTTCTCTGTCTGCTTGGTCGACTACTATATAAACTATAACGCGCACACACACCCACACGTAAATACCATAGAATCCACCGAAAAACTCGACTAAACGACCAACATTGTATTGTATATATATATATATTATATATCGTGTGTGGCACAGTGGCTCACGTTGCAACAGTTCTATACGCTATACGTGAATTTCTCGCCTTGGCATTTTGACGGGTCGATGCTGAAAAGACTTATACAGAGAAAATGCGTACATATAACAATGAGTGTGGGCAAAAGGTTAAAATGGAAAATACGTATATACTTTAGAAAAGCCCAAATATATATCTAAGAAAATTCCATCATCTTTCTTTGCACTTATCTACATCTATCGTGTCCCATTAATTTTTAAATTTCTATACTCGGTCTATGAATGCAAGTGAGGGTGAAACACGACTTATATATAACTATTCATTTAACATAAATTATCTCAGTAACAAAATCGTTATTACTTATAAACAATTATTAATATCAAATTAAATCAAATTTAATCATAAACTAATTTTTTTTTTTTTTCATAAATATTATTTATTTTCATATATTAATTATATATTTTATTTATGTATATATTATTTATATATATTAATGATAGATATTATTTATGTATATATTATTCATAGATATTATTTATTTATATATATAATATTTATATATATTTTAACACAAAAAAAAAAAATGAAAGAAATTTTTTTTTAATATCAAATAAATTTTTTGTCAAGCGAAACAAATTAAATAAAAAAATAATGTCAATGCCACAAATAAATTGTCATGTTCTGTATATTTATTATACAACAAACTTTTTTTTTTTTTTATTATTTATTTTATTGGATGACACAGCAATGAATATGACAACGACAATATGGATGCGAATATTTGCTCAATGCCGCCGTCGTTATGCGGAGCTTTATTCGCCAAACGCCACACAGCCAATGCCAAACAGTAGATAGATATGAATATATGTATATATAATATATATGTATATCAAGTTGGTCCCGCACGAGTGACAAGTGCGCTCTCTCGTGGCGCTCTTGTTCTCCTCCTTCCTCGTTCTCTCAACAACACAACTGTCCTCTCTCTTCTATACGCTTCACTTCACTCACTGATGTACTATAACGCTATGTCCTCCAACAACACGACTACGACGACGACGACGACGACGACAACGACAACAACGTAGACGTGTACCGGTCGCTTTGGTTATTATTATTAATGTCACGCGCACAGAACTCGGGTGTCGCTCCGGAACATACAAGCGATAACAGAAGAGACTAACATATAACATATAATATATCTATATATTTATAGCATATTTATTTGTTTATATATTTATTTATTAATATGAAAAGAAAGAAATTAATTATTGAATTTATATTTCTTTTTTTTATATTTATTAAATCATAAAAAAAAAAATTATGGATAAATGAGTAAAAATTTTTTTTACCAAGTGAAATAAATATTTTTTTCGTTTGAATATAATCATGAAAAATAACAAAATAATTTTGAAGATTATACAAAGTGGAAAATTTGGAAAAATAACGATAAAAATCATCATAACTTATTATACCTAATAAATAATGTTCTTTTACTTTTGAAAACTACCATTGACATTTACGACCTTACAAACACAATTAAGAAAAAGATCCGACCTTTGCATTCATTACTTAACTATAAATATACATATCTAAACATAGATAAATAAAAACTAAAATTTATACTGATTATTATTTAAAATATTAAAAATAATTTTCATGAATTTTACTTTTATTTTTGCTCCATTGTTTTGTTGAAACTAAATTATATTCGGCACGTTAAACTTATCGAGGACTCTTGAAACGGATCTTTAACTAGCTGTCCGGGACACACCCGGCACGCGAGAAATGAAGTATAGAGAAAGATAAAGAAAGAAATAAAACGAGTGAGAAAGAGGTGGAGTAGGTAATACTGAACGAATATCCGGCGGAACGGGTTTGTGCCTGATGATCATGGGTTTATATTCGAGAGTAAGAGAGAACTTGCCTTTGCGCTTGATCCGCAACTCGCGCTGAGAGTTTGAAAATGGCTCTTTGTCTCGGACCATCGACAAACGTATCGGAAGCGAATAACAGAGATAAAGACAGAGAAATCAACCAAGTATATATATATATATCTGTGTGTAAGTGTACACAGTTTATATACTGTCCCGTTTCTCGGGATAATTACGCCTCAAGCACAAAACCCGCTAATCGAACAACTTTGTCGGTTGACCAAGCTGCACCGATTGACCTTGCGACCTCTCTATACACATAAACCACATTTCTCGTATACAATAATACGCAATTAATACATATATATGTATATATTCTATATACACTTATATATAAATAAAAATAATTAAATACAATATCGGTAATTCAAGTGTGAATAATGTTGAAGTTATTTATTTATTTTTATTCTTATTCTTCATATATAGTCGCGCTACGTTATAGGGAACTCTTGCGATGTGCAATTCACGACCTCGACGAGCGTTTATATTACGTCAGTATACTTTTGTCCTTGAGTCGCGGTATAAACTACTGCAATATCTGCACTAGCATTACATATATATACATATATGTATGTATAAATATGTGGAAGAGAAAAAGCGAGGAGTGTTCGCGTGGCCGCGCGACAAAACGACAGGAAATATTGTTAAAGGTTCGCGGCCTTGACTATCCTCCTTCATGACATCCTATTACTATATTAGTTAGTTAATCTCTTCATTCAACGTATTGAAATAATTTAGTATTTATATTGTGATATGATAAGTGTATGTATATATTGCAATTGATTTAATGTAGTAGCTGATGAGAATTGAATATTTAAATAATTAAAGTGTATTTATGTTCATGCAAAAATTGAATTGAATTGGTTGTACGGATAAATGATATGAGCATATATGTATGTGTATATATGTATACCTATGGTTACCATACGGGTATGAAATCTCGTTTGGTTGAGGATGTAGAGAGAGGCAGAGATAGTATAAAACTGATGCTGCGATGTGGAAACTAAACGAGTCAACGGCGGGCGCAGTCAATTCGAGGAAGTACTTTAGAATGTGTTTATATACTATATAGTATATATGTGTAGGCTTTACATGTATATGCAAGAACACGCGGTGAGAAATATATTTATATATATAAGAAGATGAGCAGGATAAGTGGAAGAAGTGGAAAAAATTTAGTGTACAAAGAAAGAAAAATAACGAGAAAAAAAAAATGTAGAACGATTTTATTTACCTAAGACGCGGCAACACGAAACAAAATTAGAATTCGTTTTATTTATTTCTTATCGTTATCAGATGCTACGAAGAAAAAAAAAAACAAATTATCACGACAATGGCTTTTGAATGTAAAACATAAAAAAAAAAAAAATCATTCATTTTTATTTTATTGACGAATTGTAACTGCACTAACTTTTTATTTATTTTCCACATAAAAAAAAAAATTTAATATTAGGTTAAATAAATTTTTCCTCGTATTTTATTTCATTTTATTTTTTCTCTTTTCTTGCACACAGTAACATGTCACTCCGTTCGCTCGATCATATCCAGAATTTTAACGTGTAAAACTCAAAGCAATTTTGTCGCCAACTCAACTCCGATCAATTTTATATGCTGTGACAACCGTGCGCGCGGTAAAACTTTCCGTAAAGTCACTGGATATAAAAGCGTATTGGATATTGGACACATACATATACTCGCATACACTCCAACAAATCCCAAAAAAATCCCCCATAATAATAATAATAATTCTTTTTAATAATAATAATAAAGAGAAGAAAGAAAAAAAGTGAAATAAAGTCTGTCAAAGTATAAAGCAATCTTTTACTTCTCTAAAAAAAATTTTTTCTTCTCCATATACTCTCGTTATACATATATATCCAGCTCTTTCAATATATATTTTCGCGGCTTCGGTTGCACATATGTGATATAAACAGCTTTTATTCCATTTCGCTCTACATCCAAATACGTTTGCGTATCCACTACGAAATCATATCGCTTACGCGTCATCTTTACTTAGTCATCCATTGATACTGATATATAAATATGTATGTACATATATGTAGTAACTTGCGTTGCGTGTTCTTCATGTACTCCCACAGCCAAAAACTCATCCAAGTTTCTCTTATATAGCTCTTATGTTGCAAAAGCCGCGCGCGCGCTAGCTTGAAAGCACGCACGAACGACTCAACCGGCCCGAGCTCTCTAACCCGATATCGACCGGCCTCCTCTTTCTCTCCCTCTCTTTTATAACTCGCTCTATCTCTCTTTCACTTCACAACCGCCCGCTGTTTTCTTCGCACGCAAACTCGCTCGCTTCTCGCCAATGTATATTTGGAATTTGCGTCACGATCGCGTCGTACTCCGATTTACCTTCTCCATTTATACAGAGATACATACAAGCGCATACATATACATACACATATATATAAATATTCTTTCTCTTTGTCTTTTTGTTCGTCTCTCAAGAACATAGTGACGTGATTCACCATCACATTAATTTTCCCCCCCAAAAAAAAAAAAAAAAATATTAATTCAAAAAATGAAAAATAATTTTTTTTCATCATCAATAAATATGAAATTTAATATTAACAATATAAATATATTATATATCAGTGTTTTTGAATGATCAAATTACATAATAATACTGTAAGAATGTATATATTATTTATAATTATTGAAAGAAAAATAATTTTTCATTGTGATTTTTGTAGGAAAAAAAAAAAAGGAGATAAAATTTTCCAAATGCGATAACAGGTCCCAGGCCCTTTTATTTTCCACTGCGCTTGTGCTTTTCCGGTCGTCGTGCTTCGTTTACTACAGGGACGAGGCACAATGCAATACGCACACATATCCCGTTAGATGCCTACACTATATAAATGTATCCAGCAATATGTATACATATATAAAGGTATATGTGTGTACATATTACATAGGGGAAACGAGAAAGAGAGAGGTTGAGAGATAAACATGGAGTAAAAACAGAGAGAGAGAGGTAAAATTCGTGACGATGCGAGACATAACAGGCGATATCCACCCTCTCATGCAATCTCTCTTCACTCATTTCTCTCTCACTCGACTGTGATGCCGTCTATATCACGACACTAACCACCCCTTTGGCTACTATCCCATCAGCTTCATCGAACCCAAACTGTCTATGTAGATATATACATGTATGCTGATGAAATGTGGCTTACACGAGCGCGAAGAAAAAAATTCCAAAAATATTTGCAGTTTGATACTGTTGCAAAATAAAATTCAACCAATATTGTAAATATATATTTTGTTTTTTGCTCGAATGTGGGTTGTGTGTGTTTTTTTTTTTTTTTTTTTCAGAATTGTAACTTGATAGAATAAATATTCGCCGGTAAATATTCAATTTTATATTTCCCTTTTTTTTTTTATGTTTTATATTCTCACACACGATTGATTCGCAACTGACAATGTTACAATGTATATTTATTGATGGTAATTATTCGTGTTACTGTATATGTTTTGGGTATGGAAACAATTGGAAATAATAGAGAGTGTTAGTTATTATTAACGAATAAATATAAAATTGAATTCATTTATTTTCGTGTTGATTTCCATCAGGAATATTATTCATAGATATATTGAAAAAATATGAGGATAAAATTCGGTGGAATAATTGAAGCGTTTTATGTTTTATTGAAAGCCACAAATTTTTTTTTTTTGACTAGTTCAATCGCTTTTATTTATTTATTTTTTTCTTTTGATTATATCAATAAAATAATAACGAATTATTATAGCTACATTGTTATATTTTTACAATAAAAAAATAACAACAATATTTATTTATTCATTCATTCATTCATTTATAGACACAAATTTCAAATAATAAATCCATAAAAATATGAATTGAAATAAAAAATTAATTTTATTTTCATATTTAATTTTTTACTCATAAAATGAAAAATGAGGTTGTTGGAATTGCAAGGTATATCACATATATACACGCGATGGAATAGTGTGGCAACAGTATAACAGCAGCAGGATGCATTTCAAAACAAGCATATATATATTCGGCGTGTGTGTATTTATATAAAATAATGTGTAAGTGTATGTATGTGTTGTTGATGTTGGGCCCAAGAGCATTTTACTTCTGAGGCCTCCTCTCGCGTCGGCTCGACCGTCGCGCGGTCAAGATTTATGTTGCGAGCGAGAGGTGAAGGCAAAACTTCGAAGAGAACGTTGGATATGTATATATACAATAAAGAAAAGAAAAAAAAAAAAAAAAAAAAGACGTGTGTTCTTTACTGCGGATGCTGAGTCTCCGAGGATCAACGGATCCTCCAGACCCTGCCGGGACCTCTTCAAATAAATACGTCGTCGAAACGAAACAGAGTATATAAAAGCAAAAGAAACAGAGAAAGAGAAAACGAGAAAGTGAGACTGAGAATATATAAAGAAAAAAAAAAAAAATCCAGAATTCCATAGAACGAACCCACGTTCAAATGAATCTCCTTTCATTCTAATTCTCTCTTTCTATTCCATATTGCCGACACAACAAACTAAGAACTATAAGAACTCACCATCAACCACGTGTATCATATATATAACCCACAAGTCAAAGTAAATTACATTCGAAAATCACACCCGATATATATTATTTATCATAATAATTATTAACTATAATTAAAAATTAAAATAAAATATGATTATAATTTTATTACAAAATTATAAATAGCTGCGTTCAATAACTTTAATGTGAATAAAAAAAAAATATATATATAAATTTGTAAACATAAAGTTCTTATATGTATACACGTCCTTGTACGAAAACCATCACAAACTCAATGAATGTTTTTTTTTTCTTCTACATACACATGTATGTATATATATACATGTTTAACTTGAAGAAGGCTCGTAAAGTGCGTCATAAATATTGCACCTTATATACACATATCCATACTCATGTTACATTTTACTGTGAGACTTCATCGATATAGAGCATGACTAGGGTGTTTGAACGCTACGACTTTGAATATATATATTTATATGTACATATGTATGTACAAAGCCAATGTACAATATAAGCTTGTATGTATGTGAATTCTTTTGTATTTCTAAAACATCACTATTCATTTAAAATGATGATTATTTCTTGTATATTATATGTTAAATCAATTATGAATATTTTTACGTGACAATTAATTCATAATTCTGCAAATAAATCACTCATATTATTTATATATTTGTATATATAATGTCTATTTATATATTTTATATATTATATACTTTATTTATTATTAATTTTATTTTTTTTTTTAAGGTTTGATTTGTTTACTTTTTTCCTCCACTTTCTTTATAATATATATATTTATTTTGTCAAATGTGTCACTCGTCAATTGAGATTATATGATATATATACATATATGTACTTGTGTGACGTAAAATATAACTTTTGTAACTATATACAACAATCCGTGTCTTTGTTACATAATTTTATTCCATAAATTATATTATCAACAAGGTCAAACTCATTTTATAATATTAAATATATAATGAAATATATAGTGAAAGAAAAAAAAAATCGATACGTGAAGAAAAATATATTTGACGTGTTGTAATTGAATTTAATAATTTGAAATTTATATTTTATATATTTATATACATTAATTGGAATAAAATAAAAATTTTGAAATTATTTTCTCTGCCAATTTATCGGAAAATGGTTTATGTGTATGAAAACGAAAATAAATAATGCACGAGAATTTATTTGGTAAGTGCATTATTTATAAATGGATTACAGATCGATCATTGGAATAAAATGAGAATAAAAAATGCAGAGCACTCAAAATGAAGAAATAAAGAGAAATAAAAACTCTTGAACGAGAGTATAATAATAAAGGACACAATGTATAACTATTTGTCTATTTATGTATGCTATTCGACACGGATAAATTCAATACTAAAATTATATTATAAATATAAAAAAAAAAATTATGAATATAATATGGCATTAAACCTCAAGATGGACTTGGTAAAAACAACATTTTAGTACATAATCAATGCACATAATTGATTCCAAATACTTTATCGTAAAAATAACTGCTAGAGATAAGATTAAGAAAGAACGAGAAATAAAACTAAACTCAGAAAGAATCAGGAAAATTATTTAGAGAGCTAAAAAATTATATATTAATATAATCACTCATCATGACATTATTACAATCTTAGTTTGAAGTTTACTTTATAATGTGATTCTATAGACACGAGTATAATGTGAGTGTTGTATGTATGAAATAAAGATAAGAAGAAAAAAAAAAACAAATAATCGACTTCGACAGGTTTAATCTATAAATAAATTTCACATATAAACACACACAATTTTCATTTCAATAATAATCGTGTAAAGATGACCGCATTGGTAAATTGTATATAAAGATAAAAATATTAACAATTCAAAAGAATTTCATGTATTCTATTACAATTCCATAAAGTTTCTGCGTGGAAAATAAAAAAAAATAGTATTGAAAAAAAAATTGTTTCGCAAGTATTGTTAAAAAAGAAATAACAAATTGATTATTGCCGCTTGAATAATTCCCAACAATACAATTATATATACACTACCGAATGACTATAAATGTATATATATTCATATAATATTACGAATTCCATCTCATATAGTTGCAGTAAATATATACACATATACATAAATCACATAACATAATTTGACGTGTTGCAGACAAGAGCGCGCACTCAATGAATCGCACACCTACACGTATAAAATTAACAAGGGACCAAATAAAACACACACATACACACAAGCACGCAAATATAACGAGGTTACTGTAACGCCTTTAGATTAATTTACAACACTAAAACGATGATGAATAACAAATAAACAACACTATTTGTCCATTGAAATATATTTATCCCACTTATTTCAAATTGTTGTCAAATAAAATAAGCCCAAAACATATGATCAATATACATACAATGGTAAATAATAATGAAAGTTTTTTAGAATAAAACAAAAATAAACCTAAGATAAATGAAAGAGAATAGAAGAATAAACAAAAAGCAAAAAAGGTGGATTATAAAATCAAAGCAATGAAGGTAGAGAACAAGTGAAGGCATGAGAATATAACCTCGCAGAGAGGATCCTCGCTGTGGATTTATAGTGGCCGTAACATTAGGATTTAACGTCGGTTGCCAAGAGACTCTCGAGCAACTGTCTCCCCACTAAACTTTCTCCGTCACCACCACGTATAACCTCCTCTTTTACCTCCTTTACCACCCTCCAAGTCCGCGCTCTCTCGACTGACTCCCGTGGCCAATTCAATTTCTCGTCAAAGAGGTAATTATCTTTACGTATAATATAATCCCACTGTGTCTCTTTTCCTCTCTCATCTCTATATACATATATAGATACAAGTTATATTGTTGTTGTTGTCACGCGCATTCACTCACTTGTAAACTAAAACTTTAATGCCACTCATAATGTTTTACAAAATTTAAATTTGTATTCTTATAATCATGAAAATATACTTTGAATATGAGAAAAAAAACTGTTATGTATACGTATATTGTGTGTATAAAAAGTATTGTGTTGAAATTAATTGTTTGAGAAATGTAGAAAGGTTCAAATAAATTATATATGATGTCAAAGAGCAATGTCGAATTTATTTGTGTTGAAAGAATCAGAATTAATTTTAGTATTGAGGTAATCAACACTGATATTGAGTTAATTCAACTTGGCAATTAGAAAACCATTAAACACAAATCACTGTCACATTAAACATTTGATAAATAAAAATTTCGTAGTACATAAAATAATATCACGAATGAATATATAATACTTATATACTAACTAAACCTATCGATGGATAATGATTTAGTTATTAATACATATACAGTACCAACAATAATAAAATTTTACCAAATATTCATCAATATAAATTCAACACTTTTAATATATAATTCCCACTTTATCATTATTACCTTTTAATTCACTTATTTCCATTTGTTAATTCCAAAGTGTATCACATATACAATTCAAATTAACATTCGAATAACATAACACCGGGTAAAAGTTCACATCATTTTTTTTTTTCACTCTCTCTCTTTATCTATACACTCGTAAATTACTATAATTCCATTGTTCTGTTACGTCGTTTCACGCGAGTGCAGAAAATTTAATACAATAATAAATATATGAATGAGAAGCTCAAGAGATGCAAACAATTGTTTCCAAAAATTTTAACAGTAGAAATATATCAAGTTAAAATAAATGATTAAAAATTCGATCAAATAATTAAATGCTATGAAAACAATAACAACAAGATGGCAGTCAATCTTTGATAATGCACGCCGGGAACATTGAGGGATTTCCACGGGAGCCAAAGACTTGTTAAAGCCAATAACAATAATAATAAATATACATATATGCATTTATTATATTTATGAACTGAGTACTCACATAAATGATGCTTGACGTTAGTTAATGTGCAGTAGCAAACGGCGCTCTTCCGTTGTAGTATAATATATCCAATAATAAATCCAATGGGAGAGATTGGCACGAGTTACACTTATTATTATCACTTGCTCGTCGAATCACTGACAAATTACACTGTCACGAACCCTCAGAATGAAGGATTGATACAGGAAGAAAGAAAAAGAGATCGAATTTTGTCGTGAGAGAGAAAATAATTATATATTGAAATAAATTAATAGAATATTGAGATATATATTGTTGGATAGTGGTGGATCAGCGTTGCTCTGCTTGCACGCACCAACAAACTTGAAAAAAAAAAAAAAAAAAAAAATTATAATAAAAAGAAAAATCCAATGAGAGAGCGCAACACTTCGTGGAACTTCGTTGTCGGTCGGTTGTTCGGTTACTACGGGGCACGTCTCAGCGTTAACGAGTACTGGACACGGCCATCGCGCACCAAAGAATCAACTGCACTCTCCTATATACTATTATATACAATATATATATGTACGTATGTATATATACTAACACACATATACAATCACTCAACTTCCTTCTCTTCTATTTCTTTATTTCTCAACTCTTTTTCTCTATCACCGTGTTTATAATAAATTCTCAAATAAGCGATGACACAAAATTAATGTGTACTTTTTTTTTTTTTTTAACTTTTCAGTATTATTTTTATTATTACGATGAATTTATGTATAAGCTTTCACTATCACTATAATTTCTGATGGTTTCTCTCGTCAATTATTGTTTTATTTTCGATTTTTTTTTTTACTTTGTGTTTTCTTGTGTTCTTTCTTTTCTTTTATATTCGTTTGAAAGATAAACAATCGCCACTTGATTTATATACGCACATTGTAACTTTCATTTTTTTTTTTTTTTTATATATATATATTTTTCCAAGAAATCGATGACAAAATGATCGGCGATTTACTTCACACACAGCTCACACGTAAATTGGTCACTAAAAATTAATAACAGAACATCGCATTGGATTCCACATGAATTCTAAGAATTACTTTACTATTTTGCTTCTCTTTTCTTCCTTTTTTTATTTACTTTTTTATATGCGCTCATATACAAACAAAACTGATATTACTGAGAAATATATATTTGCACATAAAACACCAATCAACTGTCTGTTGAAAGTGCACACCAACAAGTTAAACACAATCCTAATAAATATATAAATAAATAAATATACATTTACATTTATAAATGTATATAAATGTGTATATATTGATGAGAAAACAAATGAGAGTTGTGGATTATGGAAAAAATGGGAGAAAGCAAGACAGATCGTTGAGCCCAAAGTGAAAATAAAAATTTCAATATTTATTTATTTTTCTCTTCTTCACGAAGACAGGCAACTATGTGCGATGATCGTGAGGGCCAAAACTCACTACCAAGTTACGTAAAAGTGCGCGACAGTTAAAACTGGGCCGTCCAAGCACGGTTATACCGTGTGTTGTATCGGGGCACTCGCCAAGGACACGCACTGAGGGTAACCTACTTTTCACAACACGATTGCACTTGGAGAAAACACACAGGTGTGTACATAAGCATCAATACACGAGCTAGACATCCATCAAACCTAACTATCTTCATCCAATTTTCATTCTTCTCCTTATTCCTAATTTTAAATACCGTTACGTTCCAATTTTCACTGCACATTTACCGCAAAATCAAAATCAAAAAAAAAAAAAAAGAATTAAATGAATAAAATACATACACAACATTAATTTCAGCAATAGTTCACTGCGCTTTTATTTATAATCACTTTTTTTTTTTATCTTTTTTTATTTAATTCACCCTTTTTGAATTTATATCACAAAAAATCAATCAATTATCATGATTTTTTTTACACACTTCACAATCCATACGCGTTATTGAAACACTTTTATTATTTATCTTTTGTATATTATTTTTTTATAATATAATTTAACTGTATATTCCTTGAACGATTTCACGATTGCCGCGCGCGCATTGCTCGACAACAGAGTGAAAATGGTGAAAGGGGAGAGGGGAAAAAAGGGGAAGATGAAATACACACCACGTAAAAGCGGACACGGGCAGACACCACGATGCGTCTCCGTTGGCGGTCCGACTCGAACTGAGCGCTCAGCGGCTGATCGTAATACAACGAACGACGGCGGCGACTCGAGCGCTCGGAGCCACCACACACAACAACCAGTCGCCTTCGGGGCTGTTCGCGCGACGATAGGTTTGCTTGCCTGCTTTGGCTCATACCCCATATCCCCGTATTATAAAGAGCGCGACGACGAGGCCGTATATTAAATGTATATATATATATATAATATATACAAACGGCTGAGTGCTCGCCCGGAAACTTTCTGTACCCGCGGTCATTTATCGGAAACTCTGCGAAATCGTGCGCGCACGCCAACGGCCCACAACAAGATCCTTTGTGGTTATTTGATAACTGATGTAAGCGCGCGATTGTTCGGTGGAATCATCGGTCAGTTGCGGGGTTTTTTTTTTTTGTTTATATACTTGTTCATTTTTTTCAAAGACGCGAAAAATAAATTTTTTTTTTATGTATTATGTATTGTAATAAATTAGTTTTTATATAAGAATATTATGAGAGTGAAACAGTTGTTTTATTATGTATAATTTGCGGAATTATTTTGTAAATGCAGTGTCAACTTTTGAGACTTATCTATGTGGAGAATTATGTAATTATGTAATTATCATTTAATATTTTTTTTTTTGTTTGGGAGCATTATAAATATCTAATGTTAAAGATAAATAACAATGGGTGAATCGTGTGATAATTGTTGAAAATAACTTACAGTAATTGTAAAGTCGGAAATACAAGAATTTTTTTTTTTTTTTTTTTTTGTGTATTAAAAAAAAGAGATAGATAAATTAATCGATAGAGTATTTTATTTAATGATCAGATAACTGTATTGTGAAAAAATATATACTATATGAGTATATAGGAATGTGGTAATGAATATATGTGTATAATTATTGAAATTAAAAAATAATAATAAGCAGAATAATTTTTTTAATAAATATATATTTAAATTCATTTTCGAAAAAATAATTTCATTCATTCATTGTAAAATATGAAAAGATAAATCAAAATAATAAAATATACTCAATTTTAAAATTCTTCATTTATAATCCAATCCAAATTGTATATTTTTTCGTATTTTTTAATTATTTTCCCATCGTCGATAAACGTCTAATTATCAAGATAATTAAAAAAAAAATTTTTTTTTTGTTTTGTAAGTACTTTCACAAGAGGTTATTGAAATTCTTTAACAAATTCTTCTGGTTTGAATCGATATATACATTGTATATATTTATCTATATCTGAATGTGAGTGTGTGCAAGTGTAATATAAATCACCTAGGGATTCTTCTCAAAATAAACTGTTTTTATTTACTGTTCTTTCTTTTTTAGTATATTTTTTTTTTTCTTCAAATAAAAGACGTGTGCCAACGCGCGTGAGAGGTGTAAGTCTTAATGTGTTTCAAAGGCATTCTTTTTCACCTCTTTCATTGAGACAATAAATTTTCTTTCTTTATATATATCCTGGTTCGATGTGTTGAACGTGTGAAAGAACCGCGAGAATTATTGTTGAATAAAAAAAAGAAAATAATTCAGTGTTTCCCTCCAAGACATTATATACATTATATATTTTTTTTTCTTGATCACCACATTTTTATTTACACGATATCCCTTAACTTACTCATGTCTATACCATGTCTTTAACCACTTATACATATATTTCCCTTTTTCCTCATTCCTGTATTTTGCACCCTCAGCATCTCTCATATTTCGTTTCCGCCGTCGCGCGACGACGATTCGTTGCTCGCAATTGGTAAAAAACATTTACGTTCGCACGCGACGAAAAGTTTCGCACGCTCATCCACTGATCGCTTTCTCTCTTCCGTATACATTCACATTATACATATGTATATGCATATATACCTACATATATATCTTTCTCTTGGAACTTGGTGCCAATGTCCAACAAGTTGTCGTCGTTGCTCCGATGTTTCGTGAAAGCAACTATACGACAGAGTATACTCCCAAACAGCATAAGCTTTTATATACATATATACCAAGCTTATATACATACCAACAGCAATCAACCAGCTCATGTGCAAGTTAATCCACGCTCGCGCGTAAGTAATTAATTCACATTTCATTCACGTGAACAACACTATTCGCATAATTCTCGCGTGATACTTTTAAATAGATATCTATACCCACCACATAAAAAAATAAATTGACAAAAAAAAAAAAAAAATTATCTAAATAATCTTCAATTCAAAAATCAACAAAAAAAAAAAATAAAATATATATTTTTTATAAAATATAATAAATTAATATTAAACAAAATAATAAATACAAAAAAAAATTTTTATAATAATTATCAATAATTATTAACAATATACTCAAACTTTTACCGTTTATACTCGTCAAACTGATAATGTTCTTGGGCGAAATTTCCACAAATTTCCGTTGCGGAAAGGCCGCACCTGATTTTATCACATATACATATATATATATATGTGTACATTGTATTATATAGAACGGCACCTCATGGCTAAGCGCGCGCTACGCCAGTGGCGACGAGTCACAGACATCAATGCACATGTATATACACAGACACACTGATTTTATCATACACAGTTAAACGTCGCGTCACCGATTGCGACGTTGCGCAGAGAGAAGTTGGCAGTGTATGGCGCACAGCCATATACGCACCGTTGCCAAGTCGTGTTGGCGCGCACACTACATATAAACATAATACAGATACAAATACAAATACACACATACACATATATATATATATAGAGTGTGGTATTGGCAGACGGAGACGAGTAAGCAGTGTACAATAGAGAAAGGATGATAATAGATGGTAGAGAAAGGGAGATGAATACATTTGCGCACACTGTACGCGGGTCTGCGGTCCGCTTTCCCGTCGAGCATTGCGAGTTGCGACTCGTCATTGGATATATACGCACGACGTACACGCATCTATATACACGCAGCAACAGCAGCAGCAACACGCCAAAAGCCGCGCGCTCTATGGAATTCTCTCCCGCGTTGCTATATTCCTCCTTCTTCGCATATAAAATTCATCGCTTCTCTCGCACTTTTTATATTTACTGAGAGAGTTAATACTTATACTTAATGTATAAATATATATATAAAATGCTTATGCATCAGAGTAAAACAATTTTTCTTTCACATTTTTACTTTTATGTTTTATTTTATTTTATTTATTTTTTTTTCTACAGTTTGCTGATTATTTGAAATTTTGTATTATATTAAATTTATTTCCTTTATACATTGCGATATATTTAACTGTGAAATAAAATAATTATACAGTAGTTGTACTAGTAATTATTACAATGAATAATAATATATGATTATAAAGTGGAAAATTTGTGAATATGATTTGCAAATAGTGTGCCAATGAATTTGCTCTCTATCTCATCGTTTCAATAAATAATAATCGTATCACATATCCCGTTGGCAAATCGCAAATCACCTTCCATGTATTAATATCTATATATGTATACATATATTGATTGTATATGTTGAACCCGACACGCCGGACCGTGTACGCGATCGATACTATATACCAACTAACCCAACGAGGGCCTGGGTATAATCACCTACGATTTTTCATTGTCATAAAAGCAAAGTCTATATAACCATTACAATTATATCTTTACATATATATATATATATTATACATATATACAAATCTGACAAAGAATATTATCTCTGCACTTAAATTTATATACTCAAAAGCTAAAAATATTCTAAAAATATATAAATATATACCTTTACAAATTATATCGATATTATAATATCATTATCAAATTTTTATAATAATAATTTTTTATTTTTCTTTACTTTATTTATTTTAAACTTTTTCAATTGTTCGATATTGAATGATATTATTTAAATGTATATATATATGGAAAGGAATTTAATCAAGGATAGGTCAACATTAATATATATGGCATCTGCACCTGTGTAGTGTTATATAAAGTTGACGATGATCACACTTTTATGTCAGATGTGTCGTGCGCGCACACGCGACAGGTGAAGTGTGCGTGATATATATATATATATACAATATGTATGTATGTATGTATATATATACATATGACGCACCATCAGATTCAACCCCTCTTATTTGTAGGTATTTTATTATTCTCTCGTATTCAATGACGTAAATTCTTCTGTATATATACCGTCTTCTACATATAATTCCCCTTTATATATATGCGTGACTTTTTTT
The DNA here is from genome assembly GCA_918226075.1 of Microctonus brassicae. Taxonomy (NCBI): domain Eukaryota; kingdom Metazoa; phylum Arthropoda; class Insecta; order Hymenoptera; family Braconidae; genus Microctonus; species Microctonus brassicae. The sequence continues at coordinate 13,601,310 of OW445481.1, read as the reverse complement.
TTTTTCTCTTTTACTATATATTATGATATATTATATTTATATTATATGCAGGTATATATGTATATATATAATCCATACACCTGTCTCGACACGTTGCCCTGTGAGCTTTAATCAGTTCAAGCACACCATTGACGTCTATTGAGTGAAAGAGAATGAATAAATATTTAAATAAATTGAAATGAAAAGAAAAAAAAAAATGTGTACTTTTTTTTTTTTTAATCATTTTCTCATCGCAATATGCATAAGTCGTATATATACATAGCATCATGCTCAATGGACACGTCAAATCGATTAAACCAATCCACTTCCTTCCTTTCTATTGTGTTGAATATGTAAAATAGTGGGAAAAAAAATTTTTTTTTTTTTTCCTTTCTCAAGCACTTTAAAATTTTGCATTTATTCAAATAAAATATTAAAACATTTTTATTTATATTTCTTTCTTTTTGTTCATTTTAAATAGTTTGAAATGAACTTGAATTTTATATACATGTATGTACGTTAATTTATTGTATACTAATATAGTTTTATAAGTATTCATAAATAAATTGTGACTAGTTTGTTTGTGAATCAAGTGCCAAGGACTCAACAGCGGTAGGTCAGTAAACCGACGCTGTGGCCGGTGTGTATGTATGTATATGTATATGTATATAAAGTGGAGGGACAAAAGCGAGGATGGTAAAGTTGGAAGGGAAGAGAAGACACAAATGAGTTTTACATGCACGTGTGCAGCGACCGCTACCACAAAACTAAAACTATTTATATTTTTTTTTTCTCTATTGTCGTTTTAATTAATTATTACTTTTTTTTTTTCTTCTTTTTTTTTTTTTTTCCTACACATTTATTTCTTATTTGCCTTTACTGTTCTTTATCACGTGTGTCTAATACTATATACCAGCATGAAATATCTTTAATGTGAAAGATAAATTTGCGGACGTATTTTATCACAGTGGTCCATTTTATCTCACTTTTCTAGGGATATATTGTACATATAAATATATAGATATAAATATAAAAATATATGTACGTAAAGAGTTGCGGCTGGATTGGTAGAATAAGACAAATATATACGGACGACCTTCTCTTTGATAGGGAGAAGCTTTTCGTACGTTGGAGTGTACCCAGTCGTTCGTTCGTGTTGGAATATGTAGGTCAAATGACGTATATATAAAAGTCAATGATTTTTTTCTTTACCCTTTCCTCTCTATACATATTAGGATGTTTTATTTTTAGGCGATATTTTTTTTTGTCTGTGATCAGTGAAAATCTAATAATTTTTATGAAAAAAAAAAAATATTCCCGTTGGAAAGAAAATTCAGAGTTAATTAGAGACTTAGCAAATTCAAAAATTCGATTTATTGATTTGACATTAATTATTATCTTACAATAAACGCTATAATGTTGAATCAACAATGTAATAGCATCAAAAAAAATTTTGATTACCGAAAAATCGAGTTGAAGTCGAAAAAAACAAACATTTTCTCGTGTTATTTATATGAAAAATCGAATTTTTAAATTTGCTAAGCCTCTAATTAACTCTGAATTTATTTTCAAGCAGAAATATTTTTTTTTTCTCTTGTATAAATATTACCAGATTTTCAGTGTTTACAAACAAAAAAAAATATCACCTAAAAATGAAACTCTCTAATATGTTTACATATAAATATATTTTTTCTTTATATATGCTCTTAAACGCGTTCCAATCATTTTGATAAAAAAATAATAGATATTCAACAAGGACCTTTAATAATCTCAACTCATGCTCAATCAATTATATAGTCTCGCCTCCAATGATAATTATATTCAAGTGTTTTCAACACTCCTGTGAAATTAAATAAAAATTTTCCAACATAATCTCAAATTATATCCACTAATTGGTCGAAAAAAAATTAAGAATTATTAAAATGAAATATTTGTCTTTTGTCAAATAATTTATTATCGTTTGTTCATGAAATTATTAATTCGGTATAATCATATCACCTGATTTCATTATGCTTATATATATTAATTAGATATATAAATAAATGCAATTGTATACATGTATATGAGTACGTTATTATGCCTCTCGGCTGACTTATATATTATCGCTCGATTTAATACACGTGTGACTATGTTTATATGTTATACATATATGTATATATATAATATATATGTATGTGTATGTGGGAAATATTTACAAAATTTAATACCGATTATGATTCATCATGCATTTGCAATAGTTAATCTACTGGATTAGTTAATGATTTCAATTGTAATAAATGTATTTCTCAAAATATAGGTTTATATAATATACATATACAAAACAAATAAATTCACATACAATAAACATATTGTTTGTAATAAATCAACATATTTATTAACACAAATTATTATCATATTTTATTAAAACATAAATAAATAATATTATAAATTGATTTACATGATTGTATAATAAATGAAATATAAATTTATCAATAAAACAAAATAAAATGAAATAATTAATAATAATAATTTTTTTTTTCATTTTAATTTTTTTTTTCTTCATATTAAATTCAGTATAAACATATATATATATATTACAAGTATCAACAAGATAATTTGATTCAAAGAAAGATCACTATGGCAATGTGTGCAGGAGAATAGAAGCAACCGAGAAATCCATTGGAAAACTCGCGTCGAGACATTTTAGTCGACGAGGCCCAGCCACGGTTGCCATGGTAGCCGCGTCCATCCCCCATCACGTTATATTCTATGTAGTAATGTCAGCCTTGCTTGCCGCCAACCACTCGCGCGTTCACTCCCGTATATACATACACGATCACCCTCTTTGGCTTCACTCACACACATACAGTCAAAATAGATATACACAGACATGATCTGTATACATATGGGTATATCATTCGACATTCTCGCCAGCCTGATGTGAAACACCTCTTTATCCTCACTCACAATATAATATATTTATTTAATTCGTTAATAGTATCAATTACTCTCTTTCATTAACTCAAATAAATTAATATCAATATTGTATCAATATAGTTTTCAAATAATATTTACAATATCATATTAATAGATACAATTGAAATATTATTTTTTATCTATCAATTCTTTTTTTTTTTTACTTTTTTATATTTTTCATTGTTAAATATATATATATTTATATGTATATATATATATATATACTATTCATATAACAGTTGTTTTAATCTAGGTCAATGTAACTGTACTTTTCTCACATGAAAAACTAGAACGTGGACACGATTAAACCTGACATTACAGCATTTTACGAGGACACATATGGAGATGACAATGAGACAAAATATTTTGAGATGATGGCTATACACAATACATAAATTATTTATATATAATATATATACGCATGGATGTATAATACATATATATATATATATATATATATATAGCTATGGGGACGGTATATATATATACGCGTGTAGAGGAACGCCACTGACATGGACAGATGATAGAAAATCGATAGGCATGCGACAGCAATGATTACTCGGACTCTGTCGTCGTCGTTGTTTATATATTTGTGTATGTGAGTGTGTGTGTGTTAACGTGGCTCGGGTCTTCATGAGGCATGTCAATTGCAGGTGGAACTATATGGTTGTGTCGTTGATGAGAACTATTAGCCATCAATGCAAATAAGTATATATATTATGTTTAAATGATGATGTGTTAGCGAACTATATTACCTCAGATATATATATAATTTTAAATTGATAATAAAAAATTATTTAACAATGTATTTAAATTTATTTGTTTATTATATGGCGGATAATTGTCACAATGTTGATTTATGAATGAGATTTAATAAGTTGATTAATGGTATTTATAATATGTATGATGATAAATAATTTTATTTAATACAAAAAAATATTGAAGTATTTTTAAAATTGATTGCACTCGAATGAAAGAAATGTTGAGTTTTGTGTGTTGTATTATATTCGAGTGTGTGGAGATTTTTTTTTTTTTCTTTTATTCTTCTTCTTTTTCTCTTGTTGACTGCAGGCTTCCTCTCTCCAAACGGCGTGTCGCTATTGCTTTCCAAGCGGACCATATAGCAGCGAGTTGTAACGGTACTCTTCTCGATAGCTCTCCGTCGTTCATTCGTTCGTTCGCGCGCCGCCACCGCCACCAGCACATAGGACGGGAATGGCACATGGAGAGTTGGAAGGCGGCGGTTCAGTGACCGACCGACCGACCGAGCACGTCGCTCGTTCACGAGCACAAGAGGAAGAACAACCATCACCACCACCATCACTTCTATATATCTAAAACACCACCGTATTTTCTTCAAATTCCTTTTTTTTTTTTTTTTCTTTTTCTCTTGCAAGTAACCATCAAACGAATAAGTTGCTAGTCATTCTTTCTAACACATCAAGTCCATCTTTTAAATATTTATTCTAAATATTTTCCTCAAACTCTTGAAACTTTATACAATTTTATTTTATTTATGCAACTAAATTAACCTCAATATCATCATAAAATTCAATATAAATTTATATACTTTTTATTGAATTAATATTTTTTCATTTCAATCTAATATATCATTTATTATTAATGTAATATATTTATATAACAATTATATTATTAATAATACAGACAACAAATTTTATAAATTCTCATTAATAATATGTATTAATAATAAAATATTTAAAATTGAATTAAAAGAAAAATTTCAACTATAAAATATTTCTAATAAATTCAATATTTTCATTTTCATCCCTGATAAATTTTTTTTTCTTTATTTACACAGTAGTATTTATGTAATATAATATATCCTCCAATATATATTATACATGTGCATTGCACTTAATGATATAATATGTGTTTTTGAGTTTTATACACGCGTGTGCGTCACCACGACAGGAGTTTCTATTTTCTGAATAAATGCTTTTATTTCTACTTGATACCCCCTCATATATCTTACCCCTCTCATTATATGCGTATATAGTGTACCATAGGCTCATCATCATAGCATCCGTGTGTATAATACTAGAAAAGAAGGAAAGCTAAAATTCTCGTTGTCCCGTGCGCATATACTGACCCCCTACTGCGCCATGCATGGGAAGAGCCCGTTGGGCGCGATCTCTCCTGGCTCACTGAATAAATTACACAATTTCCTTAGTCGACCCCTCGCACATACCACATATATACATATATACATGTACATATATATGTATATGTACTGTCCTTTTCCGCATCTCTTTACTCACTCTTTCTTGCACTGTTTATCTTTTTTTTTTTCTTTTAACTATTTCTCTATTCTTTTGCTCTTCTTCGTCACGCATTGTGTGACATTCCCCAAGGGATTTCGCGTGCACAAATGCTAACCTACACATTTTACTTCAACAACACAGATATATATATATATATATATATATATATATATATATATATATATATATGTATATGTATATAAATGACAAATGTATATTTTTTTTTTTATTTTGTAACTCTCGAGAGTAGCCACTAAAATAGGAAAAAAAAAATAAAATTCACTTGATATATATGTGTGTTTGACTCGGATAAATTTTCAACGAGATGGAAATTTATCTTTTTCAATTTGTTTGTTTGTGTGTACGTATATTTTATTCATTTTGTTTTTTTTTTTATTCTTCTCGCGTTATAATATTCAACACTTTGGAACATGTCGATTCATGAAAAGTAATAATTATGATTACAATAATTCTATTCATTTACTGTAATATTTTTTATCAATTAGTAATTAAATAAAATTCTTGATAAAATTAAATATATAGAAAATTTTATTTCACAATATGTATAATTGAAATTCAAGATAAATTTAAAACTCTTTATTTTACGTCACAGCATTCAATAAATATAATATAAAAATACATAAATGAAAGAATTCATAATTATAAATATTTTATATAATATATAATTTCTATGACTTTTATTGAAATAAAATATTTAAGAATAAAATTGTAAAATAAATCGACTTGAACTCCAACTATATAAATTCGTGTAAAATATATAAACCTATTACAAATACTGCAGTGAATCCTTACATACATATAAATATCTACAAACTACACATGCATTTACATATATATATACTTATAATATTTGTGACTGCCACTGATATTAGCCATGAGTAACGTGTTGTCGACAAACAAAATCTAGATGGCGTTGTGCATGCACGCGACAGTTTACGACCATAAAAACTGAACGACTTTACAGGTGATGGGGCCTCGCGCGAACTTTACGAGACTTCAGTTTATTCCTACATTACAAGTACATATATAATATATACATTATACATGTACATACACACAAACACACGAATCCCCTTATCTTCCCTAGATAAATCTATCCAGTTAAACTCACACTTATTTTAAACATATACATAACCATATTAAACTTAAACTTAAAAAAAAAAAAATACAAACTTGCAGATTATGTTTTTGTTTAATATTAAAAATTATCTGCAGTAATTGAGCATGTATAATTACACGTAAATTTACTCATAAATGTAATGTATATACATACGAATGTATGTTGTATATATATATACATATATATGTATTATTTACATGTGTATATGTGATAATTTATACACACATGTGATATTAGGGAGTGGACAATAGTGTGTCAATGCAAAATGCACACGTGTTTAGGTATATATAACCATCGCAACGCAAGGATATCGATTAGGTTTATATTAAATACATGGGTATATGTGTATAGGTATATATAATGTGTATATAGAGGGTCGTGGACATTATCAATGTTCATCGTAAAATATGCAAACAATTCATATGATATTTATTGATATATTAGAGTGTTTCATTTTTGAGCGATATTTTTTTTTTTTGTTTGTGAACAGTGAAAATCTGATGATTTATACAAAAAAAAATATTCCCATTTAAAAAAAAAATTTTGAGTTAATTAGAGGCTTAACGAATTCAAAAATTCGATTTTTCTGATAAATAACACGAGAAAATTTTTTTTTTTTTTTTGACTTTAACACTATTTTTTGGTGATCAAAAATTTTTTTTGAAAAAAATGAATGTACAGCTTTTGTAGGGCTTTAAATTTGCTACAAAAAAGTTGTTCATCGCAAACGCTCTCCGACCAGAAGTTTTCGAGTTGTAGAGCTGGAAAGGTGAAAGTTGATTATAATTGACAAAAAAAATTTTCTTTAAACTGGAATTTATTCATTTGACATTAATTATTATCTTACAATAAACGCTATAATGCTGAAACAACAATGTAATAGCATCAAAAAAAAAATTTTGACTACCGAAAAATCGAGTTGAAGTCGAAAAAAAAAATTTTCTCGTGTTATTTATATAAGAAATCAAATTTTTTTTCAAACAGAAATATTTTTTTTTTATATATACGTGAAATTTTTTTTTAAAATTTATTTCAAATTTTCTCCTTAACGCTGGATATTTATCTTTATTTCCTAGAATATAATTTACATATAATGATGAAAATATAAATGAATAGGAAAAATAAAAAAAACATTTTATACATACAATTATTATATAAATTATATAAAAATAATTTTATAGATTTAATCCCGCATGTTTAAATGAGAGGATAGAAAAAATTAATGGTAAAATTTATTCAACCACATCGAAGGGTATTATTTGTTCTTTGTTTTTTTTTTATTATTTTTCGATTCGCTTATCGTGATAATTTCGAGAGAATTTTGTGTATAGAAGCTTCCGGGTCAGTGGAACATGAAGATTTATTGTCGAGTGAAAGAGGATGAAGGGAAAAGAGCGAAGTAAAGGCGAGAGATGTATATTGTATATACATATACATATATACAGGAAATCTATATATAGAGAAAGGTAGAGATGAGAGAGAGAGAGAGAAGAGGACAAAAGAGAATGGAAGGAGAAGTATAGAGAGATCGATGGGAATTCCTAAGCCAGTCGCACGCATCCATAGATCGCTTACTAACTCGAAACATATAAGCTATTATGCAAACTGTACGAGAACGATTAATACATACAAACTGCGCGTGACGACAATGAGATGCGGTCTAGGTCCTATTACATTCATGGTTAACCATCCTACGTAATCATATAAACATCATTGTAAATATATCATTAGCCCGCGGTGTAACCATTATAATTCGCTCCAATAATAATTGCAACAATGGATATAATATAAAAAAAAAATAGAAGAATTTATTCCAGAAAAAAAAAAATAAATAAATAGAATATATTTATCAATTAATATTAAATTTAATTTTAAATTAAATATAAAATTATTTGTTTGGGATATTTATAAATTGGGGACTGAAGTCACTATGTAACCAAGAGTGACAGCTATATACACAGCTGATGCACCAAATTACAATATCTTGTCTAATTAATTAATGAGGGCAGCACTGATCAAGTGTCTTTATAAAATAATAAAACACATAGATATATAATTAATTCATATAGAGCTGCAGTAAATATTTTTCTGTAGATATATAAAGTCAACGATGAACCTAATAAATATTCGATCGATATATTATATATATTTATATTTATATATTTGTGAGAGCTGTTTGAAAATATCTACAGTAATGTTTAAAAGCAATCATTGAACGGCGCCGATTAAAAGTTAAAGGCCCGTGCATGCGCGTGAGCGCGACCGTTCCATCAACTTTCACAACTTTCATCGGTATATAACATCCGAGACGTCACGTTAGCTTTGTAACTAAATGTTTAGTGCGCTTGTCGTATATAGTATATAGTGTTTTAAAAGCTAAAGAGACAGCAAGGAAGTGCAAGAATTAGTGACACAACTATAGTTCGTACTTGTTCGTTGATTTACCTTTTTGTCTTAACGATCATCATGAGTATATCAAATGATTATTGGCTTCATATCTGTGTACTCTTCTACTTTACTCTCTCTATATGTAATATACTTATATACGTATTATATTTTATACATGCACAATGCACATACAAATAATACATAGCTATGTGTATTATTATATACAGGAATACTTTTTTTATTTTTAATTTGTCATCGTCATTCTCATACTCTTCACTATCGTATAACTGTTACACTCGAAAAAGTTTCGAAATAGCCCGACAGGTAAAATATATAGATTTAACGACACTCTGCACTTTGCTGTCCCTCCGGTTCTATAATACTCTCTCTTCCACTCACTTTTATTATTTTCCTTCTTTTCTTTTTTTTTTTTTTTTTTTTTTTTTTTTATGTACATACATATATTTATATATATACTTATATATATTATATACATACATATATATAAACATTTAAACATTTTATACGTCTGAGAAGTTTTTGTCCTCAATATATAGAATGTATATATAAAAAGTATATACTCAAATATAATTTATCAATTCGAATTGTTCTTGAAATTTTTTTTTACGAATATAATTTTTTTATATTTTATTCTGAATTTATTCTTTTTTTTTTTTTCTGCATTTTTTTATAAATATAATTGGAATGTTGATGTTAAATATTTAATGAGTATGTAATTAATTTTTTTTTTTTCATATAATAATTGTAAATAAATTTAAATGTTGAAGTAATTATATTACAAGAAATAAAAAAAAATATACGAAAATATTTATAATGAAATAACTTCGTTTGAAATAAATATAAATTTTTTTGAGATAAATATTTATTTGATTTTGATGAATTTTGTTGTTTTTAGTCATTTTTCGCTCCAACCATACCTGTACCATCATGCTAATGGATAATTTAGTGACTATGATGGTATGCAAAAGTTATGCGAAGGAAATGATTCATTAAAGAAAAATTTTCGATAATTTTCGAGACAATCCAGTGAGGATTATTATGGTATATAACTATATATATATGTATGTATGTATGTATACATTATATAGGTATGTATGGATATATATGTAGATGGAAAAAAAGATTAAAAGAAGACATGATTAACTGTCAAGTATAATTATATTCTCAAATCCATTTGCTGTGGCTCATAAATTGCAGTTTATACTTAAATTTAAGCAACTTCACTTAGTCAATATGATGATAAAATCAATGATATAATTATTAATATTTGCTTTACACTGATTTTCATTATTTATAAATTTAAATAAACAATTATTACAAATATAATTATGAGAATATAAGTAACGGAACGTGCGAATTGAAATAAATATAATTTATAACAGAAAAAAATATGCATTAAAATCATCTAAATCATTAAAATATTTTCGATATATTATATAAATTAATTTAAATTAAATAAAATTAACTATATAAAAATATGATAAACGAATTAAATATATTAATTATTATAATTACATTAAATACATTGATTTAATTGCACTAGCAAGTATTGAATAAATTTATTCAAAAGACGACACTTCCGCACATATATATATAATATATATATATACCAATGTACACGTGTGTATATAATACATAAATATATACATTGTACATATGTATATAAAAGCCGGATCAACGATTTCTCGGATCGAGTCCAAGGTTGAAACTTTCGCGCGTCAGCTTTATAAATCCCCTCCAGCAGCAACTAACGCGTCAAAAGAAATAAAAAAAAAAAGAGATGATACAATATATGTTAACACATATGTATATACATATGTATTTATGTATAGTATGAAGAATAATTTATAGGTATGACAAAAATAATTGGAAGGGCGCAGGTCAAATTTAAAAACACCATGAGTATACAACGGCACCGGAAAGCAACGAAAATAATGGAAGACACAAGAATATTCGAGAACATAGGAAAATCATATATAAGCTAGAGCACATCAATCGTAGAGAGCATAGTTCAGTCCAGACCAATTAAGACATAAGTCCAGAAAAGCTTCATCAATAAACAATAAAGTAACATCATTTTTTGTTTTTGTAAAATATAAATGTATAAAAAAGTATAAAATAAATGATCTATATAAATTTATATGTTTATATAGACGTGTATATAGTGTTGGAGAAGTGACAATATATGTTAATTCATGGTACATCAGTGGAGGAAAGTAGAGAGACCAACTATCGCGACTGAAATATATTTTTGCTCACTTAAATTCACACAAATAAATATTAAATCTTTTGTGTGTGTAAACTAGGTGACCCAGGTAAAAACCAGAGCGTGCAATGATGATGAGCAATAACAAATGTTTTTATACACGTGACTAACGTAATGAAAAATATTTATTTTCCAAATATTATTTGGAATTAAATAAATTATGAAAGTATTATTTGAGAAAAAAAGAATGAAAAAATTTTTTTTTTCTTTAAATGATTTAAGAAGTTTGAATATTATTACGGATATATTTAGCCATCTCGCGGATTGATATTGGTACCATGAATGTATTTTGAAGCAGCTTATCAGACTCTGTGCGAGTCGCCTCACAGACGGCAGCACGTCGCGGTTTTTAAATTTCAGAGTGAAGAATTGTCTAGATGTTGTGTGTGAATACATGAAAAACATGCGGTATTTAACATATTTATACATGCATATCAAACTAATACTTATCTAATCGTCAGATTGTTGAATAATATTGATGAATCACTTGATATGCTAGATTGATAAGAAAAAAAATAACAAATTTTAATAGAGCTTATTAAGTACGTTCATAGTCATTCTATTAAATCGGGTGTGGCATAACATACTTCTTGGAAAGTAGATAGACCTTGGCATTAGCTAAGTAAGAGACATTGAGAACAGTTCTCCGTTGAAGAATTCATTGTATCTTTTGTTAACAATGGACATTTCATCATTAATAATATTTTTTCTTGTGTTTATTATTTTTGTATTGATATTACTTCATTATTATCTACACGGCACTAAAGTAGGAAGATATGTTGATAAAATTCCTGGGCCTAAATGGTATCCAATAATAGGAAATGCTTTGGATATATTAGTGCCAATTGGTGAGTGAATTTTTTTTTTTTTTAGTAGAAAAAAATTAATCCATTGAAATTATATAAATAAATCTTATTTTTATTTTTTCATCTATCAGAAAATCTCTGGCATTTTTATCGTCGTGCAGGACGAGATTTTTATCCGATTTATAAACTGTGGATTGCACATTGGCCAGTTGTTTTTATTCGCCATCCTGATGATATTGAAGTAAACATTAACAAAAAATTATCTTATCAAAAAATTAATTTTTTTATTTTGATTTTAATTGCTTTTAGATACTGTTGCGGGATAATAAGAATATATCCAAAAGTGTGATCTATGATTTAATACACCCTTGGTTGCATCAAGGTCTTTTAACTAGCACAGGTATTGTTAATAAAAATTATCTAATTAATTCAAATGATTTGAAATTATTTACGGAAATAAAGTCTAATGATAAATTATCCACAGGAGACAAATGGAAATCACGAAGAAAAATAATTACACCAGCGTTTCATGTAAATAATTTACATGACTATAGTGACAATATTATTAAAAAAACAGAATGTGTAATTAAAAATTTAAAAGAGGAAGCAAAGTCTGGCGATGTTGATAAAGAACTTTTACCGATGGTTTCACGATTTGCTCTCAATACAATTTGTGGTAAATAAATAAAATTATTTCTTTACCATTGTAATAAAACTTTCGCAGTAAACAATTAATTTTATATATAGAAACGATAATGGGCACCAGAACCAATGAGAATGATTCTGAACAGGACACTTATATGGACGCAATTCGAAATATTGGAGATATTTTTTATTACAAGTAAAATTTTTTGTTGTTTATGAATCTATTTTATTAGATAATATTAATAATTTTTAAATTTGCTACTGTTTATACAGATCAGTGAGGCCTTGGTTAAAAAATGATTGGATACTTTCAAGAACGTCCAAAGGTCGTGAGCAATCAAAGACTCTTGAGATACTCCATGCATTCACTACGAAAGTATATAAAATTGTTTCTTAATTATTTCCACACTCTCGTACATTATTTATTTTTTTTCTTCTATTTCTTATTCAATTCTTAAGATAATTAAAGAGCGACAGCGTCATCATGATGAGAGTGATGCAAAGTATTTGGATAATTTTTCAATGTCTCCATCAGAGAATTTAGGTCAACAGTCCATTGATAAAAGTGAGATAATAATTAAAATATGAAAAATATTATTTTATTTTATTTCAACTATTTTGGTATTTTAGTCACATTTAATAATTTATTATTTTCATAGAGATGAAAAAGAAATCAAATGTTCTTGATTTGTTGATTAATGCGTCGAAATTCGATGGTGGAATTGATGATCGTGGTATAAGAGAAGAAGTGGACACGTTTGTTTATGCGGTAATGAAAATTTATCAAAAAATTAAATGAAACTGAGTCTGAATATTTTTTTTTGTTATTGACATACATTTTCAGGGACACGACACATCGGCTATGAGTATTTTTTTTACAATTCTACTTTTGGCAGAGAACAAGGACATTCAGGTAATAAAAAAAAAATCAATGATGATATTCGGGTATAATAAATAACTAAATAAATGATAATTTATTATTGAAGGCACGAGCGAGAGATGAAATCGATCGAATATTGGAAGAAAATAATGGGACAATGACTATCAATGAAGTTCAACGCTTTACTTATCTCGAACGTTGTATCAAAGAATCATTAAGATTATATCCAAGTGTGCCTCTTATCTCACGGGAAGTAACTGAAGAATTAAAATTAAGTTCGTAATTATATAAAGAAATAAAAATTTTTTAATTATATTATTTTATCATGATTTAATAATTATTGGAATAATTTATTTATCTTTAATTTTCTCATTTTCAGAACACTGTCTTTTACCTAAGGGAACAATATTGAATATTTCAATTTTCGACACGCATCGAGATCCAAATTTTTGGCCACGACCAAATATTTTTGATCCCGATCGATTTTTACGTGAAAACATTGATGGCAGACATCCATTTTGCTATATTCCATTCAGTGGTGGACTGCGTAATTGCATTGGTATTAAATATTGTTATCGCTAATGACAATAACAATAACCAATTAATAATCCTAATTTACATTTTAATTACAGAATAAATATATTAATATTAATTTACTAATAATTTTGATATAATTTAGGTCAAAAATTTGCGATGCTTGAAATCAAAACTATCATTGGGGGATTGCTACATAATTTTTATCTCGAGCCTCTGGAGATTACTTCGAATATTCGTATTCTACCAGATATAGTTCTTCGACCTGCACATCCAGTTCATGTAAAATTTGTACCAATTTCTAAATAATTCAGCTTATATAAATACACAATTTGTCAACGCATTATAAATTATAGCACGTATTATTTCGTCTACTGTGTATTTTTATAAAATTTATAAACAAATATAAATAAAACACCTGGCGTTTCATTCATTCAATAATAATTAAGCTTTATATACTTGGCGAAAAATTAAATAAAATTTTATAGAGAATAGTACATGCAATAATAATTAATTTTTTTAGAAATAAAAAAATTCTTCTATATTTACTATTAAACTATGTCAATCATTGTGTGCTCTATGATTACACGTTTATACGTTTAATAATATGATATTTCAGGATGTAAAAGGACAAAATGGTACAATTGTATAGCGAGGTAATTGCTGAGTTATGAAAAAATTATCTGCAATTAAACTAAAATTGACAATCAACGTCATTCTCTCACGCACGTATATGTTATATAAATGATAGTTAAATGTAAAATTAAATCGAGGGTAGGAGTGAATAACTTTGTAAAAAGGTGATCAAAATCCAGTCACGCAAAAATTCACCTTGATAAATGACATTCGTGGTGCAACTGTTCGAGTGAACGTAATCGTGTGTGTGTGCAACGAAAAAATAATATTTAGTTGATTTTTAAATATTTGTGAATTTAATTTTTTTAATAATGGATATTCAATCTATATTGACGATTTTTTTGTTTATTTTAATTTTTATATTAATTTTATTTCATTATTCTGTACATGGCACTAAATTAGGACAATCTATTGATAAAATTCCTGGACCGAGATGGTATCCAGTTATTGGCAATGCTCTAGACATTTTAGTGCATCTTGGTGAATATATAAAATAAATTGAATTTCAAAAAGATAATTTAATTTAATATAAATTTGTATTTTATTATTTTTTTATTTTTTATTAGAGGATCTTTGGCATTTTTTACGTCGTTCAGGACGAGATTTTTATCCAGTTACTAAATTTTGGATTATAAATTGGCCAGTTGTAAATATACGTCATCCTGATGATCTTGAAGTGAGACATATTACAAGTAAAATATTAATATAAATATTTGAACCAATTAAATATCAATTTTTTTATTATAATTATCAGATTTTGTTGAGTAGTAATAAAAATATTACAAAGAGTTTGTTCTACGACTATTTACATCCGTGGTTGAATGAGGGTCTATTAACTAGTACAGGTATTGATAAATATTATTCAATTATAAATTTAGTGATTTGAAATAATTTGCAAAAAATGAACTATTAAATATAAATTAATTTTAGGCGATAAATGGAAGACACGGAGGAAAATAATTACACCAGCATTTCATCTGAATAATTTACATGAATATAGTGATAATATTATTGAACAAACAGAACGTCTAATTGTTAATTTGAAAGAGGAAGCAAAATCTGGTGATGTTGATAAAGAACTTTTATCAATGGTTTCACGATTTACCCTCAATACAATTTGCGGTAGGTAAAATAATTATATTACTATTATTTTATAATCTTTTACTATGAATAATTAATTATTTCATTTAGAAACGGCAATGGGTACGAAACTTGAAGAAAATAATTCAGAGCAAGACAATTATAAACGATCTGTTTATGATATTGGAAATATATTTTATTATAGGTAACTTTAATTGAGACAATTTCTTTCTTAATTATTCTATAATAGCTGTTTAATTAATTTACTTGTGATAGAGCTGTAAGACCTTGGTTAAAGAACAATTGGATATTCTCACTAACTCCCAAAGGTCGTGATCAATCGAAAGCTCTCAAAATACTTCACGAATTCACTACAAAAGTATAAAATTATCTCTGAAATATTTTTTTTTTCTATGATTAATATTTTTTTTTTTTTCTTATCTTTATTTTAATTTTGCAGATAATTAAAGAACGAAAACAATATCATGATGATACAAATGGAAAATATTTAGATGATTTTTCAATGTCTACACCTCAAAGTCCAGCTACAAAATCGAATGACAAAAGTATAAAATTATAAATTACATGAATTTTCGTTTGTTAAAAATATTTATTCATATATTCTCGTGTTTTAGTAGTGAAGAAAAAACGATTGGCTTTCCTTGATCTACTAATTGCTGCCTCAAAACGTGGACTTGGCCTAGACGACCGAGGTATCAGAGAAGAAGTTGATACATTTGTTTTTGAGGTGAGCGGCAATAATTCGGCACAAAAATATTCATATTTGTAAACGAATTATTTATATAATTGATGGAAATTTTCAGGGACACGACACAACAGCTATGAGTATATTTTTTACAATTCTTCTTTTAGCAGAGCACAAAGATATTCAGGTAGGAAAAAAATTTAATAAATGAAATAAATGTCAAAGTATATGAAGAATAAATAAATAACATGCTATGATAATTTGTATGTTATTCAAGGCACGTGCGAGGGAAGAAATTGATGCAGTATTGAAAGAAAATAATGATAAAATGACTATCAATGAAGTTCAACGCTTTACTTATCTTGAACGTTGTATCAAAGAGTCATTAAGATTATATCCAAGTGTACCTGCTATCTCCCGAAAAGTCACTGAAAATTTACAATTAAGTTTGTACACTTAAAATAAGAATTTTTTATTTATTTATTTATTTTTTATTTAATTTTATTATCATCAGATAATATATTACGACGTAAGGTAATTTATTTTATTCATTTGTTTATTTTCAGAGCATTGTTTTTTACCCAAGGGAACAATTTTAAATATTCAAATTATTGATGTTCATCGGGATCCAAATTTTTGGCCTCGGCCAAATATTTATGACCCCGATCGATTTTTGCCTGATAGAATTGATGGCAGACATCCATTTTCATATGTTCCATTTAGTGGTGGACCACGTAATTGTATTGGTAATAAAGTTCACTATTAAATATTCCAATTGTTATAATGAAACATTTTAATATATAATTTTGTTATTATTTTATTTAATTTAGGTCAAAAGTTTGCGATGCTTGAACTCAAAACCATGATTGGTGGATTGCTTCATAATTTTTATCTTGAACCTCTGGAGGTCACTGCGAATATTCGTATTTTACCAGATCTTGTTCTTCGAGCTGCACATCCGGTTCATGTCAAGTTAATACCAATTAATAAATAATTCAATACACTTTTTAACATACTGTCGAATTATTAAATTTATTTTATTCAATTGAATGAGTGAAATTTGCGATAAATATTTTCTTCAATAAATATATACATGAGGGTATATTAATATTATGTTGAGAGTTTTTAATGAGACGATTCCAATCATCTGTCTATTAATAGCTTATGAGATCAATCCAATAGATATTTTATGTTTCATAATGTCATGAGACAAAGGCTATCTCCACTTATTTTTTTCTTTTATTAAGTAAATCAGAGCGAAGAATTTAGCACAATTAATTGACAATTTAGTTGAAATTGTTGGCGAAACAAGTTCTTGCATAGTGTGTTATAAATTTTAATGAAATTAAAATGACTTTAATTATTATAACAACAATCTTGTTATTAATTTTAACTTATTATTTCATTTCTTTCATTCGTCGTCGACGGCGAATACAATTTTATATGAGAAATATTCCCAATCCACCGACTTTACCAATTATTGGCAATGTTTTAGAATTCATTGGAAGTTCAGGTAGGTTTTAAGAAATGATGTGCATTTCATTGGTGCACAAAACAAATGATTTGATTATTGAAATTTTATCTCTGCATTTAGAACATTTATGGAATAAATTGCGATCATTGGGTAATCATTATTATCCAATTTATAAATTAGTTGGACCAATTTACAATATGGTTAATATTCGTCATCCAGATGATGCTGAAGTAAATTAATTATTGATCTATATGATAATAATTGTTATATTTTATAGTGGAATAATACTGTGAGTAATTATTTTTATATAGGTTTTATTATCAAGTCCGAAAAATATTACGAAAAGTGTAATATATGAATTTCTTCATGATTGGTTTGGAACTGGATTACTTACTAGTACAGGTATGAGAGAAAAATAATTATATCAATGTAATCATTGATTAAAATATATATATAAAGACTAAAATGATTAATTTTTGAAAGAAAATTTGCAGGTCATAAATGGATACATCGAAGAAAAGTTTTAACTCCGGCTTTTCATTTTAATGTCCTTCGAGAATTCGCTGATACTCTTGATGAGGAAGGTCGTCGAATGGTGCATGATTTACAATTGGAAGATGGCGCTGTTACCGTAGATCTTGTATCATTTGTTACAAAATATACTTTGAACGCTATTTGTGGTTAAAAATTGAATCAAAGAATTTCATTTATACCATTGAATTTCATTTGAATCTTGTATTAATATTGAAATATTATTTTTTTTTGTAGAAACTGCGATGGGTACATCACTCTCAAATATGGAAAATTCAACGGATAATTTTCTAAAAAGCTATAGAAAATCAATACACGATTTAGGACTAATGATAGTTTATAGGCAAGTATGTTGAATAAAATCGAGAATAAGTCAATTATTATTACACTTAATTATCTGTTTCAATCAATTAGAAGTTTACGTCCTTGGTTGCATCCGAGATTAACATTTTCACTGAGTCCGTCAGGGAAAATATTCAAAAATGGTTTGGATATTGTTCGTGGTTTTTCAAAAAAGGTATAAACTTGTAATAATAATACGTAATTGAATTCATATGAATAATTATCATATATAATTTCAGATTATCAATGAAAGACAAAAATATCACGAAGATACAAAAGGCATTTATTTAGAATGTTTTAATGAGAATAACAAAGACACTGAAATAATTTATCACCGATCGTCGAAGAAAAAATTAGCTATGCTTGATCTTCTCATAGCAGCAAAAAAAAATGGTCACATAGATGACGATGGTATTTGGGAAGAAGTTGACACTTTTATGTTTGAAGTAAAATTAACAATTTATTATTACAACATTGAATAAAACACTTGATTTTTCAGTATTTTTCAATTTCCGCATTCATTATGAAAATAATTTTTTATCCAGGGACATGACACGACTGCAATGGGTCTTTGCTTCACACTTTTACTTCTCGCTGAACATAATGATATACAGGTAAATATATCATTCAAAAAAAAAAAAAAAATAAAAAAATACAAAAAAATTTTCAATTTCTACAAATCACTTATTCACTGATTATACAGCAACGTGTTCGAGATGAAATTGATGAGGCACTAAAAAAATGTGAAGGTCATATGGGAATTACAGAATTACAGCAACTTCCCTATCTTGAACGTTGCATTAAAGAGGCTTTACGATTGTACCCAAGTGTTCCATTTATTTCACGTCAAATTACACACGATATGCAATTGAGTACTTATTCATATTTACTTTTATTCAATTCGTTCATTATTAATTAATTATTCTTAGCAATATTGTACACAACTTCATTATTGTTTCATTGAAAACACTTTATCAATTTCAGAAAATCATTTGATTCCTGCTTATGTTATTGTAAGCTTACATATATTTGATTTACATCGTGATGCTGAATTTTGGCCTGATCCACTTCGTTATGATCCTGATCGATTTTTACCTGAACGAATTCAAGGACGACATCCTTTTTCGTACATTCCATTTAGTGCTGGACCACGTAATTGCATTGGACAAAAATTCGCCATGATGGAATTGAAAGCAATGGTCGGACATTTAATCCATAATTTTTATCTTGAGCCTGTGGATTTGGCAAAAGACATTTGTATATTAAGTGATTTGGTTTTAAGACCCAAGAATGACGCTCGAGTTACATTTATCCCTCGATAACAATGAAAAAAAATCTTTACAAAATTAATTTTCTCTTCATTTAATTATTTTTGAAGTAAAAAATTTGAAAAATTTCTGTTTTCTATTCTTCACTTGCTCTTGTATCAATTAAAAATATATTTATTCATTGTAAACTAGAACAATTAGATAATAAAATGCGAAACAATATTGTACAATATAATTTGTTTGGATACAAAATAAGTTTTAAATTTGATTTTCTTCATTGTCAACTTTGCTATTTTGAACGTCGTCTCAATAAAAACTTTCACGATTTTATTCATTGTATATTCAAGTATTAATCCTTTTATTAAGTATTCAATTTTGTTATCAATATTGACGATAACAATAAACAAATTCATTCAAATTTACATTTCAATTGTGGAATAAAAATATAAACAAATAATAATTCACTAATAATTTGATATGATTCAGGTCGAAAGTTTCTGAAGCTTGAAATAATTACTCAAAACAATGATAGGAATATATTGAATTTACGAAATTTAGAATGAATATTTTTTCATCAAATACATATGTATGTCATAATAAATAAATAAATTATATTAAATGCAAAGGTGATGATTTTTATAGTGCCATAATTCATTACGTATATTTCATGATTTATTTGAAAATAATTATACACATTGATACACAGATATTTAAAAGATACTTATATTTATTCGTAAATTTTCAATTTTATCGCGGCACAAATTTGACTCGGACAGCATGTTTTGGTCTCAATACCAAATCCATAGCAAAACGAATATCCTTCGATGAATCTATAGGCTCAAGATAAAAATTATGGATTAAATGTCCGACCATTGCTTTCAATTCCATCATGGCGAATTTTTGTCCAATGCAATTACGTGGTCCAGCACTAAATGGAATGTACGAAAATGGATGTCGTCCTTGAATTCGTTCAGGTAAAAATCGATCAGGATCATAACGAAGTGGATCAGGCCAAAATTCAGCATCACGATGTAAATCAAATATATGTAAGCTTACAATAACATAAGCAGGAATCAAATGATTTTCTGAAATTAATAAAGTGTTTTCAATGAAACAATAATGAAGTTGTGTACAATATTGCTAAGAATAATTAATTAATAATGAACGAATTGAATAAAAGTAAATATGAATAAGTACTCAATTGCATATCGTGTGTAATTTGACGTGAAATAAATGGAACACTTGGGTACAATCGTAAAGCCTCTTTAATGCAACGTTCAAGATAGGGAAGTTGCTGTAATTCTGTAATTCCCATATGACCTTCACATTTTTTTAGTGCCTCATCAATTTCATCTCGAACACGTTGCTGTATAATCAGTGTATAATAAGTGAATTAAATAAATTAAAAATTGTTTTTGTATTTTTTTGTTTTTTTTTTTTTATTTTTTTGGAATGATATATTTACCTGTATATCATTATGTTCAGCGAGAAGTAAAAGTGTGAAGCAAATACCCATTGCAGTCGTGTCATGTCCCTGGATAAAAAATTATTTTCATAATGAATGTGGAAATTGAAAAATACTGAAAAATCAAGTGTTTCATTCAATGTTGTAATAAAAAATTATTAATTATACTTCAAACATGAAAGTGTCAACTTCTTCCAAAATACCATCGTCATCTATGTGGCCATTTTTTTTTGCTGCAATGAGAAGATCAAGCATAGCTAATTTTTTCTTCGATGATCGGTGATAAATTACTTCAGAGTCTTTATTATTTTCATTAAAATATTCTAAATGAATTCCATTTGTATCTTCATGGTATTTTTGTCTTTCTTCGATTATCTGAAATTAAATATAATAATTAATCAGACTCTTTTAATATTACAAATCAATATCACAAGTTTACCTTTTTTGAAAAACCACGAACAATCTTTAAACATTTTTTCAAAATTCGCCCTGACGGACTCAATGAAAATGTTAATCTCGGATGTAACCAAGGACGTAACGTTCTAATTGATTGAAGCAGATAAGTATAATAATTTACATATTTTTCATTTTATTCAACATACTCGCCTGTGAATCATTGTTTGTCCTGCTTCGTGTATTGATTTTCTATATCGTTTTAAAAAATTATCCGACGAATTTTCCATATTTGAAAGTGATGTACCCATCGCAGTTTCTAAAAAAAAATAATATACCAATATAAATATAAGATTTAAATGAAATTCAATGGTATAAATGAAATTCTTTGATTCAATTTTTAACCACAAATAGCGTTCAAAGTATATTTTGTAACAAATGATACAAGATCTACGGTAACAGCGCCATCTTCCAATTGTAAATCATGCACCATTCGACGACCTTCCTCATCAAGAGTATCAGCGAATTCTCGAAGGACATTAAAATGAAAAGCCGGAGTTAAAACTCTTCTTCGATGTATCCACTTATGACCTGCAAATTTTCTTTCAAAAATTAATCATTCTATTCTTTATATATATATTTTAATCAATGATTACATTGATATAATTATTTTTCTCTCATACCTGTACTAGTAAGTAATCCAGTTCCAAACCAATCATGAAGAAATTCATATATTACACTTTTCGTAATATTTTTCGGACTTGATAATAAAACCTATATAAAAATAATTACTCACAGTATTATTCCACTATAAAATATAACAATTATTATCATATAGATCAATAATTAATTTACTTCAGCATCATCTGGATGACGAATATTAACCATATCATCAAATGTTCCTATCACTTTATAAATTGGATAATAATCATTGCCCAATCGTCGAAAAATATTCCACAAATGCTCTAAAATCACAAATAAATATTCAACAACAAATTATCATCATTAAAATATACATTAGTATTCAAAACTCACCTGTACTACCAACGAAATCTAAAACATTACCAATAATTGGCAAAGGCGGTGGATTCGGAATATTTCTAATATAAAAACGCATTCGCCGTCGACGACGAATAAAAGAAATAAAATAATAAATTGAAAGTAACAATAAAATTGTTATAATAATAATAATTAAAGTCATTTTAATTTTATTAAAATTTACACACTATGCGAGCACTTATTCCGCCAACAACTTCAACTAAACTGTTAATTAATTGTACTAGATTCTCTGTGCTAGTTTATTTAATAAAATAAAAAAATTAATAGAGATAGCCTTCGTCATGACATCATAATGCATAAAATATCTAATTAATAAATATTATATATTATCAACAAATAGATGATTAAAAACGACTCATCAAAACTCTTAATATTAATATTCATAAATGTTTTTTTTTCATTATAAATAAATATCTCGCAGTTTTTGCCTAAGAAAATTATCGACAAGTTCTTTTTTTATATGTTACACAGTGTGTAGTATATAACACACTTAAGTAATGACATTGAATTATAATTTTCTCTTCAATTATATACATGATCTTAGTTTCATTGAAATATTGTAAAAAAAAGTATCTATTCGTTCAAACATGAGTGACTTTTACTGATGTAATATTCGCATAAATTCACTTCAACTTATATCGCTTACATAATTAATTATTGCATTTAGTCAACATTTCATTCGTTCTTTCTTAAAAATTATTTATCCTCAACTGTTGATGTGAATAATAAGCTGATAAGTATACTGAATACATTCTAAATTCAACGATATATTATCTCAGTTAAAACATTACTATAGGCAATTATCAATTTCTTTTATATCTATTATAAACGATGACTAAATTCACAGATATTATACTTGCAATGATTATATTATATCATATTCAGTGTTAATATTCAGTTGGTTTTCTTAACCAACGCAGATAACATGTTTGTTTTCTTATCAAGTATTGCAATTTTTTTGGCAACAGTAATTTATATTTTCTCTCGATTTATTCATCGTTTTCAACGAACTCATAAACATTTGGACACAATTCCAGGTCCAACACCTTTGCCAATTATTGGCAATGTTTTCGAGCTTGTGGGAACACAAGGTATATATTTTATAATTATTATTAATTAGTAATATATATCCATAATTATTTTACATATTTAATTACATAAGTAATTTTTAATAATTATTAATTAGTATTTCCTAATGAATTTTTTTTTTCTTTTGGCTAGAATATGTATGGAATAATCTACGTTTTTTGAGCAGGAATTATCCAATATACAGATTATGGAGTACATCATATGACACTATTAATATTCTCCATCCAGATGATGTTGAGGTGAATTGTTTATTGAGAAATAATTATTTTTATTTTTAATTTATTTTGTAATAATTCAGTAATTTATTTAATATTTATTTTATCGTTTTTAAAATAGTCAGGTCGTTAGTCGATGATGAATATAATTTATTTATAATAATATAACTTTTTTTTTCATTCTAGAAAATATTATCAAGCTCGAAAAACATTTCGAAAAGTTTATTTTACAATTTTATGCAAGATTGGTTTGGAACTGGATTGCTCACCAGTAAAGGTAAATTAAAAAATTATATTACACACAAGTAATAAACAATTGAAATAAAAATTTTAAAGTAATGTTTTATAAATATTCAAAGGTCACAAGTGGCAAGAACGTAGAAAAATTTTAACACCTGCTTTTCATTTCAATGTTCTTCAAGAATTCGCTGATATTTTTAATGAAGAGAGCCATCGCATGGTGAATGAATTGCAATTAAATAATGATGCCATTACCATAAATCTCGTGCCATTTATAACAAAATACACATTAAATACCATTTGTGGTGAGAAATAATAAATTAATTTCTGATGTTTATTTTCGTGTAAATTAAAATTTTATCAATTTATAGAAACTGCGATGGGTACTTCACCCTCTAAAATAGAATCTTCTCGTAATGATTTTCACAATCTCTACAGAAAATCAGTACATCAATTAGGAGAATTACTGATACACAGGAATGTGATTTATATTAGATTTAAAAATGTGTATTAATATCAATTATTGTACTTATATAAATTAAATTAATTAGGATGATGCGACCTTGGCTGTATTCTAGTCTGGTATTTTCGTTGACTTCAGCGGGAAGATTATTCAAACAATCCCTCAGAGTCGTAAGGGGTTTTTCACAAGAAGTAAATATACAATAATTAATTTTAATATTATATAAAAATTAGTAATTGTGAAACTATTAATATTATTGTAATTTTAGATCATTGATGAGAGACAAAAATACCATGAAGATACACAAGGAGTTCATTTGAGGAGCTTAAATGAAAACAATAGTAACAACGACGAGATGATGCATTTTCAAACGTCGAAAAAAAAATTAGCTATGCTTGATCTTCTTATTGCGGCAATGAAAAATGGTCATATAAATAAAGACGGTATTCAGGAGGAAGTCGACACTTTTATGTTTGAAGTATAAACAATAATTAATTATAATTTTATATGATATAATATATTATATACCGTTGAAGCAAACCTTTTATTTCTGGTATTTTATATAAATCTAAAAAACGTCTGATTTTATAAACGCATAATTTTTTTATTGATGTAAATTATTATTATTTTATTTTTTTTTTCTATAGGGACATGACACAACTTCAATGGGTCTTTGCTTCATGCTCCTTCTTCTTGCTGAACATGGTGATATACAAGTAAACAAATATTCTATTCATAAATAATTCTTTCCATGAATGATTTTTTTTCTTCTTTTTTTTCGATAATAAAAATAATGTTATGCGTCTACAATTAAATTAATTATTTAATTTATCCATATCCAGCAACGTGTTCGCCATGAAGTTGATGAAGTGATGGAAAAATGTAAAGGTCGTATGGGAATTACAGAATTACAGCAACTTACCTACCTCGAACGATGTATTAAAGAAGCATTACGATTATATCCAAGTGTTCCCACTATTTCACGTGAAATTACAGAAGATATGCAATTAAGTATTCAATTTTTTTACATTCCTTCAAGTTAAGATTCATAAATAAATTATAATTATATAATACATATTGCATATTTTCCTTTATTTTCAGATAAATATTTAATACCAATTGGGACTGTAATAAATGTTCATATTTATGATTTACATCGAGATCCAAACTTTTGGCCTGATCCACTTCGTTATGATCCTGATAGATTTTTACCTGAACGAATTCAAGGACGACATCCTTTTTCGTATGTTCCATTTAGTGCTGGACCACGTAATTGCATTGGACAAAAATTCGCCATGATGGAATTGAAAGCAATGGTCGGACATTTAATCCATAATTTTTATCTTGAGCCTGTGGATTTGGCAAAAGACATTTGTATATTGAGTGATTTGGTTTTAAGACCCAAGAATGGCGCTCGGGTTACAATTATCCCACGACAACAATGAAGAAAAATATTTAAAAAATTAATTTTCTCTTCATTTAATTATTTTTAAGTTAGAAATTTGAAAAATTTATATTTTCTATTGCGCATTTGTTCTTGTATCAATTGAAAAAATATATTTATTCATTATAAACTAGAACTTTGGGAGAATAAAATGAAAATATATTACATATTTCATGACAATAATCAATGATATAAAATATTTTAGTTTCATTTTTTTTCATTCCTGATTATGATAATCTCAATATTAATAATTAAACGTGAATATTCATACACATATGTGTGTGTTTGATCATGTAACTGCGTTAAAATATTTATTTCTTGTTACTATATGTTTAACCGGTTTATTTTCAATACACAGCAGGTTATAAAAAAATTTAACCACTGATAATCGTAGTTAATTATTCTTACTAAATGAATTAATATGAAAATAAAATGTTTTTTCTCGTCTATGGACTTTAGCATCTTTTTCATATTTTCCAATAAGGATAATCAATAATCATCAGAACAAATATTAATATAATCCAATACGCTAGACACATATATAAAAAGAACAGCAAAAGATTACTATTACACATTAAATTCTTACTCTTTAAGTATAAGTACATAGTTGACATTTGATAATAAAAATCAATTACACTTTGCTGATGCAAAATAAGTTAGTCACTAGAAATCATATCGTTATTTAAACAAATATTAATCCTGTTCTTTTAATTAAAGAAAGATAAATCGAAAGGGAAATGTTTATCGTGATTATTGTGTCGTTATTGTTATCAATAATTTATTTAGCTTCACCATTTATTCGACGTTGGCAAAGAATTTACAAATATTTAAGTAAAATTCCAGGTCCACCAGCTGTACCAATTATTGGCAATGTTTTACAATTTGATGGAACTCAAGGTATTATGTATTTTATAATTAAATTAATTCAATTGATTTTTCATCAAGAATTTTTCTGTGTTTATATCAGAACAAATGTGGAGTAAACTTCGACAGTTGGGTGAAGAATATTATCCAATTTATAGATTGTGGAATGGATCTTGTGGCATAGTTAACATTCGCCATCCAGATGATGTACAAGTAAATTATCTATTATAAAATAATGAGAACTTTGTGTACATATGTTTCATAGAATCATTTAATAATTGTAAAAATATTTGGGATTAATATTAAGTAAGATTATTTGTTTTATTTTTTTATTTAGAAATTATTATCGAGCTCAACAAATAATACAAAGAGTTATTTGTACGAGTTATTGCATGATTGGTTTGGAACTGGACTTCTTACCAGTGAAGGTTGGTATAGAATTAATGATTTAATTAATATTATCAAAATTTCAATCACAAAGACATTGAATAATATGCAAAAATTGAGAAATAAATTGGTGATTTTGTGTGAAAATTTACAGGTAAAAAGTGGCAACATCGACGAAAAATTTTAACTAAAGCTTTTCATTTTAATGCTCTTGAACAATTTGCTGAAGTAATTGACCAGAAAGGACACTGCATGGCACATGAATTGATGAATGAAAATGGCCACATTACTGTAGATCTTATTCCATTTATATCAAAACATACATTGGATACTATATGTGGTAAGAATAATAATTAATTAATTTCTCATGTTGATTTTTGTGTGAGTTAAAATTTTATTGATTCATAGAAACATCAATGGGTATTTCACTTTCAAGCATAAGTTCTTCAGATGACATTCAAGAAAGTACCTACAGACAAGCAATACATGAATTAACATGGATTATAACTTACAGGTATATTAATAATTTGAAATTGAAAATATATTAGTTAATTATGTACTGAGAAAAATTGAATTCATACAGGTTTTTGAGACCGTGGTTATATTTTGATTTAATATTTCCATGGACTTTAGCAGGGCGATTATACAAAAAATATTTAAGTATTGTTCGTGGTTTTTCAAAAAAGGTAAACTTGTGATATTAATTTGTAATATTAAAAGAGTCTGATTAATTATTATATTCAATTTTAGATTATCGAAGAAAGACAAAAATATCATGAAGATACAAAAGGAATTCATTTAGAATGTTTCGATGAAAATAATGAAAATGCTGAAATAACTAATCACCAATCGTTGAAGAAAAAATTAGCTATGCTTGATCTTCTCATTGCAGCAAAAAAAAATGGACACATCAATGACGATGGTATTTGGGAAGAAGTCGACACTTTCGTATTCGAAGTATAATAAATAATCAATTTTTATTTTCTATCCAACAATACTTATTTTATATATTACCAAACAAATCATGTATAGTTCAAATAATTTATTAATATCATTATTCACAATTTAAATAATTATTTTTTTCATTTCTAGGGACATGACACAACTGCAATGGGTCTTTGCTTCACACTTCTTCTCGCTGAACATGATGATATACAAGTAAATATATAAAAATATATATCATATTGATATATAAATATTTTCATCAATTTCTTTTATTTTTATTTATTCACAAAAACAATTTTTAATCTATTTAATTCACTTTATTATTCACTGATTATACAGCAACGTGTTCGAGATGAAATTGATGAGGCACTAAAAAAATGTGAAGGTCATATGGGAATTACAGAATTACAACAACTTCCCTATCTTGAACGTTGCATTAAAGAGGCTTTACGATTGTATCCAAGTGTTCCCACTATTATTCGTGATATTACTGAAGATGTACAATTAAGTATTTATCTATTTTCATTTCTACTTTCGTCACCACATTGATAATAGACCAAATAAAAAAAATAAACATGAACATTTTTTTTTTTTTTTTTTCGTTCTTCAAGGCAATTATTTCATACCTGCTGGCACTGCGATAAGCATACATATATATGATCTGCATCGAGATCCAAACTTTTGGCCAGATCCAGATCGTTATGATCCTGATCGATTTTTACCTGAACGAATTCAAGGACGACATCCATTTTCGTACATTCCATTTAGCGGTGGACCACGTAATTGCATTGGACAAAAATTCGGTATGATGGAACTCAAAGCAATGGTCGGACATTTAATTCATAATTTTTATCTTGAGTCTGTGGATTTAGCAAACGAAGTTTGTATATTATCCGATCTGGTTGTGAGACCTAAGACCACACCCAGAATTAAATTTATCCCACGATAGTAGTCGAGAAATAATAATCAATTCCATATTATCAAAATATTTTTCAATGGATATAAAAAAATATATTTCTCTAATTTAATATCTTAATGTGTACTATATTAATTTTAACTAGGTGTATATATAAATTCAGAATAAATGGTTACTTCATAATTGCTCTTTGAATTCTATTTCCAAATGAATTAATCACTTGATCAAAGTATCCTCTATAATTTTTACAGTGCTAGCCTACATAATTATATTGATATAAATTGTTACTTTGTCGTCATTGTAGATAATGATTTAATTTGCTCAATCAAAATATTCATATATCATACATTACATTGTAACTGTCATCGTGTTCCTATAAAAACAACAGGTGTTTTACTAAATGTACAAATAATATTCAATGAATAAATTTAATTATTCGTAAAATATAAATTTATCATCATCGTTAATAAATAATTTATTTTTTTTCGACTATTTTTCAATCATTTTGTTTATCATTTATAAATATTATCGTATCGCAATTAAAATACATAATTATTATGTTGCATACATTGTATAAATATCACGTGGCATTTCACAAGGCTGCGATATATTATATTTTCAAACTTCCACTATTTAGCAAAGTAGTTCAACGATAAGATAAATAAAAATTTATAGATCAAAGAAATTCAGACATTTAAGATCAAATTGTCATTGCAACAAACAACATTGTTTCAATCTCAATTGAAATGATGATACTTATTTTAATTTGTGTATTAATTTTAATATCAATAATATATTTTGTTGCTCCATTCATTCGTCAAACGAATCAATTATGGAATACTTTAGATAAAATTCCAGGTCCATCTGCTTTTCCTTTTTTTGGCAATGTTATACAATTTATTGGAAGTCAAGGTAAACTTTTATATCTTTTATAAATTCAATTAATTTTAAATTCTTAATGTGTATATAATTTTTTTTTTTTTTCAATTTAGAACAATCATGGATTATTCTACGATCTCTAGCCAAAGAATATTACCCAATTTATAGACTACGAACTCCATTGTTGTCCATAGTTAATATTATCAACCCAGATGATGCCGAAGTAAGTTTAATTTTGATAAAGAATATATATTAATATTTCATTTATATTTTAAATAATTAAATGTTGAGTGTATGAAAATAGTTTGAAATTTTTTCTTATAGATATTGTTAACAAGTACGAAAAATATTACAAAAGGTGTAATGTACAATTATCTACATGATTGGTTTGGAACAGGACTTCTCACCAGTACAGGTAAATTAAAAAAATAATGGAATAAAAATCAAAATAGTAATAAAATTTTGTGAACAATTTCAAAGGTCTTAAGTGGCAACAACGACGAAAAATTTTAACACCATCATTTCATTTTAACATCCTTCGAGAATTTGCTGATATATTTGATGACGAGGGCCATCACATGGTGGATGAATTGCAATTGGAAAATGGCCCTATCACCATAGATGTCGTCTCGTTTGTTACAAAACATACATTGAACACTATATGCAGTTAAATAATTAATTAAAAATCATAAAATATTTCCTGAGATAAATTATAAATCTAATAAAATTTAACATTATAGAAACTGCAATGGGCACATCACTTTTAAGTACGACATCTTCAGAAAATGAGCTCGCAAAAATTTACAGAAAATCAGTGCACGGTTTAGGACAAATGATAATTTACAGGTACATAAATATTATTAAAAATCAAATGCATGTTGATCGTTGTATTTATATTATATAAAATTAGATTGCTGCATCCTTGGATACATTTTAATTCAATATTTTTCTTAACTCCTGCGGGACGATTATATAAAAAATATTTGAATATCGTTCACGGTTTTTCAAAAAAGGTAAACTTGTAACAATGATATGTAATTGGATATAAAAATAAATACTGATTAATGATTATAATTTAGATTATCGGAGAGCGAAAGAAATATCATGAAGATACACTAGGGATTCATTTAAAAAATTTTAATGAAAATAATAAAGACACTGATATAATTTATCAACGATTGTCGAAAAAAAAATTAGCTATGCTTGATCTTCTTATCGCAGCAATGAATGATGGTCAGATAAATGATAACGGCATTCGAGAAGAAGTCGATACATTCATGTTTGAAGTATAATTCTTATTCTAATTATAATATTAATTATTTCTTCATTTTCTTTTTTTTATACACATTATTCAAAACCTCTAAATAATTATTTCTCTAGGGGCATGACACAACGGCGATAGGTCTTAGTTTCACACTTTTACTTATTGCTGAACATACTGATATACAAGTAAATATGAAACATAATTTTGTTTTTTAATATATTCTCTTCATTGAAATGATGAAGATTTTTGAAAAGATATTTATATATCCTATTATTTATTTATTTGTCTGAGTGCAGCAACGTATTCGTGATGAAATTGATGAGACACTGAAGAAATGTGACGGTCATATGGGAATCACAGAATTACAACAACTTCCCTATCTTGAACGATGTATCAAAGAAGCATTACGATTGTATCCAAGTGTCCCTGTTATTTCACGTGAAATCACTGAAAATATGCAAATGCGTAATTATTTTTATATATTAGTATTTGTTTGTTTAAATTTGAATTATCAATATTAATATATTATAATAAAATATTTTTTATTCTTCATATTTCCAGATAATTATTTGATACCTGTTGGCGTTACAGCAAGTATAATGATATATGATATTCACAGAGATCCAAACTTTTGGCCAGATCCAGATCGTTATGATCCTGATCGATTTTTACCTGAACGAATTCAAGGACGACATCCATTTTCGTATATTCCATTTAGTGCTGGACCACGTAATTGCATTGGACAAAAATTTGGTATGATGGAACTCAAAGCAATGGTTGGACATTTAATCCATAATTTTTATTTTGAGCCTGTGGATTTGGCAAAAGACGTTTGTATTTTAACTGATTTGGTAATCAGACCAAAAAATGCAGCTCGAATTAAATTCATACCACGTTAATCATGGCAAAAAGAAAGAATTATTGGATTTCTTATTATATTTCGAAACATTATTTTACAAAATTAAATATATTGTAGATAATATTTAGTAGAGAAAAAAAAAAGATTTGTGATTTTGGTATTAATGTATTAATTAAAAACATGGAATCACAACTTTTTCTTTTGTATTTCATACAATTCTTTTACATCAGACCACTACCATTGCATTATTCATTTTTCTTTATGTATCGAAAGCTTTCATTCCATAAAACAATATATTGATATTTTTCTTCCAAGTTAGTAAAACTATCATACATACTTTTACGACTGAGAACACATTTTTCGATTTTTTTTTAATTGCGGAAAAATTATCCGTGTAACATTTCGCTTACTATCTATTTTCCAAGGCCAAACATTTCAAAAATTTTATTATTTCGCAATGATACAATTATCGATTGCAGTTATTAATTCACGATAAAAACTGTTTTTTTTTTCTTTTATATATATAATTTTATACGCCAGTACAATCACAATGTACACTTTATAAGTTAAATGGCTGTATCAAAAATAGAGAGCAAACGTTCAAGACTTCAGAATTGAACCTTATATAATTTTACTTATTCACAATTTATCGTTTTATTCACTGTATACGCGTGAAACGCAAAAAAATATTCTTTAAACAAATATTTGGACACGACGTATAAAGTAACGGGTACACATATGCAATTGCATCTTTGGTGAAACTAGATTTTGGTAGTCTTGCATGATAAATAAAAAGAAAAAAAAAAAATATAGGTAACTTGGTAATTAATTTTTGTCTTGAAAAATTATTATGAAATTTATAATATTATAAATCGATGATTGCGCACATTGAAAATAAAATATTATTTTTCAGTTTAAATACCAATTAATTAAAATAATAATTCAAGAGTTAATGCAAGAAAATATCATCATCTTATATGCAGTCATCAATTCCACTCTTATAATAATAAATTTTAATTTACATTCACTTCACCGATATACAATTATTGTCATATACCAAAATAAAATAAAAATAAAAAGAAAAAAAAAACATGAAATTCAATTGATAAATTCTATGAATTCATCTACGCTATACTACATCACAATTAAATAATTGATTAATAAAATGGTTTACAACATTTAAAAATAACATCCTGCATGCTGTTTCACAGCACATTATTATCGTTTTCAATTCAAACTTATCAAACGATCAATTATATTTAACACAAGCACAAATAAATATTGATTACTAGTAGTACTAGTTAAATATATAGATACTTAAATGATATTTAACACTTTTTATAATAAAAGGGAACTCGACCTTTGGTTGCGTATTAAATTGGTCAATTTACCATGTCGACTGGTTTTTTTTTTTTTTTTTCATCTCTTCATATCCATATCTAGTGCAGCATAATCGGTGATTCGCGTTGACAAAATGAAATTTTCATCTCGATTTATTAATGCCTAAATTGCATTCAATAAAAACAATACGAGATTATTCGTTTATTTGTTTTTTTCTTTTCTTTTTTTTGAAATTCAGTATCAATTTTGTCAGTCTTGTAATCATTCCTATGCTATTTAATCAAAATTATTTGTTTATAAAATTTTAAACTATTTCTTCATCATCAATATTATCAGATAGATAACTGGGTGTGTAAAATTATTTTTATTGAAGGCACAATATTTTTAAATTTTGCATAATAATAACGGAAGATATTTTTATATTAAATTGATTTTTCTTTTAATATTTATACATATATAAAAAAAAACATATATGTATTTTTATTTTTTTGGGTGAGAGAAATTTTTTTGCTTTGGTAATGACTAGTTTTCACTAATTTCTATATTATAATTCATGGAGGTTTATTATGGCTTTGTAATGGGCCTAAAATGGAGCGCTTATATATTCAAAAAAATTCTATCTAAATATATTATTTGAATATAGTATGTAAAAATACTATATCATCTGCTGATATTATTATAGCGTCGTGCAATTGATTCGAGACTACATAATTGTAACCCTATAAATAAACAAAAAAACAATCAACAGAAGAAATTAAAAACATGATTGAGACGAAATCACAAAAGCGAATAAGGCATCGTTAATTATACCTTACATCATTTTCCCAAAAGGAAAATAATGAAGTTTAACAAATTAAAATTGAATACGATAATTACTAGGTCGCGGTATTGACCTTGCTTTTGTTGGCGGAAGTGATGAAGTTGATGTTTCACTGCTGGCAGTACCACCTGAATCACGTCCACCGCCACCACAACTTTTGCTACTAACAGTACTTCCAATACTCAAACCACGTGAAATACTAGCTTGTTTTCTCAATGTTGCTTTAGCATCGCCATCACTCAATCTACCATAATCACCAATACGTCGTGATGGTGGTGGTATTAATGATCGACCCTGAGTCTCTCTATGTTTAACATCACCACAAATAATAAGTTTTTTACGTTCTGAATCGCCTAAACGTTCATAATCGCCATTTGTAGTTTTTTTCATTGAATTATTTTGAATAATATTATCACCAACTAATGATTTTTTTCTATGTTGATGATTTTTTACATCAAATCGTCCATATTCAAGTGTACAATTACCTGAATCACGTGTTTTAATATTATTATCAATAATTGGACCTGGATCAGATTTTTTTCTCGTTTCCGTATCGCTCAATCGACAATATCGTGAATTTGTTGTTGATTTTAATGATCGCGGTGGACGTGGCAATGAGCTTGGTGGTAAACTACCAGCTCTTCTTATTTCACTTTCTTGCATACGTTGTCTTTGTGAACTTCGTCCCTGTTTCTCCAATAGCATCATATCTTCAGGTTTACCATCAGACAAACGTGATGTTGTTCCTTTCAATCGTGTTGTTGCTGCTGATGTAAATTCCATTATTCCAACTGTTGCTGTATCACCCGATGAGTCATCCAATAATCGGCTTTTAC
Organism: Microctonus brassicae; assembly: GCA_918226075.1. Classification (NCBI taxonomy): domain Eukaryota; kingdom Metazoa; phylum Arthropoda; class Insecta; order Hymenoptera; family Braconidae; genus Microctonus; species Microctonus brassicae. The sequence goes on along the minus strand of OW445481.1, from coordinate 13,565,897 downwards.
TTGACGCTGTACTGGAACAACCTGTGCTATCTACACCCGCCAATAATGGCTTGGATATTTTTCCTTTTCGCGACGCAGTGCCTGGATTAGAGAATCCTGGAAAACAGCAAAGTGCCCGCTGAAAAAGAGAGAAAAACGCCTTGCGTTGGAACAAGGAGGCCGAAGGATTTTGGATAAGTTGGGTTAGTGCTCGCCACAATAATAGCTCATGCGCACTCCAAATGATTTTTATAGGAAATTGGAATACAAGGATTTATTTGTTTCAATTGTTCTTTTTTTTTTTTTTTTGAGGGGGTTTAACAGGGAATTAGTTAGGAAAACTCGTCAAAATAAAAACTTATTAAGCACGGCAAAACAGGTTGTCATGTCTAACACTAATATATATATTTTTGTTTTTCTCAAATGAATAATAATATAATAACATCAGTCTAGTTATATAAAAAATTAAATGTCAATGTGAAATGAATGAAATATGAATGAATTGAAATTTAATTATCCCTAATATTTAATAAATTGAATATTATTACAAATTACATTCACACTCTCACTCAATTTTTCAATTTTTTTTTCTCCTCTTTTTCGCACTCACACATTCTCTTGTCATTAAATATTCATGAAATTTCAATTTCACAGTCTTAGCCTTAAATAAATTGGGCTTTATTGCCTAAGGCCCACTGTGCTTAAATATATTATTGAAAATAAAAATTATCTACACTATCATTTTTATCTTGAAATGAAAAAACTGATTTTAAAAATTACGTAATTATGAGAGAACATGCCGCAAAGTTATAAGCAAATTATAATTTATTGTCTGTCTTTATCGGAAAATTTAAAAAAAAAAAAAATTCTTAAATAAAAAAAAATTAAAGAGAAATAAATTAAAATTTCCTAAATCATATTACTATAAAAATGCACACTCGTTGAGCGAGTAACAAAAATCAAGCGTTATATAAACATATTGAGAGCAGAATTACATTGAGAAAAAAATAATAATAATAAAATATACACGAATATATGTATATATTAATAATATATAATTTAATATTAAATTAAATGTTTCACATTTAAATTATTTTATATTGAAATTAATTTGCATAACAATGTTTGACTGCTCTCAAGAAATTATTAAAAAATTTTTTTTACAATCAATTTCACACAAATGCGCTAGTACGATACCTTTCTTGATAATTCACGACCGATTAATTTGTTTGTTTGTTTATTCACATCAGCTGAAAAAACCTAACGACCGTTGGCGAAAAAAAAAAAATAATAATACGAATATTCGCGTACTCCATGAATCCATTATCGATCTTAGTAAATTGTTTTTATCTTTTTCCTACATTGATATAAAATTTAAATAACAAAAAAACAAAAAAAAAAACACTTTCATAATTGCATAATTTTTACGTCTCATGAATAAGTGAATTTATGCAATATTAGATGATAACAAAAATAATGAAAATTGAAGGATTCAATTTTAGATGAAAAAAAAAAAACAATTATAATTATAACAATAAAATAAAAAATAGACTTTTCGCAAAAAAATATTGAAAAGAAAATAATTATAAATTAAAAGAGAAAATAATATTCTAATTTAACACACTACACTGTGGAGATTCTGCCTACCTTACTCAGTAGTTGGGAATCTAGTTCTTTCAGTTGATCATCAAGACTTTTGTTTGTTTGCTCAAAGCTACCGGGTTTTCTGTATTTATAGCTGTCTGTAACACCATAAGTTCCAGTACTACCATATCCACCACCACCGCCTAATACACTGCTCACTGATGACATACGTGAAACTAATAATAAACAGAGAAAAAAAAAACAAAAAAGAAATAAAGAATAAGGAAAAATTATGTCAATGAAATTAGAAAATAAATTCAGTAATTAAAATAAAATAAAACGAAATATTACCCAGTTCAGGTGTGCCTGTTAAACCAGTGTGATCAGCTGATGTACTCGAATGTGATGAGTGTCCTGCAGGATAACTACAAACACCACTGCTACTGCTTGTTTCTTTATCATACGTGTGTTTTTGTAATACACGAATCATTGCGTCTCGTTCAGCAAGCTTCGACTCAAGATCTTTCATTCTAAACATTGCAAAAAATATTAATTAATTCAACTTAATTATCAGACTGTCGAGTAATAATAAGAAGAAAAAAAACGAAAATTGATTTAAATATTTAATTTACCGAGATTCAAGGTCAGCTAATTTCTTTTGAGCCGCATGAACTTCATCCATGTGTCGCATTTTTTCCGATCGCGCTTCGGCAATTAATTTTTCAGCATCTTGACTTGTCTTTTCCAATGCTGCAATCTTGGCATCCCTTTTTTATTTGTTTTTTTTTTTTCGTGATGAATAAAATTGAAGAATCATTATTTTTATTTACACATTAACATGGATAAATACAGAATAAAAAATTGTTTGCATAAATTTATAGTGAACTTACTTGGGAAGACTCGCTGCATCAATAGCCGCTTGACGCAATGCACTCTCTTCAAGATAACGTTGCTCCCATTTAGTAACGTCGCCTTCAAGAGACATTATTTTTTCATCGCGCTCGCGTAATCGTCGTTTTAATTCAGTTATTGTCTCGCCATTTGTTGAATTTTCATTACCATTAACACCGCCATTTCCGCCTTCGCGTAATTCGCGTTCTAATTGCCCACGCAATTGTCGTTCAGTTTCTTCGCGTCGGTCACTTGACGCTTGAAGTGATGACAATGCACGTTGCAATTGACCAACACGCTCGACATAAACTTGTTTTTTACGACACTGAAATCAACAAAGATTTTTATTTATATATATTATAAAAATTGAATAAAATAATAAAATGATAAATATATTTCACGTACTTCTTCCTCTAAGCGCACGACATTTCCTTGTGCATTTGTTAATGCCGTATCCAAAATATCAATATGAGTACGTTGCTCTTGTAACGTCGCTCGTTGCGCAGCTAATTCAATTTCCTGTCGCTCTTTAGCTGCAGCTAATTCTTTATCTGAAATAAAAATCCCCCATAAATATTATATAATTTATATTTTTATAAATAAAATTGCCATTATTTATCATTTGTTTACTTTGTGTTATTAATTGTCCAATTAATAATTCTCGTTGTGTTAATTCTTTACGCATCGACTCGGCAATCTGGGGATTGTCTGATCGTGATGATAATAAATCAATTTGATCTCTCAATGCACGATTCAATTCAGTCAATCGACGACAGTCATTTGAAAGCCTGAGTCGTGCTACGCGCTCTAATTTTTCACGTCTCTCGCATGATGCAGCCAATTCCTCATGCGCCCGATGAACTTTTAATATTTCTTGCTCTAATTTTTGTGATTTAGCAACTTTATTATAACACCGTTCAAGTTCAAGTTTTAAAGAACTATTTTCCTGTATAAGTATTTGAACCATTTCAGATGGTGGCCAAATTTCACCCGCGGCTGTTTCAATTTCCTCTCGTCCTTTAGTTTGTGGCCTTAAATATTAATATAAAATATTTTTTTTTCAATTAAAATAATCATTTAATTATTAATTTAATTAATCAATCAATTACCGAGGCGATGCTATCGGAGAATCATAACTGTCCATATCAAATTTTCCAATTCTTGATAAATCCGGTTGGGATCTTGATAATGTAAGTTTTTCCGTCGGTCCCAACACTCTATGTTTACTTTTCAATGGCAATAATGTTGAATTATATGACAATGGTGGCAATCGAACATTAAAATCATTTATATTTCCCTGTTTACTTCGTTCATTATCACGTACTCTTAATTCTAAATTATTTCCACTGCTTGAAATTTTTGGATACGAAGGTTTCACAACCTCTTTCGCCAAATGTTTCAACACCTATTCAATAAATAAAAATCAATTGTACAAAATAATATACATAATACTAAATATAAACAATATTAATAGAATTAACAAAGAAAAATATACCTGGGATTGATTCAAGTAGTCATCAGGGATATCGTTAATCTCCTGACATCCACTATTTGTTTGTTCATAAAATCGTTCATCATGAGGCAAACTGGATAATGATTGCATTGTTGGACTATTAGAGTGACCTTTACCACCACTCTCGCAATACAAATAACCAACGTCACCATGTTCACGAACAATACTTGATGATAATCTTCCAGATGGTGACCAGCCATTTTCATCATTAGCATTATGAATAATAAGAGTGTTGTAAGAGCTCGTTGATATATCAAGACTACTACGATTTGAGCCTACACTTGTTCTATTGCTCAAATTATCCTTCAAACTATTTCTGTTTGAACCATTTATACTGTCTTTAAGACTATTACGATTCGAACCATTTAAACTTTCTTTCAAACTATTTCTATTTGAACCGTTCAAACTTTCCTTTAAACTGTTCCGATTAATCAAATTACCCTGTGAATTTTTATTGAAAAAAAACAAATGATAAATCATTTAATTACTTCGAAATGAATGAGAATATATATTGTTAAAAGTAATTAGATTTTTTCTTTCCTATTCTTCTTATAAATTCACTCACTTGAATATTTGGTATATTTTCTTTGTGACTTGATGATCGAGATGGACTCTGCTGTTGATTTTCTTGACCCTGTGGCTCTTGTCGTGCCGTGTGTCTTATAACATATCTTTCTTCATTACTTAAATTTTCGTTCGAGGTCGATACATCAGTATCACTTCCACTTAAACTTTGTGGTAAACCCGCTATGAATTAATTTATAAATTTAATTTAATTGCGACAAGACTAGTGTAATTAATAATAATACTGGTGGATGATGATGATAATAATGGTTATTAAATAAACAAAGAATTTTACCTTGTGATGATAATTGCTTGCGTTGAATATTACTGGTGTTATTTGTAAATGGCAAAAATCTACCAGTTTGTTGAATAGAACTCATTTTACATGCTCATTTGGATATTTCAATTTTTTATCTGTAAAATAAAGTTCAATTGTTCAAAAACATACTTATATAAAAAAGAGAATATGGCACATGAAGAACAATCAATTGCGACATTTAAAAGTGTAATTGCAACATGAAGAATTAATTAAAAATTCTATTATTCATATTTTTTTATAATTATTTAAATACTTATATATAAATTATTTGATAAATGAATCAATTGGCTGATTGATTGATTAATTAATTAATCAATTAATTAATTAATAAATAAATGAATGAATAATAGAATAGATATGATAAAATTCTTTAGCAATGATGAAGAATATAAAAAAAAAAAAAAAGGATTAAGACAGTTATACCTATATAAGCCGTAAAATAGTTAAGAGTAAGGGGCAGAGGACTCTGACAGTGAGGTGTCAACACTATGGAATTTCAATAATTCATCTATATACAAATTCAATTCACAAATCTTGTATCAAACATGCGAACTCACACAAACACACATGAATTTAAAATTATTCAATCGTTTAATCCGACAAAATCATTCCAATTCGCGTACTACGCATCACGAAAAAAGGAGAAATAGAAAGAAAAAAAAAAATGAGAAAAAAAAAATGATGATTTTCCAAGTAAGATCTGTATTTTTAAAACATCCAAAGTCTTGTGAAGAGTTATACAAACAAACAAAAGGCCATTGTTGATGAGTGCAGGAAAAATTTACCAAACATTATCAATCAAAAATATTTAAATTAAAACAATTTAAATATCAACGATTATTAACTTACTTACGGCAGCGAGAACGTTAAGAAAACACATGAAAAATTGTGACTATTTTAATAAATTAGTACAACTTTAGCCTCGTCGTGCACACAAGAAATAAAAAATATCGGTTAATACATTCCTCGCCAGGAGGCGACACATACAAAAAGGGGGCACTACGAGTCACGACCACTGTTCTTTTTCTTTTTTTTTTTTTAATTTTTTTTTTTATCATGTATTCACACATGCAAACAGCCACACACTTGAAACACAAGAATCACCTATCAAGATAAACATTATTTTGATCGCAGATAAATTTGGATATTTGGATGAACACATGAGCAATAAATTTTTTATGATTCCTAATGATATTTTATTTTTATACATATTAACTATTTTAACCTATAAATTTTCATGGATGGAAATGGAAATTTTTTTCTTTTCTGTATTTTTTTATGAACACAACTATATGAACCAATCCCGAGTACTTTACATATATGTATATATATGTAAAGTATACATATGTATCTATAGCAGATAAAATATATATTGTATGTACGAACATATGCCTTCATTGCTATTGAGTTAAGAAATAAATAATTGAAATTTTTTAATCGTAATTACGATTATCGAATATTGGAATTGTAATCAGATATTTTCGAGGAAAGAAACGAAGAAACATTACAAAATTTTCCTTCAATCATTTCAGTATATTGTTGAGGTTTGATTAATTAATATACAATAAAAATAAATTGCGAAACATCGCGAATAATAAGTAAAATATAGTATATAATATACATATAAATATATTATCGACAATCAAAATGATATATTATTATTCAAGCATTCGAAATATTCATCGAATTCGATGGTTGCAATTGACTAATAATTGTGTCAATATGCATTCAAATAAATCATATTGTGTCATGAAAACTATATGGAATACAAAATCATATTTATCATGTTTGCAAAGTAAAATTTAGCTATTACTATACATTTCATTTTCATTATTTATAGAATCTAATTATTATTCTTGATAATTTAGAAATAAATAAGTAAAGAAGGAAATTGATTAATTATTTCCGTTTTGCAGGTGATTCATCATTGAAATTTATAAGTCTTAAAAAATTTACAACTAATTGTGATAATATGGACGGATCAGGAGACAAAAAATCATTCATTTTGTCTTATGAAGAACTTTTGCAAGCACAAAAAAATAATAGTGTCTTGATAATTGATGTCAGAGAACAGAAAGAAATTAACGAAACTGGAAAATTACCTGGGAGTATTCACATACCTAGTACGATTTTTTGTATAATTTTAAATATATTTTCAATGAATATTATTAATTAATAATTAAATATCTTGAATGTTTAGTGGGAAATGTTGTCAATATGTTGAATCTTACCGATGATCAATTCAAAAAACAATTTGAAAAGTCAAAACCTAATAAAGACACACAAATTATTCTCAGTTGTAAATCTGGAATGCGAAGTGCTACAGTGCAACAAGAATTACAAAAATTAGGTTATCAAAAGTAAAAAAAAAAAATTTGCATAAATATATTTACAAGTTTATTGTTTATTTCATCGAATAATTGATAATGTAAACTGTTTATTTTTATATTACAGCGCATATAATTATGCTGGAGGATGGACAGAGTGGGAAAATAAACAGAAAAATTGAATATAAAAATATAAACAACACAATTAATATAATCATTTCTGTAATACGAATAAGCAGAAAGAAAAAAAATTATTTTTTCTTCTATTTACATAGCGCATGAGACGAACAAAGTTCTGGAAATTATAAATATTCTTTACACTAAACAAATAAATATATAATATTAATAATTATTTATTTTTCTCTTGTGCAAGTTTATTATGAACCATTTCTCGAAATTGTCCCAATATTAAATTTTCACGTTTTTGTCGTTCTTCTTTGCTAAACATCGCTAAAGCTCGTTTTTCATCAGCTGAATAAATTTGATTTTCTTTACGAATACGTACAGCTTCCATACGACGATGTCTACTACCACTCATTACATAACCAACTGATTCATATGACGCAATTTCGTCAGACGTAAGACCAATTTCACCACGTCTAGGAATACGTTTGCCTTCGGCAATATAAGCTGCCATGGCAGCACCCTCACCAGGTAATAATGCAATACCAAAATCTTTTGCTGATAATGTAACGTGTTGTTTTTGTATTGGACCTATTACACCATCATCACCACTCTCATCTGATGTAGAATTCTTTTTCTTTTTACTTTTAGATGTTAATTCACTTTTTTCAACCCATTCTACTTTTTCTTCGTCTGAGGACTCGTCACTTGAACTGCTGTCTGATTGTTTTTTCTTTCGTTTCTTTCGTTTTTTCTTATCTTTTTTCGATTTTTTTTCCTTCTTCAATTTTTTACTCTTCTGCGAAAAATTTCAAGTGTAAAAAAATTTATTAACTCAGGTGTTTTTTTTTTTTTAAATTTATAAGAGATTTACTACGTTTAATAATTAAATTCACCTTTTTTTTGTCTTTCTTTTTTCTCTTTCGTCCTTCAGGAGATAATTTATCCTTATGTTTGTTTGTACCTTCATCATCATCATCAGAACTATTATAAAAAATGAATAAATAATATTATAAATCATGTTTTAAAATTTATATACATATATAAACAATTAAATTGGTTTTGGAGGTTAGGATTTTCTGACAATTGTCGTACAGTGATTCCTATGTATTCTAAATATTCAATAATTAATTAACAATTCTGTTAATCATTTGGAAAACAACTTACTCGTCAATTCTTGTTGGTGATTTGCCCCAAATTCCTTCAACACCACATAATCCAATTTGTTCACGCTCTCGTCTTCGTGCGTCCATTGCAGCAGAAATATACATACATAATAATAACAATCTGTAACTTTAAAAGTAACCGCATTCGCCGCCATTCGTGAAAAAACTATAAAAAAGAAATCCTGGCTGTTAAATCATGAAATAAATTAACATAAACAAACTTCAGATTTTATTTATTTAATAATTCCACTAAATTCAATATTTTTCAACAAGTAGAATAAAACATGTCAACATTTTTTTTCAGATACTGATATTTTATTTGTACATAATCATAGTAATTACACTATTTAATTGTGTCAAACACTATACATTCAATAAACAAAAAGATATACTATGTATTTATATATATTTGTATATATATTGATATATTAATAATAAAATCAGTCCTCAACATAAAGGGGAAGTCAGTACGAGATTCACGTTTGTTCAAAGAACTAAAAAAAAAAGAACAAAAAAAAATAATTATAGTAAATAAAAAAAGAAAAAGAAAAACATTATTAGAGCATAAGGTTGAGAAATATATCACATGAAGTTTGAACTAATTGAGATCAATAATGAAAACAATGTCCTTATATTCTAGAAAGCTGTTGTAATAAATTTGATGGTAATATTGTCTCCAATTTATCCAATATATAATAAAATGGAAGTGAAAACCATGCCAACATAGATCTAGCAACAACACCCATTGTATCGGGATATTGATGGGTTAATAGTGCCAATAATGCGGTGAATGAGCACAAACCGGCGGTAAATAAAATAAAAAATGGCAATTCTTTTTTTGGATAAACGCTGACATCGTGAAATACTGGTAAAAGTTCACGGTCTGCACACTCTGTACATGTTGGATATGGATAAAATAAATGTCCTCGCTCCAATGGATATGGCAACATTCTAAATGTACCTTCCCATGTACAATGCAATAAATTTAATGCACCCTCCATTTGTTTCCAATGTGATAAATGAAAAAATGAATATGCTATTCCCTCAGAATCACCGCGTTTTAATACATGCTCAGGTGGTAATATTAATGGTTTCATTTCCAGTAAATATTTTGGTACATGCGGATTAAATTCTACTGCACGATGAATTGCTTCAACAGCAGACATTTCTGCTGTTGTTAAACCTCTTTTGCTGGCAATATCTGGTGAAAATTTATCAGCTACTAATCGTGCTTTCAATAATGCTGCCGTATAACATATTGTTGCTGATTTTGGTAAACTTATATCATCATATTTAGCTAAAACCGCTTGTACATCAGCATAAGCTTGCATTTCCAACAGTGCCTCAATAAGATTTTCATGAATATTTAATACATTCATTATTGGTGGTACTTCTTTAGTTAAATCTCGAAACATTTTAACTGCCTCTTTCAATTTACCTAATTTTCTTGCACACATTGCTAATCGCCTTTTAATATAAATCAAAACATTTGTGTCTCGTCTGTGTATTGCCTCAGCTATGGCTCCTTGATGTTGAGTATTTTGTGATTTTCTGTAATTATTTTCCGCAACTTTAAGTGCTTGTTTAAGAATTTTTTCAGCTTCGAGTATTGTCGTAGCTTCTTCCTCTGCAAGTAAAATATATGCCGGTGCACAATCTGGATTGTGCTCTAATGCACTGTGTGCAGCTTTTATTCTCACAACTGGATTTCTTTCACGCCAAGCCGTTTGCATTATTTCATATTCAGCTTTGCCGGTATCACCTTCGCATGTAAAAAATGTTTGATGATCTTGTGCTGATAGATTCATATCATAATACGTTAAAGGCTCTTTATTTGTTGCCCAATAAAATCTTTGATATTCAGCACCTCTAAATAAATTTATTGGATTCCTCCATACTTTACACTCAGGAACATTCTGTTGATTTGAAGTATTAGTATTATTTATATTTGAATTATTATTCTCTGATGTATTTTCACCACCACCAATCCACGGTGATATATGATTTAAAGATACTTGTTCAATAAATGATGTTCCATATTTACGAAAATACCACCATTCAAAGATAAGAATTAATCCTGATATTAATGATGATGTTCCAGTGAGTGCAACATAAAATTTTGGGGTTAGAGTACTCAGGAACATTGTTGAGTCCCACATACTGGTGAATAGCAAGGCCATTTATTATATTATTTTGTTATTTTATACTAATAATTTCACGTATTTCTTTGTTAGATAAATATTCATTAATTCATTTGTCTTTTCATTACAATTATATAAATAAAAATTCACTTTCCCGGCGGGAGGTTATACAAAGTAATTATTATTTTCACTCTCTTTGTTCTTTATTTCAAAGATGATCTAAACAATTTTGTAAATTCATTTAAATTTATTGCACATTGAACGTATATTATTCTTCTTAAATTCATTGAAGTATTTTTAATATTATACTTAAATGGACATATGTATACTTGTTCTACAAATATATTTTGTAATATGTATGCAGTCGGTTTATATTTTATTATATTATATACATAAATATAGATATTTATAAAATATATGTATACATATATTGTATAAAAAACGTTTGATTACTTGTGTCATCGACCACAGAGCCATATCAAAATGATGTGTAGAAAAATATCGTGACGATATTTATGTAATCTTACTTACCGACTGCGTATATAAAGGATTTATGGCGGGAAAATTATGAAATAATTTCAATACAATATTAATTTTTAATATGTTAATTTTTGTTATTATAAAACGGTTCTTTTCTTTTCATGTAATTAGGCTACAACATGTAATATATAATAGCGCTTGTTCGACACCTTTATTGAAAAAATTAAAGCTGAACGGCACCACTGCTATTTTTATATATATTATTTTTTTTTTTTTAAATGTGTATTTGTCAGTAAACCACACACACATTTTTGCGCTTCAGGAATATACAAATACAGGGAAGGCAACATTATTATTAATTTTTGTTTTCGTCGCTTGGTATAAAAAGATACATTGTCATTTTCTACCTTTCATTTTTTCTTAATTTTAATATTATTAAAAAGCTCTTTATAACAAGTGCTGATTTTTTTATTCTTTTGTTTTATCGAAAAAGCCATATTTAACATAACCAAACAAACAAAAAATATATTTATAACACGTATATATATATATTTATATAAGTATATATACATATATAAATAAATTTTATGAATAAAATGATTTTATGGAAGTACAAATATCAGAATATTTAATTTGACACCCTGAAGCGCAATTTTAACCCGAAAATACTTAAAAAGTGAATCTAAAAAAATTTATATGGATGGTACATTGATTCTACATACATACAAACAATCAAGATACATTTTTTATGTGTAAAAGTAATAAAATAATAAATTGTAAACCATGATTACATCGTGTGTTTTTCTGTATTTTCAAATATATATATAAATATAAATACATTTATATATATATATATTATTTTTTTAAATATTTGTTCGTAAACGATTGAAGTAAAAGGAACGAAAATAAAAAAAAAAAAAACTATCCCAAGCTGCTAATCCTAAGATATTGTAATATTGATTTTTTTTTTTTTCATTTTTCATTTATCCGTGTAATTTCTATTTATATTTAGGTATGTACTTGTAGTAACTAAACAGAGATATATGATTTTGCAGTGTAATACCACTTTTTTTTTTTTTTTTTTCAATCAGGTTTTGCCTCCAGCACTCGAAGAAGATGAGTCTTTCACAGTGTATACATAGGGCACAATCACATCCCACATTTTGGGGACAATTGAAAGAACAAAACATGTTTATTTCAAATACATTTTGTTTTTAAATTAATTATTTAATTATTTTTTATTTTGTATTTATAGAGATCATTATTTATTTTATAAACATGAGAGACATTTCGTAATTTTAATTTTCATGATTTCATTAGTTCATTTGTATTTTTTTTTTTTATATATAACATTCATGTTATTTATAAATTTGATGAGAATTAAATTTAATGCTCTGAACTTTCAAATTGATTCATTTTGTCAGACCCATTTTTTCCGAGGCCATTTTAATCATTATTATACATATATATATGTTTTATAATGATCTTCAATATAGAATAATAATTATCAAGTAAAATTTGTAAAATACAATATAATCCTATTATAAATTCTTAATCTTTTTTTTTTTTTTTTCATTTTTATAAATAGTTATTATTTAATAGTAGTAGTCTTCACATCATTTTTTAATTTATTGAGATGCGGAGATGCCTTGTTTTCATCAAAAATTTTTGTTTCTTTATTTATCAAATTGTATTTTTCAATGTTATTTCGTATCGTTTATATAATTTTAAATATTACATTTGTGCCCGTTGCACTAACGCGATGTACTTTATTTTTCTTTCGTTTATGTGACTGTGTATATATATAATACATGTAATATAGAATCTAAGTGAATCACTTGTATTTACATATGTACATGTAACATTGGCGCAATATGCCAGACATGTTCTCTTAACATAATTCCATCCACCAATACCAATTATTGATTAATTTTTTTCCTCTTACTCTTTCGTTAACATATCTTTTTTCTATTCATTGCTCGATAAAATTAATAATATTTAATTTTTATTTCTTTGAGATGTAACGATAAATAAAAGAACTCTAGATCAATTCAATTTTTTATTTCTTTTTAATATATTTAACTTTTCTCGCTGGTTGTATTATACTTGTAGACTTGTCATCGTATTGCGACTGCCCCACAATTAATTGTTCGATTGTTTTATCATGTTTTCCGTTGAGAAAACAAACAATCGGTCTATGCTTATCAAAAAAAACTCATCTAATTTGTGTAAAAAAAAACACACACATTAACATAAAAATTGGCGTTACATCTGAAACCAGGTACTTGGCCAACCTTCAACTCACACAATCGCATTGATGCAATTATTATCAATATATCGTACACCACTTATCAATGTCACACTTATTCTCTAACATTAACATTAACCTATTTTCAATTCATCCATAATTTTTCAATATCATTACTTATAAATCCATTCATCCAACACAATAATTTGCAATCGACGTCATAACGCACATATTTTCACATTGCACTGAGTGATATGAAATACTTTTGGTTTCCTCATTTTTTATTTATTTTATTCAAAAAGAATAATTAAAATTCGCTATTGTAATATTATATCTGATTTCTTTATTTAATTGTTTGTATAGTTTCTTACGAGGAATACTTATAAATGCGCGTAATCACGAATTTAATTGTCTTTGTGTCAAATAATTTAAGGTTGGCCAAGAACTCACTCATGCTACGAGTCAAGATCATCCTCACGCTGGCTGCTGAAGTAAGATACTAGGCCGCCAAATTCACCAGTTCCCTCTTCATCATACTGTTTAGCTGGGCCATGAACTGGCTCATTTGGATGTGATGGTGGATGCTGCTGTTGTTGAGGTGGTGGCGGTGGTGGTGGTGGTGGTGGCGCCTGTGGTTGTGATGATTGTGGTGTGGGCGGTTGAATTGGCGGTGGATTTTCCGTGGGCGTAGGAAAATGTTCTGCTGAATATGGTGAGCCCTGATAAGCTGCTGCATCATCAGCAGTGGGCATAGGTGTTGGTGGTGGATATGCGCCATAATGATAATTAGGCGGTGGCTGTGGATGATATGGTGAAAAATTGCCAGGTGGACGATTGGGTGGTGGTGATGGCTGTTGTAAACTGTGATTAGCTGGTGATGCACTGGTAAATGGTGGCAATTGATGTCTCGCACCAAGTTGTGGATTGTCAGTAAATCGTGAAAGTGGCGGACCACCACGTACATAAGGGGGTGGTGTTGGTCCACCCTTTGCCAATGGACTGCCAGCTGCTGGTGGAATCATCGCTGGACCAGGACCCAATGGCGACGCACGATCTCTACTGCTAATAGATATTGGACCACCACCCGATGGCGAAGGATCCATTGGATGATGAGGTGTATGATACAATTGAGTTGGACCGGGTACTCGCATTCTCATTGGTGGTGTACCCGATCTAACTGCAGCAAAATGTGGTGGCATCGGCGGAGGTTGACCCGGTTGCCTGGAACTATAAGGTGATGGTATTCGACCGCGTGATGCGACCATGTCATATGCTGAACGTGGTCCACCCATCATTGGACCAGCGGTGTTTGGTAAACCAAAATATTTTTGTCCCATTGCTGCGGCAGCAGCGGTGAATGATTGTGGCGCTGTTGACACTGGCTGCGACTGGAGCATTCGGGTGATGACTGATGACTGTTGACTAGGCGGCAATTGCGGATAAACTGACTGCGGATTTGATGATTGCGATGGCGGCGGTGGTGGTAGACCCTGGGACGTGACTGCAATGGCTGGCGGTGTTGATGGTGCTGAGCCTGAAGTGCTGCTACCTGGAGTAGGAAGCACATTGGGAATATCATCAGGTTTTAATTCCAAATTCACATCAGCACTTGTCAAACCTAAGCCTCCTGCTTCGGCCGCAGCTTTCGCAGCTGCCTCAGCGGCACGCGCAGCCTCCAGCGCAAGAGTTTTCTTACCCTTACCCCGACCACGCCTTTTTGGCTTCGCTGGCGTACCGTCAGGATTGAAGAGATGTCCTTCAGGTCCAGGGATCAATGGCATTTGACCCTCCATTGGTGGTCGCTCAGCGGCGTCAGTTGGCATCATCATCACTGGCATTGTGGACAGGACTGGATTAACAATTGACAGCGTTGGTGGAATAATATTTGGAATATTTGGTGATGGCGTTAAACTACCACTTCCTAAATGTGGTGCACCATCTCTGCGCATTTGATCAGCGAGTATTTCAGCTTTACTGCGACGTCCACGTTTTTTCTTTTTTGGAACTTCACCGTCTGTTCCTTCGAGTGCATTTGATTCGCGTTGTTGTTCAGCCGCGAGAATTTCTAATGCTTTTAAACGGGCCTTTTCCAACTTTTTCGCTTCACGTTCCTCTTTCTTTTTATTTTTAGCTATTTCAATTGCAGCTAATTCAAGTTGGCGCCTACCATATTCCTCATCCTCCATCATCATTTGTTCCAATTGCTCATCATCAAGTTCGGCTAACTCACCGGTACCAAGACTGGCTAATGAACCTTCCGCAACATCTCCTATTACACCACCTAATGACAGACAAAAAATAAAATAAAAATGAATAATAAATTATGATTATAGATGGTATCGTGATAATGATGATTATTGTATTGTAAGAAATTCATTTTATACCTTCTAACGAACTCATCATATGCTTCGGCTGTCGCGGTTTATTTTTGCTGCCTGGTTTTGGGCCAGGTTTTTTTCGTTGTTTTGGTTCACCATTGTCCGTCATACTTTTTCCACTTGGGCTCTTTTTCATTCGACGATTTTTCGGTGATTTATATCTTCCTTTTGGTGTATCTTTCTTTGGAGAATAAATATCGCCTGGAAAAAAAAAAAAAAATTACAAACATTACTTATATAAAGGAAAGAACAAAGACAATTGAAAAAAAATTTTGTTGTCAAAATATTTGCGCATACCTGAATCTGAATCTTTTTCTGCATCCTCATGCAAAGTTTCGCCCTCATTGACAAGAAATTCATCCTCGCTCTCTTCTGTTTTTCTAAGTGCTTTCTTCAATTCCTAAAACATAATTAATAACAAATTATTGATAAAAAAAAAAAAACAACAAAAACAAATATATTATAAAAATTGAAATAGAAAAATTACATTAGTTATTACCTCTTCGCTATCTGACATTATTGTATCAACTTGATAATTAATTTTTCGTCCTCGCGTACGTCGTCCAAGTGGTTCTTCATCCTGTGACGGTCTATCATCAGGTAAACCACCATAAATTATTTTCCGCCTAATTGTGGGAGTCTTTTTTATCTTCGGCGTACGTTCTTTCATTCGTTCTGCCATTTCGTCAATAATAATTGGCGCCGGTATTGGATAATCAACAGTAAATTCAGGTTTTGGTTCTTCAACCGGTGGAATTTCATGATTCTCTTCTTCTTTTATCACCTCCTCATCAAGTACAATTTTAGTAGTTTCATCTTCAACAGGATCCTCTTGTGATACTGCTGGCAATGGTGAAGGTTGTTTAATAACGGGATCAGATTCTTTAATTGGTTCTACAATTTGTGCCGGAGGTTCTGGAGGAGTTTCATCAATCTCTTCTGTTTTTTTTTCCAACTCAACATTCGCTTCCTCCTCCTCATTATCATTATCGCTCTGATTCTCTGGTTCAATAATACGTTTCCTCTTCTTTTTCTTTTTTGATTTATTTTTTACAGACGTACGAAATCGTGGAACAGCTGATGGTCGACTCCTTTTTTTACGTGAACGCCATGAGTTGTCACTTTCCTCACTTTCCGATTCATCCCACGTTGATTTTGATTTTTTTCGCTTTGGTCGATCGCTGTCATCACTGTCATCATTAATAAAATCTTCATCGTATCGTGTTCTGCGCGCTGCCCTCGTTGATCTTCTCACTGGTCGTGAATTTTTCTTACCACGTCTTCTTGACTCTGTGAATGAACTGTCATCAGATGACAATAATTGATCGTCATAATCCTCCTCTTCATCACTGCTCGATCCTTTAAAATCTTCATCGCTATCAGGATCGTCCTCACTACTTATATCCAAACTATTTAATTTCCTATGTTTCTTTCGGGAGAGTAATTTTTTATTTGATAATGATTTGTGTTGATCCTCATTGTCACTAAATTCTGCATCTTTAGAAAGCTCTTTATCACTGTCTTTATCCGATTGTTTATCCTCATCATTTTCTTCCTCCATTTGTTTTTCAAACACTTCAACTTGCGCCTCTTCTTTCTCAGCATTAACAATAGTTGAAATATCTTTGCCACGACCTTGATTGCCAGCACCTTGAACTGCCTCAACTTCATCTTGAATAGCAGCATTAATCATATCATCATATTCATTAAATTTATACGTGTTAGCACAACGTCTCTCACGTAATTGATAAACGGGCTCGCTTTCATCGCTACTCGATTCGGATTCAGAACTACCAGAGCCTGACGATTCTGACGATGACGACGATCCGCCACCAGATGCAGCATCATCATCACCATCATTATCCTCATCAGAATCAGAATCATCGTCGTCGTCATCGTCTCGACTTGATAGTCGCGATTTATGTTGTCGATGTGCGTCATTTTTTTGTAAAACATTGTCCAAGCTTATTCCAACAAATGCCAATCGTTTTTTTCGTAAAATTTCATTTTCATGACGTTTTGCCAATAAATCATATGTTTTTAAACTATCGCGTAATTTATTTACTAATAAATTGTGCTGACAGGGTGGACAAAACCAATCACCTTCGGGAATTAACATAAGAGCCGGTCGCAGACATGAACAATGCCAACCTTTGTCACATGTATCACACAATAAAATCCATTCAGGATGATCAGCTTTACCACACTTTTGACACGCATACTCATCTTCCGCTTCTTCAATGTCATTCTCGGATTTTCGTGCTGTTCTTGCGCGTCTCATTGGTTCAGTTTCTGCATCTTTCTCCAAATCACTTTCAGGCGAAAATTCATGATCGCTTTTAAACAATAATGATTCTTCACTTTCAATATCATCTTCGTCGTCCAGATCCTCGTCATTTTCATTCTCATTTTCACTAGTTGAACCAGAAGAACTCTGCCAAGGTTTAGCTTCATTAAATTTCGCCTCTTTTTTCTTTTTCTTACGTTTTTTCTTTAATTTAACTTCTCTATCATCGCGTATATCACATTTAACTGGCGGATCATCATCACTTTCACATTTTATCTTTTTTCTCTTTTTTTTATCTGCCGTATCCCGCTCTTTTTTCTCTTTCATTTCACCCAACGCCTCTTCTTCAATTCTACGACGGTCTGCCTCCTCTTTTATTTTTATTTGCGCTATTCTTCGTGATTGCCGCACTGGCGTCTCATCCAATGCTGTACCTGACTGTGAATCGGGTAATGCTATATCAATACCAATCTCCAAACCCAATACCATTTTTCTTTTCTTTCGCTTTTTTCGTGCAGTGGGTGTAGATTCGGAAGCATCATCAATAGCCGTACCATCCGCAGAAAGAATTGGAGTTTCAGTAACAGACGACGTTCCGCCAGATTTTTTGTGACGCGATGCACGTCGTTTTGATCTAAAACCTCGTCGTCTACGTCCTTTACCTTTACTTTTTGGTTTGAATGGATTATCAGTTGTCGCTTCAGCAACTTCAGTTGTTATTTCCTCAGTTTTAACAGCTGGTGGATTTAATAATGTTGATGGAATTGTTTCAACAACTGACGGCTTCTCGTCTTCTGAACTTGCACCCTCAACTCTATTTTCTTCCACTGACTTACGCAATGACAAATCAGGCGTTCGTTTTCCACGTAATTTTATTCTCTTACTGCCAGTCATTCCCTCTAAATCATCCTCTTGTCTGACTGTGCCATCTTCAGAATTGGATTCATGTGCACTATTACGACGCTTTCGTGACACTTTTGGTAGCGGAGTCATTGGCTCAGTTGAATCAAGTTTCCATCCCTCATATTGAATTTCATTCATAGATTTAATACGAACACCCAATTTTTCTTCGGTATTTTCTAAATCCATTTTTTCATCTGATAAATTATCATTTACAATTAACAATGAATCAATATTATTTTCTGTCGGTTCAAATATACATTCATTATCAACACCCATGGAATCATCAGACTCGTCTAGATCTACAACTGGTTTAGCATTTGATAAATCAGTTATTACAATGTTGTCTTCAGGTTCATCACTATTACTCTGTTTCATCTCTAAAAGATTATTGGAACATACTTGATGGATTTCATCACATTTAACGTCTACTTCTTTCTTCTCTGGATGTAAAATCGTCGGAGTAAGTGTAGTTATGTTACCAATTGATGAATTTAATAATGTATTATCAATTATTTCGTTAGATTTTTCATTAAAAGTGGATTTAATATCATTTGGCAATGTTTGTGGTTCGTTTTTGACATAATCTACATTGATGGGTTTTGATGTGAATGATTGAAAATTATCAGAGTCTATTGCATGATCGAGCCTTTTACTACTCGCTTCTTTTTTAACAGCAGCTTGGATATTAATTGATGTTTCCGCGCTGTCTTTTTGTTCCGAATCAGTAGCATTCATTACAATACTGGCATTTAAACTTGGCTTGAAGTTATTTGATGACTCTTTCATACTTATACTCGGTAAATTTTCACTCTCACTTTTTTCTTCTTTTGTTTCAATAGTTTCTTTGATAAACGGAACGTGCGAAGTATTGTCTAAAATAGTACTCTCGAGTTTTTCATTAATTTGTAATTTATCTATGTAATCGTTGCTCTTTGTCATGGGAGAAATTATTGATGATGGTGCAATTACTGTGTAATCACCTTTATATTGAGTTTCATTCAATGTTGGTTTATCCTTTGATAATTCTTTTATACACGTGGGTTTATCGAAAATATTTTGATTTAATTCATCTATATCAGTTTTAGGTCGTTTTGATACTTGAACTATTGGCGGTTCTTCGTCATCATCTTCATCACTATACGCAGGTGAGCATGATCCAGAATAATCACTACTAAATGCTGGAATATCTTCAGGTAAATTTTCAAGATTTATCCGATTTATTTCTTCGGGTTTTGTCAATTTTTGTGGAATATTTTCAGTCAACTGTTTCGCCTCTTCCATATTTATTTCATTATTTTCATGTAGAATCTTTGCTTGTTCCTGATTTTTTGAATTATTATCAGAGGAAATTCTCGTTTCATCTGTATTTTCTGTCGGTTCTTTAATTTCCAAGTTATTCATCACAGTTTCAGAAGATTCTGAAGATTTCTCTTGAATAATTTCTATTGCTGGTTCAACTATCAAATTATTCATGTTCTGATTTTTCACCTCAGCCGTTACTTCAATTTTATTTTCATCATGTTGTTGCTCTTGAATACTCTCTTCTATTTTCGATTCATCGACTGATAAATTTTTTATAGGCTCCACAACATCAGCAATTAATTTTTCTTCTTCAACTACCAAATCTTTCGCCGAGTCAGCAATTAAATTTTCTTCCATTCGTTCCACTTTTTTAGATATATTATTATCTATTTCACATTTAATTTCACTATGAGCAATTTGCTCATCATTTTTTACGTCAACAATTGGTACATTTTCTGTATTTGTTGATTCAATTTTTGTATCAATAATTGAAATACTTTCTGTACTAGCTGATGGCTCAATTTCACTATCATCAATAGAAATAATTTCTGTACTAGTTGTTGGTTCATTTTTTGTATTAATAATAGGAATATTTTCCGTAATTTCTGATGGTCCAGTTTTTGTATCAGCTGAAAGATTTTTTATATGTTCTGGTTCAATTTTCGTATCAGCTAGAATATTTTCTCCATGTGCAGATTCAATTTTTGTGTCGGTTAAAATATTTGTCGTGGATGAGGCTTCAATTTTTGCATCTGCTGCAATATCCTCTACCGACGTTGACTCAATTATTGTATCAATAGCTGAAATATTTTCCGCATGTGCTGTTTCAATTGTATCAGCTAGAATATTTTGTACTGGTGTTGATTCAATTATTGCAGATGCTGGAATATTTTCTACTGACGTTGATTCAATTTTCGTATCAGCTGAAATATTGACTACAGACGTTGATTCAATCGTTGCATCAACAGCTGCAACATCTTCTGCTGGTGTTGCTTCAATCTTTGTTTCACTTGGAATATCTTCTGCTGATGTTGCTTTAATTATTGTTTCAGCTGGAATATTTTCTACAAAAGTCGACTCAATTATTTTATCTACAACTGGAGTATTTTCTGGAATTATTGGTTCAATGTTTGCGTCAATATCTACCGTACTTTCAGTGTCCGTTGTGAGTGTCAATTTTGTATCTGTAATTTTTGCTGGAAACTCTATTGGCATTTGAGATGTTTCTTCATTTGCAGTGATTATATCTTCATCAAAGTCTTGTGAATCTATTTCCATTGCGTTTTCAGCATCGAAAATATCACCGCTGCACGTATCATTAGATTCATTACTATCATAATTAGCAACCAATGATGTTTGGCTTATTAACGAAGGTTTAGAGGAAATTTCACTGAATGTTGACGTCGCTTCTAAAGATGTTGATACTTCAGCTGCTTCATCTAATTTTTTATTAATCGTAGGAATAATTGATTCAGGTTCTTTTTCCGGGGACTCAGAAATATTTTCTATGCTCGTGACTTCTTTCTTTTTATCACTAACTTCCTCCACCATTACATCGAACTTTTCAAAAACAGCAGCTTTTAAATTCTGTTCATCAACATCTGATGAAGCAATAATTACAGAAGATGAATCTAAACATTCATTTTTAATTTCTGAAGTAGACTCTTCTTCTTTTTTCGTTTCTAATGCATTTGAATCTGGAATTTCACTTATGGAATCATAAGATTTTTCAGTCATTTTTGTATTTGAATTTTCCATTGATTTTGATGAATCCGATGTTTTGTCATCAATTATCATCAGTTCATTTGAATCTTGATCGGCAGAATTGCTCGGATTGTCTGATAAATTTTTCGGAAATATATCTGTAGAATCCACCGCTTTTTGTGATTCATCATTTTCAGAATCTTCTTGATCAAGAATTTCCATTTTTTCAGAAGATTTGGAAATAGTTGAATCTACATTTGATAACGGTACCATTTCTGCTGAAGAATCTAGCATAGAATCCGGATCCAGCACCGATGTGTCGCAAGATTGATTTTTTTCCGTAGCACTTTGGTCCATTACCGGAATTTCATCAATTTCAATAGGTAAATGAATATCTTCAATCGATGACTCGACTTTTTGTTCTTGAGTCACGTTACTTGAATCAACTGTGACATCCTCAATCTCTTTTATTACTAAAACATTTGATTGTGACGCAACTCTATCCATCTCTGGCTGTAAACTATCTTTTTCTTCATCAACGCTTGAACACTCCATCGATTCTATTTTTAATTCCCCTTCAACATTACTCGAACCGATTATTTTTTCTTCATTTTTCTCGGCTGAATTATCTTCGAAGCCATCATCATGATCTATTGCCGATGTCGAACAAATTTCATCCGCTAATGAAGTTGATTCTACAACTACAGTACTGTCTTCAGTAATTTTTTTATTAGACTTTTCAATTTCTTCACACTCTGAATTTGTAACAGTATCATCATGTGATTCATTGTCATGAGTAACTGGTGCCTTTGTGCTTTCATCTTCGCCCCGTTCATCCTTCGGATAAGTGGATGATGCAGTAGAGGATTCAGGTACATCTGTTGCAAAACTTGTAGTTGGTTGAAACTCAAATTGTTTACTTTCACTGATATCCTCCTCTTTACTCTTTTCTTTTACAGATTCAAATTTCAAATCACTCGTAACTTGTTCATCATTTTTACTGACACACAATTCATCATCAATAGAAACGTTCATACTTTCACTTGGTAATTCTGATGATTCTGTTGGGTTATTATCATCGTCACAATTAATTTTGTCACTTATACCATCATCAGCTTCTGCTAAAACTGACTCGGATATATCTATCGGTTCATCGACATTTTTTACAGAATTATTATTATCTGACGTACATACAGCTTCAACTGTATCAAGTTTAACAGAATGAAGTGTCGTTGATGATGTAGCAACTTGTTCGATATTTCCTTTATTGAGCGTAGTTGGAGTATATGAAACGCAATTGGGACCAAAAAAAAATCTCGGTGCATTATCAGTTTCATCACACTGAGATGTCTCAACTTTCACCATCTCCCCTGATTCAGATTCTTTTTCTCTCCTTGTCAATTCAATTTCCATGGGTTCCACCAACGACGAATCACATTGAAATTTACTATTGATAGAAACTTTATTATCCTCAGGCAATAACAATGAAGCTATCGAACTCTGTGATAAAATTTGATTAGTTGTACTAGTAATAGCATCAGTTTCTAATTTAAATTCCGCTGACGGAAAATTAACCGTTGATTTATTTGTCTCTTCTTCATTATGACATCTAATGTCATTAGCACTCGATTCCGATGATATGTTTTCATCATTGGATATGATACTACTGTCACATTCACGTTTTGTCTCTGGGCCACCTACGTCCCACCGTGAAATACGTTTTATCGTTGGATCACTTGATGTTTTAGCTATAACTTGTACACCAAGACTTGGTTTAAATTTCATTTTTGCAGATTCAGATGTTGTGGCAATTGACGATTGACAATTAACCGTTGTTGCCGACGTCATCGTCGCCGTAGTCATTATCATTGTCGTAATATTTTCTGTACAATCATTATTTATTTGTTCCGATTTTACCGTATCAACATTTGATATTTCTGATTTGGTGTTATTATCATTATCAGCGTTATTATCATCAGTAACTTTTGTTTGTGTAAGCGCTGCAGATATTTCGCTGCAGCTCTCATCTTTTGATTCATTGCTATCTTTATTATTGTCAGTTGACGATTCATCACTGGGATTTCCAGTTTCACAATCGTGGCCATTGCCTTCACCATAAAAATATATCACGGATTCTTCAATAGCTTCGCCTACTTCGGGATTGCCCGCGTCACAATCACTGCCCGATCCTTCACCGTGAACCATCATAAGTGGCTCCTCAATAGCAGGTCCAACGTCATTTCGGCGCATACCACCGACTAACGTTGATTTTTTGTCTATTGCACTGGTCATTGGCATCAATTCCGCGCGTAATCTCTTAATCATTTCTTGTTGTGGAACATCAACGCTGTCCAATGTTCTTTTTACTGCGCCACTGCGCATTGACGCCAGTTTACTTGGATCCGATAATATCGTATAATTCGGTAGCCTGTGCTCCTCTTTGCCCGGTATTCTTGCACCACCTCGATAAGCTGCAGCGGCAGCAGCTGCGGCGGCTATTCCCACTGATGGCATATCATAATTAACAAATGGCATTTGTCGTTTACTCAAATCCGTTACCATTGTATGATTACGTAACATTGACATACGTGAATCATAAGGCAAATTTGGTAACTCTGTTTTTGTGATTTTTCGCGTACTCAAATCCATTTCACGATATTGAAATTCTTGTGGACGATAACCAGGCGATGGTAAATCTGTGGGTTTTGTTATTGTTGTTGTTTTACGACTAGATAAATCGATACCAGAAAAATCCATCGGTCTATTATTGTAATCATTGGCACTTTCCCATCCACGTGGTGATGTTGATAAATCAATTCCACGTGAATTTCTGGCATTACCAATTAAATTTAATTTATCCGGTTGATTTCTTGCACTAAAATCAGTTGATAAAAATTTATCATCGCCATTTATCACAGATGATCCATGTGCACTATTTGATCTTGCTAAATTCTCTGCAATTTTTTCCAATAATTTGGAAGCACTTGGCTTTTCTAATTTTTCCGATTGTATTCTCACTAAATTTGCTGCTAATTGATCTATTGGCTTTATTGGAATTTTACTGTGACCTACCATAGGATCAACGAACGGTAAACAATTTTTCGTTGGTACTTTTTCATGTTTTTTCATTATCATATTCATTGAATCATCATTTAATGTTGATTTAATAATTGAAATAGGCTGTGCCACTGTCATGTCTGATATTCTATCATTTGTCGTATGTTTGAGCTCTGCAATATTTACTAATTTCAAAGGTGATGTCGTTATTACTGGTGTCTCAATCGATTTTATTGGTACAGATTCAGCAATAATTGGTTTAATAACGGACGT